>JAWNNP010001279.1:0-1200000 GCA_035044805.1 Leucophenga maculata | reverse complement strand
ATGTCTACGATCTAATGGCGCTGTGCCATTTGGCGCCAACACATTCGCAGCACGTTTGGCGTCCCTATATGTTGTCACAATTTAAATTCAAGATGCAACAAACCAGCTCAAAAAGCGCAAGTGAATGATTTGAGCAAGCTAAGCCAAAATACCAGCAGTTGAAGCATTTCATTTCGGATGATAGATATTAGTTTGAAATAAATACAAAATAAATGTGAAATAAATTCTGAAAACATGCATAAATCAAATGCCAAGTTGGTATATATTTTGTATTGTAATATTTTGAAATTCAGTTTAATTTATGTGTTTTTTACTTTAAGATATTTCCAGTTGTTCCATTTTTGGGCAATTGCCAGATCTCATTGCCATTGCTCAAATCAATTTTTAATTTATATTTATGTCAACTAAAACAAATAAAACCTCTGCGACAAGTTAAAAAAAAAAAACGTACGTGTTTCATGACATCATAAATTTACAAATAATATCGGACAGTGGTTCAAAAGCGAAGCTTATAATTTTTCAATAAACTTAACATAAAGACCGACTGCAAGAGGCCCTGTACCAGTACAGCTCGCCCAACAAACACATTAGATGTTTCCCAAGCTTATGACCAAACTTATGGCCACTTCTCACTGCATGAATAAGAGTCTTATAAAACATTTTTTTATGTATGAAAAGAAAAAGGGAGTACGAAAGTATCGTAGGTCGTTGAAATCTCTATACTGGCATACTTTGTGCCGAAGAAATTTTTAGACTTGAGCGTGATTTTATGGGTAAGTGGGGAGGGGCAACAGTTTAAAATAAACTTGTAAATTTCCTGAGAAGTCCAAGTCTAATGCAAAAAACACTAAGTCTCTATCTGTTACCGTTTCGGAGTTCCTTTTGTTCATACAGACGGACAGACGGACATGGCTATATCGATTCCTCTATCACTCCTGACCATAATGGTGGTAACTTTGGGGGGTCTCCGACCATTATTTCTACCTATTTGTGCAAAACCAATAGGCTCTTGTACTTTCGGTACAGGGCCTAAAAAGCCAAGTCGTTGGTGAGTTAAAAGCTGGAAGTCTGGAAGTGTTTCGGGCGCAACTAAGTTATTCTTCTTCAGTATAATACTCGTCCACATATAGCTGGAGACAATCGAAGTTTATCGATACCCAGCCTGCACTAGATATTCCGGCAAAGATCGTTCGTCTTTTCATGGTGACCCTATCACGCACACAAATCTTTGTCAGAGTAGAAAAGAACATCTCCGAAATTTTTGATACCAAGAGAAGTTTCTGGCCATCAATCTGCTGATGGAAGACATATTACTCCAGTGCCCGTACAGAATATGTCGGCTTTGATCTTTCAAAAGGAAGTAATGCTGCTCGTGTTCGTAGATGACATTGATATCATATCGGCGTACTCAGATATTGAAAAACAGTCTCGGCTCATGGGTCTAGTGTTGAATGAGGACAAGACGAAGTATTTGCTGTCTTCTCGCACGCCGTCATCGCGTCTTGGATGGTCAGTAACGATGGAGAATTTCAACTTCAGTCTATCTTGAATCCGAAGTGATTAGCAACAACAACGTCAGCCTGGTGATCAGGCGAAGATCACGTTTGCAAAAAGATGGTGCTGAGCAAACAATTTAGAAGTAAAGTCATCCATAAATGAAGATCTAAAAGACGCTGATATTGTCAGACGTAGATTGAGTCAGTTGAAACGGCGTTGGAAGCCTTTAAGAGAAAGATTCTCCAAAGGATTTTTGGTCCTACTAGAGTCGGCAACAAGTTTAGGTGCCGTATGAACCACGAGCTGTATAAGCTAAAAATTCCAGCGGCTGCACCACTGCCTTCCTCAATACGGCCATGACCGATCGACAGTTGAAGGCCATCTATGTAAGTAAGAACATGTATCTGGGAGGGTCAAAATGTATTTGGAACCACTAAGTTGGAAAGTTTTAAGCCACCTGCTGTATTTTCTGCTGCTTCTGATTTCCACTTGTTTCCACCGATAACATATGGAGCTGTCGTTGATTTCTTTGAAAGAGCATTCTTCTGATTCAAAAAATTAGGATAATTATTCAAATAAATAATTGCCTTGGTGCCATTTTTCATATTAAACACAAACCCATAAATATTTACATCAAAAGTCGCATGTCGTCTCGTTGGTTATGGATTATCATTAAAGAAATGGACTAAACTCTGAAAAAGAGTATGATATGCAGAGTCTGCATTCAAGTACATCAGTTTTGTAGACGATATATAGATAATAATTATTTTTTTATATCTCCATTTCATGGTATCCAAAAAGTATAATGCGCAAGAAGTTTCCAGATCAAATAATTTCATGTTTCGGCGATATCAATTGGAAGCCAAGCTCAAAGGATTTAACAATGTTAGACAATTCTTTTTATTTGTTTTGTTTTTGGGAACAACCCACAAACTTTAATGCATCAAGTTATGACCGAAATGTTTGAATTTTGTAGATGCTTATGAGCAAATATTATCACTTCAAAGTCAATCATTTAATATTTTAAAATATTCATTTTTTTATTAGACAATTCATCAAGCTCAAACCACTGTGCATCGGCGTGAACAACAACTCTGGAAAGTGAGTGAAGTGAACACGAAGTAAAATCAGAACACAAAGCGAACATTTAGTTTTATAAATTGTTGCTGATTGTTTTTTTATGCGCCCACAACTTTTGTTATTTTGTTTTTATTTTTTAGTCTCGTAGCGTTAACCTTGAACAGTTTTCAATGCCAATGACGTCAGACGTGAGCACCGTGAATGCGCTTTGCTTCATTGTATCTAGAACCCTTGCAAACTTCATTTTATTGCCGACAATTCAACCAAAATAACACAAAATTAACTCAGAAACGCGCATTTCAAGCTCATTAAAAGCATTTTGGTATTTTTTTGTGCCTTTTTTAGGGCTGCATGTTCCAAAAAACAGCCCAAAAAAAATTAAAAAAGATTAAAATGCAACGTTGCCAAAAAAGCGAGTTTATTGCGCGAGTTCATCGCAAATGCCTTGCGTCAACAGCCGGTTGGGCATTGTTTGCCAAAAAAGGTTCTTAGCCTTGCGTAAACGCTTGGCAGGTTTTTTTTTTGTGTATTTCTCAAAATTTTGTTAATTTTTTTTTTTTTTTTTTTTTGCAAGCATTTCTCAAATATTCAGCCATGCAGCCCTGCTGAGCTGCAACAAATTAATGCATCGGCTGCGACCTCATCAAGTATCAGGCATATATAATGAGACAGACATTTTGGGCAACTGATGTCGGTAGATAGGTATATACAGATACCAATACATATGAATGCATATATTTCAGATTCATTCGAGCTATAAAGTGCACTGACAGATGTCTTGGTATGAATTTTCGCTTTTCTACGCTTTAATGAAAATATTTCAAAGTTCTTAAAAATTGTACAAATATTTATTTTATGAGACAGCGTCCGGCTTTTAGCACCTACGCACGCCCCGTTGTGAGACTTTTAATTAATGGACGGGTTTGTATGTTAAATGTTCTCGTTAGCGCTAGAAATCGTGAGTATTTAGATATGTTAGTCACAAAGCTCTCAATGCCGCTATCCGATGACGTTGTCGCAACTTGCACTTAAAGCAAACAAAGTTAGTAGATGTCAGCAAAATACCCGACTTTGCATGGGAATCCCAAAATTTCTAAATTTGTTCTAATGTATTTTTAAAATTTACAGTACTTATGGTGTACAACGCATTGAACACTTATTTATTTAAAATTTAAATATTGTGTTGACATTTTTTTAAATTTTAATTGATTCTCAGAACTTTCTCATATCACATTTTAGTTTAACATTTTTTAAACAGTAAGAAAAAAACTAAAAAAAATTTAAAATAAAATCAATTACTCAGGAAAGATATGTATATAAAGGTATTACATAACACCATTGACCGCAGAGGACGAAGCCCGCTTAACATTCTCCCAGAATATGAGAAGAATATGAAGATTTTAATGCCTGAGCCACAGATTTTAGCTGTTCCTAAATTAATACCAAGTGTTGTATGCTAATCTAAGCATTTACACCGCTGGAAATTGTTTATCAAATATAGGCACAAACTTCACATATAGTAGGGAGGGGTTATTAGATTTGACAATGTATTTTACTTATGTAAGTGGTTCAATGGTAAGGAATAAACATAACATAACGGCATATTGTGCACGGTCGGAAGCCAATAACAGAGACAGAAAGATGTCAAATAAGATTTAGAGAACACAGTATGGAGCCACAGATATTCGCTGCTGCAAACAAACTCCCCACCGATAAAGAGGCTTTGCTTTTCTTAAAGAGAAGACAAAGGCGACAATACTGCCGCACTAGGCACCATGATTTAAATAGAGCCTACCTCCGAACCGCCTATAGAAACAGAAAGCTTCTGACGCTACAGAGGCAGAAGGACACCGATCGTTTGCTACCAATTGTTACCCCTAAAGCAAACTGAAGACACACACTGCGGACTCCGGCGAAGAGTTATAAAAAGCAAATGTCATCGAAATTCCAGATCAAGTGGGCTGATGGTTTCTGGGCTAACTCCCCTAAGAAACATATAGAGGCATTCGCTGCGGAACTGGAGACCCGCTTTCAGCCATTCGATTATACTTGCAACCGCAGAAAATGCAATGTCCAGACAACGCTCGACAGTCCTGGACAAGTGGTGTCTCCCAGTCGTCCCATTACTGCTGAAGAAATTACAGCGCATATAAAGGACCTGAAGACAAGAAAGACCCCAGGCAAGTATGGGATTATGGTTTTGTCTGTGAAGGCAGTGTTTTCCCTGGTCCTCATTTTGAATGCGGTGCTTAGACTAGGATACATTCCATCACAATGGAGGAAAGCAAAGGTTTGTATGATCCACAAGGCTGAAAAAAACACTTCAGCATTGGAAGTATACAAAGAATAGCAAAGCTCTTCGAGAGATAGCTCCTAACGAGTATATTTACATTGGAGAAGTCAGGAGGAGAATACCACCCTTTCATTTTGAATTCCGTAAGTCCTTTGGAACGCCGGAACGGGCTGGTACATAGGGTGGTACTCTTTAAACTTGACGGATATCAGTCCAAAGAGTACTTTGAGCAGCTTATCTCGATATAAAGCAAGCTTTCGATAAAGTGTTGTATGATGGCCTCCAAGGGTCTACTGCCGCCACAATTGTGCTTGCTTGTGAAAAATTATTTGGCTGACATAACCTTCTGCGTTGTTTTGCATGCTGTAGAGCCAACGGTGAGAGCAATTAATACTAGTGCGTACTGGGGCCTATACATAAATCTTTTCTTACTAGCGGTCTGCCCACGGGCTCTTCTCTCACATCCATTCTGGCTAGGGAGGTGTATCTGGATAGACGACTTACTTTTAAAGCTTATATTAGCAAACTCATAAATTCTCTATATTAAAGGATATATAAACTGGACTGGACTAAACTCAAAAGCTAAATATATACAAATATTCGCTAGATCTCTTGAAAGCATGATGCAGTACAGCAAAAGAGGGCACAAAAAAGCATGTGAAGTATGATGTATAGTGTCCAAGGTATTCTAATGTGTTCTGGTAGATAGCCTGTTTAGCAGAGGTCACTGGTGTCACCTATCTTCACTGATTTGCAGGCGGTATATAAAGACAGGCGAAGAGATTTGTCATACAAGAAAGTAGGAAAGATGGTTCAAGTGCACTGGGGCAGAGCAAACTTGTTCAAATTATATCCTAATAATCATTGCCACACTTTGTATAGAGAACCTGATTAGAAGGGCAGACAAGAAAAATTCCGAACATATTTTGCTCGAATGGCAGTCAGTTTCACTAAGTCACTATCTGTGGTTAATCTAATGAGGAATGTGATCAGCAGCAGCGTTTGCTGGACCATGTCATTCACTTTTGCGACTAAAATCATGGAAGAGCTTAAAAGGTTGGAAAAAAAGATTGGAGAGTTGTAGAACTCGAAACATGTAATAGAGACAGGACAGTTTATATAGATGCACGCAAATGGAGCAAACAGAAAGATTTTGTCTTTTCTTGAACCAGTTGGCATCAAAATCAATTTGTGTAACTTAAAAATCATTTTAAAAAATTCGGATATCAACGAGAATTACTGAGAATAGTCACTTTTTTTATAGAAATATCGGAACAGTATTGTTTTTTGAGTTCCATTTTTGATAATATGATTGTGATAGCTTGGATCATACAGTTTCTTCACCATACGTTTTAAGTTTATAATGACTAAAAGAAAGTGTTTTTCATTGAAGAAAACTTCAAAAGATCTCTTGGTATTTGGTTCATTCACATATACAATTAGTACTATTAAGTACCAGGAAACGAATTGGAATAAGATTTAATTCTTGCTATCCTGAGTGTGGTTAACCAATCAAATTCAATTGAGTTCAATGAAAGCATCATTGCTGGAACTGGTCCGGTTAAACAATATATCTGCATATCTGTTGATTTTGGCACAGCCCACAAGCTGTTAAACGTACACCTCTTTGTTTGATTATTCAATAAGAAAAATTAAAAGTTTCATTTGCACAAAAGTGCATACAGTGCTGAGCAAATGTATAAAATGTTATTTGAAAGTTCCCCGGATTTTTTTTTTTTTTTTTTATATATATTCAGATATGTATTGTATTTACACAGTTTTTGGAAATCAAATTTATTTGAATTCAATCAGCGCTCAATTAAGAAACCAAAAGCGCATTTAATTAAAACAAATGACCTTACGAAATTTAATTAAACGTTTTTACTTCAAAAACTCAGACAAAATAAAACAAAAAAATCTTAGAAAAATAAATAAAAATCGAGAAATCAAAGCCCGAATCAGCGTGTGCCATTCGGATTTCGTACAATTCACTTTCGTTTTATTTAACAAAATCGGCGCCTTTTAATTGCAAACTTAACACACAACTTGGCACACAAAGTGCAATCAAACGAAATAAAAATAGAAAATCTCAATTAGATCGGTTCAACCGAAATGTGTATACGCTGCACAAGCACTACAAACAATATTTAGTAATCATATATAAACGTCTTCAACTGTTTAAATATAGTTCAAATTGCAAATCAACTTCAAAATAAATAGAAAATTCCTAAACTATTGTAGAGGTCGATGATTGTTGCTTACTTAATTTTGTTCTTAAATATTATTTATTTATTTATTTTTATTTACTCATTCAATAAGCTGTTAATCGTCATATATGTAGGGTATAACAAAATTAAGCAAATATCTATCGCAATATTTGCGCATGCGCAGACAGCTTGCTGCCAATCGCAGCTGAGGCATTCATTCATTCATTTGACTTAAATACCTGAGCTCGTTTTGCAGGCCTAAAGTGTTGACTGAAACTATTTACTTTTCGATTTTTTTTTTTTTAATGGTTATTTGTTTTGGTTTTGTGTTTTTTTTTTTTTTCTTAGGTGTTTGGCCAACAAATTATTTTCTTAATTTTGTGCGCATTATTTGCCAATTTTCGAACTTGATTTATATGCCAAATGATATGCCACCAAAAAATAAAATAAAATAACTTAAAGCAACAATATCCAATAAAAATTATTAGAAAAAAATAAAACCGAATAAACTACAAAGTTTATTGATACGCGTTGACATTGAAAAATCGAACATTGAAAAAAGCCAAAGCAAATTCATTGCAGACAACTGGACAGACGATCTGTCACTTTGTCGATTTTGAGGAAGTTCACGTTGACTTTATTATTAAATGTGATATTTTATACGCTTACAGCTTGACTTTGTTGAACTTTAATGCTTAAACTTTGGAAACAAATAGCAAAATACTGGTATAAAGCCCACAACACGCGCGGAAGTACTTAAAACAATTTTTATTTAAGTAGTTTGCAAAAAAAAAATATATATAAAATATTATAAATTGAAACAAAATTAAGTAAAAAGCAAGACTAATGAGTGTCATTTGTTGCTTGAGTAGAGGCCTACTCTGACCTTTATTTTTTTTTTTTTTTTGAATTTAAGTATCAGGTGACACAAGTGGTAGGAATTTTATGCGAACAGAAACAAGTTAGAAGAGAAGAAAGTACGCTTAAGTTGGGTGTGTTCAACTAAGAGATACCCTAAACACAGTCCAAGCATCGTTTTAGGGCTACATTTTATAAGAATTTTAGTAAGATAATTGCTAAAAACTTAACAGATTAAAAGCGAACGTAAAAAAACTAAATGATCGAGCAAGTTGAACCTGTTGTATTTATGGGGTTTTATGTAAGATCCATGCAAACAAAGCAACTTACTAAAGTAACAAAAGCAATCTAGGCTTAGGATCCAAAAAAATGATAAAGTTTATAAGGGAATTACCCCTCAAAATAAGATTAAATCTTTTACGTCCATAGCCCAATTCAACCATGTATTAGCTCAGTCTGAATATTTCATATTTTAATACTATTTATATATAGTGTATGCCTTCACATATATATACTCTAGATCAGCTTGTTAAGATGAATCGATTTACCCATGTCCATCTGCCTGCCCTTCTAGTAACATAGGCCTGCAAAACTTGAATACTTTTCAGTTACAAGCATTATTGGGGGTGATTCTTGTAGAATTCTTTGCGCTAAAGACGAATACGGGCTCAAAAACTTCCCATCACGTTTTGGAGAAAATAGGATTTGAAACCTCTAAAAATAGCTTTTTCCCCTATTTTTGAAATATTGATATACGTAATTAAAAGCTGTATTATTCCCTTTAAAATGAGCCTATGCCGAATTGATCGCATACACATATCTAGGGATGCAAGAAAAAAAAATTTCGAGAGAAAAAAAATTAATATTAGGTAAATTTTAGTAAAACTTCATACTTCAGGTTTTTCGGAATCGCTTATTACGAATCTGAAGTCCAATTTTAAAAATTCAAAATGGCAGATCAGCAACAACAACGTCAGCCTGGAGATTAGGCGAAAAATCCCGCTTGCAAACAGATGCTTTTTTGGGCTGAGCAAGCAAATGAGAAGAAACGCGCTATCTTGAAAGACGAAAATAAAGATCTATAAGACGCTGATACTCCCGGTCCTATTGTATGGCGCAGAGGTATGGACCGTGATTGAGTCAGATGGGACAGCGTTAAAAGTCTTCGAGAGGAAGATTCTTCGCAGGATTTTTGGTCCTATTAGAGTCGGCCATGAGTTTAGGTCTCGTATGAACCGCGAGCTGTACGAGCTATTCGATAAGGTTGACATAGTTCAGCGCATAAAATTTCACCGATTGCACTGGGCTGGGCACCTCATTCGAATGGATGAAAGAGCTCCAGCATGCATTGTTTACTTGGAGTGCCCAAACTTGATTGGTGGACGCCGAAATAGAGGACGATCGGGCACTCAATGGAACGACCAGCTATGGAGAGATCTCTTCGTACTTGTCATTCAAAACGACTGGCGCCAGCACGCACAAGACTTTGGTCGGCCTTCCTAGACGCGACCATGACCGGTAGACGGTTGACGGTCACTTAAGTAAGTAAGTAAGATCCAATATGGGGATTTTTTAAGAAAAATCGTTATTGTTGCGGTTAAAAATAATTTAGTTTTATTTAGTAGAACTTAATTTGAATATAATCAGCTGAAAATTGGCAATTGCAAATGGCTGAGATTGACTTGTCACGCCCATTTTTTTGGGAAAACTCCCTTAGAAATTATCCGCCCACTTTTTTACCTTTTTTTAATGAAAAATGTTTGTATTGCAGTCAAAATCAAAATGTATAAAATTTATCTCTACTTCGTCTAATCTTCGAAAAGGCGGCACTTTGTTATGAGTAATAACTTAGGCTTCATCTATTAAAAACCGAAGAACGCGTTGCCCCGCACACCATATGAGCGATAAACAAATTTCGTCATATCTATGCACTCATTTAAGATACTAGGAGGACATTTGAAATATATGGTAATGTGATCGGAAGAAGTTCCTTTCATGAGTTTGGTCAAAATTGAAGGCATTGCCCAACCAAGCAATAAACAGAATTCGTCATATCATCCATTTGAGGTGCTGTGTGATATTTGATATACATGTTAATGGAATCAAGAGAAGTGAGATCCAACGAAAAAGTGTGTATAGTTTGGCTGTCTATGGGGCACATACGTACATTCATAGACACAAAATTCATTTTGATAAAAGTTTATACGGGGCACAGCGAAGCTACATATATTCAGTATTCAGTTTTGGCACAACACCATTATGTACTTCATTAATACAATCTAGAAAAAAAAGATGTTTATAAGCTGTCTTAAAAAAAAACTATCTAAACCAGCCATACTTAAAGTATGATCCGCGGAATCCTAGGGCTCTGCGAAACAACTGTGGGGGCTCCGCAAGAATTTAGAAAGAAAAAAAAGTAATGAAGTAAAACTGCTTAACAAAATTGTACGAATGAAGTTTTAAAATGATTTTTGTTTTATTGTAGGGTTTCGCCAAGTATTACTTGCTTTCCAAAAGGGTTCCGTCACCAAAACGTGGGTTATATGATATAGAGCTGTCGAAAGTTTGTTTGCATCAAAAAATCTTAGCATAAAAGGTACACAAAAAAATCTGCTTGTATATTGTTGTTGTTTTACTTTTAAAAGTAAAGCGTAAATGGTAAGCGCAAAACGGATTTAGATGCCGAAATATGCCGCTATCTTTGTTTTAATTTGAATTTTAAATTAAATTAAATTAAATTTAATA
This sequence comes from Leucophenga maculata, assembly GCA_035044805.1. Classification (NCBI taxonomy): domain Eukaryota; kingdom Metazoa; phylum Arthropoda; class Insecta; order Diptera; family Drosophilidae; genus Leucophenga; species Leucophenga maculata. Next base: position 1,189,320 of record JAWNNP010001279.1, on the reverse strand, counting down.
TATTAAACAAAGATATAGAAGTCGAGAAGTTTATATTCGTAATACTTTAGAAAACACCCAACGTTTGCTTAGTTTTATATAAACTCGAAGACAATATGTAGTGCAAAAAAAAAGCCTATATTAGCCAAATAATAAATTAACTTAAAAGCGAAACAGAGCAAGACGCACCGTGCAAATTGTTTAACACTTGAAACTTGATAGGCTGAGAACTGCCAAAAACAAAAAGCACAGAGCATTTTTTTTTTTTAATGATATAAACTAATAAACAAATTCTTATATTCTGGTAGTTAAAAATTTGGTAGCTGCTTTTGTGTTTAACTTGTCATCTTCGATCATATTCACAAAAAATAATAAAAAACAAAAAAAATCAGCGTGTGAGAAAAATAAATGAGAAAAAAAAAAAAACAATAATTGAGATATGTGAACAGCTGTTAGTTTGCTATTTAAATCAAACCTCGCCTCAAAGTCATTGGTCATATGCCATTAATCTTAAATTTTTCGACGAATTGTGGAAACACATTTTCGAAAGGCTGCGAAAAAATTATTTTCCAGCTACGCAAAGCAAAAGAACAAAGAGTTTACTGAACTTGGCGCTATCAGTGTAGCTATTAATTAAAATAAGACATATCCAAGCACAAAATATAACCTTCAGATATGAAATAAAATTTATAAAAAAAAAAGAGTACCCAACATTTCGTAAAAGTTAAAAAATTTAAAATTTATCGAAACTCGAATTCAAAACAAAGCCATAAATTTTCAAATTATATAAAAACAAAAAAAAAAAAAAACAAGCTCAAATCAAACGTAAAATTAATGTATTTTTTATTTAAGTAACTTTCAAGAACTAATTTGCAATGCTAATTTTTATATATATTATTTAGTATGGCAGTGTCCTCTTTTTTGCTAATTTTTACTAATTATTATTAAGCACACATTAACGTTAAAAAAATTTTAAAATTCGCAAATAGTTTAAAATATTTTATGTTAGCCAAATCAAATTCATATGCTTAGGTTCTTAATGCTATTTTTTGTGTTACATAGCTAATAAAAACTAGTTCAGACTTTCACTTAAAATTTTTATTTCTCCATCATTTACTACTTTAAAAAGACAAAAACGAAATCGAATTGAGAAATACTTTGAAAACATGAAAGGTTTTCACTCAAATTACCGTTTGATAAATTAAATGAATTCTCGTTCTCATGATTTATAAACGTTTCGAATAAAATTTATAAATTATTACAAATTAATTTGCATCAAAATACGTTTCAATCGAATGCGCTAAGCACGAGATACAGATACATACCTACTAATAGATACACAAATAGATACATACAGACCAACCGACCGACCGACCGACCGACAGCAGGAAAAATCTTAATGGAGAACGTGTTGTTTAACAACTTCAGTCTTCAATATCAAGATTCAATTATGCGCATGCAAAGCATCAGTTAGACAGACGACTGACTATCGAACTAACCAAACCGTCTGTTAAATGTAACTGCTGCTCTATCGACTCTTAAATTGCCTAGACATCTAGCTATTTTGGGATCAGCAGTCATTCAATCTGCATTGAAATGATTCGAACTCAAATGAATACTCAACAAAACCAAAAAAAAAAAATGTTAAAATGAAGAAGAAAGTAGCCAATTTGACTTTTGATGCTGGGGCAATTTGTTAAGAGCGCGTGAGTGGTTGCCTCCGTAGAAGATGCCGCCACTAGGTAGGTATTTATTGTGTTGTACAACGTATATAACAAGATTCTTTATGGAGATCATTCGTTTATATCATTTGATTATCGTTTGCGCTAAAAATGAAAGAATATTATTGTTAGCCAAATGACCGCAGAAAGCAGTTAGATAGAAAAGTTTAAAGATCAACTCGTTGGGGCTACAATTCACTCAGCGGACACAGCGTCTAGCTTTAATTCATAAAAATAACTGAAAAGTGTTGAAAACTTTTAATGCATGAAGGTATATACAATGAAATATGAGCCCCCCTTTCCCATTACACCTTTTTCGGAATATTTATATCTAAAAAAAAAAAAAGCGCAATTATGGTTTGTAGCCGAAATCAAATTAGAAAATGCTAATAAGAACAACATTTTATAGTTCACACTTTAAAACATAAAAATAAATTATTTAAATTTCAAATAAATAACAAAAAAAAAAAAATCGATCAACTTCGATCATCATTAATAATAATTCCTCTTTTCTTTTGTGAGTTTCCTAATTTGCATTTTGCCAAAAAGAAATTCTATTTGATGTCTTAACTCATGATGAGTCATAACTTTCCACAGTCTATATACATATATATATATATATATGCAATATATATATATATGGGCAAATGATGTTGGTGATCAATGTTCGCCATCGTGGGTTTTTGACAGGCAACTTCATTCCTATACACACCTACATACATGCACACTATAAACTGCAAACTGGAACACACACGGTTCGTGTATTCTAATAGAATTTATTCATGCGAACGATCGCCGATAGTGACAATATGGCGCACAATATTTATTATGCATAGTTCATTGCTGTCTGTAATAAGAACTTTATGAATATTGATGAGTTGAGCGAGCTCAGAGTAGGGAAATGAATTGTACCAGAAAATATTGAGAAAGCTTCGAAATTTGTAATTAATAATTTTTAATAAATATGCTTCAGAATAAGAGCAAGCAATTAATCTTAAATTAAATTAGAACAGCAATAAAAAAAACAATTTATTTGTTTGAACCACTTTCACATATACAATTGAGATGAAAATTTGAAATATTTTCTAAACAAAATTTAAGAATTTTAGCTACTTCAAATGAATATAAATGGGTGTAGAATTCTCTGCTTAATTTTAAGCTACTGCTAACAAATAACTAGGTTTAAATTCTTAAAGAATATTTTCATCAGTAGCTCAAGGTACAGCAAACTATCTGTTTACACATACCTTTCTCGCTCAACTCTCTTGCTATCTAGCGCTCTCATCGTTTATAAGAGAGAAAATATTCATGGATTGTAATTATTTCACCATGCTTATTTCACCAATGTTATTTCACCTGGCGCAAAAACAAACAACAGCAACAACAACAATAGCATATATCTCTTATTCATGCATAAGCACTCATTCTCTATGCTTCAGACTCACAAGCCTATGCTTTCTGCCACTTGAATTCCGTTTCACTTTGCACACTATTAAAGTTGAAAATGTACTATACACACAAAATCGTTCTTCCCACTTTTTAAAAGATGTTAGGCTTGCTTCTCAAGGATTTCTTCTCTCTCTCTCTCTGCCATTCTGTAATTTCATTTAACGTTGCTCCAATCGCGCGATAGACCTTTTTGGAACTAAAAACGTTCAAATTTAATTTCCGTAAAAAAATACACACAGACGGACATAGAACCTCTACCTTTTTAAAGTCGGCTAATAATATCAAATTGGCTTCGACACTTCGAACTACGTATTGAAGGGTTTGTTGATTTAAAATTTTATAGATTCTCCATCTACATATATTTGTTAAAAATTAATTAATTGGAAATCTATACACACCTCCACGGACGGACATAGAACCTCCACCTTTTTAAAGTCGGCTAATAATATCAAATTGGCTTCGACACTTCGAACTACGTATTGAAGGGTTTGTTGATTTAAAATTTTATAGATTCTCCATCTACATATATTTGTTAAAAATTAATTAATTGGAAATCTATACACACCTCCACGGACGGACATAGAACCTCCACATTTTTAAAGTCGGCTAATAATATCAAATTGGCTTCGACACTTCGAACTACGTATTGAAGGGTTTGTTGATTTAAAATTTTATAGATTCTCCATCTACATATATTTGTTAAAAATTAATTAATTGGAAATCTATACACACCTCCACGGACGGACATAGAACCTCCACCTTTTTAAAGTCGGCTAATAATATCAAATTGGCTTCGACACTTCGAACTACGTATTGAAGGGTTTGTTGATTTAAAATTTTATAGATTCTCCATCTACATATATTTGTTAAAAATTAATTAATTGGAAATCTATACACACCTCCACGGACGGACATAGAACCTCCACATTTTTAAAGTCGGCTAATAATATCAAATTGGCTTCGACACTTCGAACTACGTATTGAAGGGTTTGTTGATTTAAAATTTTATAGATTCTCCATCTACATATATTTGTTAAAAATTAATTAATTGGAAATCTATACACACCTCCACGGACGGACATAGAACCTCCACCTTTTTAAAGTCGGCTAATAATATCAAATTGGCTTCGACACTTCGAACTACGTATTGAAGGGTTTGTTGATTTAAAATTTTATAGATTCTCCATCTACATATATTTGTTAAAAATTAATTAATTGGAAATCTATACACACCTCCACGGACGGACATAGAACCTCCACATTTTTAAAGTCGGCTAATAATATCAAATTGGCTTCGACACTTCGAACTACGTATTGAAGGGTTTGTTGATTTAAAATTTTATAGATTCTCCATCTACATATATTTGTTAAAAATTAATTAATTGGAAATCTATACACATTATATAATTATTATTCGTAGACAAATTTTAGTCCATTTTTTATGACTACTTTGGGCTACTTTTTCTTAAAATAGAATGGTGCGATGACCCATCCCCCATATATGCGATAAAAAAAACTTGTCATATATTTTTATTCTGATTTTTTATTTTGTATACATGTCGGGGTATACATCGGGGAATTAATCCTACTAAATTTGGTCAAAAACGTAGATGGTGATGCCCTGTTCTTTGCATTCACTTGGGAATGGCCAACAATGCTTCTTGTGCAAAGGGCCCAAGCAGTTCACAACGTTCGTTAGGCCAAGTATCTCTTGGTTAGACTTTGAATGTGAGAAGGCGACAAACTTAACCCTTATTTCCCGCTTAACTTGGGGTTGGGGCGCTGGGCTTGGGACCCGCCATCTTTAAAAAAATTAACTGCAATGAAAACAAAAAGGAAGCCTTGAACGATGTATAGACCATGATTTATGGAAATACTGCTGGAATTTCCGTACCCTGGTGCAAATATTCAGCTGGTTGCTGTACTCGAAAGACACAAGGCTGAAATTAGTGCAATCCAGGAAATATGATGGATAGGACAGGGTTGCTCTAAAAAGGCATCCGCGCATGACATCTACTATAGCTGCCATGAGAGTAAGCACGAATTTGGATGCGGTTTCATGGTAAGTAGTTAGCCTCGTCTCCAGATTCACATATTTTGACGAGCGCCTAGCCGCCATACTCATCAAGACTAAATATTTGAATATAAGCCCGACGAAAGAGAAGGACGACGATGCTAAAGATGAGTTCTATGAACGCTTGGAACGTCTATACGAGCGCTGTTCCAAGCATAATGTCAAAATCGTGCTTGGCATTTTCTAACAAGTTACTGAAGACCTCATGAACCTTGCAAGTCCTTTTTTAAATTATCAAAAATAAAAAAATTTTCTACAAATAGAGCCTGTAATTTTCAATATTTAGACTATCCTTCAACATTTTTAAATAAAACACAATCAACTAACTTGTTAAACCCACTCTAAGAGGTAGCAACCATACAAACAAATCCCTACTTTCTGAGATTCATAAACTATTCCACAAAGATCCCGATTTGACCACAAAAAGGGGTAGCCATTATACAAAGCTTCTACCCCTTAGATTTGCATTAAAAAAGAGATTTTGTTATTGTTGTTAATTTAGCTAGAAACGTCAAGTGTAACTCCTAATCCTAATAAAATATACCATAAATATGCAGATCGAAACACTAGAAAGACTAGCCTCCATACACATCTGTCGTAGCTTTCTGTATTTTGTTATATGGAAAACATGTTTTATTGTTTATTAGGAACGCTAAATAAGCTGAATTCTTTTTTATTTTTAATAAAATTTTACATACGCATAGAGATAGATTATATATGCCCCATACATATTTAGTTTCAAGTGGCTATATTTCTATATACTATATGAAACTATTAAATAGTGAACAAACAGACTTTAAGTAGAACGTCTTTCTTAATATAATTGTTTAATTAAGATTGTTTATAAATACATATGTCACGTGCCATAAACAATTTTAATGAGCAGGTGTACGAGTACAAATGCATTGGAAAGTAAACATGACCAAGTGTTCTGAATAGATTTGATTATTTTAAGTTTATTATGAGTATTATTCGTAAGGGTTTAATGAACTTAAATATTATTTGATTCAATTACTTTGTATACAATCGAAAGTAAGTTAAGTAGACACCAAAAAATTTCGTTTGCTTAGTTTTAGTTGCAATTTTAAGTTAATTATATTAATTATAAATAATTTAATACATATTTACATTTTTAGAATTTAATTCCAAAGAACAAACTCAAAAGCTTTTTCAACTTACCTCAAAATATACGCTAAAGTTCGTAGTTCAACTAAAATGAAACAATTAATTCACTTGTTTGTTTAACTTATTCATTTGTTTGAAATTTATTTTTATTTATTTGTCGCTGTATCTTTTACGTTGTGTCTTTTAAAGTCGTTTTGTAAAAATTACGTTCGACTTGAATTGGAATTGGAATTGCAATTGGGATTAGTGTTTTTGCACTTGTTCAAATGTTAATTAGGACAGATACACTAATACGAATGTATTTTTACATTAAAAAAATTTCGATTTAAAGTAAAATTACAAAAACAAGCAAAACAAATTCAAAAAATAAAAAAAAAATGCGCTAAAAAGCAACAAAATGCGAAAATGAAATAAAAACGTTTTGCACAATTTGCACAGAAATTTATCACGATTTTTCGTAATGCGATCAGTCGTTAAAAAGCTGTATTTTGTTTTTGTTTTCTATTTTTTTTTTTTTTTTGGTTCGAGCTTGGAACGTGCTCGTATTGGGCAGCGGATAACGGGATGCGGTCTGCAATATTGAGTGGGTGGGTTAGTGCAACACGGCGCGGTAAGACGTTTTTCAAATGCAGTATTTTTCTAGTTTTTTCTAAACTTTAACGTTTGTGCTCTCTCTGTCAGAAATTGCACTAAATGTGTGCTTTAAACGGGTGTAAGTAATTGTTTAGGCGGCGGGAGGGGCAATGTTAGAACTCGTTTTATTTGATAACAAATAATTCGTTTAATTTATTATAATTTACTTTTTTTTTATTAAATATTTCGTTTCACTCGTTTAAAAATTCGTTAAATTAAATTCGTTCCGTTAAACAATATAAAATATTGCATAAATGATCGCGCGCACACACACACACATTCAGATACACAACGCGGCGTGCACAACTCTCTTTTTTCACCTCGAACGTTTCGGCCAAGTTAGTTGCCAAGTTGTCGCGCTCAAAGCCAAAAGGCAACTGAATAACTGAATGAATGCCTAACGCACGCCAACTGTTGAATGCCAAGCGCGAGCGTACAAACTCGAAATGAAAAAAAAACAAGAGAAGATGCTAACTTCGGTGGGGAAACGAAGCTTTAATACCCTTCACACAAATTGTGTACTTTGAAGATTTGAGAGCCTAAAGTAGTAAACATACTCTTTGAATCTACAGAAAATACACAACAACTAATAGGCAGACAGATTCTTAAGGCTATATCAACATGTCTCGACAAATTGATCAAGACTATATACATATATGTACTTTATACCTCCTTTAGTGCGTTACAAAATTTGTGACAACTTGATAATACCCTTATAAATTAATGCTATAAAAAGAGAACAACTAACAACTTAACTGAGAGCAGTTTACAAGAGCAAGAAAACGATCGAACAACGAAGCTTAAGCCAAGTTAAGTACTGCAAGAGAAATAGAAAGAGTAAATAGGAAAGAGTAAGGCGTCAAAGTGATGCTGTGAGCGTCATGTAGCCGGCGTTTTAAGCAATTTTTCGGGCCTGTACCCAAGGTGCAATAGTCTATTGGTTTTGTGCAAATGTATGTAACAGGTAGAAATAATGGTCGGAGACCACCCAAAGTTACCCCCAATATGGTAAGCAGTGATAAAGCAGTCGAAATAGCCATGTCCGTCTGTCCGTCCGTATAAACGAAAAGATCTCGGAAACGGTAATAGATAGACACTTCGTTATTTTTGCATTCGACTAGGAGTTTGCAGGAATTTTACAAGTATTTTTTTAAAAAATGTTCCTTCTATTTTTTAGGAAAGGGGGGAACCCTTTCCTAAAAAATAGAGATATAGAGATACCGTCCCTCTAAGCCAAAATCCAAAAATTTCATCAAAATCGGATAATAAATGACGATTTTATTGAATTTGAATGACCTATGCTGATTATCCTGCCGTCCTCCATTTTTCTTCTCATACTGTAAGAAGTGGGAGGAGCAAAATACTTTTCGTTAGTACCATTTTTGCTATTAATTTCCTAACTTTATGTTTTGCACTGCTTAGTGCATATGTTAGGGACACATTTAATGTGTTTTTTTAGAAAAGGATTTAAATCCCTAATAGATTGGGAAATTCAAGCGGTGACCCGTACTGCTACAGGTGCTCTTACAGTCGGTTACGCCTGACAGTAATTTTCTTACTTGTTTATTTTTTATATTTGTTTTGCTTTCATTTTTAAGTTCGTAGCTTAAGTCGTTTGTTCTCTCCGTTTGTTTGTATTGTTTTATCTTTTCTATTTAAATAGATACATAGTAGCTGCGAATATTTAATATTTAATATTAGACAATTAAATGAATCTTTGGATGGAAAAAGTTTTAGTTAATGAATCTAACGATTAGTATTTTTTTTTATACAGCACGGACTTTGCAGTATTGACAACTCGCCAATTATAACTGTAGTTAAAGGTAATTGAAGTCCCCATAACATTTTTAGACGGTTTTAGCGTAAAGAAATACCGTATGATATATACAGGACATAAAAGAGATATTCTTGATGATCCCCAAAATTCGAGTTACTATAGACATGTCCGTCTGTCTGGTTGTTCGCATGAACAATGAGAACTTGGAGACTATAAAGAATAGATCTTGCAAATTTAAATATTTAAAATCTCGGAACCATTGGAGACAATACGCCCATAAAAGCATCGGGAATAAACTGTGTTGCGTATTAATTGAAGCCGAGAGACATGGACATGTGAACAAAGGAATCATATCACCATCCCCATGGAATAGTCCTGCCAAAGAGGTCATTGGTTATACAAAACCTGTGAACAATTAAAGTAAATATCTGTAAAGACGAAAGAGGAAATCTGGTTACAAATGCACAAGAATCACTGAGATTATGGACGAGTCATTTTTCTTAACGATACCGCTGATAGATAAAAGACACGGGAACCATCAGTTAATGATGGCACTATACCACCACCGGACTATAAGGAGGTCGATTCAGTTATTAAAAAGCTGAAAAATAACAAAGCGGCAGGCTCTAATAGGCTGCCAGCTGAGTTATTTAAGACCGGCAGCGAAGAGTTGGTTAGGAGTATGCACCAACTTTTATGCAAGATATGGTCCGATGAACGCATACCCAATGACTGGAATCTCAGTGTTCTCTATCCTATCTTTAAGAAAGAAGACCCCAGCTGTTTGCGCCAACCAAAGCGGAATAAGTCTTCTCTCCATTTGATATAATATTCTGAAGCGCGTATTGTGTAATAGGCTGAGGCCAAATACCTATTCACTGATAGGACGATATCAGTGTCGCTTCAGACCAAAAAGATCGACCAGTGACCAAATATTCACATTACGCCAAATCTTGGAAAAGACCCGTGAGTTCAACAAAGACACTCACCATCTATTTGTCGATTACAAAGCCGCTTTCGATACGACTATACGAACGAAGTTTTTCGACGCCCTTTCTCCACTATATAACCCGGCAAAGATTTTCCGTCTTTGCATAACGACGCTGTCTAACACTGAAAGCTTTGTCAGGGTGGGGAAAAACCTCTCATACCCCTTTGATACCAAGAGAGGTTACAGGCAGGGTGTTGCGCTGTCGTGCGATTTTTGCAATCTGCTAATGGCATACATCTTACGCCCGTACCCGGGCATACAGAATATGTCGGGCTCGATCTTCCAGAAATAAGTAATGCTGCTCACGTACGCGGATGATATTGATAACATCAGTACAAGGCGTTCTCAGAGATTAAAAAACAGTCTCGGCTTATGGGTCTAGCGGCGAATGAGGACAAGACGAAGTAACTGGTGTCTTTTCGTACGCCGTCATCGCGTCTTGGACGGTTAGTGACGAGGGAGAAATTTATCTTGTCTATCTTGGATCCGAAATGACCAGCAACAACAACGTCAGCCTGGAGATCAAGTGAGGAATCACGCTTGCAAAAAGATGTTATTTTGTGCTGAGCAAGCAAATTGTAATTGCAGCCTTGGCATAGTCCAGCCTATAAAATTTCACCGGATGCTCTGGACTATACACCTCATTCGAATAGATGAACGAGCTCCAGCATGCACTGTTTACTTGGAGTGCCCAAACTTAATTGGTGGACGACGAAAAAAAGGACGACCGAGCACAAAAGACGGTTGACGACCACTTAAGTAAGAAAGTGAGAGACATGGACAGCCATAAACAGAAAAATAACGGAGAGTACTAATTTAAACAGCTTCTCTAATAATTATTATTGGATTATTGAAAAATTCTTCTAAAACTTTGTCAACCGATGTAGTTTTCAGATAACTACAAACCGATTATGGCTGTGATGTGCATATCACATCGACTTTTTGCAGGTGTAACGACCACTTTTTAATTTTTGATGATTATTTTTATATCAGACTAATTTTTATAAAATTTGTACAGAATATTGTTTGACGAGAGTCGTTTTAACCTAACTGAAAAAAAAATTTTAACTAATTTAGCTAAAAATACAAATTTTGCTCATTTTTATAAAATATCCCATATAGTTCCAGATCAGACCTCTAAAAAAAACTTGCCCAATAAAAAAATTCGATGCTATATTTCCCTTTCCTTTGGCTGGCGTTCCATATGAACATCTAAAACTTGGAGATTATAAAAGATAGAGACTTTAAGTTTGGAGTTTCCTTTTGCCTCTTCAGTTAGCAAGTTACCAACAAACTTGCCAACCTAAGAAATAGTACCCATAAGAACCAGCAGCTGCTTCTTGAGCTTTTGAATAAAAAAATTTTTGTTTTTCTTTTTATAATTTACCTAAAAATAAAACATTTGGAGAAACATACTTCAATTCTAAATTATTTTGCACTTAGTTCCGTATTAAACCATTCAAATCTGTTCATCTTACTTGGTTTTTTGTATGAAAAACATTTATCTTATCTTCTACCATGTGTGTACAGGGCATCCCAACGTTGCGCAAACTCTAATGTAGCATTTATTTTTTTAATTTTCTATTCCGTGTAAGCAAATTCAATGTTCTTTTTGCTTGATACAGGTGAAACCGGCTCGCCCAAACATTTTTGAAATATTTTTTACGTACCTCAACTATTTTGATGTCGTTTTTTATTCGATTCCATATGAAAATAATGAAAAACAAAAGACAATAATTAAATGTTCTATAATTTTGAATTGAAGTGGAAAATAAAATATTATTGTAAAGCAATCAAAAAAAAACCACTCCGGTTGCGTTCAGTTAACCACAACCTCAAACTACCTCAACACCTTCGACACATGTCGAAATCTATTTAACATAATTCAACAAACTCAATAACTACAATGAACGAACGACAAGACGTGTACAAGTACAGAAGCTTGTTTTTAAGTGAGGTGTTGGTTTCTAAACTTTGTAATTTTATTTTTAAGCGCTACTAAAATTCTTGTCAACATTCAAGTCAAAACGTATAAAAAGTAACAACGAATAACGCTCAAAGCCCCGCCTAATCATCAATCATTATTAATTTAAATAAACTTTTTTTTTTATTGCAGTAGTTCCTTCTAGTTATATCAAAATGAATTAATTATTAACGCTTTTTCCCAATGTATCAATTTGATATAGCCATGACAAGAATATATATTTTTACATGTCATCGTCACATGAATATCTGAAGATAAGTTTATAGAAATTCACAAGAAAGAAGCCTAACTTATAACAAGCAGAAGAAAAAAAAAACAACAATACTGTCTAAGCTGCCTCTTGGGCTTATTTAGAGAACTTTTTTTCTGCTTTATTTTCAAATATTTCTAGCAACTTCAATTTGAATATGGAGATAATTAATCAAAGGTATCGACAAAACATATGAGACAACAGCAAATAAAGCTGTGACTGTGGTCAAGAAACTATAGAGCACCAATTAGAATTCTGCCGCTGTGGACAATGTGTACAAAATGATGTGATGAAATGAGATGAGATATGATGAAAGATAAAGTTGTCACAGCGCTTTCTCAGCGACAACAACAAAAACAAAAACAAGTGTTTAAGTGTCTTCAAGAATAATCGAAAATTTTATTGGTGAATATTTAATTGGAGAGCCAAAGTTTTATATGTTAACTCTGCAGCTATTAGAGAAGTTTTAGTTTATCTTCTCCGAAAAAAATTCTTGCAAATTATACATTGTTGCCTTCATAATCAAACTTCTTACCCAAATATTGGGACACCCTTCGCTGTAATACTTATTAAGTTTTATGCCGTGGGCGATTTGGTCTCGCTAGCGGCATTTAATTCAAATTTTCTAATTTTGAAAAGGCGTTGATTTTTTTTCACAAGTCGTTAATAGATGCTTTGATTAGATTTATCGCAGCTTTTTAAAAGCTCTACGATCAGCTGATCATCAGCTGTGAACTGACAAACACACAATATGATTTTGCAAAAAGCTTTAGAAAATTCTTTCTTTGTTGTGCGTTTTGATTTCGAGTTCCTGGGAAATTTACAATCTTTAATGTATTTATTAAAAGTTTGGCTTTTTATTAACTTCAAGGTATGTATTACATAAAAAATTAATGTTTGTGACCGGTCTATAAATGTGTAGCTCATAAAACGTAGTGGTAATTAAGTGTATTAACAACGAGACCGCATTAGCGTACACCTGTCGTTCGTGGAGTAGAACTTACTATATTCACATGGATTCAGTCTAACTCTTTTAGCAGTCGGAAGTGTGAATCATTGTGCGTCCAAAATGTGTAATATGAACTGCTATTACCTGCTAACCTTCAAACTATGGCACATTTTAGGCACAATCTTATTTTAGTATGGCACGCAGAAGCGATCTCAACCAAGAAGTTTCTCGCCATGGAAAACTTTGTATTTGGTACTGTTCTCAAAAACCTTAAATATACTCTGGAGGAGCAGTGCGAGATTGGCAAAAAGCTGCGAAATTTTACTAGCAGGCTTATAGTAAAGTGGAAAGACTGTGGAAGAAATAAGGCTTTTTTCGAAAAAAAAAAAAAAAAACCAGGAATGGCTAGATACGCCGCTAGTATTGATTGAAAGATCATCTTCCAAAAATGTTGGACGTCCACAAAAAGATATTTCGGATTGTTGCAAAAAAACGCAAGTCAACAAATTGTCAGACCTTACTGAAGATGTCCCATCAGATGCATTGTTGGTAGTTGCAAGCTGCAGCTTGTATAAAGCTGGAAAACGCAGTGCTTCACAGTTGGTGTCAATGGTAAACGCCGACGAAGAGTTTAGCGGTAAGATAATGAAAACTATGACTACCACACAGCGTCTACCGTCAAAATTTTCTGATGAAAAAGCACTGGCCCTATTTGTAGATATTGGACATACCAAGTACACATGGAATTTGTCAAAGAGAGCCGCCAAAGGACAAAACCCCGATATATATCCATGCTAGGATAAACTGCGTTGTGCGAAAAAAAATGCTATCCCAGTGTCATCACGGTCACTGATCATTTCGCTGAAGTAGCACTACAAAGCTTAGTGGACCATACAATTGCTATTATTATTGAAGCACACCCAGAAAGTTTTCCAAACCATATTGAAAATAATAATAACACCCAACTAACTGCTACCTACAAATGGGGCTGTGATGGCAGCAGCGGCCATTCTACATACAGGCAAAAATTTGATGACTTCGATGGAAACATGATTGATCAATATTTATTTTCAATTTGTATGATACCATTTACAGTGCAGAAAGGACCGACAGTTTTATGGAAAAACAATCGACCTTCTTCTACTCGATATTGTCGAACCATTAAGATACTTTGCGAGAAAGAATCGGCAGACTTGACTCGCAGAGAAAGTGAAAATATTTAAAGCCAAATATCAAATATTTTACCAACATTAGTGAGTAGCTTTAGAATTGATCACCAATTTCATATCGAAATCCTCTTCGCAAACATGCGGAATCTGTAGCGCAACTCCAAAAAATATGAACGATCTGAATTTGGTGAAGAGCTTTTCTATTAATGAAAACCTATTTGAATATGGCTTATCAAGTCTCCACGCCTGGATTAGGTTTCTCGAGTGTGTTTTGCACATTGCATATAGAATTCCAATTGGTATGATGCCCGAGGAAGCTCTTGAAGCCAGGAACAAGGACTTCCGAAACATACGCGAGAGCAATACGAGAAACAATTGCAGGAAAAATACCATGAAAGATATCATAAATGCTTTATTAGTTTCTTCCGACCCTTTGATAACTTCATTGTCAAATGGTTATCCAATTTCTTCTGCAAAAACGATTATTATGGATGATGATGTTAAGAGCTTGCTTTTAATAAAGCATCTGGATATGCCTCTCTCTGATTCCGAAGATTCCGAATAATATTCTATCCTTTTCTAGATAATTTTGATTTATGAAATATGTTTATTGAAGTCAAAAAAAAAAAAAATTTATATTTTAAAAAAAAATTTTTTTAAAAATTAAAAAAAAAAAAAAAATTTAAAACAAATATTTTTGTTCTTAAAAAATTCTATGATTTTTCTCTGAGCAGTGAAAAAAAAACGACTGAAGACATCTATTTTAGTTTAGAACTTATTAATTAAATACCGCTAGCGAGACCAAATCGCCCACTGTGTGCCGGTTCGAATGAAAGCTTGTACAAATTAAAGCTTTTTCATGTTACTAGTTGGGGAAACCCCTTTCTTATATGACAGTGGTTCTTTGTTTTTTAAAGTCGGCAATTTAAGCAATAGAACTCCTATATATATATAGTATATACTATATACAAAAAGTCAATGATTAATAGAAATTCTCAATGAAAGTTCACAACCAAGAAAGCTTTCCAAAGCTCTCCATACTAATGGGCAGCCATAAAAGTGCGCAAAGCTGACACAAGCCAAGAAAATCATAGAAAATTGTTCGTTTTCAGTTGTATTCTGTTAAGCTAAGCCAAGTATTGAATTCAAAGCGTGTAGGCTGTGCGTGTCCTTGAAGGACAGGCAAATATTTAAGATAATTTAGTTATTAAATTTGCAATTTCATTTTTGTTATTGCACTGTTTGTTTATTTTCAATAATATACCAATAGTTATGTGTAAATTTTAAAAATAATATATATTTAATCAAATAAACATATTAACGAGTGTTTTAGAAATAATATGATAAGTTTTTAGTTAAAAGTTGTTGTTAAAAGTCGTTAAAAGTCGCATGAAATTGTTTAAATGTCAAAAGAAAAAGCCATTAATCTAACAAACGAGGCAGACTTTTAGGCGCGCGCGTAGTGACTAAGCGAGCGAGAGAGAGAGAGCAAGAATCAGCTGTTCTCCTCTCCTTATCAGCAGCAGCATTTACTGTTGCATGCCACACGGCACATGCGAACATTTCGCCGTGGAAGGACGTAAGGACGTTGAGGACAGCGAAGGGCATCTTCTCGCCCACGCGCTAAAAATATCGAGTTCAAGGTTAGTCAAAGCGAAGGAGCGCCGAATGATGAACAATTTCAATTCAAGTAGTCCCCCCTTACATTTCTCATTGCAGCATTCTTGGATACCGCCACCGAAGCATTTAAATGGCATTGTTACGCTGCTGTTTTGAGCCCGTAGAGCTACCGGAATTCATCGATACTTTTGTACAGAAATGCACAGATCCAGGATGTAAGTAAAACCGGCAAATTATCATTGCATATGCCTGCAGTGTATAGCTAATTTTCATGTGAATCAAAAGTTTCTACAATTGTTCAAAACTTCCAATAAAAATTGTTTAATTTATAAATCGACTAGCATTCGTTGTACGGGTCAACTACCAACTAATACAATCGCTAAATTAAACAAAAATAAGAAGCTTATTCGCTTTCAAGGCGCGTCCACAGAGAGGTCCACCCGAAGAGGTCCTTGCGATGGATTCAAGCATGTCGTGCCTTTAAACGCTTTAATCCTAAAAGTATGCAAACATATATATTAAACACTCTTTTCATTTACCTGCAACACTAAAAAGTAGTGATAAAAAATCCTATAAACAACAGACACCTTCAGCACTACTTGCTCAGCTGGTACAAAGTGCAGAAGAAGAAAACATCATTGCTACTTTAGTAGTACTTATTTAGAAAAACGAATATATTCGTAATTAAAAATAGGACTCTACGATATAATGCCTGGTAAGCGAAAATAACACATGCGCTTTTTGGCATTTAATTTTCCATGCCGCAGTAATTTGACGCAAAGTTATCAACTTTGACCAATTGACTAAGCGTCGTCGCCTACGTAATGCCCTAGCGTCAGAAAAAGAAAAAAAAACACGTAGAAAACAAAAACATTAATCACACTCGCTTGTCCCGCTCGGTCAGAGGGCGCAGCGACAAGCGTACGAAATGTCAGAAAAAGTGCAAAAAAAAAAGAAAGAAATGTCAGCGATAAGATTACAAATTCCAGCAATTACGGCACTTTATAGTAATCAGGTCGGACGAGCACAAAAAGCAACTATTTATACCTCCCCTTTACTGCTGCCCCAGTTTACCCCACATACATAAATATATATATATCAGTTCGCTGTTGGAGATACATATGTTTCGCTTTGCTGAACAGTCGCTACCATGTACACCAACTTGTCGACATGTTCAGCTATCGCTGCGTACGCGTTTGCCTACCAAATCCATCTAAACGCTGTGCCCTTTGTTCTTTTGTAATTCTAGGTTGCTGCGGCTGCTGTTCGGCGCTGCGGCCCCGTTACAAGCGCCTGGTGGATAATATATTTCCCGTTAATCCTGAAGATGGGCTAGTCAAATCGAATATGGAAAAACTGACATTCTATTCGCTCAGTTCACCGGACAAACTAGATCGTATTGGCGAATATCTGTATCAGAAAGCAGTCAAGGATATACATCGCAAACGCTACAAGTAAGTTGACGACCTTGTATGAGACGTGTCAGTGTCATTTCAAAATATTACTTTCTTAACAGATTAGTTGAGATTGCCATGGAAGCAATGGACTTGTTGCTGCAGGCATGTCACGCGCAAACAATAAATCTCTTTGTGGAGTCATTCCTACGCATGGTACAAAAACTGCTGGAAGACTCAAATCCGAATCTTCAGATAATGGCAACGAATTCGGTATTTTTATATTCTAATTGATATTTTTTATTTTCATTAATAATTTGCTGCCCTATTTTCTTAAAAGTTTGTTAAATTCGCCAATATCAACGAAGATACACCTTCATACCATCGACGCTATGATTTCTTCATATCAAAGTTTTCATCAATGTGTCACGGCAATCATGCAAACACAGAACTACGCGACAGCATACGCTTAGCTGGCATTAAAGGGCTGCAGGGCGTCATACGTAAGACAGTATCGGACGATTTGGTTGAAAACATTTGGGATAAGCAACACATGGAGAAAATAGTGCCCTCTTTGCTGTTCAACATGCAGGTGAGTGAAATCTGTTATCTTTCACGTCGTATCTATTCATGTAAATATCTAATCATACGTTCACAATCGGTCTCACCAAATTTTGTTTTAACTTGTTGCTTTTCCGTACGTTTTGTTAATGTGCAACACAAACAAAAATACTCTTCTTTTTATTTTTTGCCCCCAAACACACATGCTCTCTAATACATAAACAAACCGATCGGCACAGTTCTGTGTAAACGTTATGTTTGTGAAGAAGAATTTGCTGGCGGTAAATTTTTCAATTAAATAGCTTTAACTTAAGTCTAATAAATTATTAAGAACAGTTTAAAGAACTGCATTAATCATGTGTCTTCTTTCTCAACAGTCTGGTGATTTGACGCCCGTTGAAGACGCCACAAATGTGACACCCCCTGTACTGGCCGAGGAAATTCTAGTAAGTCTTCGTTTATTAGATTTATAAGATTAAATATCTATACTACATATACCGTTTTTACCTAATGTAGCGTGAACTAGTGGGCCGTGCTTCGTTTGGACACATACGCAGTGTACTTAAGCCGCTATTGACGTAAGTTACGCTTTTATCATAAAACTTAAAATTTTAATTTATCTAATGAGTACTTCTCATTCACAGTCATCTAGATCGTCATGATCTGTGGGTACCAAACACTTTCGCCATACACACATTCCGTATCGTTATGATATCTATACAGCCACAGTATTCGTACACTGTAGTGGAAACGCTTATGCAGCACTTGGATAACAATTTTAAGTCGTCACCGAAAACACGTACCTCGTTGGCCGTAGTATTGTCAAAAATTATTGCTATAGCTGCTGGAGAAAGCGTCGGTCCATCGGCGTTGGATATTATCAACAATCTACTCACACATCTACGCACTAGTGTCAGCACAACAACAGAGATCACAACCGAAGAGTCGCAGTACCAAGAGGCTTTAATAAATGCGCTCGGCGAGTTTGCCAATCATCATCCAGATTATCAGAAAATCGAAATCATGTTGTTCATTATGAACACCGTGCCAGATCTTTCGAAAAAAAGCCAATGCGATCAAATGCTTCAGAATATTTTGCTGAAATCACTGTTGAAAGTTGGTACACAATACACCACTGCTTCGTTCGAGAAGGCCTTCCCGGCTTCATTCCTGCAGCCACTGCTGAAGATGGCGCGCGCTCCTCACGATCCCACACGCATTATTGTTATGCAAATCTTCCAAGCATTGCTCGATCGCCACCAGAACGAGAAGGTGCTAAGCGATATCAGTGTGAAACCATATCCGGCATTATCGCAAGAACCACCATCGCGTTCGGACATCATATTCACACATAAGTATGGTGCAAATATTATGCAGGCACTAATTGATAGCATGGCGTTGTCGGATCATGTGGAGCCGCTATCATACAGCTATAATACGGCAGCATTATTAATTGTGGAAATGGCATGTACCGAGACTGTTCAGGAATTCCTACTCTTCATACTGGGGTAAGTTGATAACAATTTTGAGTTCTTTGCTAAATTTCTAATTAAAACTAATAATTTGTTTCTTATCTAGCATACAACAAGTGGCCAACACCGCCGAGGAGTTGGCGCCTGTGCTCAAATGTAATCTACATACGATTACGATCAGTTTGCTTGCGCTCATCTCGCGTGTGACCGGCATAAATAATCTACTCGAATATGCACAGAAAATAATAGATGCACGGCGCGAAGAGGCGCCCTATTTCTTACCACCTTTGATGGAGCCTAAGAAGAACGCAAAGAATCTAGTTCTGGCGCTACCACATCTCTCTATAGATAAGCTGGCTTTGGCCGAATGCCTACAAAATGCGGGAATGGATTCGAATCGGCTGCAGACGGGTGCGCCATACGCACTCAATCAAACCGATAACCCTGCGCACAGACACTCATGGGTGGAATCGGCTAGCACACAAATGACGCAGCGCAATAGCTCCGCCGATCTGAGCAATTACAACGGCGATGCGGATAGTGTTACCAGTTCGCCGGGTGTTGTAAAAAGGGTGCTGGCGCCCGAGTTTAATTTTGATGCAATGAAACGCGCACTCGCCGAACCCTCCGAGACGGTCAAGCGTGAGCAACGTGAAAAGCAAATGCAGATTGTAAAGACATTCCGTGAGGGTGAATTCGACGAGCTCATTCGTCGCACAGAACCTAAGGTAAATGACTAGAAACTATTTTAAATAATGAGTTACTGGCTCAAAATTAACAAATGAATACTTAGATTCATCTCAATGTATAGCACCAGTTAAAATTAAGCAGATGCCATTAAATATCCTCATTTTTATAAATTTAGCACGACTTCATTCAAAACCGCCTGAACGATCTATTCAACTCGCTGGCTATCGAGCGCCAGATAACGCAAACGGACACCAAAACACAACAACTACAAGCTGGCAGCGATAAACCGATCTACGAAACGAACTTCCCCGAACTTTTCTATTATTAAACTTAACCGCAATTAATTTAAATACAATATTATAACCTTAAAATTGTTATATGTAACAATTATAAATTGTTCGAAATGGATTATCAATTGTTAATTTATATATTACTATAAACGAATTTTCTTTTATTATATTACTAATTTGTATACTAGCCTAATTTTATCTATGGTTTCTGTTTTCTATGGTACATAGGAAGCTAATTGTATAATTTCTTGCTCTATGTATTGTAAATTTTAGTTTATTTTTAGTAAACGATAAAGCCTAAAAAGTATTTTTATTTTATTTTTCCCAACACTGTTGGAACCCGTGTCCAGAACCCCAAAACTTACCGCCTTTAAATCACCATCTAAAGCTGAGGGCAACTGTGGTTCCAAATCCAAGAAAGTTGGATTTTTTTTTTTTTTAAATATTAAGCGCAATAATCCGTTCTGTTCTGTCACTGCAGTTAGCAAAGCTGTGCGAGGGGCGATGACAAACCTCCTTCTTCGTCATCTTAATTTATAATAAAACCAATTATCTACATAGCCAATCGGTAAATTCTTCCTCAATAGTTACAAATGAGTTGTTCGGAAAAAATAATACACTATTTGATTTACGAAATATTTCATTAAATGTTTTAATTAAAAAAAAAATACATTGGTTTTTCTGTTTAGTACAAAATGCACAAGAATAGTTAGCGTAAATTAAGTATTATAAAGTTATTAAACTAGTGTTTTAATTTAAGTTATAATTGTGCGCTTTTAGAATAAAAAGCATATTGGTCGATAATGGAGATAAAATGTGTTCAAAAAATATATAATACTATTTTTCTCCAAAAGAAATGAAATAAACGAGGGCACAACATGTATAGGGGTGTGCATGAATATAAAATTGGGATATTATACTACATGTACAATATAATCTCTTAAACAGCTAAAATGTATATTTACAAATGAAAATGATAATCAATTATAACACACATAGTTCACTAAAAACTAGACACATAGAAAATGCATCTTTTTACGAAACAGATATTTACAATTTATATGCAATTAATTCAGATTCAGTTAGGAAACATTATAATGAAACAACGATAGAAAATCGTTCAACTACACAGATAATTATTGTATTTACATAAGTTTGGAAAATGTAACGAACACCACTAAACGACAACGGCGCTCATTGGAGTACGACGCATTCAGCGTATTGGCAGGCTCATGGCACTGGTTCTAACCTGCGGTTTATGCTCGCCTACTGCACAGCAGAAGCATTTTCTCTTGCACAAGCCGGCGGTGGCGCAGGTATCATATCGACGCTTGACCAAATAGAGCTGCGTCTAATTTGAACCGGCGCCACTCGTGGTGAATAATCAACGGAATCACCTATGGATACGGCGGAGTCATCGGATACGGCAGTGGGTGTAAGCGGTCTTTGTTCGCAATTATTACCTATTTCAGAGATCGGTGTAGTGGCCGCTACACTTATGCCATATTCTTCGCTTTCTGGCACTATCTCCTTATAGCTGAGATTAGATGGCGGTACAACAAGCATGTTCACTGATATAAGCAAAGGATGCACCAGTTTTGGATCGAGCGCCATTAGTTCGATCTCTTCGTTCTTCTCCAGAGACATTGTTTTAATTTCGGTGGTTTGCGTGAACACAGGCTGGCGTTGTGCATTGATCGAGGTTATTGTTGTTCGTATCATAAACTGACGCTTCGTTTGCAGTGTCAAAATACGCTCGTGTTCATGGCGGTGATGTCGTCGTATATTCAAACGGCGCGAATCCATTATAAGTATGAGATCAAGACCAAAATTAAAACCAGTCCAACGCCATTTTTGGTAACTGGGTTCTAACAGCATGCGACCACAGCGCATAGCATTCTCATGGAAGTCTTCGTTGTCAACTTTTTGTGGTCTACAGAATATTAAATAAAAAAGTTAGATTGTTAAATGTACTAACAATATATCATAACACTTACCCATTTGCTTGATTGTGATCAATCTTGAGCAGCGCATTCCAGTGGCTGTGTATGTGTCGGTACAGCCATTCTTTCGGTATTATATTGTCATTAAATATAATCTTCAAATCCATGTAGTGGTTTGTCAAATACTGAGTGCGTAGTTTCTGAAATGTAGGCACGTATGGCTGACCTTCAGTCGTCGCTAGAAATGAACGCTCCTCTGTACGGTTTGCAAAATACGACCACTGCGCAACTTCCAACATAGTTGTAGTATTTGTCTCTACACCGGCATCGTTAAGACGCTGCTGTGTCTGTTGTGCCTTTAAACGCTCTTCAGGATCCTCTGGATCGTAGTCTGGATGCAGTCGCAAAAACATCCATGTACGCAATAGCGTATATAGTGAAAATTCCGTCTGCATGACATACAAATCCGGACTACCAGTTAGCGCTGTCATTAAATCTATCGATATTTGACGCAACAGATTGTGATTCTTGTTGTAAATGCTAAGTAAATTTATTTTAAACCATTGAAATGTTGTCTTCTTGACGCTCATCACGCCATATTGGCATGCCGCCTCATAAAACTGTATTGCAGAGTCCGGGTTAATTGATTCACACATAACCTCTGAGCATTTGTCAATAATGCCCTCGAGATGAAAGAGTGTGGCAGTGGCTAGCACGGGTATTACAACTTTTGCATCGATTTCAATTTCATCTGAATACATTGAACCGAAAACAGCATCGAGCGCTTCAACTGTGATACGTTCATCTAGTATCTTTACGTGCACAAAATTCTGCTGCGCCTCCTTCCAGCTACCATTAAACATGGTATAGAAGTACGGCGACTGACTTAAGTAGACTTTGTGCAGGTGCCAAATTTTATCCAGCGCCATTACTGTAATATCTGAGTTCTTTTGCTCTTTAAAAAGTGCTTGGTAGATGTATTGTGTGGTGGTAAGTAGCTTTTTTCTGTGTGTAAAAATAAAAACAATGACTTAATTTGAATCCTTAGTATAATGGCATACAAGTTAATGTACTCACTTTTTGGGCGTTGTGTTCTCACACTGCCTCTGCTCATCGGCAGAGCCACTGGAGTCCACGCTACGCTTACGCTTGCGTCTGCCGCCGCCCAACACATCAGCAACGCTATCGCTGCAATTTTGCAGTTTATTTACTATTTGTCCCATTTCCGTGGTAAATACGAACGCACGTTAAGAAGTACCAATGCCGCAGTAGCTATTCAATGTATCTATCGAATGAGAACAGCTGGCACTCTTTCGTTGTTATTAGCGACTCTCGTTTTGGCGTTATAATCTTCAATAAAGAGACTAAATTATTACTATTGAAATATTTTTACAAAATATTAGTATAAAATATAACTTGATTATATCTCTCTCATATCTCACGCCGCACGCGCTTTGATCACTTTGTTTATTGATTTCCCGAGCTACATATAAACAAAAAATACTTACAAAATATCTAAGAAATGTGACAGGTTGCGTGTTTATTGCTGAAAGTTGACCCAGTTTGCGCGGCAAGCTTTGTGACTGCCGGAGTGACGACGGAGAGCATAAACACATGGAGTGAGGTAGTCTTGCCAAATGAGGTCAGGGCTATTGTATAGCAGCATAAGAGAGAATGATAGAACGTTTCGCGTATAGTTTGTAAACGATGTTGTAATCAATTAAAAATTCTATACATAGCGTCACGTCATTACACATAAAAACTAACAAAGCCAGCCAGCTCGTAGACAAGCCGATTATGGTGAAAATGCAATGAAACGCCTTTTATTTTAATTTTATGACAAAACAGAAAACAGTTGTGAAACGCGCCTTTGTGTACTCTTATATTTAACGTCATCGCCAGATGGAACAAAAGGGCTGCACATACACATACGGCTGCTTAAAATTGAGTAATCTTGAGTGCAAGGTTAAGCGGATCTCTTAGATATTGTTGCTAGACTTCAAACTCTATGAACTCTTTGTGTAGGTCTTCGCCGGCAGCATTAATGCATAAGTCTTTAAAGTTCAGTGGGCGCAACGTCGCAACAATATATAATGAAACAGAAAAAAAAAGAAAATGTTTTTCAAAAATAATCGTTTGAAAACAAAAACCTAACACTTTATTGGGCCTATGTTCATTAATATTCCTCTCAAGCCTCTCAAGTTAGATCAGTTTACAAATTAGATGCGAGCTGCGTGTAAATTGCTAATGATGTCATCGTCTATTCAGTTGCTATATACAAATGTGCCATTGCTATTGCCATATCGAAACTCTACTCAAATGGATAATTAAAAAATTATGTTTGCCTCTAATCTATTTCAACTATACAACAAAAATTTATTTACTTCAGCTCGTTGGGTATATACAATCTATACGTATATAAAATACTTTTGTATATACTTAAAAATTTTAATAAAAGATTTGTACATTAATGCTAATATGTTGTAATTAATGCATTTGTACGTTAAATATTTAATGTTTAAATTAATGCAAAAATGGTAAGTAAATAATATTAGATCTTGTAGATCTATTATTATTTAAATTCAAGTACGCCTCAGTCGAGAGAAATCGAAAATTCAAATTAATTTGTATGGAAACCATTGGATAAAATTAAATTCTCTCAAACTATGTTGATCTCCCAAAGGTCATATCGACAGATAAAATATGTAACTCTCGAAATTTGAGCCATTTATTTGAAACAGAAATGCGTAGCTTTATTCTAACTCCACTCATAAAAAAAAATATTTAAAAATAAAAATATACAAACTCATTGTAAAGCGCTAAACTGGGAAAAGCATGTCAAGGCCGCTCACATACACAAATGTACAATTAATTTACAAAATCGGATTTATATATATACATATGTATTTTTTTTTTTTTTTTTTTTTTGTGATAGCGTATTTTTGTTTATGAAAAAAAAAAAACTATAAAAAACGGTTGATTTGTTTATATTTTTAAACAGCTGATTAGCATAAACAGAGTTTTCTTCAACAATAAAAACACTAAAAACTCGCAATATGTAGCCATATATACAAAATGAGAAAAGTGCAGTGCAAAAGAGAGAGAGAGAGAGAGAGAGAGAGAGAGAGAGCGAGCTTGAGAGACGTTTAAAACAGGTTTTCTTATTAGCAACAACAATATAAACAATTACAACTAAAACGACCATTGAGCACAGCACGCATTGCAGCAAAGAAAATATAAAGAACAAGTAAGGAAATTTCAGTCGGGCGTAACCGACTGTAAGAGGCCCTGTACCAGTTCAGTTCGCCTAACTAACACATTAAATGTTTCCCGAGCTTATGACCAAACACATGACCACTTCTCACTGCGCGAATATGAATGAAAAGAAAAGGGGGGTCGTTCAAATTCAATTGCTTATAAAATCATCATTTATTATCCGATTTTGATGAACTTTTCGGATTTTGGCTAAGAAGGACGATATCTCTATACTGGCATACTTACTTTTTTTTTTGTTGAAGAAATTTTTACCCTTGGGGGTGATTTTATGGGGAAGGGGGGGGAGGGGCAAGTTTTTAAAATAAACTTGTGAAATTCCGGAGCAGTCCTAGTCGAATGCAAAAAACACGAAGTCT
Source organism: Leucophenga maculata (assembly GCA_035044805.1). Taxonomy (NCBI): domain Eukaryota; kingdom Metazoa; phylum Arthropoda; class Insecta; order Diptera; family Drosophilidae; genus Leucophenga; species Leucophenga maculata. The sequence goes on along the minus strand of JAWNNP010001279.1, from coordinate 1,163,617 downwards.
CTATCTATTACCGTTTCCGAGATCCTTTCGTTCATACGGACGGACGGACGGACGGACGGACAGACGGACAGACGGACATGTCTATATCGACTCCTCTACCACTCCTGACCATAATGGGGGTAACTTTGGGGGGTCTCCGACCATTATTTCTACCTGTTACATACATTTGCACAAACCCAATAGGCTCTTGTACCTTCGGTACAGGGCCTAAAAACGTAATTACGATTACGTCATAACTTAAAACGAATATAGTCAAGAGAAAGGGAGTACATAAAAAGCACGTCAAAGCTAACAAAAGTGAAAATGGGTTTCGGTCGGTTAAAACATTGAACCGGCAAACATATTAATACAAATACTTAAAGAAATACATATGTATCTATACTAATATTATAAAGCTGAAGAGTTTATTTAGTTGAACACGCTAATCTCAGAAACTATTTATTCGAATTCAACAATTCTTTCTATGTTAAATAGCTCATTTATCGAGGAAGGCTATAACACAGTATCACATTACGAATTTAGTCAAATTCAAAAATGGCAATGCCCCGCCCACTATATATAAACAAAAATTCTCATATCTTTGCATCCATTTGATGTACAGCTATGATATTTGGTTTACATTTTAGAAGTTAATTCACTTGGAAAAGTAAGAATGGTTGTCTTTCGTATTTACAACATTCATTTTGATAAAACTTTTTACGGGCCGCAGCGAAACGTACAAGGTACAGCTAGTGTATGTATTAGAGACCTACGCGGTGATACTACAATATATTATCTCAAAGAACAGAATTATCCAAACTCACGAGTACTATAAAGTTTTTACTGATTCAAACGATCAAAACGTGTCGTGAAGTTTAGGAAAACATATTGCAAATGTCTGGCAATATAAGGGATTGTAAATAGCCACCCAAAGGCGTATTGTAAATACATAATGGAGGATCTATCGACTCAAACAATTTTTAATTTATTTATATATTTCAGACATTGAGATGAGTCCATTTTTTATGTTTGTTGTTCAGTTACAGTTGTTCTACATTTGGTGTATTTTTCATGATTCCTACGAAAATATTCCCATATATATGCCATGATTGGACCATTAGAAGGGCAGCTCTCATTCAAATAGGAAGAGGCTGGTCTCTAAATTCAATAGGAAGAGGCTGGTCTCTCCTACATTTTTAACTATTTCCTAAAGTCTATTATCATAAACCTGTGGCTTTCAGTTATTGAGGTTCTACATATGAAGTTTCAATAACGGAAATATGGAGATAAATGGCCGCATACAAACACACAGATGCGTTTTTAATAACTATTATATGTACGTATATTTATTTATATTAATTTCCATGAACGCAAATTGCTTATTTAATTTAAATTTAAAGTTATTTGTCTTCTTCTACAAATGCAAATAAGCGCCAGAGCAGTTTAACTTGAACCTAAACTTAAACTCGTTTGTCATTCAAATAAATTAAATAAATGTATAAATTAATTGTATATCTAAAACAAATATGTTATCTGGAGAGTTTAGACTAAATCGCGTATGTTTTTTTTTTCGCACAAGAAGTCTACAAGTCCAGTCATACTGAGTATTAATCTAACAGCCCTCGTTTGAAGTACTATCGTCAAGGAATAATAATTAAAATTTTTTTAAACCTCGGCAGGTAGAAGCTGTCTGATATTCATAATAAATCATGGAACTACGCGGGATTGAACCGCAAGCACTTCTCCAGCGAAAATATTTCAAAGAAAATAAAGTGCGGAGCATTTAGTGCGCTGAGCTAACGAAACGCCAAAAAAATGTGAGGCAATTGGGGAACTAAACCATTAAAATCATAAATAAAAAGGGATCAAATTGAGCCGCCAAATGTGGTGTGAAAGCAAATTAATGTTTTGCTGGCAACAAAATTGTTTTTGACTAAAGAAAATAATTAAATAAATAGCAGTTCAGCGACCTAAGGCTAAACAGCTGTTTCAGAAAGAGAGAGTGCGAACGAGAGAATTATGGGACAATGAGATAGTGATGATCGACTGGGTACAGTGGAGGATGGAAAATGAGTGCGTTATCAATTTTTAAAATTGCGGTTGCTGTGTTCCTAAAATAATTAGCTTCAATAATACAAAAAAACGTGGCCGGTCTTTGATAAGATTTGAAAATAATTTATAGCATTTAGTTTAAAGAAAATAATATAAATTTGTATATTACAACAAAAGTGCAAAAGTTTGAGAAAATGTCTCAGATTTACTGCATTTACTGCTATTGCATTTTACATAAGTATGTGTGTATATTCGTTTCTGTATTGGTACACCCACTGGAAAGCAAGAAATGCAACAACTTCCAAATAACAACAAAAATGACAATTGGATTACTAACAGCGTTGTATGTGGGCGAGAATAAATAGTACGAAATGAAGGAAGGAGAGATCAAATAACAAAAAGCAAAAATGAAAGGGGAAATATCAAGTTTTATTTTAGCCTGAACTCAATTTTAATTATTTTTAGACTTTGAGACATGAAGTTACCGAACTAACAAAAACAATAACAAAAACTTCGATTGCTTTTTCTGCGCAGCAACAACAACAATTCAATGACGCAGTTACGAAATGCAGCAAAATTAAAGCTAAGAAGTTTTTAGAGAGTAGCGAAAGTGGGAGAGAGAGAGAGATTTAACACTTTTGTATGCATTGCAAAATGCAAACGTAATAACAAAAAGCTAAAATTCGAGAATACTTACTGTAAATATGTAAATAAATGTAACAATTTGCCATACACGCATACATACATACGCTTATATACACAGTGCACTCTTTCTGCCTTATTTAGTTGTAGTCTATGCAAAAATGCAATCTCAGGTTCTATTTACTTAAAATTTTTCATGTTCGCATTTTACACGAATTAACTATGACACACTTATATAAAATAAAGTTTTACTTATTAATTGTTCCAATAAATTCATCCAATTGTTTTGTTTGTTTAGTATTATGCACTCAATTTTGTATTTCGCACAAACACTTCACGCGCAAGTACGACCGAACCGCTCAAAGTACTTCTGCGAATGCCGCGAATCACCCGTCTAATGAAATAGTGCTGCCACATTTTATGTCTAGTCAAATAGTGCTGCCACATTTTATGTCAATGTGATTGTGAGAAAAAAACAGAAAGCAATATGTACCTTTTTTTAAATTTTTTCTTTTTTAATTATTACTCTATTATTTGTTTTGTGAATTTATGCATTAATTTTTAATGTTTTTTCGGTTTTAATCAATTAATTTAATTAAATTGTATCATAAGTAAATGTTATGTTTTTATTGCTTGATTTTTTTATAATGATCATATCAAGCGGATATTTAATTCATTATAATTTATAGTAGCTTTAACCCGCGACTTCGTCCGCGTATCTTACAATAAAAAGTAGTATAACTAATTACTTTTCATATTTTGTCTCATTTGTGAAATTATACGGGGGTGGTGTATCGCCCCTCTAATTTTGACCAAACTTAACAGCTTTACTTCTCATAATCCTTTTAACATGTATAACAAATTTCATTTCTGTACCTAAAATGGATGCAAAGATATGACAAATTATTTTTTTCGCTTTTATGGGGTCAGGAGCCTCCAATTTTGTCAAAAGACACACCATACCGCCCACCGAGCATATTTCAATATTGTGCTCGGCAATTGCAAAAGATTTTTCCGATATCCCAGCTGACATCGGTGTATGTTGGCTTCCAGCGATTCTCGCTCGTTGATTTTTCGCTCAACCGTAATATAGGTTTTTTTAGCAGATTGTTTCGATTGTCAGATATAAAACACATAATGTATTCTTGATATTGTACTCCTGCAGTATAGTAATAGTAAATACAGCAGTATTCATAATACCGTTCATTTAGTGTGGATTTGGCCAAGGATTTGTCGTACACCGCGCATAATGGATTCCCCGCAAATTGTAGCGTGATGCGACCGAAAATTGTAAAAACCAGTAATAAGTACATTTGTCAGCTTTTGTGAACACACCTGGTATTCCGTTGTACTTGTTCGACAGCCAGCTATTATAACCCCTGACAGTGTTTTAGTAAGCTCTAATCTGATTTTGATTACCTAATCCCAAATCTCACAATTATTTAAGAAATATGCCAACAATAAGTTATGGTAGTTACTTGTTAACTGATTAACAGCTTCTGCTGTTATATCAGTCAGCAGATTGTGCCTTCATCAGGTAATGGTTTCCAAGAGAAGTTCGAAAATTTTGATCCCTCAAAAGTATGGTTTTTTCGATCAAGTTACTAGACTCTTTCAAATGTAAATAAAAAAGCAAAGAATTCCGAAATAAGAATTTTTATGCTTTTTGTTGTTTTATTGAACATCATCATACACAATTTTAAAATTTCCAGTGCAAAAAAAAAATGCGGATAACAGCAGCCCAATATGTCTAATTCAAACCTTTTTCACAATTTGTACCACATCTTCATCATTCAGCACATGTTCGATGCCCACCTTCTGTGGCTGATGTTTAACAGAGGAGCCCCACACAAGCGCGCTAAAAAAAAAATGTTTGATTATTAAATCAATTACATTTTTTCGACTACTTACTATTTGAATTCCTTGGCTATAGAACGATGTAGTTTATTGCAAAAATCTTCGATACTCGTGCGTTCGTTGTGCAAAACAATGGGAGAGCTATAGTCGGGCAGTTGACCTTTCGGTTTTGTGTAAATTCGCACCAGTCTCAAGTATTCCCACATCATCTCAAGCAAATCGTCAAAGTTCCAGTGGTGATGTGCCGAAATGGGTACACAATGCGGTATTTTATAGATGACATCTAATTCTTCGATCGAGATTTGATCGATTTTATTGAGCAGATATATGCAAGGTATATAGATGCGATTTCCCTCAATGACATCTATCAGATCATCACTTGTTGCATCGTAGCGCAGCGTTATATCAGCATTGTGAATTTTGTATTCGGACAATATAGTCTTTACCAAGTCCACATCTAATTCGGACTGAGCTACCATAGAGTTGAGATTAATGCCGCCCTTGTCCTTACGTTTGTAGTAAATATTTGGTGGCTTCTTGTTCAGCCGTATGCCAAAGCCCTCCAATTCGTGCTCGAGCAGTTTTTTGTGACCCAGTGGTTTAAGGCAATCAAGCACCATGAATATTAGATTGCAGGTACGCGCGACCGCTATTACCTGACGACCACGACCCTTGCCATCTTTGGCACCCTCAATAATACCGGGCAAATCGAGCAGCTGTATCTTTGCGCCCTTGTATTTAATACAGCCCGGCACGGTTGTTAACGTCGTGAACTCATACGCAGCGACTTCCGAATAGACGCCGGCTAAATTCGACAGCAACGTTGACTTACCCACAGAGGGAAATCCGACAAAGCCAACGCGTGCATCACCGGTTTTGGCAACTTCAAAGCCAGCTATAACGTAGGACAAGGCGAAGATTGAATAACCAAATATTTAAAAATTTAATTTGTACCCACCTTCACCAGTGCCGCCGCCGCCACCCTTGGGTGAGATGAGCTCCCGCCGCAACTTGGCCAACTTTGCCTTAAGCAAGCCCAAATGTGCAGACGTTGCCTTATTCTTTTGAGTACGGGCCATCTAAAGAGCGAGGGGAGAGCAACACAAATGTAAGACAGGTTAGATATTTTCAAACATTCATTGCCGTAGTTTTCTTAACTTACCTCGGACTCGATGGCCGAAATTTTTTCAAGAATTGTACTCATCACTACCGCTCACTTACGAAAGAGTTAAAAACAAAATAAATTTATAATTTGTATGCTATTTACAAATTCTTTTTGAGGCGACGGACAACTCGCGTGGAGCCCAATGTAGCAATACCGATATGGTATCGATAAACCGATATATCGATAGTTAAAACAGAACGATTCCATATTAGTATCGTCCGCTTTGCGGTCTTTCGTATTATCAACCCGTTAGCTTCCCACTGTTCCGATACTTGTCTCAGCTGTTCTAAGCTGTGTTTGAATTGGGCGGTTGATTCCGCAAGCGATTTGTTGTTCTTGGTTAAGGTCGGTCGGCAAATTTAAAATAAATTGGTACGCAAACGCAGTTTAATCTTTGAAATAATTATTAAACACAATGCAGTGTGCCGCCGAGATATCTTTTCTTTGTACGAACGCTTGGCCCGGACAAACCGGAGTGGCGCGAGCCGACTATATTAAAAACTACAACATTGAGAAAAAGAACGACGACCAATGAGGCAAAAATCAAAGTATGCCTACCCAGGTGCATCTTTTTAACGAGTCCATTGATGAGCTCAACAAAAACAATATAACCCGTAGAATTCAATTTGAGTACCAGCCGAATGTACGCCACCATCTGAATGAAGTACAACAAAGACATTTATAAGCCAAAGTGAAACTACAAAAAGAGCGGAACGAAAACCTTGCGGTCCGTCAAAAATTGCTAGTAAAGAAGCTCATTGCGAAGGAATTGATGATCGCTCAAAAGGCTGAAGTCGAGATGCAGCACATTTGTTTTTGTAAAACTACGGTAAAACGGATGCGAAATTTGAATGCGAAGTATTCTCCACTCAGAGAATACATACAGAAGGAAGGACATGGCTAGATCGACTTGGCTCGCTTTACTGATTATGTACTGTATAAACTCTATCGGGTCTCTGATGGTTTCTTCACCATTTGACATACGTTTTTACTTTTCCGAAACCCAATTATTCTGTTACAAGTATATTTAGTGAAGAATATATGCAGAAATTAGAAACATAAGACAAACGAAGACAGGACAAAACTAATTCTAGAACATGATACATTTTATTGGTCTAGCCCAGCGTGGCGTGCAATACAACTTTCAGAATGAACACTTAGATTTGCTTCACGCTTTTTGATTTGATTTATCCATCTTTATTTCTAAATTACATTAATAATAATTCAAAAACAATCATCGTTATTTTACAGGTATATTGAATTCATACTTTTTTACCCAGTTATTTGTGGGGTATGTCTTTGTATATGTATATTTATTTGTGTGTAATGGTGTTTATTGAAATTTGACTTAATAAAATTTTGTAATAAGGCCTACGATTAAACAAATATTTATAGTCTGTTTAGAAAATTAAATTTGTTAAGTTTAGTTAATTAATTTTAATGAAATACGATTAACTTGCACAACAAATTTAATTGTCTAAACAGCGCATTATAGCGTATAACAAAAGTGTCAACTACATAAACTTTTTTTTAAAAAATTTCGTAAACGAATTGTAATTCCATAAAAAAACAAAAATAAATTTAAATAACGTCCACTTTAAAATAATAGCTGGACTTGCAAACAAACAAAAAACTACTTATTTTATAAATATTTTTGAAAAAATGGGAAAATGGTACAAAATTGGAGATTACGATTACCAAGGAAATACAAATAATTTAGATAACGTAAGCATTAGACATGTATGCGTCTCCTAAAAAAGAAAAAACAATGCGCTGATATATCGAAACTATTTTCTGTGTGGGAATAATTTACAACTGTAATAGAGTTGAAGCAACAGAATGTCGCTACATCGTTGGGGCTAGCCGTGTAGAGTGAGGTTATATTTTCTGATGTAACCACGTTTCACTTTTTGGTGGCTCTACTTCGCTGACCTCTTATGCATCTAGCCTAACTAATACTAAGCTAACAAAGTTGGTTGGTTGATTTTTTGCTTTCTTTTTCATTTTCTGCAATTAGGTATCGCTAGAGTCTACTCTGCGCGTGCGCTTAGAGTTTGGTGAGGCAGTTATCTCTTCATAGTGCATATCGCCATAAAGTTCATTCTCCTAGAGTAAACAAATTAAATAAATGTAACGATTATAAGTATAATAAGCTTAATGAAGAACAAAGAACATACCTCAGAATTCTCATGGAAAATTGTTGACGCACCACGCTTATCTCCTACGCGGTTTGCTGGACTCGTCACTGCTCCCGTCGTTGTTGTTGTCTTTGGGCCCAAATCATATACGTCCAACGGTATATAGATATTGGTGTTTTGAAAATTGGCATCAAGCGGCGCTTTGTAGTACATGGTGGGCAACTGAATTGTTACTGAAAACGTGCTTTTTGTGTTATCACATTGTCCGATTTTCGAATCGATAATGTACATAGCGAGATCGCAGGCAGCCCACATTTTCTGCAATGAGTAGGTTAATTGTACAGATTTATATTAAATACATATCATAAACTTTTGTAAAGAACTAAAAATATGAAGAAAAATTTGTATATTTTGCAAAAGTGTTTGAACATTTTTCATAAAGATATGTCTCCAAATTAAAATATATGTGTATTTATTATTATAACAAGCATGACCAATATGAATAATTACCAAATTGTTTTCATTGCATTCATTCGTTTGGTTAACCTCATAGTTCTTCATCATATCAATTAAATTTTTGTAGAAGCTGTAGACAAACGATTCGCGTTTCGCCATCAGAGGTTCGAGTATAAATCGTAGACACTTCTCGACTTTGCGCAGCTGTACACGATTCTTGTGGTTGGTAAAGTTTGAATCGTGAACGAGTACTGGTATCGCAAATGCTAGCATGTAGTCAGGTAGTATGTGCACATGTGCTTCAGCTGAGTTATCGGATGCTAGTGAAAACAATGAGAAACGTTTATATTGAAAATCAATAACGATAATCCAAATAGGTACTTACAAGTCATGGAGACGGTTTTCAGATATTCACGTCGTTTATTTACATCCAATTCGACATAGTTTCGTATTTGATCAGACAACCTAATAGCATGAATTTAAGTTGTTCAATAACATACCATATAATGTTTAAAGCGTAATGAATACCCACCTTTTATCAGTCTCATAACCAGCCAAGACATAGAGGCCCATAAAATCCAGGGGCAAGCAGTTGCGTGGCAATCCCTTACCCAACCCCTTATGCAGTTTACGTGCAAATAGTTCACGCACTTCACGCACTGGATCGACCATTAGTCGTGATAAGTGCAGAAATTGTTGCGCACTGTATTGATCGCCGACACCTTTCTGTTCGCACACTTTGAGCATGGAACAACCGGCACGTACACGTAGCCAGGCTTTTTCTGCTTCACATAAAATATTTTGGTCAAGCACATCGCCACGCTGGTCGATGAATGCGCCAAACATTCGGAATGTCTTTTGTGCAGCGTGCTCGTCATTGCGCAAGCCAATCAACCAACGCGCCATAGTTTTTAGTGCATCCAATTTGCACAGTGTATCTGGTGGTAAATCGTTCTCGGCACACCAATTACTATTAGGCAGTTTACAGTCTCTCTCCACATCCATGCTCTGTATAAGCAACTCTTTCACAAGACGACGAGCGATCATATTTTTGATTTGTGAGACGTAAGCATGGGGAATATGATATGCAATATGTCCGAGTGTAACTATTTTCGTCTGGTGCTGCTCGCAATCGGGCGTCAGACAAGAACGCATGGCATCAATTATCTCGTTAAATATCGGATGCACTGTAATCGAAGATGTACCAGCATCGTTAGCCGTGGACGGTTGACTATTGATGAAGATACACCGCACGGCGTGTTTCGCCTGTTTAATAGTACCAGAGAGTGCAAAATGCTTGCAAATGGGTGCTAACTTCTCCAATATCTCTGGATTGACATCAATGAGTGGCTTGTAACGACCAAGGTGTGTAAGGGTCTTGAGTATGAGTGGTGCTGCATATTCGTTTTCATAACTCAATAGTGAAATCAAGTGCCGCAGCGAGGTATCGGTAAAGAATTGCGCTGGGAAGACGTACGAGAGCACCTGAATATGTTTAAAATGTAGTATAACATGAGTTGGAAGATTTGACAGGACTTACACTCAATAATTTAAGGCCACGTTCGCCAGCCTCAGCACGTGGAATGCCAATCTCCTCGTGCATGTTACCTTCCTCCATGCACTTTTCAATGAGTCTATCGGCATAAAATGTAAAATTTAATTGTATTTCAGATTTCATATTCAATACACTTACCCAATTAAAACTCCAATTGACTCCCTATCTACCATTACCGAGGCAATGCGTTCGATGAGCATTTTCACTGTGGTATAATACACATTGGACATGACATGCACACCAAGTTTTTTAAGAAGCACAGACATTGTCTCAGCGCATTCTTTACACGACACATCCCGTTTCAGCATATAGTCCATGCAACGCAATAGACTGGGGTCCTTTCGCATGTTATTACTAAACTGAGTTAGAAACTCTGCAGATTTTAGAGGATCTGGCAGCAATCTAAAATAAATTATATAAACTTGTGTTGTTTTGATAATAACTCTGTGCGTGCTTACTTGCAAATGAAATTCTGTTTAATGTTCAGTTGATTTTGAATTTTCGGTGTAAACTCCTTTGAGTGGTGCAGTTTGATCCAATCACTGACTGTGTTGCGTGTCTTCATTTGATTCTTTTGCAACTCAACGAATGCCTTAGTGGCATTGACATCGAGATCGCCTAACAAATGATACAACTTCTTCATACGCTCCTCTGGCGCCAGTTTGTACGGCACAAGGCACGTGATTAGCAATCGCTCAACGAGTAAACGATCCTCAATACCGGACATGTAGTAGCCATGTAGAATTTTGTTTTTAATCCAATCTACAGAATTTTTCGTCTGCTCAGATAAATCATTCGGTTCGCATATAGCCACCTTATAAATGTATGATAAGCCAATCATTGCATCACGTCGAATGCGGTATTTTTTATCCAAGGTGCGTTCACGAACAATATCGAGCAATTCTTGCGATTCAGCAATGGTTTTGAATTGCCGCTTTGATGTTTCTACTATAGCCATTACAACTTCATGGCGTACCATTTCATCGGGATCATGATTGCGTTTAAGAAGGCAATCTGTGATCTCCGGGCGCAAGTGAGGATGATTAAGTAGAAAATGCATTGAGGACTGTACACATTTGACTCGCACAGACACGGCAATATCGCAGAAACGACCAATATATGTACGCATTAAATTTTTATAATCATTCGAAAGCTGTGAACCTGGCTCTGAAAACATGCGCGATAGTAGCGTAGTTGCCTCTACATGAAGAAAATACAATTAATATAATTGCAAATTATAAAAATTTAATCCTTTAATAAATACTCACTGAGCCGCTCTGATTCCACGGTGGACTGCAGCTTGTTCTCCAATTGTGGCAGCACTGAGCAGAGTACTTTTGAATTGATTTGGTTTAGCTCGTAAATGACATCGTAAAGTTTCGATGAGATCGCTAGTTTAGTGTCCACTTTACCCAGGACGAGGGCTTGATTAAAGAACTGTCAACAAAGTAAAGTATAGATTTAGTAAGCCTCTACTTATTTAACTAAGTTTAACATAAAGAACGTTTAGAGTTTCAAAAGTTTCAACCACTCCTGCTCCACCAAAAAAATCAAATTAATAATAAACTAAAATACCTATTCATCGCGCTATTGAGGTTAAAACTGGATTTCGCTAAAACTTCTTAAATTCCTATTGAATAGTGTTTTCGAAGTGAAAATTTTATATGCGGTTTTGGGTTTGAATCGAATAAACGAGCGTCGCTATGTAAGGAAAAAGCGACACTTGTTTGTATAAGGTTAAAACTAATTGTCTATCATATAATGATTCAAAACTGGAAACAAAAATTTATAATTTGCAACCAGTTTTACCTGTACTTTACATATGTTGAACATGTATTTTATTACATAGCAGCTCTCATGTATTTGATTTTCATTTAAAAGTTTGGGGACGTACATCCAAACTTCCATTTTCTAGGTTCGCTAAGCAAATATTAGAGTACATGTATAGGTATATACAATTTGAAATATATAGTTAATTCGACAAATACATATGTGCCTAGCTCTCGAAGAATATAAAAGGTTGATTCACAAAATTTTTCGAATTAGACTCTCAGTAGCCTTGGTCACGTAAACTTTATTTTCAAGTAGCAGTCGTGAGTTCGAAACAAAGTATAGGGTGTTTCGATTATGTAAAACTTAATAAAAATATCCAGCTGAAACTTAATAGTTACGCTTTTTTTATTGCAATCAAATAAAGTATTGAAATACTTTTTAATGCAGTAAGCAGCAAAAATTTACAGCCGACTTTATTATATTAGTCAATATCAACAATAAATTTAATTTGAGGACTTCTCGTACACGTCACGTTCACTTACATGTATAATGTACTCATTGCCCCAAATTTTTAAGGTAATGTCCATACAAAATCTACTGCCCACTTATAATATATAGATATATAAATGTATATGAAAAACTTAATTTTAAAATTCTAAAAAACCTTTTTAATATATCTACCCTTTCTGGTAGAACCTAAAAGGCAGTTTTATAACAGTAATATGATCTACAATTGACACATCACCCTATCTACTTCACTCTATTTTATAACCAATATTTATGACTTATGGTTTTTAAGATGTAACTTTTGCGGCTTAAATGTACTCAAACCAAATAAATATATATGATATATTAATATTTTTGACACATTAGAAACAACAACGGTGCCTTATTGCATTACGAGCCTAAGCATAGTTTGATACAACCACCTCTTGAAGTCTGAAGTCTACACTCCCAAATGTTTCTTGCAATACGATAATCAAATGAACTATTTTAACGTATCACCATAATAGATTTATACGACACAATGATATTCTCAGAAAAAAAAAAAACGATTAAAATAATGTTTTTCACAAATTCCTAACTAACTTTTACCAAAAATAACTATGAAAATTAAGTATACCACTCTTACTTGTTTTATTGTGGGCTCCAGAGCATCTCCGGTACCTTGCAGCAATTGTTCGGTGAGCTTATAAGCATGTTTGTTTTGAGACTTTTGCGGCTCGACAATATTGATCAGTATTAAGTCTAGGAGCTCGACGGTTAAATTATCAGCTTCGTTTATCAGAGGTCTAAGAATATCGAACATAAAGTTTTTCACTTTTACGCTATGGTCCTCACTAGAAAGAAATAAGTGTATTTATTATATATTTTAATATTTTTTAAATAAGATTATTAACACCAGTACATACCTGATTAATCTAAATAAGGTGCTAAAGAGCAGCATAAATACTTCCTGTGAATTCTCGATGTCAAAACACATGTTAAATGATTTGACATAAGCCAAATTTTCCAGCAGATAGAAGTAACGCTTGAATGAAGGATCCTTCGGATCTTTAAGACCGTTCAACTGTTTTATGAAAAACATGAAAATCGTTCTGATTTGATCCTGGTCTTTATACGGCGCCTCAGGCGCATAAACACGCAATACATCTGCAATGCAACATGCGACCAGTAACTGAACGTCTCGGGATGAATGGCTTATAAAATAGTCGTCTAACAGATACAGTGCCAATGGTATGTACTGTTGGTAGAGTCGATCATCCTGAGTCATAGCCTGTAGTGAATTGGCTAGCGTCTGTAGTCACAAAGCGAAAAAAGAAAAATGTGTTTTAGAATAAAGCTTAAACTATTTAACTGTAAAGTGTCTGGGAGTTTACCTTCAGCCTGCGTATAAGCTCGTCCGTGCCCAAATCTTCTGTGAGTGGACGGCATCCTGAGGGATACGCTATATCTGCCATCTCAATAATGTTGACAATGTGATGTTAATCAATGTTAGTCTATGGCAGAAATACTTTATTTCGTGTAATGACTGCAAACAAATACGTATTATTGCATTAATATTTCGCTTTTCTGCACTCCTGAAGTTTAATGCAAGCTATTATACACGATAAGCAAGCAAGGGAAGCAGACCCATTCAGCGAGCGATATCTGTCGTATCACATTCCCAACAAATGTTTATATGTGTCTATTTTCATTTAAAACTACTGTAAGGAGTTTAGGGCCACTGCACTCAACTGTATACTATACATCTATTCAACTGCATTTAACTATACAAAATTATTTCTAAACTTGAAAAGACCTCGCGCCGGCCTCTTGCTGTCACTTGTAGCCGCTGCTACACGCAATCTGACACCTTTTCACTTACTTTTACTGCGCGTAATTGGTGTTCTTTTGTGTTGCTTTTTTTCTTCTTTTGATTATAAGCACGTTCGCAGCTTTTCCGTTTAGTGAAAGCAGTAGCGACATTTAGCACATTTCATGTTTTGCTTAGCATACACTTTTATGAGTGCAATAATCGAGGGCTTGCTTAATTTTTACAAAAATTATAAAAAAATAAACAAAAATTCTACCGCACAGATATACCCGCACAGCACGATTGGATTGGTGATTTTTCCAAACGGTTACCGATAATTATTAAGCTACACTAGTCGATATATTCGGTCCGTTAACCGGTCCTGCTTCCTTCGCTGTCCCGTTTATCGTTAATCGGTCCATTTATCGCTCGCTCTGTGTTGCACGCGCAGATCAGTCTGTTACTAGCCGCAGTGGGATATCATTGATTTTTGTAGTAAATCTAGTTTTTTTTTTTTTTATTTAGCCATCTCTTGTAATATATTTCCTTCACCACAAATATTCATATTTAAGTACAGGACCGTTTAGTTTACCAACATCTAACACCACCAAACCATAAAATGCTAAAAATATTTTCGCATATTTATAATATCAAACTTTTAAAAAACATGTTCTGAAGTAAGTTTTCTCTATGTGTGCTCAAAAGTTCGAGAAAAACACAATCTAGTCGATCTTCAATATAAACTTTTATTCCTTATAATTAAAATTAATGGGTTCCTTGTAAATAAAACGAGATTCACGTTGGTTCAGCTAACAGTCTACAGGTTACTTCTAAAACTGAGGTAATGTGGAAACGCGACTATAGTGCGTTTGCCGTTTGGCCACACGGAATGGACAGCGAGTCATCATCTTGTAGACGATAGCGGTGCAGAGCATAAAAAGCGCCCAGAATATGTACAGGAAGAGAAGCACAAACCTATTTGGCAGCCAGAGCACAGTGTATCTGAGCTTATAGTTTTCTAAATACAAATTGAGACATAATTGGTTACAGTTTATAAAAGAAAAAGAAACAGTGTACTTTTATGAGTGTACTCACCCAAGACGCCGTAGCCCAAGCCCATCTTTGGCTTTCCCATACGATATGAAGCCGTTGGCACCATAATCTCTACATAGCTATGTTCCTGTTCCTTAAGTGCTTTTAAATCAAAATGACGTACACTCGGTTCATAAAAGTTTATCACCTTTGTTGATGGATGAATGAATATGCGTGATTCATGCCAGTGGCCAGAGAAAATGATATGTGGATCTAGTTCACTGATAATGGAACGCAGCAACGGCCCGCCGCCAATTAAAATTGGCGCATGTGAGAGTCCAATTCGAAGGCGTGCTGCATTGTTATCACGGTCGGGATTCGTAAAGTCTAATAGCATTCGATTGATCTTAAAAAATCGTATATGATTCTCGTAATCAAAGAGATCTTCGTTCATAAATTCGTTTTCAAAACGGCGCACATTTGAATTTGAGATATAATCGCCGTTGTCGCCACCGATATCATTGTCACCTGGTACGTGTATGCGCTGCGATATGAGAAATACATTTTTAGCTTTATTAGAATTGGTGACAAACATTCCATTAGGTTTTATTACATACACTAGTCGATAGTTTCGTGCTATAAATGCGACGAAAACGTTGTACATAGCTCTGGTAATCCTGCGTCAAAGCTATGTTGCCCTCATCGAGTAGATCACCCAGAAAACATATAATGTGCGGCTGAGTATGTGAAATAGCACGCTCAAAGGTTTTCTGAAGGTATCTAAAATTTGTTGCAAAATTAAATGTATACAAAATATATACTATAATGTAGAATAGTGCGAAATGTATTGTCACCTGTCAGAATCAAATCGCGCCAAGGGGCTGTACAACGATTTGTCGTAGGATTTACCTAGCAGCTGCGGATCGGCAATAAATAATATACGCGTACAATTTTCTGAAACAATGCAAAACCATTTATTTAAATTAATACAATATCAGAGACAGTTCAGACAGAGCGGAGGCACTGTTGACATGTTGCTGTATCCCTCACAAAAAAAAAAATAACTACAAAACAAGCCTTTCGAAAGATACGAGAAAATAATAAGCATTACAACTTCCGTCGTCTGTATCAATGCGATTGGTTGCTACGAATATCAAAATATGATTAGTATCCAAACAAAAATTAATATGTGGCTCTTTCATTTTCGTAAAAGCTTAAGCCTTTTAGTGAAAAGTATAAAAAGAAATGCTGCCGCTTTAGTTTTCAAATGTTTAGCATAGGCCCTTACAATCCACCAATATACCAATCAAGTTAATATTAAATTTAATAAAAAAGTTACAAGTACAAAAACTTAAAACTGAGCTTTGAATTTGTATGGGAGATACTCTTAAAAACAGTCGTAATAGACAAACGAATATCACATAGATTGTGAAAATAAGGCGCTTACATACAGACGGACATGGCTGGTACGATTCCCATTTTTACGTAGAAAACGAATATACTCGGATATACATATGTACTATATTAGATGTTCACACTCTGTGCTAATTTATACAAATTTTTTTTTTTATTTATTAAAATAAATATATTATCGAAGAAACACTACTCGAGAAGATAAAAGTTTAATTAATTTAAACTTAAGATATCTATGATAAAAAGTACAGAGAATTCACAAACTCAAAATAATTTAGATCCTAATTAAAGTTTCTACTCAATTAGAATAAGTTATAAACATGCAATGGCAATTTAATTTCTATGGTCTAGTGTAGTCTTACCCAGTTGGCAATCGATTTGTTGCCATGAAGCCTGGTTTAGATAGTAAACAAATAACTCATTGAAGCACATTAAAAGCAACGTCAGCAAAAAGAAGCAGCGGCAGACTAATCTGAAAAAGCGAAGAATTAAATTGGTTGAGTCAAATAAGCCACGGCGTTACGGTTATAACCCATACTGCTTACCTATTAACGACTCGCAGCGATGCCATTATTTAAATAATTTAATATTTTAACGATTTAT
Organism: Leucophenga maculata; assembly: GCA_035044805.1. NCBI lineage: Eukaryota > Metazoa > Arthropoda > Insecta > Diptera > Drosophilidae > Leucophenga > Leucophenga maculata. The sequence continues at coordinate 1,146,656 of JAWNNP010001279.1, read as the reverse complement.
AGATATCATAATTAAAAATTGCAACTAAGAACACTTTACGTAAGCGATGCAGACGATTGACTCTGCTTATCTAATTAATTATTAATAAAATAATTATGCATGCGGCTTCTCATGCTCTCCAATAGCCGGACCGAACAACAGAGAGCGATCTGATCTGCGTGTGGCAAGCAAGTGGGCCGCAGCAGCGGCGACGACAGCGCCTAATTAAATTAAAGCACATTAACATCTTTTGGTGCAGAGAGTAAAACAAAAGAGGAAAGAGTATATTACGAAATAGTTTCAGCTTGCATAGAATGCGCGTAATCCATTCGGAGAGTGTTGTTGTAAATGTACACGCTTGGTTATTAGCGCGTACTGCATGAGCCAACTACGCCTGTCCAAGTTGAATATTTTTGTATTTTTTTTTTTTTTTTTTTGCAAACAAAAGAAATAAACAAAAAAAAGTTGCAAAACGCGCCAAGATAAAAGAAGAAGCGCTATAAACAAACCAACAGCTGACTATACAATTCACAATATGCTGCTACAACTTTGAGTCACAATGGGATTCATTAAAAATTCACAATAACCAATAAGAATAATTCAAATTATGCGCGAAATTAAAGTTAACAAGTGAAAACGAAAATCTATCCAAATGTTAAGCAAACAAGCAATTTCTGCGTGTTCTAAACAAATGCCGCCTAATAAAGTCGACGAACCTAATTTTAGTTTGATTAAATGGAAATTTTTATTTTTTCCATTAAATTTTTAAAGTGTTCTTTAATTATTAATATGAGCTAAAAATCATTTAATAAGTTTTATAAATATTTTATAAATCACGCTTAGAGTTATTAACACCCACAGTGGTAACACTGAAAAGTAGCAGCTACCGTTGAACTGAACCTTAAATTGATAGATTCCTATCTGGATCCGTTTAAGATGTTTTATTTGAAATAGTATAAGATACACAAAATTGGTCGTTTTAAGCTAAACTCAACCCCAACAAAATAAAGTTCCTACAAATCCACAGAAGGGAGTAGAATTATATGGCGGTTATTCCTTCCAGATGGTTCGATATGGACCTGTGTTTATGGGTATTGCCCGTTAGGTAGATATTGGCTTGTTCATTAAAAACCTATCTGAAGACGAAATAGAGGACTTAAAATAAGCAAACTCCTGTGTTTACTTACTCACAGACTGACACACATGCCGGAAGAACAGTGGACATGACTGGATCGACTGGTTTTGATGAGATGATAAAGAATATATATACATACTTTATTGTTATATCTGTCCAAAATTCATATGCTATTTACAGTATCAGCCTAGTATAAACTATCAAGAACCGACTTTGTCTCCAAATTGTGTACAATTGTCTCAAACGTATGTATTAGTAAGGATGTATAATGGTCGAATATACAAAACACTCTTTGAGTCCAAAACAATGTCGGTACTGTGTCTGACACAAAAAATTAAAAGGAGAAAGCACAGGGTCCACTCGATACTCACTAACCAGGCTGCAGTTCATTCGAAGCACAAACCTGCAAATAGTATATAAGACAAATATTTCATGCCTTCCTATAAAAGAGTATAAATATAAACTTCATAGAAGGATTCCTGATTATTAAATATATGCAGTATTAAATATATGGTTTTTTTTTTAATTTTCACAGAAAAGGGCATTTTTTTTTACCATTACTGGATTACTGAATAGTCAATATTCGCACTTTTTCAAGGGTATACAAAGAAAAATGTTTTATTATTTTTTTGAATTTATTTTTTCAAAATCTATTGGAACGAAATGACCAACTGATTGAAAAACAGATCAAAGTCAAATCATTCAGCGACGTTTATAATACGCAATAATGAGTAAATGGGATTGCTAAAATCAAAAAACGCACAGAGAATGCTTGCTGTTTTTACTACGACCTTAATTATAGATACTTCTTCCAGCGCTCCTTCTCGCGTCAACAATGGTGGCCTTGAATGTATCTACGGAAAATGTATATGTATCTTTCTTTAGAATTAGCTACTGAAAATGTTTTACATTTTATAGTTTTTCCTTTTTTTTACGATGTCGTTTAGCTCGGTTTTCAACCCCTGCTGTTGTTGTTGTTGCTTTTGGTGTTTGCTGATAATAACAAAAACAATTGTCGATCCTAGGCGCTGACACCCAAAAGTCGTAAAATTTCCTTCATTCGCCGCATTTGGTCGTCTGTAGGCTTGAATGAGGAGGGGTGGTATGGTGGTGGGTTGGGTCCAGCTGCGGCTTGGAACTTATCATTTGCACGGCAGGCGATACATACGTAAAAGAACAAAACAGTGGCAGAGTAGCGTCAGGAATAATAGCTGAGTTACATTTGGTTCCTTTTCCGGCTGTGCTTCGACTCGACAGTTATTGATGTCATAAAGTTGAAGATTTATGCCTAAAATGCTATTGACGGTTGCTTATTTTCTTAGGGTTGGGTTCGAGCGTTGATCCGGCGTACTAAGTGTGCGCTGCTCAGCTACTAATATCGATCATACTTAATTATTAAATAACAAAGAACGCATAACATATTCAGAATTAAACACTTTTAAAATTTAATTTAGTTAGCTTTTATACCCTTTTTATATAGTATGATATAAGATATTTTCGACTCGACGAAAGGTTTGCGACTTAGCACGAAAGTATAAACAACTACTACCAGCTATAGTTATGCTGCACAACTGTTTTATACCCTACAAAGCTATAAAGTGTATGTTTAAAAAAAATCAATGAGTTATGGTGATAAAAACATTTGGAGAATACAATTCTTGGTTTTTAGGTCGAATAATACAAATGAAACTTATCTTATGGTTCAAATTGGAATATACGATATTGTGAGATTTATAAACCCAAAATTATATTATTTTTTGCTCCATATAAACTCCGAAAAATAAATTTTTGTTTTGAATATAAACGCTCTAAATAAACTTTGCTCATCCAAGAATTTCTATTATGTTTGAAGATTTTCAAAGGAAGCTATTATTAACAGAACACAAATGGCCATGACGTCTATTTTCTGGGATTCATATCGAAAAACAATCTTATTAACTATTTCCAAATGAGAGCAGAATATAATAAAGCGTTATTGTATTGATTAATAGGTCTACATTTGTAGTAGAAAAAAGTAGACTTTAATCATGATGCTGCAACGCATTCTCCAGATTTGGTTCCTGCCTATAACTAAATAGACTCTACAAATAAGTTTCCGTGCTAGCAGTCACTTTTATTATTATTTTCGTGCAAAAGTGTAAAGTTTTTACTCAAAAAAACTTCGAATAAAATTCAAATGGTGACAATATTCCTCTCTTTCCAAAAATAAGGCTGATACTTATTTAAACATCTAATATGTTACCAAATATGAGAAAGTGACTCGGTAGCATATTTTGGAAACCTTGACGGAATTCTATGTTTTTGAAAAGATGTTAGAACATCATTAGATTACATTTTTCCAGCTAAAAGGAAAAGTTAAAAAATAAATACATAAAAGTTAACTTTAATACAGTCGAATTTCCCTATAACGAACGAATTATTCCTATACCGAATCGATTTTTTGAAGTACTCCGCTTTTTTGTTCTACTTTTGGTGTGATTTGGTCTTCCTACAACGAATTTCCATATAGCGAACGAAGAAGTTTTACGGGTAAACATTTCACTTGCAGAAAGTGTATTTTGATGAATATATATATCGACAGGAAAGGCAGAATTATTGAAAGATGGCGTGCAGACTCATGAGGATAAAGATGAGTTTCTTCCACTATTCGATTTGGCTACTATAGACACTTCATTTAGAGTTGTGGGAACTAATAATGCATCATTCGAAGACTATGTCCGTGTTGATAGTGGAGTGCTCACCAGGCACAATCCGTCCGATGAAGATACATACATATTTTCAAAAGAGTATCTCAGGTATTTATGTCCATACTTTTACATACATACCTATTTGAATCCTATTGCCTAATTAATATATAATATACATTACTTCTTTATTTACGGATTCAGAAAACGATGAAGAAGAATTGACCGATGCTAATACGGTGTTACCTACATTGAGATGAGAAGCAACGTACCGACTATTGTGTTTGAATATTTAAAGAGGAGAAATGGAAGACTATAACCCAAACGAAAATTACGGATAACTTCAAATAAAATTATCATTGCTGTATAACGAAGTGACTTTCTGGCACTAGCTATAAAGAAGTTTGACTGTTTTTAATATTTATACTGTTCGATCTATTGTTCGATCATCTTGATGTGTACATATATGTATCTACATATATGTTTGTATATGTATCTCCTAAATGAAATTTTCTTTTATGCTCTTTCTCTGCTTACCGTATTTGACGCCTCGTATTTTTTAATTCGAGTCTGCAGTAGATGAACACGAATAATTTAATTAACATTAAATTCAATGCTTTTAAAAACTCTTTGAAGGTGTTGGTAATGCATACCGCTAGACTAAACAAATTGTAAAAGGAAATTGAAGAAAAGGAAAAAAGCAAGCAAAAGAAGCAATAACAACAAAAGTAAAATCGTGTAAATTAGTAGCGGCGACTAAATGCAACAACAAGAAACACACAGACAAATACGCCATAAACAAATTGTAGAAGAACCAAAAACTAAAATCAACAAAGTAAAACCTGTAAAACCATGTAATGCATTATCTCTCTCTCTCTCTCTCTCTCGCTCTCTTTTCCTGCTCGTGCCAAGAAGATCAAAGCCAATGAACGGCGTGAAATGGTGTAAAAGGAGCGAGAAAAGAAAAGTAAAGACTGAGTGCATTGAAGGGAACAAGATGCATTATATGTATATGTATCTATATGCATATGTGTTAATAAAAAAAAAACATTAAAATACTTATTGTGATTGAAGTATGTACATACAACAGCAATACAGAAGCTCTCAAAATAGCGACATAAAAAATGCATAAAGTTTTCTTGCTAACTGTATTTCGCATGAGGTTCATTTAACTCATAAAAAAAAACAAACAATAATCATAAAATGTTTATGTCGAAATATGTTGTTATGTAAATACAGATACATATGTATATTCATATAGTCATGTACCTGATGGCTAATGCATACAAGTACATTAATATCAAATAAAAAAGCGGTTACGATTCTATATCTTAATTTACAGAATTTTAACAGAGAAATATTTGTATGTAATTTATACGCAAATCACCAAAATAATTCCAAATTTATCAGCTATCAGGCAGTATAAGACCCGTTAAAATCGGTTCAGCCGTTTCGCAGTTTAGCCGTAACAAACAGACAAACAATTTGAATTTTTAGTATATGTACCGTACCCTACGAGTGCAGGGTATAACAACTTCATTATTAATAGCATTATCTTGTGTTTCATATATATGTATGCATGTATGTTGAGTTGTTTATGTGTGAGTGTAAAAAAATTAAATGTGCATTAAATGCGCGGCAGTCTTTGATCTTGCTACGCCGGCGATCAAGCGATGAGCGCACGAATGGCAAATTCATATTAGGGAATATGAGGTAAAGATATAAAGTGGCCAAAAAGTATTCGATGTGTAAATTAGCATTTTTTATGCAACTGGATGGTTCAAAAAGTTTATCTTTACTGCTTGTTTCTTTTAAATTTTTTTTTCGTGTGAAAAGGGTTTTATCCTTGGGAGGTGGCCAACTCATTATCAAATTTGTATTATCAAATTTTAAAGCAAGCGGTGGCTAATCATTTTTTCTTTAATTTAAAGGGTGTGCCCCATCAGAATTTTGTACCTCAGGGACAGACAGTCAACAGTTTCAAACTAGCCCCGATGAATTTTTTACTTTACTATTGAAAACTTTACGCACGCAAATCTACACACAATACTTTTATACACACCCAGTTTTAAACTTTTATTCCGACTGTTAGTAAACAATAATTGCTGCAGCGGTTTAGTTGAAAATAAAAATTCAAATAGTCAATACTCGTCAAATTACATTACCAACGCCAAAAATTGAGTTTCAGTTAATCAAAAAATAGTACAACAAAATTTTCGCTACGAAGATACAAAGCTCTATAAGAGCTATAAACCATTTATTTTACATAAATACATACAACTTAAATTTATAACTGTACATAGACGATTAACAAGTTGTGCAATACTTTTTACTAATGGCAGCCAGAAGACGGCCAGAACTAGAGCTTGGAAAAACATCGATTTTTAGACCAATGCATCGATCTAAAAATCGTTGTTTTCCCAGCTCTAGTCAGAACCGGCACAAAGTACACAACTTAGTACCATCTTTTCATAATAAATATAGAACCAAACGATACAACAATTTTCGATATTCCTTCACACAATATCGTCAGCCACTTGGGATTCTTGTTCGATTATAGTACTTTCTCGTAGTTTTTTACTTTTGGCAATGCTTATATTTCGGCTTGAGTTCGGTTCTGTAAGCCAGGGTTCATTCTCAGCGTTTTCTCCAACATCGCCGGCAACGTCACATTGCTCGGCTGCATCATTTAGATTCACCATTTTGCCACCAAGTAGACGTCTATTGCGGCAGCAGAGCTTAAGACTTAAGATGAGTACAAAGTAGAGAAAAGCTAAACAAATTATAATAATGATGATACGCAAGACAAGCGAATTCGATTTGCTCTGCACGATGAGTAGCACATCCTCACGTTTAAAACCCGCACTGCTGCCAATTGTACAACCATAGCGACCCTCATCCTCTGTTTTTACGTCTCGAATCTCCAACGTACCATTCTCAAGAAAACGGAAACGCTGCAGATCTGTATTGTTTTCACTCATAAAGTGTAAATCTTTATCCCATTGAATTGTCGGTTTCGGATCACCAATAGCTTGGCAATGTATTGTTACTGTGGCCTCTTCAGTGGTTTCGATGGGACCTTCCGGCGCTACAGAAAATTTTGGTGCTACGACAACAGTGATGGTGACAGTGGCATTGATTACACCTTGCTGGTTCGTTGCAATGCAAGTGTAATTGCCTCGATGCTCTGTGCTGACATTACTAAAAATTAAACTACCGTTTGTATCCTTCACGTGTGGTGGCAGTGAAGAGTTAAAATTCTAAAAAAAAGGAATTATATATTTCTAAATATTCCGATTATTGATTTTTTTAACTGATCTAACTTACCCGAAACCATTTCACTTGCGGCGCTGGAGTTCCCTGCGCCTTACAGTGCATCTTGCCCAAAGTTCCAAGCTCTAGATTTTTTGACGTTGGCTGTGGCACAAATTTTAACAATTCGATAACTTTCAGCTCCACAACAGCTGAATTAACTGTAGGCGCATCGCCAACTGTTTTCTGCTCACAGGCATATGCACCAGCATCGCCGGCAACAATGCTGGAGAAGATTAATGAGCCATTCTGCTTACTCAGCACAATGCGTGCATCTTCACGCAAAAAGTTAATGTTGTTGTTGTTGTTTTCGTTGTTATTGTCAGCGTCGTTGCCTAATTCCACTTGCCGCAGCACTTTTCCATCTTTACGCCAGAGTAGACGTCCATTCGTTGGAATTGTTATACTGCACTGAAGCTCAGCTGGCTGTGATTCTTTAACGATCAATGGCTGGGATACTGAAGAATATGAAATGATGCCATTGTAAACTATGAAGAAACGATGGATGGAATAAAAGTGCTTACCACACAAAATCGCAAAACTGCCGATCCAGATCCAAGCACACAGTAACGCATTTATCTTAAGTGAACGTCGTTCATTCATCTTGAAGATATTTTGCACAAAAAAAAAAACTGAACTACAAAGGAATGCGACTTATTTTAAGTTTGTATTTTTGGTTTCCTTTTATTTCTGCGAATTTCTTTAAGTATTTTTATTGTCTTCTGTTCCTTCTTATACACGTTTTTAAAACCGGATGCTTACATGAAATTCGGCACACTTAATTTTTCTTTTTGCACTAGAACACTTTAAATCTGTTTGCGAGTTTCGTATAAGTTAATCCTGTTTCAAAAAATTATTTCTTCGATAATTTCGAACCGAATTCCTCCGATTTTTATAAACTCCGCCAAAGAACTTCAACCGTCGACGGCAGAATCTCGTCTGAGAACACTTAGCAAATGAAACCAATACCGAGAGAGAAAAGACTCTTTTAAACACACACTGACGCGGAGCACATTACACAAATACATACACATTTGGAACAGAGCGGCTATGGTGAAATAATAAGAGGGTGGCGGATATCTTCTCTCTGGTTTGCATAAATTTGTCTTACTCATGAGAGCGTTAGAACGTATTAGAGGTGAGAGAGAAAGATATTTTGTGCTGCTGCAAAATATTTTTCTTTAAGAATGGAAACAATATTTTTTATTTTAATAATATTTTTAAAAGTTTTTTATTTGGAAAAAGTATTTGCTTTTCTTTTTGTATTCCTCAGTTTTAAGTTTTTTTTTAATTCCTCAATTCTAAAATTTATTTTAATCTTAAAAAAAAATATTTACTGTTTGAATTCTAAACTCTAAAATATATAAACCTTATATTAATAATACATTTTATAAACAAAATTTCGTCGGCTGTCCACTCACCACGAAAGTCGCTTACATACTGAGTGAAATATGTCAACATTTCAGAGAGCTGCGTGCAAATGTCTGTCATCTTATTATTATTTCACCATGCTTGCCACATTCCAATTGAAAAGCCGGTTGGCTTTGAGATACTTTTTTTTGAGATGCATTTTTAGTTGCAAACGGACTGTTGTATCGAACGGATGTATGAGCGGGCGTGTTTGGGTTCATTGTCTATGTTCCTGTGTGAGACTATGTGTGAGCACGACTCGTGCTCCTGTATCTGAGTGTGTATATGTGTGTATTTAATTGTGCCTGTTTGCGTGAAAACAACCACAATAAGAATCTGCTTGAGCGTAACAATAAAAACAAAAGGCACTCATAAATAAATAAAACGTGCAAAAAAAGTATAAAAACATCGAATTCACAGGAAGAACATAAGCAAAAACGAAAGAACAGAAAAGAAAAAAAAAGAGGAGAACAAAAAGTATTTTAAAAGAAGCTACTCCGCGTGCGTAACCCATCCAGATACATTTGTACAGAAGAATTATTCTCATTTAAATTGGCGCATTTTTGGTCAGTCGCAGGTAACTGTCTGAGATACAACCGAAAATCGCGGGTAATTGAACTCATCGGTCGTTCGTTCGTTCGTTCGGTCGGTCGGTCGCAACTTGCAATTGTATCTGCGAGGCGGCGGTATCTAGATACCTTTGTGTGTTCTGTTTGCCGCGCGTTTATTTGTACGTTTGTGAAGTCAGACAACGACGCCGCTTGTCGCTTGTCAATCTGCAGCGCTGATATGAGTAGCAAATAAAATCTACAACAACAACGTCAAAAGTACCATAAAGAAGAATTCAACTTACCAATCAACCAACCAAGTAAAGTTTGTACGTTACGTTCTTTCGTCCAGTGATAAATGCGTTTCATGCGTTTCTATGTAAATACCAATTTAATTTGAGTGTCTACAGCAAATAAAAACTATGTATCTGCGCTTTTCCCTTCTATCTGTATATGTGTGACTTTATGTGTGTGTGTGCAACGATACAAAAAAAAAAAAACAACAACAACAACGTAATATTCAAATATTTACACACGCATTGAGTGCACTCTCGAGTGGCTGCACTTAGCTCTGCACACCACCTGAAGGAGCAGCCAGCACCGCCATCATCCTCCGTCGAAATTCGCCAGCACAATAGTTGAAGCAATTCTATAGTAGGTGAACGAGGCCTCCTTTTTGGTGTTTTGTTTCAAACTCCCTAGGAGTTTTTGTACATTTGACTGGCATTCTGATTGTATGTGCTTTTAGTGCTCCTTAATTGTTTTGGATTAACACTCGTTAATTGCATACGTGCTTCATTTGTGCGATTATCCTTGCATTTTTTTTGTTTTTTTTTTTTGCTAATAATCGACAAACAAATATGGCAGCGCAGAGTGTTTTATTACTCGGATGCATATGGATCATCGGTGCACAGATGCGTAAGTATTATTTTGATAAATTACTTAATGAAAGCATTTTGTATAAATGAGAAGATAAACTGGATTCTATGTGAATTTCGGTGAATTTCTTTGCTCGGGATCTCGCTTTTTTGGAGGATTTGGAAATAGTTTTGTTGATGAAATAAATATTTTTGAAACCGAGATGATTTTGAACCTTAAACCGCAGAAATTTGAGTACCTTTTGTTTACAAAAAACACTACAAAATATTGCTTTATAAAATTTTATTAACGGCATTTATTTATTATTTTTTGGAAGTCTTGGTAAGCCAAAATGTAATGTCCAAAGGAAAGTTATCAGTGGGCTCTCATGGATACTCCATTCGAATGATTCCCTTCCATTCAACACGAAATATTGCTTCCATTTCGAAAAACCCCTTTTCAATGTAATGAAAACTTAATCGAAGAGTTGGTCTTCTCTTCTGATCTGCTGGACTATTATTTTTAGTAATATTCGAACAGCTCTCAAAGCGCTAGATTCTTTTAATAGTAATTAAAAAACGACTACCGAGCGAATTGCGAAGCAGACAAACTGTCCGAGGAAAAAAACACTGCCCATATCCTTCATGGCAGCGACATAGTAAGGATACCGATGCCTACATGTAAGCTAGAACATCGAAACTAACTTGGTCAAAATATTGCAGTGCATTATAGATAGGCATGCCTTAAAGCTATAAATCATCTCCAACTCACAGTAGGAAAAGACTTGCTTTAATCGGTATCTATTTGTGTTGTTGGCGGTGATTTAAAACACTCAATCATGTACCTATGCATACGAGGGGCGCTATTCGTATTGCGGGAAGTGCCAACACTTATGTCCATAGGTGAAAAAGGTTTGTTCGCGTTGGATTCCGCATAATTTGACAAACGATCAAAAAAATGGCTCGTGTGCTTCAAAAGACGTTTATAAAATCTTCACAGGTGACGAATCATGCATATATCAGTATGAGCCGGAAACAAAACAGTAATCGATCGTGTGGGTGTTTTTAGACGAGCCCAATCCAACAAATGGCCGTCTGTTTCTTCGGCCGTATTGTTCATGTGGCCACTCTTTCGCTTGAGCAACGTAGGAGGTCAATTATGAATGGTACACAACCATTTGTTTGCCTAAAGTCTTCGGAGAAATTCGCAAAACCAACCGTCGAAGACGAATAACCCCCCACCATGATATGAGAATGCAACACATCGGCTCACACAAGAGAGTTTTTGAACACTCAAATTATCGAATTGATGCATTTTTTTTGTTTCCAAACATTCTACGCCCGAAGAAGCTCTTGATGCGTTCACAGCCCATGTTTTGGAGGTGCCTCAATCGGAGTGGAAAAACTTCATTGAAAATTAGTTTGAGCGAATGCAAAAGTGCATAAATTTTCATGGAGAATATTTTGAAAAAAAAATAGTTCCGAAATATAAATAGTGGCCCTCGTATAAGATTGAAACAAAACAACAGTCGTCTAAGAAATGATTCCCAAAAATCGTACATGTGGCCTTCAACATAGGACGATAAATTTTGTTTGCCAGAAGTTTTCAGAACATTGGGGAAAATCAACCGCCGAACATATCACAATATCTCGAAATATTATATGAAAGGGTATTCTCAAGTGAAAAATATCGTCGAGTCTAGCTGTGTGTTACAATCTTCGTGACAGAAACAATAGACTTCCGCACTGAGTCTGCAGTGCATTAAACTGAATAAAAACGTAACAAACTGCGCGATATCTGAGTTCACAAAAGTCTACAACTCGAAAATGTATTACACCAAAATTAGCCAGCTGCCTGTCGACACACTAACGGCTACAGTTTCTGAATTAACAAACGAAATGAAGTTAACTGCCAACATTAAACAGAACGGCAAATAGGCTAACTGAAGCTGAGCACGAAATGCCTAACGACAGCGGAACAGTAGCTAAACTAAAATTAAATTAGCAGCAAACAGAGCGAGAAACTAGTCAATTAACATGCGAACAGTCCAATCTTGCAACTAGCTACTAATACAACTTCCTTTAAATCCACAGGACAGTGTATCGAGCGAAGCGTGTAGCGTATTAACCGAGCACAGAATGTTAGATGTGTGAATGAGTCGTGTAAATTTGCACAATATGAATATTATGAGGGGAAAGTTATTTGTCGTCGAAGCAGGGAATGCGTCACAGGATTTTGAAAATAACAGCAGGATATTCGGTTGTGACTTGAAAGCATAGAGCTGAAAATAGAGTAATAGAGATGTGTTCAAGCGCAGAGCAAAAAAAAAAATAAAACACAATGAACCGCACATAAACACTCATCGCAAAAGGACAAAGGACACACAGGGACGACAGATTAGTTTTGTAATAAGATGGCAGACACTTAAAGACTAGCGCCAACAATAGAAAATAGACGATTCCGATAGAAGGAAATCGAGATACATACATACATATAAACAAGTTCATATATACATAGATAGTCGCAACCAAGCGGAAATCGACAACTGTGATTCTGAATAGCATTCAATTATGCAAAGCTAGTGAACCATATGAGACCGACAGGACATTATCTTGCTCTTTGTCCTTTTTGTTTTCATGTTGTTTTTGGCCAGCTGACAAAGACGCACAAAATATTTCAATAGACAAAGATATTTGTGTGTTGACAAATAAATTTGCGTTTATAGAGAGCAGAGAATACACACACATACAGACGAGAAAATTGTAAGCATGTTTGCTTAGTTTATTGGCCATCCAATTGTTTATCAATTTATTGTCACAACAGCACAAATATGCAAAATACTGTAAACATTTAAAAATCTTTAAATTACGTGTTGAACAAAGTAGCGGAGTTATTCGTAAAAAACTTTAGAGAAGAAAAAGTTAAACGAGGATTGTTCCATACTGAACATATAACTTTCTGACTGGAACTGACGATGTACCATCCCAATGTAATCAAAGAACTTGTGACTTAACTTGTCGTAATTTTTTCAGTCTTGGCTCCTTTGGTCGCTGCCATTGGAATGATTTGACTTTAGTTTTACCCTTTTGAGTAAATCTGGTTTTGGAAAAAGTTTAGCAATTTCGGAACAAACTTCGCTGTCACACATTCTATACACAAAAAACTCGAAGAAATATCATGGCACAATAATGATAATGATTTGTTATCGAAAAAAATTAATCAAAGAAGTGGTAGTAATACCACTTCTTTGATTCATTTTTTTCGATAACAAATCATTATCTTAATGATACCTGCACTCGAATTTTATCGATATCGACTTTTATCAACGATACTTAATGTATCGGAGCGGCATCTTCGTCTAGACACATTGCTATAAAGAAAAATTAAATACCAACTTATAAACCAATATCTCAAAGATTGCGGGTATAGAAAGTTGGATATGGTTCAAACAATACGTCTTCTCCCGCTGATCACGAAATATCAGTCAAAGGATTGCATTAGACAACACTGGCTACAGCTGCATTATTCGATCAATTGCCCGTAGAAGGTTAGTCGTTACCACCATTGCTTAAGTGGAAGCTATGTAAAATCAGCGTAATATAACGTCCTTCCTCGACAATGTGTTAGTCAACATCAAAACTATGAATGCGTTTCTCGACTTTTATAGTCTATTGGCAGACAGATGACATAGTAATCACTATCTAAGGGAAAATTTGCCCTTACCATATCTAATATATTATGCTCTGCTTTTCGAGTTATAAACGAATGGTGTACCGTTGAGGGGCTCTGCAAAAATTCACATTAGGCTGTATTTGTGTCCAACTAGATTTAGGTTCAGTTTATATTCAACGACGAAGTTAAATTTTGAGATGAGCCTGGATAAAAGACTTAGCTGGAACTCGCCCCGAAAATTATATCTTAATAAAGCAACGAGATCCTTTTGTACTAGTTTAAGTCGCTTTTTCTGAACTTGTGCTCTCTCTCCGAAGAATATATTTTGTGTATATAGCACAATGTCAAGACTTATTTTGACCAATTCCACTTTTTGAGTTAACTTTTTTTCTTGAGGATTATTAAAATTACTCGCTATGACCGAGGACCAAACTGTAGTCATCACGCGTAGTGACAAACTTTAGCGGCAAGCTGGTCTGTATAAAACAAGGCCATGCGAAGTAGTCCCACCTCCGTAATGGAAGTATTCATTGGTCTTTCACATCTGCATATATATTCATATAAAATTCGTCGGGAATTGAAACAGTGAGTTTCCAAACCAACTCTTATACTTATACTTGAGTATCTGCAACATAACAGATTGTTTGATCACGGAACTTTCCTTTTGCAGACGTTTCTCATTTTTCTTCTCAAGTTGTACGGATTGGGAGAACAACAGTGTACCTAGTCCACAGTCTTTTATTCTGGGACTTTTTTGAGAATTTTTCAAATCTTTCCCAACAACGAAACTACAATCAAATCATTAACCTAACGGTAACTTCCTCCAGCTTGGTAATATAATGCTTCGATACCCTGCAGCTAATTTCAGGTGGTCAAAAAGTCACCATTTGTTGGGTTTCTGGCCATATTGGTTATTGATTGAAATTAAATATCAGACTGCTTGGTTAGCTCAGGTTCAGTCATGGTATGTACAGAACCATTTTGAAAGTAACCATCTTGAAAGTGGAAAAATTATAAAAGTAACCTGAATCATATAGTTTTACAGTGGTAGAGAATTTTTAAAATCATTTCTTTTTAATTCACAAAATGTATTCCTCAGCTGATACATTATTAAGTCGAATCATCATTACTTTCCTTGGAAATTTAATAAATTTCAACCGTCTAACCGTCAATATTTCTTAATGAAATAGTTCATCAAGTAAAAAGTCTGTAGAATTTGAGAGATACGTTTCCAATTGCAACGCCAATTCCCGCTTTTTGATCCAATAAATTTCAGTTTATGAACTGAACCAAATATATCTGAATGTTACAACAATTCTTGAGTAACATACAGTGTTGATATTCTAATTAAATTTGCCTCTTTGTAAGCAAACAGCGCCACAATTACGACAAAGACAACTTGATGACGGCAGTCGATTTGAACTGGCTGTAATAAAAGAGGCGCCTGCTGCTTTCACCATTACTATAGTATTTTGCATTGATTGAACTAAATCGGCAAATGTTTCCACTCCATATATATACAAATGGTTGGGTACATGAACTTCGGGATGATAACGTACAGCACAATGCAAAAATAAATCGCTGATTTGCTAACATTCTTGTTCGGACAAAACAAATGAACTAATTATCACAAGATAGACACATCGATGGCAATAGTAGGTCGCCTGCTGTTATCAAATCAGCGCTCTTTATTTGCGTTCATCTTTCTAAATAAGATTCAAAAAAAAAAAAAAAAGAACAACTTCTTCAATATTACGTTTTCCGCATAGAGTTTCTTCTTCTTTATACGGTTGTATCTCAATGTACGTCAATGTATCGCAATATGTATCTTCTTTCGATTTACGCTGTCTGATTGACTTTGCAGCGTCAGCGCGCAGCGACTCAAAGATAACTCTAACTTCGACGATGTTGTCCTGTAGCGCACCGCATCCAAACCGAACCAAACCAAACCAATCGTATCGAATTGTTGAACGAATGAAATCGGTGGCGGTCTAAGGACGGAACATAAGAAAAACAACAGCAAAGAAATCTGCGCATATTTCTATAATCGACGCTTACGAATCTTTGCATGGAGGAGTGCGGTGCAATGTATAGGCAGTAGATACAGCTATATCTGTAGGTACGTATGTACGAGGAATTGAGGATAGGCATCTTGTAGATGTATTTCTGCTGATGTTGCAGACTTTGCCGCCGTTTGTGGTTGATGCTTTTAGTTTGCGCTCAACCATAGTACATGCTGTGGATGCTGATGATTGCGTACATGATTTGCTTCATCCATTTTTTTTTTTTTTTACGTTGTTGATGTTGTTCCTGGTTTTTTTTTATTTTTTTTTTTTTTTTTTGTGGCGCAGAAAATTAAATCGATTTTCCATGCATGATGTTTCTCAATCGTTGAATTACGACTTTAAGAAGTCAACCCGTCACGCTGCCCTTTAACAATGCCATGGCACAAGACTTCACCTGCTTGGGACTGCGTTCAGTTTTGTGGCTCGTTCATACGTATTCGGTCTACTGCTATAATGTGCTATTATGTGGTGTGGGTTCCCTTGTATCATAACACGTCGGCAAGTGTGTGACTGGAATATGATTTTCTGTTTTGCTGCCGCAAGTCGTGCTAAAGAATTCTTCTGCCCCAATTCCGCACACTCCTTTCATTGAGCACTTTTGCTTGGATTCTTGCCACACTATAATAATAATGATTGTAATGTTGTTGGTAGGTTAGTTTGAATTTATTTTTTATTATTTCCTCGTATGGCAAGTGGTGCGTTTGACTTAAAAGGTGTTGGTTAAAATTGCTCCAATTAGAGTAAATCAGTCCCGGATGGTGTATGCGCCGCATACTCAATGTTTGATAGAAGTCATAAGTGAATTGTGTTCATGAAATGCGGTTTCTTCAAATATATATGTTTTGTAATATAAGAATACGAGTACCCAATTTATTTATTCTACTATTATAGTACATATGTATATGCCAAGGTGTTGAAAACAATTTCGCTTATTGGTAACAAATTTTGATGTAATTCTGATATTCTGTTTGACTCAGACCAACAAACAATATTATGTGTGAGAACGGCTGTAACAACTATGAAATATTGTTTTTGGGGGGTTTTCCATTAAAAGCATTAAATTGAACTGCGGCTTATCCATACATATCATCTAATCTTTGCCCAAAAAAATTCGTAAAGCTCCCCGTTTACGGTGATACCAATGTCATCATCATATACGGAGAAGTATGGACTTTTGATGTTTTATGATTACAAAATTTTATCATTAGCATGTATTGCTTAGAGCCTACGAAAACGAAAGCTAAGTCGGTCAATTTTACCTTCTATGTA
The DNA here is from genome assembly GCA_035044805.1 of Leucophenga maculata. Lineage (NCBI taxonomy): Eukaryota > Metazoa > Arthropoda > Insecta > Diptera > Drosophilidae > Leucophenga > Leucophenga maculata. Next base: position 1,129,723 of record JAWNNP010001279.1, on the reverse strand, counting down.
TATGACAACGCCTACCACGCATCGGACACCCCATAAAGTACATCTTCTTGATTATTTCGTCAATGCGAGACATTCAAGCTTTGTCTGTGTGCTTGTGTGTGCGCTTTTCTCCCTATTCTCGATATATTAATCTAAATATATGGTATGGCATGGAGACTAATTATAGCCAGAAGCAAACTGAAGCATATAACACCCATAAAAAATAATTTTTCATTTTTATTATTGTATAAAAAATGTATTACCCTGATCATGATTTGGAAATTAATTGTTATTAATAAAAGTTGATATTGTATAAATTGTATATGTGTAAAAATAAAAAATTTAGGTATCAATAGTTCAGTTATCTAAGGGGCTTACTCTCAGCGGTCTAAGATTCTAAGCCGACTCATAGCCACTGGTTATCTTATAATTATTTTAAGTTATCTGATGTAATAGATTTGTCAATAAATTTAGATTGAAATCGACGGTTGATAGCTGATAGAATTGATTTTTAAATGTGTACATTGTATACAATTGTCGAAATGAGAACAATTGGGAAAGTTAAATCTCATGCAAATACTCTATATTTCTGTCTACATATTTTTCAAGATAGTACTTGATATTTGTATGAAGTACTTGTAATTAAAATTATTAGTTTTGGTGCTTTCGAAGCTCAAATACTACTTCTACATGCATTAAATGTTGACTAGACTTGGTAACGTGCAATTGAGCAAGTTTTGTATAAGAGCTGTACCTTCTTATTCTGCTAATAATCAGACTGACGCATACTAAGTAACTTGGAATTTTTATACTTCCTTAAAGGTGTTCCGAAGTTTTAAAATTCTTAGCAATATTTTTAATTGAAAAATATAAAAACCTCTTCCACATTTTGTATCTATTGTATGCGATCATACCATTTAATTCTAACATATAACTACTATAAATGTATGCGCAATAAATGCTTTCAAGCATAATGCCTATAATTAAATATAAACATTATTTTAAAATGCAAAGAAACCACATCAGAGAATAATTATAATTACATTAATTATATTATTAATAGTCCGGAGATTTAATTTACGACACCGTTGAGCCATGAACGAAAAGTGCATTTTTTATGCAATCGATTCTCTTTCACCCTTTTCCGACTCAACTTATTCCGTGGCAGCCCTCCAATTAGGCAGCCCTCCATGTGTACATGACTCTTTGGAAGCATAATCCATTTTTTTTATGCACCACATCGAATTAAAATGTTCGCATGCATGGCAGCTCGTATGCTCAGGCGCTATAATTATTTACGCTATTCCTTTGAAATTACAATCTGCAAGTGAGCGCAAAATTCCGACATTAAATCAGTGAATAAGATCGCAAATGCATTTATTTAATTATTTAAACGATAACTTTTCGTTCTTTCAGCATTCGCTTCTAGTGCAACTTCACATTTTACAACAGTGCCACAGAGTCAGACTATTGTTGAGGGCGATGCGCTGGAGTTCGATTGTGCTGCCACACCAATGGAGGAGCAGATCGAGCTGGAATACGCCTGGCTGCATGACGGTAAGTTGCATTGGCCATAAGGAAGTCCAAAGTGTATCTGCAACGAAAGATTACATTTTCAGGTCAACCAATATCGCTGGATAAGCGCGTCTATCAGCTCGGCGCTAATTTGCATATTGAGTCAGTGCAGCACATTGAAGACTCAGGCGATTATGTTTGCGTGGCGACGAGTTTATCCAGCGGCGCCCGTCAGGCGTCGCCACCGGCTCGATTAAGTGTTATATGTAAGTATTGTAGCTTTTTATTTCTTGAATTAAAATATCTTATAGAATGAAAATATGTCAGACTTGAAATCTCTAAGTCACAATCTATATTGGAACTCGTACGCATAATAGAATCATGAGTATTACCAAAATTTCTGATAAGGATTGGCTTAAAATGATACAAGAAACAGTCAGAGAAGTTTGAAGAGAAATTTTACTTACAAGTCTTACCTGCTGCCATATATCGCTATTTTTAACTATTTTTCGAACAATTATCACTAACTAATCATAAGTTCTTTAAAGTACTTGATTTTCTATTGAATTTAAAGTGAATGAAAGTAAGGATTTGCCAAAAAATGAAAGCACAATTTATGACCATTTACTGCGTGTAGTTGCTTTTTAAACTGTTTATTAAATGCACCTACAAACGGCGCTACTTCAAATGCAAAGATGAAAGTAGTTCAATGTGCACTGAGCAAACCAATTAAACTCAAGAGAACTACATAAATTAATTAGTTAATTAATTAGTTGAGAACACTTGATTTTACTAGAACTTATATATAGTGTAGAAGATACAAATACATCTGCATGCAATAAAGACAGATGCACATCAAACGCCGCTTCCAATGTCTAGCAGTTGGAGGGACAACCGAGCAGCACATGAATGAGGAGCAATCGAAGTGCATATGTACAAGTAGCTAGCAGCTGTCATCGAGGAAAACTTGTGTTGGGGCGGTGAGGTGAGTATCTGTAGCATGTGCAGCGCAGATTGTGCGGCCTCAGATACAAATAAACAAGGCACATTAAAAAAGACGAAGGAAAAACTTTGTTTAGAGTAGGAATTCTTGTTGTTTTGTTTTTTAATTTATGCATTCTTTGCTTCGAATTCGAATGCAACGAAACGAACATCAATCACATGAAGCCGACGGACTGACTGACTGACTGACTGAATGAGTAAAAATACCATAAAAGATAGTTGCAAGTGTTGCATATTTACTATAACTTAACGAACGTTAAATTTCATTTGGGACTTTAGACCACACTAAGTGTGAATAGTATTTTATTTTTCAAAAGCGTTTTTTGAGGTTCTTTTGGCAGTTCGAAGCGTAACATGCAGAACAACTTAAAATAAAGTGTAAAGTGTATAAAAACTTCGGCCACATTGAACCTCCATTTTTTTTTTTTTTTTTTTACACTTTAATTCTTCTATATGTGCTGTGTACTGCACTTGATGAACTTCATTGACTACTTGGTTTTCTATTTTTTAAAGAAGTATATTTGAGGTTGGCTGCACTTCCTGTGTGAGTCGATGCACACTTCAGCCGTTCATTCTTTCATTCATGCAACGTCTGTCTATCTGTTCGTATGTCCGTCTGTCTGTTCATTTGTCCGTATATCTACATTGTCCGTGACGCTTGCACATCAAACTTTCGGTTTTTATCTTTCATCAGATTCGTTTGTAGTTCAGCTTTGTTGATGTTGCAGCGTTGTAGACGGCTTATTTTCTTTGTGATATTTTTCAAAATTTTGAACTCTTCTAAGAGATACTTTTACAGTATAGAATATGAAAAGAATGAAGACGAGTGCAGACAAATATGTGCATAAAGGACATGTGGTATTTAAGCCTTAAAGGAAACATGAAAAATGCATGCATTGTCACTAAAATACGTGAGTCCTTTGTAAAATCTATGATAATTGTGTAAAGTTGTGGTCGAAATTGTTGTTGAAGTTGTTCAATCACCAGCAACTATTTAGACTTTTGAACTGTTTTGGAGATATATGGTAGAGGAGTAATGTGATTCTATTGGGCGATTCTCGATTACTTTTATGCCCTGTAACCATTTGCTAAAAGGATTTTTAAGGTTTATCAATTCGAAACTTGTAATACCCATAAAACATATATTCTTGCTGAGGTCAATATGCCAAATCGATCGAAGTCTTATGATATGTGGTACCACAAGCTTGTTTAAAAACTATAAGTGTCATCCGATGTCAGTTCATCCTTGTCAGGGAATATCCTTGTGCCTTGTTTGTAATGCTGGAATTCGGACTCTGTACCCTGTACAAGAGCCTAAGTATTTTGTGCAAATGTATGTAACAGGTAGAAATAATGGCCGGAGACCCCCATTATGATCAGGAACTATAGACGAGTCGTTCCTTTTTCATTTTTGGCATTTTACGAGTTATTAATAGTATCCAAACTTTACCTAGGTTTGATTTGGCTGCGATACTATAAACTTGCAAGGGGTACTTTCAAGCTGGAGTAATAATAGTCTGGTATATGACGACTTTATTCCTCAGCAATTGTGCATAAACTCGGTCAAATGCCTGTTTAATGTCAAAGTAACCGGCAACCACGTACTCCTTGGCCTCTTAGTCCTTCAAGAATGAAATTAATAACTCTATTAAGCTGTTCCGGTGTTCCTTGGGACTGACAGAATACAAATTGATAGAGGGTATCCTTCGGCTGACTTTACTCTCATCAAGGATTCGTGTCAATAGATAGCGCTCAAATAGTTTGAAAACCGTAGGCAGCAGACGTATAGGCTTGTACGAGTTCAAGTAAAAGGGCCTTTTGCCAGCCTTATGAGTCATGAAGATCTTAGGCTTCTTCCATTGCTTAGGAATTAAAAATCATCACTAAAAAGAGAACGGTTTTCGATGGAAATACTGTTATACTAAAAATATTCAGCCCATCTTCTCCAGGAGCTTTTTTGGGTTTCAGAGCTTTAAAGTGAGCCGAGACTTTTTCCACTATTTTGGCAGCGGCTGGAAGGCAAAGTTGGCCGTATCTTTCGAGCACCGACTGGACCTCTAGAACTCTGGTCATTGAGGTAAAACCAAACGGTTGGAAGTAATTTTGTAGGTCGTCTGCAAATGCCTCTGTTCGTTCACTTAGAGCTCTTGTCTAAAATCCGTCAGCCATTCTGATTAGGAATTTAGGGATTTTAACTCCAAAATCATTTGAGTTAATTTTCAAACTTCTTTCATATGCTACTAGTTATCTGAAGTGCTAATAACAGAATAATTTTCTTTTATTTGATATAAAAATATCTTTATTTGAAGAACTTTTTGGATAACATTCGCATATATATATAGCAAGTCGAGCTGTGTTTGGCTTAAACTACACTCATTTACTAGTTAATAGTAATCACCTTCTATCAAAAATAAAAAAATATCTTTCAAAACTAATTTGACATATATCCTTTGCATATTAGTTGTACTTTTAAATACTAACCTCATACCCCGAACATACATATATAAACCATATAAGTTTTCATGTACTCTTCAGAATATATGCAAATCGGATGAAACCAATAGAATATTATACGTAAATTATTAACACACTTACGACAGACTATTTCTTACTTTCTTTTCTTTTTGCCACTAATTTGAGCTCGACATAAGAGGTTTAAATGCTAATGACCCATTTTAAGAAAGTCGTCAACTGGAATAACTATTGAGTAGAGCAGCACAAATAAAGAAATTAGCCATTGCGCCTCTTTAATGTTCTTCCACATACATAAACTCTTATTGCTTGTGCATTTAGCTTTCTAGAAAAACGGGAAGAAACTATGAATAATTTATAACATGTAGTTTCCCTCAGAAATATACATTTTTATACCCTTCATACATAGCGTGAAAAGGGTATCGTCAGTTTATCTCATATTTTGTTATGCATGGAAAAATTCATCGGAAACTTAATTAATGTATATATATGATTAATTCGACCAGGCCAACTCGATTCGTATAAATTCTACACCGGGCAAAACCGTGATTCACTGTTAGTATTAACAATATATGACCTGTCACATTAGGAATTAATCGAAATCAGCCACAAAATGAGTTGCCTTCTTTATTCGCTACTTAAAGCAAATATTTTTTCTTAAGTTTTTTTTTTTAATAAAACCTTTTATAAAATGTTTACGCTTTAAAACTTTTTGTCTTCTTATAAACTTCAGATATAAAAATAAACATTTTGTTAGACAAATAAATCAAATATTCGCGAAAAACAACGCAGCACATTTGTGAGAAAAACATATCCGTTTGTTTCGTAAATAAATCTCAAATGTCTACCGATAAAATGCGTTCGCGTGAAAAGTTTAAATTGTTGTCGAAGTTTCACAACGAATTCTAGGCTTATTTCCATAAAATTTGAATTAGATGATATGCTATGCAAACAGAAAATAGAAATTGCTACAAAAGCAACCAAATGAAGACATTTAAGTTGGTTATATTGATTTTAATTTAGTAAGTTTTAGTTTAAATGAAATATATATTTCATAGTTGTAGCAAGTTATAGTTAGACTTTAACAATTTATATGCTTGAAATAGTTTGAAGTTTGTATGGAAATACAAATTATTATAAGATACTCACCTAGGGAAGATAATACTTACAAATGAACCCTTTAAAAATCGTAGTAAATAATGATAAATTTCCGTACACAAGTGTGAATGACCGTTACAAAAAGAAATGCATATCTAAATTTAGCGCACAATCTAAACTAATCTATCGATTAAAAGTATCTGCAAACGACAAACTACAAAATATAAAATAGAAAGTGAACTTTTTTTTTAAATATGTAGACAAGTAGCTACAAATGAAATGGATATTAAACAAAGGGACCGTACCGTCAACAACTAATCTCAACAAACTTGCGTTAAATAGTATCTATCTACAGCAATTGCAGCTGGCAATCTACTAAAACTGTCTAATGATGATGATGATGGTCGAACAAGCACACAGATACAAAAACACACAAACAAACATACGAGTACACTGTGGAAAATCTAAATCTAAATAAAGGTGGTAACACACACACACACAACATCATCGTCCAGCTAGTCAGATAGTCTTCAACATTGTCGACTTCTGCTTCTAAACAAGTATCCTAGCTAAAAGTTTGCCTCAGGAGACATTTTAATGTTGCTGAAGCTCATAAAATTTTATGCGTTTTTCCGGCATTCAAACATGGAAAAAAGGGCAAGTAATCCACACTGGGTGCCTGTGTTTAGATATACTTATAAGCAGTTCATACAAACACATACACAAATATAAAAACACCCACGCTGTTTGCTGCTTGCTATCCTTCGTCTTCATCTACTACTTCCTCTTCCTCTTCCTTTGCTATTTTCCATCTTTCGCTGTTGCTGCATTCCAATTTGAACTTGACTTGACTCGTCTAACTGTGAATGTATCTGGTAGTTGTTGTTTTCGGGGGGAGTTTGTCTGCTCAGAGCGGTTGTATTTGATGCGGTGTGACCGAGGGTGGTTTTACATATCGTGCGCATCCCCGTTTTGTTTTTTTTTTTTTTTTGTTTTTATATTTCAGTTGATTTGGTTGTTTTTGTTACTTCATGTCTGCATTTGGTTTGGTTTTTATTTTGTTTTTATTTCTGCGCTGCTGCTTTGTACTTCATTTTTTATGACTTTCTAAATTCATTGTGTTGCTTTATTTTCGTTCGTTTATTCGTTTTATTTTATGTTTATGTTTCGTGCTAATGTTGCATTTCATTTTGCCGCGTTTCTTTTCTGTGTTCTGCATGCGTTTAATATTTATTTTTCCATATTTCGCAGCCATTCTTTGTAATACCCTGCACACACATGTGGTTTAAATGATATTATTTGTTCTTGGGAAAGTTTGTAACACCGCTTTTTGTTATCTCCAGAACCAACTGCATTTATTAGAATTGTTGCAATCACTTGTTTACAAATGGTTTTCATTTATGCAGCCATGTAGAGGTGATTGGATAATTTTCTCTCTGTATCTCTCTCTTATCAATCTTGATCTTCATTCGACTTGAAGCTTTTCATTAGGAGTTTAGGTGGAAAGTTTCCAAACACAGGTTATGAGGCAACTTTACAAAAGATGCAAGGAGCAGCTGCTTACAGGAAGTTCTTCTCAACTCCTCTGCCCAAACACTTTCCATTCATGCAAGAACATATCCCGAGGGCCATCCATTTCTTTGACTTCAATGGCTTGCAATTAGAAAAGTTGAGAATAAGTGCTGAGTACATGCTTACCTCAAACAACGTACTCCTTGTGTTTACTTTGGATTTCGCGCCATGAACCAAGGCACCTATGGGACCACTACTGCTACCGGTTGCTAACCGGGAGTTCGGGGAAACTGTCGATATAAACCGCGAGATCGTTCAAACACAAGACATTGAAGATGCACACGCGATCTTCCTTAATAAGGCATACTCTGGTGCTCTCATTGCTACAGCGGAAAGAAAAAACCATTTCTGCAAAATAGACTGCCCCCCAGTTATTGAAGCACTGCTGCTGATAAAGTGGAGACTTAGCGGCAGTACTTATTATCTTATTATGGACAGAATTTACCTCAAAGTCGCCAATAGGATCAGGAAGTAGTTAGCGCTGTAGAAGCAGATGGATACTGATAGCTTCTTGCAATATGTTAAGTCAGATGCCAGGATATTTATGGACTCCGACTAGCAAATAAAAATAACATGTGTCCAAAATCTCAGATATTTTCTGACTCTTGACCACCCTGGTCAGTTATTCCTTCAAGTCGCCACGGACCGATTGCATAGAGGACTCTGCTAAAGGTTGTCCACCCCAACTTAATTGGCTATATTAGCCGTAAAGGAACTGTTCAACAGCAGTATTATAAAGCGTGACTTTCAGCGAAATATTTATAGTTTTGTAGTAAACAATAGAGAAAGTATTAATATCTCCTTTAATGGATTACAAACTTTCCGTCAATAATAAGTAGAATAGTATAATAAGAAAAAACATAGACTTCTGTTGATCCGAAACATACATTTGCACTTTACACGACAACTCTGCAATTTAGTGCAGTTTTTAAATTTTAAAGGTTGCATAGATTAGCCCTTTATTATAATGATGGTAGGCGTCTGCTTGATAAATCCGATTGATCTTTGAGCCTGTAAGTAATAAAACCTTAAAGTTTGAAAACATAGACTCATATTTTCTCTTTAGATATAGAGTACAACATGTCAATCCATTATAAGGAGTGGCCCTATACAATGCTACACACATTATTAAGTTTTTGTATTAGTCTTTTGGTTTTTGATGAAATTTTAAAATTGATATAAATTACATCACATCTATAAAATATCTGTATCTCGAAGTCGTTGCTTTCATGTTAGTTTATACTTATAACATTTTTGAACCAGAAGGACCAAAACCCTTATTACAGAATAAAATTAACTCAAGAACTAAAACTTCTTGATCATTTGACTCGTCGAATCTTCTCCGATTGTGCTCTGTAAGAGTTTGAAGAACATACTAAATTTCATTAAAAAATCGAATTCATCCGTGAAACCAATTTTAGGCTTAGTGGCTTTACCAATAAACAAAATACATATGCACTAATGGACAGCAACAGAGCCACATGACACTACACTGTCTTTACCAAATGTGATTTTTTTGACAAAAAAAAAAAAAAAATGATGGTGCCACGGTTAATGGAGTTCGCTATCGTGCCATGTTGGAACATTATTTTTGGCCAGAATTGTGGAATGTGTGATTCCACACAACTGGGTAAACAATTGATCTATTGAAGGATATGTTCGGTAATTGTATAATCTTTTGTGAAATAGTGCGACTGAATTCCCATATCGCTAATGCAAATTAACGCTGTTAGATTTCTTTCTATGGGCTTACTTTAAGTCTTTATAGCATGCAACAACAAAATTAGAGAAACAGATACAATATTACAGTTCGTGTAAAAGTTCTTAAAGCTACATTGCCTTTAAAGCGCATATTAATATATATCATATATTAAATAACCCTCGTTGCATTTGGTTTATTCTCAGCTGTTTTTATGCAAACACATACGAGTACCTGTTTTTTTTTTTTATATTTTTTTTTCGTATCTACAAAATGTATCTTAGTCAAGAGGCTTTGCATTGCTGAATAACAACCCCTTTTGGTACTGTGGCTAGCATGAGTGACAATGAATGAATGGAGATACACGCATATATATGTAATATGTATGTTTATATTATTTATATATGTTTATTATATGTTGGACTATGCTTGTCTGGCTATATTTTAAATGATATAATGCATTTAAATCTTAACATTTTGCTTTTCAACCGAAATATATATGTATGTGTATGGGCTTTACTTGATTTTGTATATAATTTCAACGTGTTAAAAGTTGCTACAATGTAGAATAGTGTACATATATATAATATATGTATATATAAATGTACTTCATACTATGTAACTTCATTATGGCATTTCATTACAAGCAACTCCTCTACGTGAAGTTATATTGAGCACGAAATAATTAACTTTTGATTATCATCTGATTGCAATGCACCTTCCTTATTTTATTATTATGCAGTGCACTCCCTCGTACCTTCAGATGTATCTTATCTAATCAGTTGCGCCAAGCATAAATACAATTTAAACAAGAGAACGCACAATAGTAAAATCGCCTGCCTGCACTTTGATGAAATAAATCGTTAGCGACAGCCGCAGAAAGCGGCCAAACTAAAAGATACGATAATGGATCGGGAAATCTATTTTACACCTAGTCGTTTAGTTTTATTTACTCTACATATACTGAGTCTACAGATACATATATGCATGACTTCCATTATTTTCACGTCTGAGACTGAGCTCTGCAAGTTTAATTGTTTACATTGTGGTTAGTTTGCCCAGTCTGTCAGCCCAAATCGACGCCGAAACCGATCCCCAACTAGCCTACGTTGAAAGTTTGTGTTGTTCCAACAATTTATTTCGGTTTGTCAGCACATTCCTCCGCTGGTTCTTCGTCTACGCATTGTTTAGCCGACCTTTTTTTTTACATCTTTAGAAATTTACTCCGCCGGCAGTAATGTTTACTTTGGTCGTACATTGTCCGCCATAGACAGACGTGAAGATTCATCAGAGTTTTCCACTTTTTTTTTTTTTTTTTTTTGTTCTGCGCGTTAAGTGTGAATGATTGTATCTGCAAGGTGTGAAAGATGAAAATGCATTTCGCTACCTAGTAATGAACTAAATGTTCACTGCACGCCGAATAGCTTCGAGGTATTCCGCTTGGCATTGCGTCTGGCAGTCTGAATGAATGACGGCCTATAATTTATGGTTATTAGCTTTGTTAACAGTCGGCACAGCATTTATGTACAATAAGCGCAGTGAGATAGACGAGTTTGTAGTATGTATATTAAGAAAGTTTGCACCAGGAACAGCAAAGCCAAACTGAGATGTTGAACTTAAAAGTTTTGTTGGCTGAGATTTACTGTGATTCTAAAATGATTTTTAGCCAAAAACATTGTATAGCCAATTAAAAAACCTTCCGTCTGATATAGAATCCTAATGAAATATAGTTGTTAAGTTGCCACCATATCGACCGTTAACCGTTAAAAAAAGTTTTTCTTACAAAAACTCAAAAGTGCGCTATGGTATTGGGAATGTCCTTCAAAATAGACGTGGTATGTTAAGATGTATGTGTTATGGTTTTAAGATAAAAATGTATGTTAATAGTATAATGACACAAAAAGGAGTGGGGAGTAGATTTGTATGGGGCTGAAGCGTGTCAAAAAGTAATTTTGATAGATTTTGATGCATAAAAATTTATTATAGTACTACATATGTTAATGCATTTAATATAAATGGGACTAAACCTTACATAACTTTCATTATGCACAAGTTATCGGAAAAGTAATAGGAAAGTCTAAATACCCAAAGTTATAGAATCCAACACTTTTAGACTCCAAGACAGCCGCACATGTACATATCGACTCAACTATTAATGTTGTTTAGGAATATATATATACTTTATGAGAACTGCTATCTATAGTACAAGGAAAAAAGTACAACTTAGGCAGGCATATTGATAGATGCACAAATCTTGATAAAATTGTCTCATCGGAAGGGATTGTTCAAAATATACAAAAGTATATACTTTGAATGGTTATTGAAACATTCTCCTCCTTTTTTTTTAAACCTTTTAGTTGTTAAATATTTCACAACCAAGTAGGAATAAATATAAATAACTATATTTAAGTGCACATTATTGCAAACTGAAATATTTTCAGATAAATAATGCATAAGAATATAAATTTTCTGCATAAACATTCATTTCTAACATTTCCATATGAATTATGTCCCTATTCATAATTTAGCAAGAAAATATTTTTTCCATTTTTGTAAGCCGTTTTGGGCGCAAAAACGATTTGTTTCATTTTTAGAATTATTTTCGCGACATACATTTCTCCTCTAGTCATAGATAAATTCCTCAGGCTGCTGTCGATTTAGAAGACGAAATACGAGACGAGCACTGGTAGTAAGTCCAATGTCTTCTCGACTGACAGTTCAATTTATGCTTCCTTTATGCTTTAAATGGGTTGAAAACGCTGAAATGCACGCGCGAAGCGAATGCGCTGCACCACAACAAAAAATCTCTCAGCTCAGGCAGAAAAACAGACAAAGAAATGAGGGGCAAAATCGGTTTCAAAGTCTGCAAAACGTGAAGAAGATTTGCAGATTGCATCTTGTTTTGTATGCCTGACGATAAAATGCACTTAATGCATACACATAAAGTATTTCAGCCAAGTGAAAAGGCATAAAAAACGAAACAAAAAAATACAAAAAATAAAAAAGAATGGCATACATGGTTACTCATATGCTTGTACATCGAAAGCACCACGGAAACATAAACTTCGGTTGATCCGAAGCATTTATACACTGTACGCAAGCTGTAAAAAAGTTTATTTTATTCAGTTCCATTATTTTGTGAGAAGAAGAGCTTTAAACGTTAAATTTCTTCATCATACGATTCGATCTAGCTATGTCTGTCTGTATGTATGTCTGATGTATGTATGTCAATACGGGAAACAGTGTATCAGTTTTCATCCAATCATACTTTTAATCAGCATAGAAAATGTCTGGAGTCGGCTTTCATTTAAGATACCCTCTTTGATATGACATCCTGACTTTTATGTGTAGCCTCCATACAATCACAAAGCTCATTTTGAGGATTTACTACTGCTTAAGATTTGGATAAACTTTTGTTTTGTGAGATTTTGTAAGTAAATTTTTTTTATTTACTGAGCTGGAGGATCATGTGTGTATAGCAATGACGGTTGCAGGATGGTACGGGTGTGGCACCCGGATCATCTACACCAAAAAATATATGGATGTCGATTTATATTTAGAAAATATAATGTCATTCAGAATACAATGAAAACTCCACTTGTCATGTCCAACTGTTTGTCCTCAATCTTTGAAAAAATGTAAGAAGCCCGGTACCTTAAGCATCATACTATTTAAAATATCTAATCGTGTATAGTATAGTGCTATTACCCTATATGCAGCGAGTTAATACCGAGCGTACCCGGCATGCATTCTCCCGGTGCACTTTACATTAGTACTAAATCTCATCCATCAGCGTTAAATAGATGATAAAATATGTATATCTTATTTTTATAAAAGGGCGTGGCACCAGCCAGCTACACTGTTAAGAGTGTTAAGAGGACACGCTGAAAATTACTCAATCTAGCAAAGAGAGTTCCATGAAAATCAGTTCAGAAAAAAACTAACGGACAAACATGTCTATCACCGCTTGAATATAATAAAAACACTTGTAATATCCTACCTCATGAAATATAAAAATTTTTTTTTAAACTCATCTTTTTATTTTTAGGGCTTCACACTGCTACTGTCCAATTACTCGGCAGTAATCGCAACGAAATTCTTCTTAAATGTCATGTGGAACAGAGTTCCGGTGATGGTATTCTCCAGATTGAATGGTATCGCAACAGTGAAAAATTGAGTAACTGGCAGAATATTGTGCTGCAGGAGAATCGTCTCATTGTGCGTAATCCCAGTGTGAACGATAACGGACTCTATCGTTGCACGGCTTCTAATGCTGCTGGACGCGTTATGAGCAAAAAAGGTTACGTAATCCAATGGTCCGCGCCTGCTGAGGATAATAACGCTGATCTGACACCTAACAAATGTCTACCGCGCCTCAGTAAGAATCAAAAGCTGCCAGAGTATTTACTTAATCAAATATTTCTCTGTCGCGGTAAACGAGGAGGTGCTGGAGACGCAAGATTATCCGCTGCGCCAGCGGACATCACCATCGCGCAGCCAACTGTGACGAAACTCACTGCAAACGAAACGGAAGCTGGTGAGCTACAATGTGGCTACAATCTGCCCGCACAATACATGCAGAGCAATGTGCGTTTGCTGTGGCGCAAAGACGGCAAAGTTTTACGCCAAATAGAACTTACTGCAACGAATAATGCCACAATTACGCCAGAGCAGAGTGCAGTGGATTTGTCCAATCCAAATAGCGTGCGTGAAGATGCACGTATAACATTGAGCAAAGAGAATGGTTCGCTTATTTTTAGTAGCGTTCTATCCAGCGATGCCGGACAGTATCAATGTCAGTTGTTGGTCGAAGGTCATGCACCACTTAGTTCAACTCTTACTGAACTGGAAGTCATCGAACAGCTAAAATTTGTACCGCATCCCACATCGAAGAATCTGGAGCTGGGTTCACTCGGAAAAGTACACTGCAAGGCGCAGGGTACTCCGGTGCCGCTGGTAAAATGGTTGCGGGTGAGTTCAATAAAATGCACTTGAAGTGGTTTGGTTTCGTGCGCCATTGATAACGATGAAGTTGATGCGCATTTGGGGGTTGGTATGGAGCAAGCCAAAAAACTGCAGCAGCTGCAATGCTGCCTAAACAAACGCAGTCTGGCGCTATTCGTCATCGACTATTCATAGGCTTGCAACGCGATTCAATGAGTTATTTGTCCTTACATATGCCACATGTTTGCTACTATCCTGAGGGGCTGTTTTTGCACCTGTTCTGCACTATTCTCCATTTGTTTGATAGATAGCTATGCATTTTTAGAAGCACATATTTTGTTTGTATTTGCATGCAACCTATCTCATCTCGTGCCGTGTTTTCCCAACTTCACTTCAAACGCGTTTATTATGTTTGCCCAACTAAGGCGACATGGTGTTCAATTGCATCAGCCGATACATACGGAGATAAAGCCGCGGATACCATTGTATTCGCGGACAAACGCAAAGTTTTCGGGAAAAAAACTATTTTTCGGCTATTTATTTTCCCTGTTAAACCTCAGCCAATCTGCCACAGTCTGTATAGCAACGTATGCATACATTTGTATTGACCCGTCGAAAGCTTTGAATTTTTGATCAACATACTTTCAAAAGTTGGACTATTTTTCCTATTTTGTTTGTCTGAAATGGTAGATTAAATTCATTCGTTATAAAATATTCATGCTCAAAATAATATGTAACTACAAGCCCCAACCACTTTAAGTTCGCACAGTAACAATATTTCTACATTCCAAAGAATTTTTTAGTTTAAAAAAAAAAAAAGGTTTTGAGTTATTCTTTATTCTTTATATTTCTTTCGTCATAGGTAGGGGATTTTGCTTCGGAACATATGTATATATTTTCTATTACACTTCTTACGAAGTTCTTTCTATTATAAGCTGCGAAGGAAGAACTGCTTCTTTTGGTAGCAGTGGAAAAGTTGTTCGTTATGCTTCTTTAGGGTATTATGGAAAACAAATTTTGTTCTTTGCTATTCCTTTGCTACCTAAATAATCAAGCACTATTTGTTCTCTATTAAAGCAGGACAACTCTAATCCACCCAAACTGCCCGATACTGTTGACGACATCAATGGCACTTTAACATTTCGCAATGTCAGCGCGGAACATCGCGGAAACTACACTTGCTTTGCAACAAACAGTCAAGGTTCCATCAATGCCACCGTCTCAATCAATGTGGTTGTAACGCCAAAGTTTTCTGTAGCACCAGAAGGTCCCATCGAAACGACCGAACAGAGCACGGTTGCCATACACTGTCAGGCGATTGGTGATCCGAAGCCGACAATTCAATGGGACAAGGATTTGCTATATCTGAGTGAAAATAATACAGATCGGCAGCGATTTCACTTTCTGGAGAATGGTACACTGGAGATACGCGGAGTACAGACGGAGGACGAGGGTCGTTATGGTTGCACAATCGGCAATAGCGCAGGGCTTAAGCGTGAAGAGGTGCATCTTATTTTGATTGAAGATGCTGGCGATGGTTTTCTAATAACACGAGCCGTGCTCATAACCATGTCTGTTGCTTTGGCTTATATAGTGCTTGTAGTGGGCCTAATGCTTTGGTGTCGTTATCGGCGACAGGCGCGAAAAGCACGTCTTGCTGAGCTTAGTAAAGATAATGCCGAAGCGGGCGAGGCGGGTAGCAAAGGCACTGAACATGAGCCTTGTCTGCCGGATAAACAGAATGGTAAAAAACTGAAAAAAGCCAATGGCAACAATAATCCAGGTCCGGATGCACAGAAATCTGATGATACCGCATGTAGTCAGCAATCGAAAACTTCAAAGAAATCTCATGTTTATGACCAACTCTCGTTGCCACGAAGCAGTATCAGCGAACTAATACAAGTTGGGCGCGGTGAATTTGGTGACGTCTTTGTGGGTAAGATTAAGTCTAGTGTTATCGTGGCATCACAGCAGTCTGAGGACAAAGACGCCGACACGGAGAAAACTCATAGCAGCAATAGTGAGAATGGAAGCGGAAGCAGCACAACTGGTAGTACGGCAGTAACTACTACAAACGAAAAGCGCCGCTCGAAGACTTCTATGGACGATATCGAGGAGATTAAAGAGGAGCACGAAATGTCTGCCGATAGTGTGGCAAAAGATGAATACAAGTTTGTATTGGTCAAGGCGCTGCACAAAGTTAAGGATGAGCATGCTTGCCAGGAATTCCGTCGCCAAATCGAAATGCTGCGCGTTCTAACACACAAAGGTGTGGTGCGTTTGTACGGATTGTGTCGTGAAAAGGATCCACATTACATGGTGCTAGAGTACACAGACTGGGTGAGGGGCACTTAATTGAAATGCAAGTAAGCTTTATCCAATAAATTATATGTTTATTTTCAATCAATGCAGGGCGATTTGAAGCAATTTCTACTGGCCACCGCCGGAAAAGTAAACAACTCGGCATCGAATACAAACTCCACGCCACCACCACTGAAGACAGGACAGGTGTTGGCAGTTGCCTATCAGATTGCGCGTGGCATGGACGCCATTTATCGAGCACGTTTTATACACAAGTGCGTTGGACACATCGATTATAGCTTGCTTAATTTTAGCTAATTAATCCATTTACTTTTCTTTCCCCTTTCTTGCTTATGCACTCCACAGAGATTTGGCCACCCGAAACTGCGTCATCTCAAGCGATTTTATTGTCAAAGTGTCCTATCCGGCACTGTGCAAGGATAAATACAGTCGAGAATATCACAAGCATCGAAATATGTTACTGCCCGTACGCTGGCTGGCGCCGGAATGCATTCAAGAGGACGAGTACACCACTAAGAGTGACATCTTTGCATACGGCGTTCTTGTCTGGGAGCTGTTCAATCAGGCTACGAAGATGCCATTTGAGGAACTTAGCAATGAGGAGCTAGTTCAGCGATGTGCGGCGGGCAAGCTCGATTGGATGTGTGCGGAAGGTACACCGGAAGCACTTAAAGAAATATTGGTAAGCATTTCTAACATAAATACAGAACAAAAAAAGTATTTGGCTTTATTACAGTAGCTTATATCAAAATTGTTCAGAACATGTTATTGTTTTTATACCCTGCAGCCCTATACATATTTGTGGTTAGATAACTTCAGCTTATACACGTAAACAAAGTAAAGAGACGTGATATTCGAAAGCTGGGAAGTCTGGTTACACAGTTGTCTAATAAACTAAAAATCAATTTATCGAAAAATGCTGTCGGATAAGTTGAGACAGCTGAATGTAAATATTTCAAATGGAAGACCATGGACCATAGAATTTTTACTTTTGTGAATATGTATTATAGTATTTTAAAAATTTCTAATTAAAATAGTTCATAGCAGCTGCGTGTTTCACCTCCAAGGAGAAATTAATGCTAATTAAAGTCTTGGTGTAGGCAAAGCAACTAGAAGAAATATGGTGCCGTCCCAATCAAACCGACTTTATATACAACTAGTATAACTAATACGTTTTTGTTGAAACATGATCTTTAAGAATTTATCCTTCGCGTATAAACTCTTTCATAATTAGTATATTTCTTTTAGTATAAAATATTTGCTAGCACAGAAGTCGAATACAGCCGACTAAAATAAACTCACTTATTTTATAAAATGATATTAATAAAGCTAATCTTTAGCACTTAAATAAATACATAAATCATTACTCTGAATTTTCTTTTTACTTTTTGCTTTACCATTTAGACCTCCTGCTGGCAAATTAATCCCAAGGAACGTCCATCATTTAGCCAACTTTGCGCTGCCCTGAGCAAAGCCATGCAAAATGGCGAAAAATAAATTAAAGGACGCGTCAATCAAGAGAACAAGCAAGCAAGAGAAATATTAATATCGAGAGCACATCGTAAGAATAAAAATATATGACAATTTATTTAACCAAACACGCCAAATATAATTTTAGACTGTTTTTATATAAATTTTTATTTTTTACCACAACTAAGAAGAAGGGCTAGATTTTATATAAAATTTTTCGAATAACATTTAAAACAATTGCCTGCCATTCTTATACTCAATTTAAATAGTATGAAAGTTAAATTGCGCTCTCTCCCAAGTATTTTAAAATGAAAACTTTTTTTTTTTACTAAGAACCAACATATATATGAATTTTAGGTTTATAGTTGCACAACAGAACTGAACCGAGACGAGTCGAGTGTTTAACACGAAAATAAATTTTTATTATTACGTATTTGTAGAGTTATTAAAAGAAAAAAGTATTTAATAATTTAGTATAAGTACCTACTAATCATTGAGTTGTGCAAAATTCATATATTATTTTTATTCATTAAATTAAATGTAAATATAATGAACTTCCATAGCATTTGCATGAAAACGCTAGAAGAAACCAGCAATGCATTTAAAATTTAAATAGAGAAAACATAATAATAGTAATAAAGTAAATTTAAGCGTATATTAAGCAAAATAAATTGAAAAGTAATATTTATGTAAAAACAAAACCCAAAGGCAAATATGTATTTATAAATAAATATGTTTATTTGATATACATATGTAATATCTTTAACAATATACTCGTTTGAGATAAGTTTTTACTTTATGTCTTCAAAATTATAAATTATATGTTTATATACATAAGATTAAAATACATATATAAATAGAAGCAAATTTCATAGGCCTATTTACAATGTTTATTTAATCTTATCGTAGAAAATTAAAAAAATGCAAAATGTATCGGTTTTCAGAAAAAAATTGCTATTATTAAATACAATTTTACTTGTTTGCAACCGATACATCACGAAAACAGTCATTCACAGTTGTGCGAAGATTGTTTTCGTTGCGCGATCAGCTGCCATATTGACACTTTTTTGTTGATTTTTAGTTCATTATGACGGCGCATAAGCCAATGCAAATTTGTAGCCTTTTATATATATTTTTCTTTAATTAATTGGAAGTCGCTTGCCCAAATACGAACAAAACTCCAGAGCAAACAAAAATTATTAAATTTTTATAAAGTTCTATTCACGGCAGTTTAACATAAATAATTCGTTTAAATTTAAAAGAAAATCTTTAGTTGACCGACGTCAAAGTTTTTTGTTGTTTTTTTAATTTTCTTACGATAAGATGATAGAATAATCTTGTGAATAGGCCTAATATAAATATATATACATATATATATATTTAAAATTAACAAGCCAGCGACTTAAGTTTAACATGTTTGCAAAATATAATACAGAGTAGAAAAAAAATCTTCATAAAAAATACATTTTATTGTGACATAATGTAGAATGCTAAATAAAATCAACAAAATTATATTATCGAAAAAAATAAATGTGTTGTTATTTTGTTAGTACTTTTCAGCCAAATTGGCTACATAAAGAGTGTTCCATTAAGAATTATGCTACTGTATTTTTAAGTGAAAACGTATACGAAATTGTATAAATATTTCAATGCGTACGAAAGGGTACACAATAGAAAATTATTGGTCGGATATATATGCAACACAGTTGTCTATCTTTGAATAGAGCCGCACTTCAAACTTGGGCATAGAAAGCTCTTGCAACATCTCATGGCTAAGCATGATGGAGATGAAAGTGAGCCTCATCAGAAAAAGATGATTAAAAAGAAATATGTACTCACACTGTTCCCCAAGCATAACTATAAAGCTTGAACTTAAACTTTATTCAGGTATAGCTGTCGTCCTGGATAATTATTTTAATTGAAAGTCGTTGAAATGTTGCTCTTTTTTAAACGATAATTGATCAATAATCTCAAATATGCTATTCGTTGCAAAAAAAAAAAATATTTCAGAAAGCTGCCTTCCCATACCAAACACATCGGACCATCATTCTTCTTTTGTATAGCTTTCCACAATTAAAATTCTATTGCGTTACGATGACATTAACAGTCCATAATACATATATCAGTTGATAACAAAGCACTGCATGTCCAAATGGAACGCTCTTTATTTTCCCAAATAAAACTAAACCCAAAACGAAAAAAAAATGTTGCCTACTTTAGGGCTTTTGATTACCAAGTGACTCCTGCGCACCGTTTCGCTTCACTGTATCCAATAATTCACACTTGACTTCATTTGAAGAAAAATATTCAGTGAAACGCAAAAAAGGACAGTGAAAGGACGAAAGAAAATGTAGAGAAAAAGAACGAAGGCAGCTATTGAATAGGATACAGTCGAATTGAAATAGTAAATAGCACATTCATTCATTGCCAATAGAATGAAAAGTTTTCTAGAAATAGCAACAACAAAAACAACAAATAAGCCTATTCTAGTTCCTCTTGGATACATTGATTGAGCAACCAAGAGAGTGGGAAGATGTCGACGTCGGACGAATGGATACGCAAATGTGTTAGAAATAGGCGCACGTTTCCTTTGCGAAAAACTTCATGAGAAAGACTTCATAAGCGCAGAGATTTGCATTTGAATGTATAAGATCTGATTCAAATGTTTGTGAACTACTAAATTTCTACCAAAATTATTTTATTAAACAATCTTCATCAGAGCGCACAGCCAATAATTTCTAAAAAAAAACATCGCTTAAGGAGAATGTTCGATAAATAGTGAAAAAAAGTCAAAAATCAAGAGGAATTTTTATAGTTGGTGAATTTTGGCCAAAAATTGCTTGGCTTGCAGCGGTAAGTGTGTTCGTCTATGGAAAGAATTGTTAAGAGGAAGTTCGTTGCAGACGCAATATCAAACTAAAATAGATATCAATGAATCAAGACCAACGAATGAAAAAGATATGACCCCACCTAACCGCATAAGTTTTTAAAATATTTGTCAACTTTTGAATTAGACATTGTATGAGTAAGAAAGCAACAACAAAAATATAAAAAAAACATTTCTGCAGAAAAGAAAAAGACATTTCCTTGCTCTTTCGGCTTTAGAACAAATTTGTACAGGCACAAATATTCGCTTTTCTTATTTTTGTTAACTTTCCCAACACGTACGGCAAATTTGTGTCATGAATTCCAAATAGGTAAAGTTGAAACGACTTTAGCTTGAAGGACACAAAGAGACAAGAAGTAAAAAATTCGACATAATAGAATGAGGCGTTAGGAGCAGCTGCTCTTAGAATATGACTGCGCTTCAGTTGAGAATTGCGGAAGGTTAAATCAGCAAGATTTGAATGGGGTATAAAGCGAGATAAATAGCAAAACGGTGGAGGATACAAAATACTTAAATAAGCTAAGACAGGCTAAGCGCATGTCAAAAATATTATTGCAAATATTGACAGGACCAAAATCGGTACTCATAAGTACATAGTTGCGATTTGTTTGTGAATTTTTAAATTTAATAAAAGTCAGTAAACTTTAAATATTTTGGTTTAATTTTCATATCAATTCGGCAATGATTTGCGGTGTTCACAATTATTTCATTAAAGCTTGTCGGGCTTTTTAATTTGTGACCCGCAGGTCTGCCTTTAAGTTTGAACGGCAGGACTAAGCATCGAAGTCGTGATGAATATTATGCAAACTTATTACAGAGTTTCAGTGATGAAATCAAATAAAAACGGATTCATTTACCGAAAAAGAAAATAATTTTTCAAATGCAATAGTACAACTATTTGCTTATTTTAAAAGGACAATGCACCGGCTCACAAATCCTGAACTATTAACCAGGTTTCGAAGGTTACGAATTGAACACAAATCACCAATTTGTTTCTACTTTAGGAACAACCCTCGCACGTATACATGTACAAGGAAAGTACGAAGGAGTGAATGACTGTGAATTTGAATGTATAAATAACTCAGTTTGTCTCGCCGTGCAATATGTATGCATGAAATGCACTTGAACAGCACACAAGAGCAGGAGACAACACAAAAAATACATGTATGAGTGATAGACGATGTCACGACCCCTATTGCACCCTGCACAGTTCATCAAGTGTGATCGAAAGTTATGTTATGTAATGAGAACTTGCAAATGATTGAAGTGTTGCGAGCATAGATTTCTTAAGATAAACTTATATAAAAGAGTTGATTCTCTTAATTTGGTGTATCTAGAAACATTTGGAAACAATCACAGACGGATGTACGGATGTGGCTCAATCAATATCAGCGAGCTTATCGGGAACTAGCTGATTCTGCGTGGCCGATCCGCTAATACTGTATAGTAGAAATGTTTTGTTCTTCAAAGTAATTTTCAGAATATATTTTAATTGTTAAGGTACTAGTTTCAGATGTTACATATGAACATAGACATAGCGATTTACTTTATTATATCAAAATACTGACTGCTTTATTTAAAAAGTTGCAAACAGAGTGACAAAATTGCTATACTCGCTCTATTCACAATACAAACAGAGCGACAGATAGTAACAACATCATACGACAGAGTATAAAAAAGAAGCAACTGCAAATGAAATCATTCGTGATGCTTCAATGGTCAAAAAAAAAAAAAAAACTTAAGTGAATAGTACCCAGGCTTCCTGCATGCACAGTTTAATTATTGCCCGAATCGTTCAGTTATGTGCAGACTGGAATTGATTTTAAACACTTAATATATTTTAACAAAATGGATAGATGTACTGACAGATATGGCTATATTTTCATGCAGATCAAAGCTGAACATAGTCCTATAATTTCATATAATTATCAGTTTTCGTACAATTAGCTTGTAAAAGGTTTGCTGCTCTAAAATTTGTGTAAGTAGAAACCCTGAAAAAGCTGAAATGTTTGAAAATTGCATTCCGTTTTTTTTTTTTTTTTGCTCTCATATAATATGTACAAAGCTGGCAAATATATCAACCTGCATATTTGGTTTTCACAATATTTTTGCTGCTTAAAAATGATTAAATTAGTTTGAAAATAAAAAAAAAAATCAGTTCCGGCTGTGAGTATTGATTTAAAATAATATCGACACAGCAGCTTTAATTATAAATTTGAGTGAGCAGTGATTGATACCAGTAAAATAAGAAAAATCTTAATAATTCGAATAGTTTAGAATAGATTTTCTACGCTTCTTGAACTCAATAGATATATTTATAAACTGACATTTTGGATTAGCACTTACTGCTGCTTCCAACTAATTCACACTTCCAATAATTGTAAAATTGCATGATATACATCAACAAGAAAGGTTAACTGCAACTCTCCTTCCATATTTGTGATTCATAATTAAACATAGAAAGAAATATGGAGCTAAGACTGATTAATTATTAACTTGGATTTACTGTATGCAAACTGACAGCCCAAAAGTATGCTACACATTTCATATAACTCGTGTATATAAATGGCGAGCTTTGCAGTGAATGAAGTTGGCTATTTTAACTGATATTGCGATACGTTCTGTCAGCTATCTGTAAATTTGCGACAAATTGACTTTCAATTCATTTCCAACTTATCAATTTACTTTCATTTCCTTTTTCATTCAAATATAATGCACATTTTTTTAAGCAATAATGAAACAATCAAGTTTAATAATTGCCAGCAAAATGATAAGCGTTCATAAATTGTATTCATATTGAATTTCATTAGACAAACAATTAGATATATTACACTGCAGACAGACACTCGAGACACAAAATGATAAAACTGACTGAAACTGACATTAGCAGAAAATGACTGAAATTGAAAATTGAAGCCGGTGTACAACTGAGTTTCAATGTGCATGTGAATGCCGTGTGGCAGTAAATTAAGCAAACATAATCTTCTAATAATCATAAAGTGGTATCAAAAGCGTTTCAAAAAGATGCGGGGAGTAACTGACAGCCTGACAGGCTGAAGCAGTAGAAGCCAGTGCAATGAAGCTAGGGAAAACTCATGAACTTTATATCGACGATTAGTTTCTTTCGGTGATGCTTTCCACCCTCGCTTTGTGCGTTTGGCAATGGGAAAATGAAAAAAAGCATTAATGACAAACACAAGCAAAATTGCGGCAAAAGGGAAGTTAAAAAAAAGTTCTCGGTCCAACAAAAATTTAATTAAATATTTATGATTTAAAAGATTTTAGCTTTTTCTTAATCATATTTAATAAATTTTTTAAAATGCTCACTGAAGCTTAGTTTTTTTATTTTAATATTTTTTTTTTTTTACTTTAGCATAGTATACAAGGGTAAACCTAAAGGTATCCAAACTAAAAAAAGAAAAAGGAATGAAGTTCGAATTATTCATTTTGCAAAATAGACTTTACACTTGGTCTTTAAGATGTTGCAATCTAATATCGTTAGACATTATGGGAAGTTATGCTTCTTGTTTTGACTTAATTAAGTCGGAAATTTAGCAGTTCCAAAATATTTGAACACAAAAGAATTTAACACAACACAATTTTAAATTCCTTTTTGAGTTGCATCATTACAGCATTTTCTGCACTAATTTAAATATTAAACACATATTTTTGCCGTAAAAAAGAAATAAATGCTTCAGCGATGTGCTTCAATTACATAGTAACTGGCTAAAAAAAAAAAAAAAAAAAAAAAGAGGAAACTGTGCTCCGACTGACTGACTGACTGGCTGACTTTGCAAGCGCTCAGAAAATTACCCACACTTCTCTGGGCTGAGAAAGTTTTGTGATGAATGTGAAAATATGTTTTTGGCGACTGCATAATGAGGCGCTACAATGAAAGTCGAACAGGCTCCATGCAAACTGAAGGAAGCTTCTCTGCACATTCATCGTTGTCGACCTTTTGTTTCCATTTGCCATTGCTGCTATTTAGTTGTTCATTTCACGCAGTCTGAACAGAGTTCAGTAGTCTGCGTCTGAGTTTGTTTAAGGCGGAAATGGTGCATGAGCGCCATCAATCTGCGCACGGCTTCATTGTTTTCGCAAGAGTTTAAGCCACTCTACGGCACACAAAGACACACACACATACAAACTCATCCATAGTCATATACAAATGTACAAAGTCAATTGCAGCTTTTCATAACAAAGTCTATAAAAGTAGGAAAATTGCAGCGAAAATATGCTCTGCGTTGGAATGTGTGTCTATAATTTATTCGGCAAACATTTACTTTAACACCAACATCCATAAAACTCAAAAACTGTGTGAATATAAATTTCATGTGCCTACTAGGCTCTACAATATTTAACTGCTTCAATACTTTTATTTGCCTATTTTCATTGTATATACCATATAATAAAACAAACGAAAATTTGCATTTTAAGTACCTTTGCGAATTTATGGATTCCAAGGTGCGTATGTGTTTTATACTTCTCCATCTTTGAATGCTTTCGTTTAAGGTGCTTACACTTCAATGGTTTATATTGTAGTATCTTCGACTTATCTAAACCATATGTTATGCTATATAAACTCTTGAGACCATTGATCAATACAAAGTTCAGTATATTATGTTTAGAAGCTAGCAACTGATCTAGTTGATAGAGAACTATATTAAATTCCATACAGCAACACAGATTCGGAGTATGGTTCGAAGTATAGGCTGTGAAAGTAATCTTATTTTCGTTATGGTTCTGTGAATTGTCCTTCAAAATAAATCAGAGACGATGAGCGATTTGGAAGCCAAAGCTGTTTACGTGCTTTTCCACATTTCACTTTAAATATTTCAATTAAAATATTTAAATATTAATGGCTTAAAATTAAATTTCCAATAGAGCCACGTTTCTTAAGTGTTCTATTTCATTTTAAAGTTTAACACATCTTAAGAAAGCACCCGCTATATTCTATTAGGCATATTTTGTAAATGTTTCTGTGTTTGCAGATTTCCGAGCAGGCAGGGATTATCCTTACGGTTATTTAGACAATCAACATTACTTCAGCGTATACAAATACAACAACATTGAAAAACATAAGGGAACACACAACAAAAAAACAAAAGTCACGCAAACCAAAGCCAAAAGCAAAATCAGAATCTGAAATACTCTCGAGAAACAAGTGCGAGAGCAGTTGAAGCTGAAAGGAAGATGTGAATTAGGGTGGCTGTATTGCAATGCGTTACTGAAAGCTGTTCTCTGCTTAACCAAGCAGCACCCACATGAAGCTTGAGATTGAAAAAGTGAATTAAACGCATACTGGCAGACAGACAGACGGACAAACATTTGTATTAAACCAAACAGCTGAGCTATTGTGTATTTACTCATTAACGTTTAAAAAACAGCAGACAGCCGAATAGAATAGACTCAGTTAGACTGACTATGCGAAACATCAAGAATGATATACCAACAACAACAACAAAAAAAAAAGAAACATGAACAAAATGTTGAAGTGAACAAAAAAGTCATAAAAACCAAACACAGTCATATAGCACACTGTGTAAATGAGCTGTAGCCGATTGGTTTGTACCCTGTACTGCTCACTGCTGCGTTAATTTCTGAAGAAGAGCACAAAAAATAGCCAAATTTAACATAGAATTGTTCTAAATATTCTTCTATAAAGATAAGCCAGTGTTTTCTTTTAATTAATTTGCTAGAATATTTGACCATCTATGATTAAGTTAAAATTTTTAACCCGGCTACAGATGTACACGGCTTAAAAGAATATTTAGTAATCACTTAAATCTACATCTCGGCGTTGAAGAACACAATGCCGCCGATCCAGAAGCGAAGCCAGAACCATAATTTAAGGAAGGCTTTATTATAGAGCAGGCTTTGATGAGCTGAAAGAATTGATAAGGAGTCTTTTATAAACGATATTGCCGGTGCTCTTTGTTCTATCTTTAAGAAAAGAGACCCCAATTTTTGAGAAGTTTTCGATGCCCTACCTGCACTAGGTATCTCAGCAAAGATTATTTGTCTTTACTTGATGACGCAATTCCACAATCAAAGTGTTATCACGGCTGGAGAGAAATTCTCTTTGATACCAATAGAAGTTAAAAGCTGGGTGATGCGCTGTCGTTCGTTGTTTTTAAACTATTGATGATATATAAGCTACGCAAATGCACATACATACAGCAATAGTCGGGTTTGATCTTTCAAAAGCAAATGATGCTTCTTGTGTAAGCGAATGACATTGACATTATCGACACATAAGATCGGTGTGTTAGCGAGGCATTCTCAGAGATTGAAAAACATTTACGTCTCATGGGCTTAATGATAAATGAGGACAAATCGAAGCATTTGTTATCTTCGCGTACACATTCAATGCATCTTGGATAGTCTTTGACAATGGAAAATTTTAAATGCAGTGTTGTAGAGACAGAAATAACCAGCTAAAGCAATGTCAGCCTGGAGATCAAACAAAGAATCATTAATAGATGCCAATTTGGACTCAGCAAACCAATCAGAAATAGTGTCTCTCGAATGACAAAATATAAAATCTATAAAACGCTATATAGTATGGCGCAAACGCTCAGACCCGTATAGAATCCGATAAAAGAGTTTACGAGAGATATATTCTTTGTAGATTCTTTGAATCTGGTCATCTTATTCAGATAGATAAACTTAATTGTAAAAAGATATAATAAAAGTTGACCCGGCATCTCCAAATACTCTCTAACTAGTTGGACGTAACAACAACTGGAGACATTTTGCACGAGATCATCAATCTTAAACAACATTTTTCTTCTATATTCTGAAAACATTATATATTATATTAAGTATACATAAAAATATATGCGTACTGAACGTCTAACAAAAACACAATAAATATACTTCTTCGCTTGTCTATTGATGCAGGGTATAAAAACGTTGAACTGAAGTCGCAACTGAAGCCAAATGCCGTGCAGAGAAATGAAAAACGTCAACCAGACGACAACAGCGACTAGGACGCGCCACAATGAATGTCCTGTCGACGGTTTTACTTCCCTGGCGCACACCATTATACAACATACACTAGAACACCCACTCCGCGTAGATATGTTCCACCCTCTGCTATCGTGCGCTTCTTTCGACAGACTGTCTGCTTCTGCGTCAGTTCGACTAGATGAATCTGAATGGGTCTGAAGCGTTTGTTCATGGCATTCAGCCCTCACTCTGCATTTGTTGTTGCTGCTGCATGTCGTCTATTTCTTGCGAGTAACAATTTCTATGTAACAGCAATAACGACAACAACGAACAACGAACAATGTCAACGAAAGAAAGCCAGGACAAAACTCGCAGGGCGAAAAACGCATAAAATTTTATGATCTTGAAAAAATACATTCGTTCCTTCGTTCCATTCATTCATTTGCACGCTCACTGGCAATGAACCCCTCGACAAAAGTTAAGCTCTCGTGTTGGCCATGAAAATATATGTAAGAAAATTGTACAGTGGCGGAATTAGGACTATCGAACCCAAAAGTTTTTCTTTTCTTTTTTGTAACAAAATTTAAAGAAGTAATAATAGCATCAGAAAAAAGTCAAATTTACGACAAATTTGCTTATTCCGGACAATTTAAATAACAGTTAACACTGTAATATTAGGCCTAAGAAAAGATATATACTATATCGCAATTATAGGGCAATTAAAATGTATATCTGAATATTAGCAGCTAATTTTTATTTAGAGTCTACATCTTCCTCCAACTAGCATTTATGTAAATCCGTTTTTTTTTATACCTTAATACTTGAAATCTTATTCTATGAAGTGACTTAAAGTATCGCTTCTAGTTTAAGCATAGGGCGGCATTTCTAGAGAATCCGGCACTTACTGCATTCGCAATTTGCTGGCGACTCATTAGAATGTGTCGCCAAGCATTCATGGGCAACGAGGTTGGAGAAAGTGATAAAAGTTTCATCAGAGAAGTGGTGATCAATGTCACTTGTTTAAATTTGTTTGTATAAATGAAAGAACAGAGATATCAAGAGACGGTTTTTGAGACAAGTGTAGCACGATTATATGCTGGTAATTATATGAAACACAATTAAAGTTTAGACGCAATTGACTGCGTGATGTAATCGTCGGTGACTGACTATGTGATGCACTGTGAGAAGGTAAAGACTCTGTACTGTAACACGTTTTTCAGAAAATTTCAATACTAACAATCGATGCGTTGTTACAAAAAAATAATCAAATTCAAAAATTTTTTTTAATATTAATAGGAATAAAGTGTTTTTATTTAAAGGTCAATGTGTAACTATGATTGCTTGTTAGTTGTTTAATCTTAAACAAATGCATTAAAAACATTTACAACTTTAAAAGAATTTAATTCAAAATCGAGTTGTCAACAATTTTGTGTCACTTTATAACATGGAAAGGCTCAGAAAAATACTTGTACATACTCTGAACATAATTGTGTAGTAAAGTATGCATTTACCTGTACATACAGCATCAACACAATATTTGCAGGCAGACAGACACTAGGAGTTGCCACATGCACCTTCTGACAAGTGGAGACTTAACATCCACAACAAATTACATTTCCAATTGCAAGGCGACTGCTTGCGTTGGCTGCATAACTCTGCTAGGCTCCATCTACAAATGTCAAGTAGACGAGAGAGCTTGACGAACTCAACCCCTGACTCCTCCAACGATCCGCGCTTGGCTCTCATTGCGACCAATTCAAATCCCATCTTGCCATGGCTTACGTGCCAGTAGCAAGCATCGCAAGTGACTGAATACATTGGTGTTAATTTCAATTGCAAAAAAAAAAAAAAAACAAAAACAAAAAAAAAACGATGCGGTCAATTATGCTCGACTACGAGATACGCTGCATCTAGCACAAATATATAAATCAAAAAGCCATATGTGGCATTGATATATCTATAGTCTGAAACTTTTTGTCACATTATATGGTTTTAGAATATTTTTTTTTTTTATTTAAATAACAACAAAATATTACAACACATTATACCCGCTCATCTGAATGTAAGTGCAGGGTATTAAAACAAAAAATGCAGGCATGTTAAAAAATTTTAAAGCGCTTGAATAATCATATAAAAAAAGATATAAAAATTAAGGGAGATTGGCGTACTACCCATTGGAAGAAATCTCAATCCCAAAAGGTGCGCATGAGAATCCCCTATCGCATCTGCATAGGCACGCACGCTCTTATGCATACAAAAGCACACATAACCAAGCAAAAATAACGCAGCTGGGCAAAAATGCGACAGTTTTCTGAAGTTTCACAGCTAGGCGCAGAAGGAGTGAATATGAAGCGAAGGATTTATTTAAGATTGGATTGCAGGAAGCATGGCAAGAAGAAATTTTTGTACTTGAAATTATTATGGAACATCTGCTAAAGATATGCGTACTGACTGTATATTGCGTAAAAGTCATAAAATATGGTTTGAACTGCTTTGAACAAATTGGTTAAGGTGGGGAAAACATTTCAACGCACGCAATATTAGTCTGCTGCTACCACATATATTCTTCTTGTATAAATTAAGAAAAGTACGATTTTAAATTTACAATATTTAGTAAATATTTTATCAACTTTTTTCCTTTAATGCCTAGTACCAAAACTTCTAATCTGTATATATTATATGCCAGTGGACCATACTTCCCTAAAGAAATTACGTTGCAGTCGAGTGGGCTCGAAGAGGTTTTACCATGTACCTAGTCAATGGTCTTAACTTGCTGTATTTGTGGGGAGAAAACGTTTCCCTGAAAAAACGGTCACGGCCCATTATAGATTTAAGTCAAAATAATCATATATCAATATCAATTATAGGAAGAAGTATGATATTTGGTAAAGGACATTGATAGAACAGAACTTATGTGAGGCCGCGTAGAATCTTGGACTCTTTTTTTGTTAACATTTAAAAAAAAAAAAAATTAGAATAAGTCATTAATATAAAGTGGACCTTCTAGGGGTCACATCGCAGTGCTTTGCTTCCCTTAAGACGTTATTGTGTGACTAATAGAACTGTGTGGGGAGTATAAAAATAAAACATTTAAGCCTTCATACAGAAAAACGAGTCAATGGACGCGCGATTATCAGTAATTTACATACTAAATGTACTGATTAGAAAATTAATTAAGGTTTTTATGATTGACGCTAAGTCAGTTACTACTGTATCTAGCTCTCAATCTTCATAGCCTCGCCTCGCCTCACTTCACCCTCTTACGGTTGGTTTTTACGACTTAAGTCGTAAACAAGCGCCAGGAAGCGAAACAAATTTATTAAATGCAAGAAAGTTAACCGTGGCGCCGCCGTTGATACAATAAAGCTCAAATTCGCCGTTGTTGAACTTGGGAAGCAACCGTGCTGCTAGCAACTTAGTCCACAAAACTTAGAATGTAGCCGTGTGCGCGCTCATCAAATTCTGTACGAATTTACGACTTTTTTATGACAGTCTGCCACGAAATGCGCGTAAAAAGTTGTAACCGAGCAACAGTAATGGCATAAAATGAAGGCTTTTAGTATGATATCCTTTTATACATAGTACATATATATTTTTCCTTTTTGTTTCTCAGCTCGACGAACACTCCATATGCAGATCGGTAGGTATTAGTTACATTGCCTTCTGCTTTGTTTTCGACGACGCACAGCTTTGTGATAAAAATTTTACGACCTTAAAAATTAAGTACAGTAAAGAAGCTGAGTAAGAGCACAGTCGAGCTAGTCGACAATTTGATACCCTACATCGGTTTATATAATCAGCATTAAAAGAGTGAAGGAAATAACTTTATTAAAATTAGATAAAAATTTAAAAATCCATTTAGGGTAAAGAGAAGTTGTTCTTTTTCATTTTACTTCTTGACTAACCCAACATGTTGAATTAACAGCTTTTAATTTCTTCAATTTATAAACTTTATATTTGGCGTTGAATAAGGTTTAAACTTTAATATCTCCCATATAAAACGAGTTTATATGCGTGATATAACCGTACATCCTGCAAAATTATCCAACAAGATATGTATACTATATCATTTCCATATTGGTGTACAGTAACAAAAATTTATAAATAAATAAAAGAAAAACCAACATAAAGGAGGCTTTCACTCGACGAGAGGTTTTACGATATAACTTGACGAAAGCAGAGAAAACACTTCGGGCAGGAAGTTGAGACGCCATGCTGTTTTAATAGACGTAAAAGTAGGGGAGCCTGCGTGGGTTGGGTTGGGTTAATGTTAGTTGGAATAATATGCATTTTATAGTGTTGCTACTACTTACTACTTATTTGTGTGCATACATACATATGTATGTATATGGCATTAAGCAAACAACCCTCCGTTCTCCAGATTACTGCCTGCAGTTGCAGCTTAACTCAAGCAACAAACACCCTAAACCGTACAAAACGAATGTCATAAAATTCAGTCCAAGTTATAGCGAGCGAGTGGGTTTACTCCTAGTTGAAAGTGGTGGGTTCGATTCGGTAATGGTCGCTCCTTGCTGCATACAATGAAACTTGACGAAATCATTATTTCGCTTGACATTTATTGATGCCATAAACTTGAAGATTTATGCTCAACAGCGACATTGTCGTCCTAGGCAAATGCATTGTTGTAGCTGTGGCTGCTACACGACTACCGAACTGAGTTGCACTTATGGTCCTTGCGATGCGCGTTCGTTTACTTCGGCTATTGACTCCATTCTATTAATAATGTCAAATTATTGGAGAATAGAAATGTTTAGCTTTTTTTTAAGAAATCGTACTAGTTTCTTTTATTTTTGATTTTATTTTTTTTAATTGATTGAATATAATAGATCATATTTAATTTAGCCAAAGATAAACTCCATATATCAGCACATCTGAAGACAACAGGCTATAAATTATTATGCTTTTCTAAATGCATTCCGAAGCGAGTCATAGAAAAGAAGAAAATACACATTAATTCTAACAAGTAGGTGCATTTTAATAATACATGAAGTATTAAAAAAGAAAATTCTTCTCAACAAGCACAGAGAAAGTACATATTAAGGAATTCATTCGAAGCGTGATGCCTTACGCAAGCTCCTATCCCCGCAACCACGTGCCAATGCATTCTTCGCCAACGTCTCATCAAGTCGTTGTCGTCACCCATTGTCCTCGCAATCGAGGAAACAACGCGTAAAATGAATGCATGCAATGCAATCTGTAAGTTCACCCGTCCCGTCAAGTGCAACCAGTCAGGTCCATCATTGCAATTTGTAAACATTCCAACGCATTGCAGTCGAATGAATAGCGAATGCACGAACGCGCCATATGACAGCTTACGGGCAGCTCGACTGCTTCAGGTAGTGAATGGGTTAAGCAAACAATGGTAGCTAGTTGGGGTCGGGCGCTTTATGCAAATCTTGACTTGCTGCTACTAGCATCCCTCATGAAATGGTAAATTTTAAAGCTGTCAGCTAATTAACTGTCAAATGAATTTTAAGAGACCATCTCGAGTTGTGGTTGGTGCTGTTCATCAGTTTGAGAGCCAACTGAAATGATAAAATTCATTGCAACACGCACCTCGGATAATAAGGCGTGCTCCCCATCACAGCAATAATGTAGAAGTCATATCATATTCATTGGCATAAACTGTTGTAAAAACGAGGCTTGTTGAGTGCCAAGTGCTAAGAGATGTCAACAATTTAAATTTATAAGAGTAGGCATGAATCTGCATTAAAATAGAGTGCAGCAGCAGAACGAGCAGCCACGGTGGCTATGTCTAGATGCACCTATGCATTGAGTTAAAAACATCTCTTAACCGCAGCTGTGCGTGCATGCATATTCCATAACTGTATGTTCATTAGTGTTGGGTAACTTCGTTCCAACTCTTGTGTGAAGTCGTTCATTCGTACATTCCTATGCAATAAACTAGTTCATTCTAAGCGTTCAATTATATTGATAACTAGCTGCACCCGGCGCGCAAATATACATATATGTTTGCTTTAGAAAGCCAAACCATCCCAATTTTTTAATGGATCTTTTTTCTCCCGATCCCATTAACATGTGCTCTACATATCATTCCTGTACCTCAAATAGATACAATGATATGTTGAATTTTGTTTATCGCTTCTACGGAAAGTAGGGCACCGCCCCCTCCGACCCTGACCAAACATATGATGTGATTTTCTTCCAATCCCATCAACACTTATACTTATACAAATATCATCCCCGTACCTCACATAGATGCAAAGATTTATCGATTTTCGGAGGTGGGACACCACGCCCTCCGATTTTAAATGCATGTAGCCTATGTTACTCCGTTTTATATCTGCCAGTGAAAGTCCCGTTGAAATCGGTCCAGCCGTTTTAGAGATTAGCCAGAACCATACATATGTCAAAGCCTATACATGCATGAATAAGCTTTGATATATAATAATATTTGCGGTAGCCGCTAAACTTTGAGAACGAAAGGAACTAAACTGCTGAACTATAATCTTTTCGTTCATGAATTACTCAGCTCTAATGCAAATTGACGCGAATCAAGCTCAGAGTGTTATATTTACTTAAGATAATAGATCCCACTGGCGTTGTTTTCTCAACTTGACTTGCTGCCATTATGGTTTGAAAAGGCAACTGAAACGAAAGAAAAGGATGGGTTTGGTATAACCAAAGCTTAAATTCTTTTCATACGTTCATTAAAAGTTCGTTTCGTATTATCGTCAGGATTGACAAGCTCAGGCCACTAGTTCAATATTAATTTTGAGGTAAGTTATACCATGAAAAACATATAAAAAACTTTGACTTCTCCTTTCGTAACTGAAAGAGCCGCTGAAAGTTGAATTTCACAAAAATTTGGTATCTCAGTGTATTCGCTGACAGCAAGTTCTAAAAAGTATTTGCATTGTCGATGCTTCAGATTTTAAGAATTTACAATGTCTACACATTTTACCACAACATCAATTACAGAGCTACGGCTCTTCAGTTGCACCCTGCCAACGCTCTTGCTCTGTCGGTTGCTAATTCTTAAACTTTGTTCTAATTTATGTCCATACAAAAAGCACATTGTTTGAGGCATTGAAATTTATCCTCCTACATCTAAGAGCTCCTCGGCGATATTTACCCCTTTGTTTACTTCTCGTAGGAAAATGACAAGTTGGGCAATGTCATCAATATATTTAAGTGTGAAGACCCCACTGTTTCGACACTCCGAAGCGAACGGAATGTTTCAAGAGTCTATCTTGGCACTTGGAATCCCAACAATAATTGATTCGTAGATTTCCCTTTATTACTGGGACCAAAAATAAAATACATCGTTAAACCAGAAATTTTGTAAATTTTCAATGGAAAATAGTACTTTTCCATAAAGCTTGAAAGCTTAAATATTTTTCATCTCAATACACAGTTTTTTCTTTATTATTGATTACAATTTGCATTTAAAACATAAATTTATTTATTAGCTACAATTACGAGTATTTTATAACTAAAAAGATGCCTGAGCGAAACTGAAATCGTAAAAAAAAGATGTCTTTGAAGGAAGTAAATTATTTCGTTAAAAAAAAAAAAAAAAACAATAACAATATTAAATAAATCCTAAGTAATTATAATCTTTAAAAAATATATACATAAATATGTAGTCTACATTGTACATAATTAAATGAGTACGTACATAAATCACAATAGAGCGGCTTCAAAATGCTGAATGCATTGTTCGATTTTTAAACCTCACAAAAAAACTATTGGCTTTGGGATTTCCATTAAAGGCTTAAAGTTAATGCTAAATATTGAACACGTTTTGCTACAGAATATTTTGCATCAGCGTTTTCTTGACTGACTAGATAACCAATGAATGCATAACCAAAAACGAGAGTAGCAGTTGAGCTTTAATTTTAACACTGCAAGCAATTAACAAATGCATATTAATGCAACGCACGAGTTTGGAGAAATCGTGCTACCAGCAACAGCACAAAGGAACTAGTTAGGAAAATGCTGCCAGGTATGGATCTTCGTATGTGCAAGTCGGGATCACGTTCACGTTGAGCAAACAACTCCAGGTCGGTTTCGTAGGTTTCATAATTATTCCAACTGAGACACTTTTTAACAGCGTAATCCCATCGGCGATAAAGCAATTCACGTCCTATAATTAACCAAAGGGTTTATAAGAATATCTCTAATGCATACAATAAACCATACTCACTATTTGGTGTCGTAGTCGGACTAAAGGCATCCACTGGTGGCATATACATTTTATGTGCATAGGTAAGATTAACCACTTCCATGGTTATTCCTGCCACAATCATGGCTCCAAGCCCACTGGGTGAAGTTGTCTGAGGTCGCTCTAGTATACAACCGACAATATCGGCTATAAACTGCACAAATGTGTTATTCTCTGAATATTCCCCGCAAAAAATAAGACAATCTCGTAGGCTGGAACGATCCCAATTACGAGTGTCGCGTTTAAATGCCTTAAGCACTTCATAGATTTGGAAACCAGTCGCTTCATATGCCGCCTGTGTCACATTCTCCGTTGTTGTTTGACTTGTGAGTCCCAAAAGGATGCTACAAAGAAATGCAAATATTAATTTATTTGTGGCTTATATAATTCTCTTACTAACCCTCTAGCATCATAGCGCCAATATGGCGCGTAAAGACCATGAAAGGCAGGTACAAAAGTTATTTCAGACCGCTTAGCCGCCAAACCGCACTCAGCGTTTAGTATGCTAGATGAGCACGATGATGAAATCATGGAACTCTCGCCAATAAAAGTATTAAGGGTTTCGACAACATTGTCGTTAGAATTGATTTCGGTGCTAATACGTAGTCCATTCTTTAACCAGCTGACCGTAGATCCTGCATTGGAAATAGCTCCTTCTAATGTGTAATGTGTCGTAGCATCTGGACCCAGTTTATGCCCAATGCCAGTTATAAGACCATTCTCCGACTCTATTAATTGTGGACCCGTGTTTAGCAGTAGGAAGCAACTATCGTCTATACTGCAAACATTTTGACCAACTTTGATTGATAACTGACCCAAAAGCGCAGCTGGTTGTTCACCAATCAGCTGTAAAGTACAACGGTGCTATTTTTTTTTTTACAGAATAATATGTACAACTTACACCTGAAACAGGTATTCCATTTAAAGAACCACCAATAATATAGCCGTAAATTTCGGAATTTGAACGTATACGCGGTAAAATATGCATCGGTAAGCGAAAGAAATTGCAGAGTTTGGCATCCCATTGTAGCGTATTAATATTCATTAGCAGCGTATAGTGCGCATTGGTCACGTCCGTTGAATGAACGCCGTTATCAGCACCACCAGTTAAATTCTAAGAGATAATAAAAATTTTGTTTATGACTTCTATTAAATCATGCAGTTTTGAAGCGCACTCACCCACAAGAGCCAAGAATCAAGCGTTCCGAATAAGCAAGACTTCTTTTCTAGCGCCACAGCCACCGCGGGTACATGATCCTTTAGCCAACGTATCTTAAGTGCACTAAAACACGAACTAAGAGGTAATCCAGTTTTACAGCGCAAATAGTTCACATTATGTCCGACATTTGTGAGCAACGTTTTTAATAGTTCAGTCGAGCGACAGTCGGTCCAGCCGATGGCATTATGCAATGCATTCCCAGTATGTTTGTCCCAGAGGACTGTAGTACCTCGCTGATTACAAATTCCCACAGCAATAATGTCATCTGGACTTATTTCCAATATGACTAAACTTCTGTATGCAACCTGATGATATAATCACGTATGTGGTTAGGTATACACATTGACCAAACTAAACATTATTCAAATGTACATACCTCAATGCATTCCTGTGTATATTTCCATATCTCGACGGGATCGTATTCCAGCCAGCCGGCACAATGTACAATTTGCCGCAGTTTGATCTCATGGAATGTCAATATTTCGGCATTTTTCGTTGAGTAAATCTGCAACACAAAAAAGATGATATCATATCGGACTGGCGGGGTTTCGTTACGTGAGAGGAGATTGTTAGCTGTCATACGCACCAGGAAACGACAATGTGTGTGGCTCACATACACAACACCTATTAGTGGTCCAAACTGGCCATAACGATTGTCAGGCATCGTTTTACGATGATCCTGTTTTTATAAGAGCACGTGCACCGTCGGGAAACTATAATTGATTTCCAACAACTTATTCACGTAATATGCACACGCCACAGCACACACTTCATATGTACAAGCTTTGTAAATGCAGTACGGAGACGGGGTCCACTCCACTCATGAAACATCGACAATATCTATTTTATTACTAATATGGAAACCATTAAGAATAAGTAAGAGTGGGAATGTCTCATAAAGATGCACCACATGCAAAATCATATGAGCGCAAACGAGACAAAAACTATTAAAATATGTGGCAACGCTTTAATAGAAATGTGCGTCATGGCATACAACCCTATTCAGCCAGGCCATGGCAACCTAAGAAACGAACAAGCACTTACAACACTTTTTATCCTTAGGGGAGGAAAGGAGTCGCGACTTAACTTTCTTCAAAGAAATAAAGAATTAAAACACAAAACAAACATTATTGTATTTAGGTTCATCTTCTTCACAGAAGAGAAAAATCTACTCCAACAATTTTTAAACGGAGCAAAGTTTAAAATTTTGACAGTTAGCAAATTTTTTGCTATGAAAACAAAGTTAGTCCAAACATAAAACGCATTAAAAAAAGCCGTATACTATAATTATAAAAAAAAGTAAAATCAACTATGCACCGCAATTACAGTGATCGAGAGTCGTTTGGTCCTGATTTTGGTAAGTTTTAGCTTTGTGCAGAAAAATTAAGATCAAGATTACAATCAGCAAGACCAATGTCCGCTGTCATATTATCGGGGGTTGAACACAACAAACCCTAATTAGAAAATTTTCTTTATTGTTAAATACAAACTTCACACTTACAATAGCTACTTCATTTTACCCAATAGACGATCGGCTTATTAAGTTAGTTCGAGCCAATCCGGCCATTTATGATGTAAGCCATCCAAACTATCGACGAAATCCAGTGCGTGTATCCATCTGGGATCACATTTCACAGGAATTGGGAGCCACATGTATGTATTTATCATTTGAACACAAAATATGGGTTTGAAAAATGTTTACAAATGTATTTTATTAACTTATAGCCCGATTTTTGCAAACAAAATGGAAAAACATACGCTACAACTATCTACAAGAAATCAAATCAATTGAGACCGGTCAACCAAATGCAAATATACGCAGGCGTCGCTTTACGGAAGATCTTTCGTTTCTACAGAACACCGCACAAACCTACAACGTAAAAAAGGCGGCACACAACTACAAATATGCTTCCTACACTAGCAGTGACAATGATAGCAACAGTTACGTATATCCCGATCCGGAGTCAACGACAAAATTGGGTGCTGATCCAACGTATGAAGTAATCGAAATTGAACACAGCGACGACGAGCAGTCTGAACAAGAGTACTGTAATGATGTTGATGGAGGCAATAACGATAGTTATATTGGGGCGCAGGACGATTGTAATGATAACAAAGTATTACCAGAACTTTTGGTAACGCTAGTTAAACCAAACGAATCGGAACCAGATGTTTCTTTAGAGCAGAAGGCAAATGAAAACATTAGAAACAAATCTCCGACTCATTCATCATATCGTTCAAACAACTCTTCACCGCTAACTCTGGCTCCGCTCGTTGTACTTGGCAGTGGCAACGACGATGAACCGCAAATCATTGGAAATGGTAAAACATCGAATGGCGAAATCACCATAGAGAAAATTGTTAGGTCACAAAAACGGGTACTGCCAGAAACGGAGTTATTGTCCAATTCCGCCAAACGCTTGACAAGACCTGCTGCTTGTCCACCACTTGCACCTCTTAGCGATCCAATTGAAATGTATTGTCTTTCGCTCGTAGATTGCTTGCGGAGTATGCCGCGGTCTGAACGAGAACGAGTGAAATTTGAATTCGCGAACATTCTCAAGGACGCCAAATATAAGGACCAGGCTTAGGGATTTTCGACACCCAACACAGAGGCTTTCCCTCAATAGATTAAACTTCGTAAACAGATCTTTTTGTACCCTGTAGCCATAGCGTAAAAGGGTATACTAACTTTTTGAAAATATATGTAGCAGGCTAAAGGAGGCGATGTGGCGTTTAAATATGTAAAAGTTCCATGCAGCGTTCTTAAGTAATGAAATGCATTGCAACGGACTATTTGTTAGTTGTGATTAATTCTTTGACAGAAAGTCAAAAAGCTCTGACCATTGAAATAGATGATTTAGGCTTTAATTTCTTCAAAACGAAATTTAAAATATTTAAAAAATAAAAATTTTATATTTCTATCTGTCTAATTGATCCGAGTAAATTTAATCAAAATCCGGAGCGGCTATCCTTTTTTTAAGTGAAATAATCAGACGTTTTGTAATCAATTTTAAAAATGAAAAGAACAACAATATAGTAAGAACTTTTGATATTTCCATTTTATTTCATATAATTTAATGTAATCGACAGGCTAAAACGATTTGGTATACTAAGTTTAATCAATTGAGCGAATACCCACAATGTATTCTAGTCGCTTTTGGTAAGCAGCATTT
Organism: Leucophenga maculata; assembly: GCA_035044805.1. Lineage (NCBI taxonomy): Eukaryota > Metazoa > Arthropoda > Insecta > Diptera > Drosophilidae > Leucophenga > Leucophenga maculata. The sequence continues at coordinate 1,089,208 of JAWNNP010001279.1, read as the reverse complement.
GTATCGGTATTTTTTAAGTGTACAAAATTATACGCATAAGCTGAAAAACCATTTTTATTAAATAAATAAATTAATAAATTGCATGAATTTTCCCACATCAACAAAAACCATTCTATTTTTTCCGCAGCTCAATGCTGTACCATTTATTTAAATTCGAACTATGGTAATATTTGCTTAAAACACGTCTAATATACATATGTGTCTATATATTTGCTTTGCAATATATGTATGTATATATATAATATTTATTAAATATACTTTATATATGATGTTTAAAAGATGCAGACATCTTATGATCGAAACAAATATTCGTTTTCAGCACATTGGCTTCCAAAATAAATTCAAAAACTTAAATACATTTGAGAATAATTTGGTAAATATTACAAGCGTTCAAGGATATTTTGCATCAGAAAAACTGTGCGGAAAAACAATAAATCAAATTGAAGTATTGGTTAGTTTGTTATTTAGATTTCATTTTATCTTTTGAATTGAACAGATCTTAGTTTAAGTAGCATATTAAAATGTAAACAGTAATAAGTCTAAAAGTTAACCAAGCACTTAACGAACTACAAATGTAAATAACAAGTAGAAATTAAAAGTCTTAATAATTGAAAAAAAAAAAACATAAAAAATCATGCAGTATATATTCATATGCATCTCAAAGCCATTCTGCTGGGATGATACTAGCAATTTGAAATGAAAACACAATAAGACGAGATTTAAAATTTTTTAAATTGGTCGCAGAATTTTCGATGTTAAGCATATTTCATTTCGATTCCTTTGTTTTCAATGAAAATTAAGAGTTTAAACTGGGCTCAGTCTACTACTAGTAAAATTAAATAATAGCGTGAAAAAAAATTGTCATTTTATAGATCCTACATATTAAAAATTATTAAACTTTTATGCCCAAGCTCGCTTAACAATATTGCAATTGAAAACTGCTGATGTCAAACCAATACCATTGACATCCAATATACTGATTACGCTTCCATATAGATATGCAAATGAAACATATACAGCACTTTTGCTTTATTTAACCATCACTTAAACCAAATAGTAGAACTTCAATCATGATACGGCGTATTTAGTACCGAACTCTGGGTCTGCAATTGACGTGAGCTTCCAGCATCGAATATGGTGGATGCATCACCATTTTCATTAGTGTTGTTCGCTTCAGCTAAATGAAAAACAGTATAAAAGCATATAAATAATTTTATTAGAGTATATGTGTATATATTTACTTACGTTGTTTGTTATTATCGTTCATCATGTCCGACAAATCATATATAGGCTGATAGGTCATTAACTCGGATCCTAAAAGAATAAAATAGGAGAATACTAAAATATTGTTCTACATACAAGTAAATAAAATGTAAATAATAACCTTTGTTCTTATCGCTCATGTTATCACTGGGAAACGATAAGCCATATGTGTCCAACAATTCCGAATCATTAAAGAGCTGAAAAGAATAACCGATTCAAGATATAAGATAAGTGAGCTTAATTTTTTTATTCACAGAAATAGTAAATAACTGCAGCAATATATATATACATATATAACGCATTATTATAGTGCCGTAACATCACTCAATACTGCCTCCGCTTGCTAACCTTTATCAAGAGCTCTGCTTCGGTAACATCAGGCAATTTGCTCATGGAATAATTAATATAATTATTATTTAAGCTCCCAGCAACTGGTTTCGTATCCAGCAGCTAATGGCGCAATCCATTTGAAGTCATCAAATTTGTCACAACAAATGATGAAAGGTGAATATATGAAAATCAAATTTCGTTTTGCAATAACACAATAAGGTAATTGGCAGAGCATTGCGTTGTGTGGTGTGGTACATAGGGGTGAATGAAGAATAATTAATATGTTACGCACAGAGACCGACTTAATACAATGCACCAAACGCAAACGCAAACACCAAATATGAGAAAAGTGTATTTGTAACGTTTTGTTTCTATCGTATTGTATTATTTGTATATATCATAGATACTTACACCCATCAGCATATTTTGATCGATTGAATAATTCTCGCCGCGCAGCAAATCTTTGAGTGTGTCCAATTCATCCTGTACATTTTCCAGATGATAATTGACAGCGGAACTGTATGAAATAAAAATACAAGGTTATTTTGTGAATTATTTCCTTTACCAACGAACTACTCAACCGATGTTCATCCACATTGCCACTAGCGCCGGTACCGGTGTACTTAGCTACAGTCATATTTCCGATATTCTTTCCCTGCTGCATTGGTTTTACAGTAGCTTTTGAAGTGGAGGCAACGTTAGCATCTATAACAGCTGCTGCAGCTGCTGCTGCAGCAGAGGTTGATGCGCCGTTGTTGTCAGGTAGTACATTGCCGACTTGTGTAGGCACACTACTCGAAAATTTACCATTGTTGACAGTTGAACGCCCAAACTGCTGCTGTTCATCGATTTTATAAACATCGCTAACACCAGGTGTATCGCTCAGAAGTGAAGCATTCTAAATATTGAAAATATGCGCAATGTATAAAATTTATTTTTGTTATTTCAATGATAAGACTCACATCAAAAAGCTCAGCAGGCATATCGTTACTTATGAAATTCGCGTTATATAGATCATCGTTACCCATTTGTGTTCCACCCACTGTTGCAAGATCTGCATTCATACTAGCTCCCATTGACAAGCGTGATTCTTCGCCACTCAGCTGTGAGTTTGGCGAAATCAAATTCGGGTCTGTGTTCAAGAAACCGTTGTCGGGAAATGAATTCAAATACATCATGGGATCCATGTCTGGTTCTGTTTTGACCATTATTGGCTGCGGTATCGGTTGTTTTTCCTTTGTAAGCTTGATATTTTTGCCGCGCATCATTTTTGGTTCTCTACCATTATCATCAGCCGACGAAGTTTTAACGCGTCGCTGTTTGTTCTTCTCTTTTAACAGCCGTGTGCGTGCTTCCTCTTCGCGAACCAATGGCGTAGTCAACACATTGTTATCATCATTGTATGGGCTTAAAGGTACTTCAGTCGGCTGAGCATCAGGAACTTCACTCACATGGTATACTATTGAGTGTTCCGGTGAAGCTACCGCTTGCGCTAAAACGGACTGTGGCACATTGTTATTTGTATATCCAGGCGATGATCCTACGCCACACCCTCCAAGAGCCGCATTAAAGAGATCTTCAGCGCTCTGGTTTGAGTAATCATAGTTGTGAGAGCCAGCACTAAAACTTGATTGTGGGCGCTCCAAATTTTGAGGTGAAGCACATTCATTCTCGATGTTACCACTAACATTCATTTTATCATACAAATTGTTTTGCTCCCTACAAATTAAAGCAAAATACTGATGATTTTTGGCGACCTTTATATGTAATAGGTAGGCTTTGCAGGCTCAAGGTCCAATCAAAATAAAAACAAAAAAGTTTTTAATTTTTATTTTCCGATATATTTCGACCCTCTTCGAGGATCGTCTTCAGGGATTCTAAAATGTTACAAACAATTATTATCACAATTAAAACAAAAATAATTTTTAAAATTTAAAGTTTAAAATAAACAATAATACATATAAATCACATACATTTTTACACGCGACAGCGGTGAGTCCGTCTCCTATGGCGTGGAGTTTAATACTAATTATTTTTTTTTTTAGAACAAAATTGTCTATATATATGCGCAATTTTCTCTGTATCAGTTTTGTAATTTATTCTACGATCCGCTGGAGTGTTAATAATGTGCAGCATTTCTAACAAGTACCGCTTCCCATAATTTCTCTCTTGTTGTAATATGTCCACTTCGTCGAAATTAGGAGAGTGACCTGTGCTCGCACAGTGGGCTGCAAGCGCCGTTTTATGGTCTTTCAGTCTGCGGCAACGGTGGTCAGATTTATGAGCGGAAATCCTTGTCTTTAATTTCGATTTCGTCGTACCAACATATACTTGATTGCATATGTTGGACCCGTCTCCACCACAAGGCACTCTATAAATCACATTAGAGCGGTCATCTTTATGTGTTGGACATTTAGTATTACTAAATAAAGACTTATTTGTAAAGTAAGTCTTATGTGCTATTTGTACTTTTTCTTTGTTCAACATTTTAGATTTTGCGAACCTATCTGAGAGTCCTGGTACATAAATATAAAGGTCGCCAAAAATCATCAGTATCATTACACGGAAGGCACGCCGTTTCACATAACTGCATTAACATGTTATACTCACAACTTAAACAAAAATACAACAAGAATACTCTACTTACACTTAACAATTACAAAACAACTCTACGTAAGATAACTAAACTTAAGTCTAATATTAAGTATTTATTAAGATGTAGAAAAGGGAGTCTTATACCTAGGTTTTTAAGTGACATTACAACAAAATTTAAGTCAACAATATTTCAAACACGATGTTTGCCACAAACAATAGATAAAACAGTAGACAGACACATTTATTTATTTCTCTTGAAGATTCTCAACACACTAATAGAACATAAACATATGATTGTTGATAAATTAGAAACGGACATAAAAACTACAACAACAAATATAACTAAAGCAATGGATGCTGCCGATACACAGCTGTTCCTATTAAGTGAGACGACGCTTAATAATACATTAAGAGAGCAACTTAAGGAGAGCCAGCTTAAAAAGTTCGAAAATCTAAGAAGAAAAGAAATGAGAGAACTATACACTAATACCAGCACAGATTGGTTTGTCAACAAAACTGGAGTTGACATACCAAGCAAGTGTAGGTGGTTACTCTCGAACGGTCCGAAGTTTGCGCTCCCAGCAACAAAAAAACACTTTCCTACATTTAAGTATATCGCAGATGGTGAAGAGTGTTTACAGACAATAACTGATATAGAGGAAAGGGACATAGCGAGAACAAACTTTACACAACTCATTAAAAATTACAATAACAACAAACGACCAAGTGCAATAGAGAGGGAAATATCTTGCACAGTGGACCTAACTAAGAAATTTCTTAATAAAAATAAAAATTTATTAATTTTAAACTCAGACAAAGGAAATGTGACAGTAGCGTTGGAGAAAGAAGAATATTTAATTAAGATGAAAGAAATTCTGCAAGATTGGACAACTTATAGGGTTTTAAAAAGGGATCCAACTACATCGTTACAAAACAAATGTAATGACCTGGTTGAAAAATTGTACAAGACTAATACAATAAATATGCAAGAGAAGATAAGACTGACATCAAGAACAGCACTTCCACCTCGTCTGTATGGATTGCCTAAAATACATAAACCTGTCCTGTCTATGAGACCCATTTGTTCGTGTATAAATTCTCCAACTTATGGTCTTAGCAAATATTTAGTCACTATATTGAAGAACTTGACCACCGATTCAAAATATAACATTAAAGACGCAATGGAATTTAAAAGTAGGATAAATGACACCATTATATGTGACGACGAATGCTTAATATCATTTGACGTTGTGTCATTGTTTCCCAGCATTCCAGTCGAACTGGCTATTGACGTTATAAATAATAAATGGGAGGTCTTAGTGAAATACACCAATATGAGCAGAACTAATTTTATTGACACATTAAAATTATGTATTAAGGACAGTCGGTATTTCTCGTTCAATAATAAATTATATTCACAAATGAAGGGAATGCCGATGGGATCACCTGTGTCACCGATTGTTGCTGATATTGTGATGGAGCAGTTATTAGAACAACAAATGAATACGTTGAGTAAGACTCCACGTATATTAACTAAATATGTTGATGACCTTTTTGCTATTATACAAACCAACGAGATTGAACGGACATTGGATGCGCTGAACAAATTTCATAAGGACATTAAATTCACTATGGAAATTGAACAGGATAATAGGCTTCCGTATTTGGACACACTGGTTTGTAAAAAAGGACAAATAATTAAGCTAGATTGGTATAAGAAACCCATAGCCTCTGGACGTCTTATAAATTATATGTCTCAACACCCACGACGAACAAAAATTAATACAGCAAGCAATTTTATAAGACGGGTCCTTGAAACAAGTGACGAATGTTTCCACAATAAAAATATTGACACAATCAACGAAATTCTGACCAAGAATAATTTTCCGACGTCACTTATTGGAAACCTTATACAACGATATTTTAAAAAAGATCCAAAACATACAAAAATTAATGAATCGCAATATAAGTCAGTAATTTATGTACCAGGACTCTCAGATAGGTTCGCAAAATCTAAAATGTTGAACAAAGAAAAAGTACAAATAGCACATAAGACTTACTTTACAAATAAGTCTTTATTTAGTAATACTAAATGTCCAACACATAAAGATGACCGCTCTAATGTGATTTATAGAGTGCCTTGTGGTGGAGACGGGTCCAACATATGCAATCAAGTATATGTTGGTACGACGAAATCGAAATTAAAGACAAGGATTTCCGCTCATAAATCTGACCACCGTTGCCGCAGACTGAAAGACCATAAAACGGCGCTTGCAGCCCACTGTGCGAGCACAGGTCACTCTCCTAATTTCGACGAAGTGGACATATTACAACAAGAGAGAAATTATGGGAAGCGGTACTTGTTAGAAATGCTGCACATTATTAACACTCCAGCGGATCGTAGAATAAATTACAAAACTGATACAGAGAAAATTGCGCATATATATAGACAATTTTGTTCTAAAAAAAAAAATAATTAGTATTAAACTCCACGCCATAGGAGACGGACTCACCGCTGTCGCGTGTAAAAATGTATGTGATTTATATGTATTATTGTTTATTTTAAACTTTAAATTTTAAAAATTATTTTTGTTTTAATTGTGATAATAATTGTTTGTAACATTTTAGAATCCCTGAAGACGATCCTCGAAGAGGGTCGAAATATATCGGAAAATAAAAATTAAAAACTTTTTTGTTTTTATTTTGATTGGACCTTGAGCCTGCAAAGCCTACCTATTAAAGCAAAATCTTAAACATTAAATCTTTAATATTCAACAAAATATTTACTTACATCAAAGAGCCGACAGTATCAGCCACCTCTTCCAGTAATTCCTCGCTCAGTTCGTGTATGACCGGGCCACTACCTCCATCACTTTCCGACTCGCTAGTCTTGCGCACTTTTGTACTTTCCGGCTTATCGTGTATCATGAGCTGCATATGACGCTTGACACCTGACATGTTACGAGATGGTTGAACAATCGTGATAAGGAATTGTATAAGCTTGTTGACGATTTGCTGCTGTTTGGCATGTTTTTGGCGAAGGGAAGCAATTTCACGCCACAAAGCCTCATTTTCCTGCTTCATTACTGAAAACCGCGAATCCAGCGAGTCCTGACGACCGCGCATAGCCTTTACATCCTGTAGCACTTTGGAAACAGCTTCTTGTTTAACCGAAGTTTTTTCATCAACGCTTTTGGTATTCGAAATCTTGCGTTTAATATGGTCCAAAAGGTAAAGACAATTGCGTTTGAAATATGGATGTGAAAACTCCATTTCATCCCGATCAAACTTTAGGCCGCCATTATCGATAGAGGTTATCTTATGGAACCCGTCTGTGGAAGAATAGTTAAGTTACAAAAATGCTAAACAAACCAAATTAAATGCGATTTTTGGAGGGAAGAAAGTGCGATTTTGATCAAATTGGTAAAATATTTATGTATGTACTCGCATTTACTATTGTACTCACACATATTTAGCTGTCTTATGAAGCTGGCCATGTTATTGTGTTTATAGTTGAGTGGTAGCAGCTCCCGTGCAAATTGTGCCTGATTTTGTATAATGAAACTCCGACCATCCTGCAAATAAAATATTATTTATCATTTTAGGGAACATAATGACATGGTTTGGTATTAAACCGCACACTTTTGATAAGGCACTCAAAAAAGGTTAGTTGTGCTGATAAAACTAAACTAAAGCAAAACAAATTATTTGTTTGCATATAAATGTATATGTACGGATAAAAAGTCAACCACTTACGATTATATTGTACATATAATTGTAATAAAATATAATATTACAGCAAAGTTATAAGAATACGAGACGTACGGTCAGAAATAAATGTATTTTTTTATTGGATGTTTAAAATGTACATATATGTGCGCTTCTAAATCGTTATCACCGCATGGCAAGCGTATGTCTGTGACGATTTTCGATACAAATTGTTCAAACACTTCACACAACGCGAAATTCACATTACAACTTATTTTAATATTATAATAAGTCTATATATGCATATATCAAATAAAAAAGTAAAAATAAATAAAATTTTCGTATTTATGCCACTCAAATCATTTGACTTATATACTGAATGAATTCCATGTTTGACAGTATTTTAAAAATCTGGGCGGCACCTATTCATTGCAACACTATTTCCACTTTTGTTAGAATCCATAGAAAGCGATTATGCATATCAGGACATCATTGAGATACCAGATACTTTGAACGGGTTTCAAACTGATAATAATCAATACAAGAAAAGAAGAATAATCTGAAGTGCCTACGAGACAATAACATGTCCATGCGACTATGTTTATATGTATGTGTAGATAGTTGGGTCGAATGCATACGCATTGTATACGCATTATTTACTCATCAGCGTGAATTGGCATACGTGCGAAGTGGCACAGCTGGGAAATGCGTTACGGATTAATAATGAAATTAAAGAAAATATCAAAAGTCATTCCATTGCATCCCTTATTATTGACTTTTTATATACATTCATCAAACACACCCACACCTGCTTTTTTGTTGCTAAGCAATAGGAAATAAATAAAAAAAAATTTTCAAACTCACCTTGCTCCAACATATGAGATTATTTGTTTCGGGATCATCCACCAAACGCCAAAGTTTGGCCAAAAACGCCGGAACAGCGCCGTTTATATCGCCAAATGTATGCATTTCGTGCAGTTGTTGTGGCGATGCTTTAAGCTGCACCAGTTTCTCTTTCTCTAGCTGCTCCACCTTTTCGTCCAATTCTACAAGTGCTTTTACAACTTATGTCTTTTACTGTGATTGCACTTCTTTAGGGGAAAACGCAGAAAAGATAATTATTAACCAGTTTCCACATGGCACTCTTTGCTTATGTATGTGTGCGTATGCCTGCGTCTGTGTTTTTCCAGCACAAAGAAAACCTTTGCCTTTTACACTTTAATTTTAATTAATTTATTTAATTATTTTACGTCATAATATTACCAACTGACAAATACACAAGCACACCACACTACACACTTAATGTACCATATACAGATACAATGTATAATGGCAAACAAAAAAGAAAAAAATTAAATTAAGACAACACGTAGGCGAAGACGACGAAACGATTATTTACCTGCGCTGCGCAAAAAATATCTGCGTTGTTTTATTTACTTTAACAATTTGTACTAAAAGTGCACATATCGATTTGTGTCCTTTATATAGCTTTGCATATCATACTGTTTGTTTTGTTTGAAATGTTTACACTTTTTCAACTAGATATCTTTTATTCTTGGAATTTCACAACTCACTAGTCCACTCAGCTAAACCATTCCCGCTATATTGACGAATGGTATCTCGCAAGTACTACGAGTGACTACTCGTAAGTACTACAAGTGGTTACTCGCAAGTACTACTAGTGATTACTCGCACGTACTAGTACATTCTTAATTTCGCAGTTCAATTCAAAAAAACTATTAGGCTAAGTCAGACGTTCAATTTGGTGCTTAGACATACCACATATGTATCTCTTCTCACACGGATTTGATGCAAACTCAGTTTGCGTGTATCGTTAAAATTTGGTTGTAATCCGCCGCATTTTGTATTGATATTTGAATATAACGCCTCTATATGCCTCATTTTCTATATTTTTGTATGATAAACCCGTTTTGGTGGTATTATTTAAGCTAGGAGATCAGGCGAAGAATTACTTTCCAGTAGATGTTATTTTGGGCTCAGCAATCAAATTAGAAGAGAGCCCTCTCTAGATTGATAAAATGCTGATAGTCCCAGTCATTTTTTGCGAACTTTATATAAGTTTTAAGCTGAGTCGGAATATAGCCCAATACAAATCATAGATTCAAGGGTACAGGTATCTCTCATTCTTAGTAATAAATATATAATCGATAAAGTTTACTTTTCATTTATAACTTTGATTTATACAATTTATTGCCTGCGATAATTTTTATATAAAACTTACAGAGAAATCGACATTAACTACGTTCAACAATGGCCTAAAAAATGTTACATGTCGTATAGCGTTGTGGCTGCAACTAAAGTAAAGAAGAAGATATCCCGGTTTTTTAACACAACGCTATGGCTGACAAAGAAGTTCCGAGACTTGTAAGTTAATTTAATCTCTAAAGGATTATTAATATAAATTCACAATTTGTAGGACATCAACGATGCACTCTGTACACGCTTTGGCAATACGCTTACCGGTACCAGGGTCACTGGCAATAAAATTGCTCTCTGTGCCTTCCGGCCCGTTTTGGGTACTACGCGCGACGAACCTACTGAAAACGCTGGCAAGGATCCAGTATACATACATTTCGTGCAGGAAGAATTTATATTTAGCGAACCCGTATTACGTGCACTGATAGCAGAATCCAATACCACTTTTATGACTTTACAGTCACTAAAGAAACAAGGAAACAAAACGGAATATGTAAAGATATCCCGTACATATCGAAGCATTATAAGAGCCTGCCTTGAGAACTTGAAAAAAAATTCTGATGAAGCACTGATGAGGGATGATCAAAAATCGCATAACAACTATAAGGAATATATATCAACTTTCTATTCCATCGAGTGCATTTGGCATTTATTTGAAATTCTTTTATTAAATACGACTCCTTCGGACACTATTGTGCACAGCATGCTGCAGTACGTACGATTCCACTTCCCGAACTCTGAACGGGATGCCACCGATCTTATGTTATTAGGTCACGATGCCAGCGAGAGTGAAAACTTTTGGCCAACGTTAAAAATGCTAATCATACAGGGACAAATCGAGGTAACAAGAGCCATATTGCAACTGCATCCGTCTGCAGAAAGTTTGGCCTTTAAAATTGCCGATGATATACTTAAAACAATGCCCACGTTAAACAATAGTGCGCCAATACAAAAATTCCGCTCGCAAAGGGACTATTGGCTTATAGAAACGCAGCGAAAACTGTCCTCAGATGTACTTGCTGTCGAACCTAAATTAGAAGAAATAATGCAATTGGTTTCTGGTGATGTCGCCACATGGACGGCGCAGATGGACGACTCCACTTCTTGGCATGAGATGTTGCCAGGTTTCTTGTTGTTTACAAATCCCGCTTGTAAATATTTTGAACTTGGCGACGCCGCAAACGCGTGGTTAAATCGTTGGTCACAGCGTAAGGGCAATAAAATGATGTTGAGTCGATTTGATTACATAGTGTTAAATCTGATGGAGAACAATATGAGCAGTGTGCTACATTCAATTCAGATGTTTCCCGACAACAAATGGTTTGCAACTCATCTTATTGATTTACTATATAATTCAGGGCGACTAAAGGAAATTTGCAGTTCTGAACCAATGTATGTATTTTTATATTATCGGAAGAAAAAAATATAGAACTTTTCATTACACAGCGAACACCGTCACTTGCATAAGTCATTGTTGTACGAGTTTGGCAGCTGTTTAATGACCCGTGATTCGTTATGGCAGCTTGGTATAGACTACTTGGAGCAGTGTGCCGAGGAAGGACAAGAAGGAATAAAGACACTCCTACAAACTATGCCGATGACAACTGAGAAGCAAATACTTAAGGTTATAGCTGTAGCTAAGCACAGAAAATTTGAAGACGTTGGTACGTTGGCATTAAAATATAAAAATTTGTATTGCTTTTTACTGGTTTTCTTTTTTGTTTTAGAATCAAGTATCTGCAAAGTGCAGTATAAGCGTTCATTTCAAAATGGAGAATATGGCAATGCACTCGAATGGGCCATTCGTTCTAAAGATCCGATCTGTGTTAACTCGATGGCCGACTTTCTGCTAAGAGTAATTCGCAAAATAATATATTTTTTATATTCTATTAAAATATACTTTACTTTTTCAGCACTATGCAAATAAAAGCGAAATTCTCTGTCCCGATGTTATAGCAAATATTGGTGCTAAGATGTTTATATCGCCGCGTCTTCTGTTCTTAGTAAAGTATTTTGATTTTTATCAGTTGTACAACAAGCGCGATTTTCATCCTGCCGCAGAGCTTTTGATCAATCTCTTAGAGTCTAGAATTACACCCGAATAGTAAGTTTCTAATGAACATTAACAAACTTTTTTACAATATTTACGAGTATGTCATCTACCTCTCTCAGCTTTTGGCCGTCACTGCTCTTCGATACCATACCACTGCTGGAGTCTAAAGATCCAAAAATTAATTCACAGGAGACCTTAACTATTTTGAATTGTTTACAGACTAATCTCATGCCACTAATCCAAAGTAAAAAGGAGAAACAGTGGAAAAATTCTCAAGTAAGATGAATCATTCTATTAAATCTAATTGTATGCGAAATTATTATTTAGGCACAGTTTTATAGTCTTCACACTCACACCGACTAATAATAATATTTTAATTTAGTAATGGAATCCGTAAAAACTACAATATTTTTTCTTATCAGCTCGACAAAGCGAGTGGCAATTCACATGTTCGTCCTTCTGCTTTCAGACATTTTCTTTGGATGTTAATAATAATTTCTTTTTTAGGCAACTCATTGCAGTTTTCTTTAGTATTAACCTAGTCCTCACGAATTGTAGTGGACACACATAATTAACTCATCAATCTTAAGAAACGTAGAGTATGCAAATTCTGCCGCTGCCCAGCAACTATAGAGTATTTATGCTTAGGTATTTTTTCCGGGTATTTTGAGTTTTTAGATATTTCAAAACGTAGTTAATATAGTGAAGGCAACATCCGACCCTATAAAGAATATTTTATATATTTGCGATCCACACGACAAGGCGCGTCGATGTACCTATGTCTTCTATGTCTTCTATGTCTTTCCGCCTTAATGTCTGTAAAGTTTCTCTGAGTAAACTGAGCTGAGAGAAATAATTAAAATCAATTAAGTCATATGTGTAGCACTTTTGTAACAGTATCTTCATTTTCATAATCTTATCAAAATTTTTTGTATGTTTTCTCTAGTATGCCTTGACTTGCCTCATAAAATAATTTAGTTCTACTTTCTTAGCCAACTTGTAACCAATAATTTATACGCTAACAAAGATTAACACTAAAAAAAAAATTGTGCCGTGGGCCATTCAGTATTTTTGTTTTTTTTTTTTTTTTCACGTTATGAGCAGTCGGTTGTCTTCTGCATCATTTATTACCCTCCAGTGTCAAGAAATTGTGAATTTTTTGGACTCATCTTTGTTAATATATAATTTTTGATGTAATACTTTAATGGTTGCCATTAAAAACCAAACGTTCATACAAATTTCTTTAAATTGTATTCATTACAGACTACACTGAATTTGCTGAAGATATATCGCGTCGATAATATCGAGGAGATCATCTCCTTGCTTCGTTTAGCCTGTGCACGAAATTTGGCGAGCGCCATGGTCAATGAGATGAAATAGCCTCCTTGTTAACTTTTTTCTACAACTGGTTTATTTGTTCATAATTTTTATATATTAAATACAAACTTGATTACATATAATTTCTTTTTGACGTTGATATATATTATGTTAAACTACTTTCTTGTGCCTCTTGTTTTTTGCTTTAAGTTGTACGACTTCTGTACATCTGACTATAATCGCACGCAACCATAATTGTGGCATACTACATATTCGTATAATATTGCATTTCAATATACATATTTATGTGGGTATACTGCAACACGTAGTCGCACAATACACAAGTATGTAGTTATTTATATTGGAATATATACTATAATGTAAATAGAATTATATATTAGGTAGTTCAAATTTACTTTATGTAATTCTATAGGAAAACTTACAACACTCCGAAGTTTTGGGTCAATAAAGACTAAAACTTAAAACTACATTTAACATAAAATAAACACACTTGAGATGAAGCTGCACTTTTGCTGGTTGGGATTTAACATTATTTAAATACATGTGATTTCCCACTACATTATATGTGCGAAATGAATAAACTGCCGTCTATGATTGCACATACATTTATGATTCATAATCCGTTACGGACGTTCTCAGTAGGATGTCTGACGAGTATGGCATGTTTTATCTAAAGAGTACGTTAAATGTTCGAGCAATATGGTAGGATTAGAAGGTGGCATAATACATTTAGTGGGATAGTATAGACTCTAACTTTAACATATTTAATTTAGCTTCACATTTGCGCTGACATTAGCAGCCGAGGCGCTAAGTGCACTGGTAGTGGGCGCAACTGCTGAACTGTTTGCAACATTGGCCACGACAGAGTTGATCGTAGAACTTACTGAGGTAGCTCCAGTTATAGATCCTAACCGCGATAGAGATGGTTCTCGTTTTGGCGGAACAATTGGTTTTGTGGGTATTGGTGGCGGTGCTCCACGTGCGCCTGCTGGCGGCACGGTTACTGGTGGTACAGCTATTGGTACGGGATGTGGCGAATGCGGAGCTGCCTGGTCTAGAGCAGCGGCAGCTGCCAGTGCTGCGTATTTACCTCCGGGTGCACGTTGGATGGTAGCAGTTGGTTGCATTTTTGCTGGAGATGGTGACGGTGGAGCAGCTGTTGTGCCGCTCGATGTGTCACAACTTAATTGTACCGAGCTGGCTACAGATGCAGCAGCGACTGATGTGGGTGCTGATGGTGCAGTAGCAACTCCTGCGATGCGTATATTCTGTCCAGGTGCGATAGAACGCGCAATGCCAGTTGTTGGTCCCGAAACGGGAACGCTTGAAACGGTTGAAGTTGGTTGCACGATTTTGGCAATGTTCACCATAGGTGTGGCACATGTTTCTTCTGTAATGGAAAGAGTGAAAATTTAGTATTTTATATTAAGATTTCAATTTAATACAAAAATGACGAAGTGAAGAGATTATGGCACAAGGTGTACGCAGATAATCTAATTAAACAAGTGGTCGACAGTGACTAGCATGTGCAATAATGCAATTATGACTTTTGTGACGAAGGAAGATGGTGGTCATTAGACAAAAAACAAAAATCACCTTGATTCGAAATTGAATATTTTTTATTAACAAAATATCTCGGCTTCAAGAAAAGTAAAAGTAAAATAAAATTAAATAAGATTCAATAAACAGCAAGGCACTTTGGAATATTTTTCACTTACCGCTAAAAGTTCTTGCCTTCGCGGGATTGAGAGTGGCCACCGGACCGCCTGCGATATTCTGTTGCAATTGCTGCTTTTTCAACGTCTCGTTTTCGTTACGAAGTGCAGCAAGTTCCTGTTCAAGCTCTTTTACTCTGTAAAACGATGTTTGATTTTAAAAACAAATTTAAGTTTGCAAATGTTAACTATTAACCGTATTTCCTCCTTGGCTAGATTAGCCAAAAGCATCTTGCGCTCATTATCCATAGCTACTGACTGCTTTTCCAATTCTTCTTCCATAAGCAGTGATTTCTTGCTCTCTTCTTCCAAACCTTCGGCAATTGTGTCTGAGCGCTGCTTTTCCTCCGCCAATATCTGTGCTAGATCTTCAGATCGTTTGCCTGATAACAAAAAATTAAATTTAATAATATTGATGACATTATGACATCATGCATACCTTCTTCAATATACTTCATAAGAATCTTTTTGCGTTCTGCTATTAATAGCAGCACAATTTGCTTCTGTCGATTGCGTTCGTATTCAAGCGTCTCTTGTAGCTTCTTCAAGTCCTTTTCCATTTTTTTGGCTTGAGAACGTTCTTCTTCCAGTTCTTGCTTGAGTTTCGTCCGCTCCATTTCCAACCCATACGTAATGTCATCACCCTGCGCTGTATCAGTTTCATGTTTGCGCTTTTCCTCTTCAAGCTCCTGTAGCATGCGTTGATTATTCTCTAATGATTCAGTAAGTATATTAACCATCCGAACGTGTGTTGCGCGTTGCTTGCTGACCATTTGGTATTGTTGTTCCATCTGTTGCTCGATTATCTGACGAACTTCCATCTCGGCCTGTGCTGCTTGCGTGGACGATTCACGCGAAATAAGATTGCCATTAAGTGCAACCTTATCGCGAAATATAGCAGCATAGGGATCGTTAGGCTGCACTCGCTTTGTACGCAGCTGAGTTATCAAATGTTTGACCCGATCATTCCGCAGGGCTGCAATTACAACGTCGCGTGCTTGCAACTCCCCTTCTAAATAGTAAAGCATTTTCACAAGTTCGCTGTGCGGAATCTCTGTGCGTCCACTGACTAGTGTTTTTTGTCCGCTGCCTGGTTTCATTGTTTGAAACTCATGTGCGGCGTTTACCGAATCACAGGCAGCGGCCAATGCTGTAGGGTCGCCAGCACATGCATCAGCAGAACCACCTACGAAACGCGCCGTACCACCGCTGGTCTCCTCTGCAAAAGGATCAGAGCTGGAATTTTGATCCATTTTATGATTCTTAGTTATGCTCTACGCAGTTACGAATTTTTCTTTTATCCTTTTTTACCAAAAACCGTGCACTAATTATTTTACTTTTTAGTTTGCTGACTGTAGAGGACACTCAGCAAACATAAATCGGTTCCTAATTGAAGACCACTGATTTTTATATCACTACTACATTCTATCTTACTTAATAACACACCGAGTTCACCAATATAACATAATTTCCACCAGTATCTTTGCACTTGCCTCCTTTTTTAATGAAAAAAGGAAATCTACTATCTCGCTCAGACAATTACATGTGCTGGTCGCGCTAGTGTAGCATCTTGTATGTACAAGAGAAACTGTACAGATAAACTATTCACGCGCAACACGCAATCTCAAACAACGAGGGATGTGGGTGCAAACGATACAAACGATTAGCTCAGAAAAACCGTAATAACTGTTAATGAATAGATATCCATTTTATGGTTTAAAAAGAAAAATAAATTGAAGCATATTTTAAATCAAGTTATATGTGAAATGCTATTCCATGTCAATTGTTTCGGGATCTATTTTATGGTAACCGAAAAATACGAATATACATTTTTTCCAATAATTCTCTGTTCTTATCTTATAGTCAATTTGCAAAAACTATTTTCACTTAACTTAGAGAAATGTACTGTTCAGTAACAGATAGTGAAAAAAATCTCTTTCATAATATTAAGTCTTCCTTGGCACATTTAAGGTCCGGATTGAGCAACATGATCAACGTTTATGGTATTGTGTGATCAATCACCGCATATCACGATCCACTCAATCAATTGTTCGGTAAGCCTTACATACTCTCATACTCTTTGCAACGTCTTGAATTATTTTTGATGCTGATTAAGAAAATTCATTTTGGGGTCTGCCTTCCACATTCCTAACGCTACTTAATATACTCTATGGTTACAGGGAATAACTTTTTTTTTGTTCTGTAAACTCAAATATGTAAATTAGTTCCAATATTTATTTACAAAACAATTGTGAATCTGTCACAAAAATATGAAAATGTAGGTAAATTTATGGACAAATTCATGTATGTATACCTACTTTTTGAAAACAAACTGCTTGGCCATGCTATAGGCCAATGAATTTCTAATGTGTTTTCCCACTAGACGATGGGCTAAAGGTATTAATGGTGGCGATCGCACATAGATACCGCGAGCATGCGGCGTCCACACGCGGAAGATACACTTTGAACTCTCTGGAATCGAGAGTCCAATCCAGCCTGCAGATGACAACGTTATATCGCACAACAAAGAATTTTCTTTATCCTGCTGCAGGTTAGTTTTAAGGGTAGATCCTTTTAGTACAATATCTTCACTTTTACATTTTAAGCCGGGCCATCGCTCCAATCGTGACGGATCCCCAATTGCAATTGGTACTCCAAGTATTTCTGTGCCCAAGTACCTAGCATAAACGTCGTCGGCATTTTTTGTACTGGTAATAACCACTGGAAGTTTAAGGGACGAAAATACAAATACTTTGATCCAGTCCACGTTCATTTCAGTCGTCAAGGAGTTTACAAAATCCAAGCGACCTAGCCCTGCAAGCAGCAAACTTGTATTCGGCTTCAAACGATAGGCACGTGGACTTATCATGTACTGTGACTGTAGTTGCAATAATTCTTCGGTTGTTAACAGATTTGTAATCTGTTCGGGATGCATAACTCCAGGTGTATCGTAGCACCATTTGGCATCACGATACTCTATTTTACGTTCGTTTAAAGTCGTTATTGGCTGAGTTCCAGTGCTCATTGAAAATGCGTCATTTGACTCAGTAAATCGTTCAAAGGAGCGTCCAACATTGTCAATTAACTGTGCTGCCCGTACAGATCCAGTTTTAATAGCTCGAAGTCGACGTAAACGTTCATCTGCTGCGCGTTCAGAACGTTCGGAAACAAGGCGCTGGAAACGCTGAAAGACACGAATATCGGACGGTCGCAGTATTGGAAATTTTAACATTTGGAGCGTTGTTCCTGGCCATGGACAAGTTGTGGCTTTTCGAACCAGATCCACAGCCTCCGGTCGGCAGTAGTCCGAGTTCAACAGGATATTGAAAAGCGTGCTCTTGCCGACATTTGTGCAACCCATGAGATAGACATCGCCTTTGTGTTTCCAAATTTTATGCAACTGGGTGATTAGCTCTTCGATGCCGTAACCAGTTTTAGCAGATATAAGCCCAACATGTTTGATGTTCATCGCATCGAAGCCGCCGTGCTCAACGAACTGCTTTTTTAGACATCGCTTTACGTTTTCCAGGTATCCGTTACTATCACGAGGTAATAAATCTACTTTATTACCTACAATGAAAACAGGACGTTTTGTACCGAGTACATCTTGCATGCCTGGCCATATCGAGCAGGGAAAATCCATGAGATCTACAATTACCATTGCCAAAGAGAATTTGTTCTTTATACGTGAAATTGTGTCTACATAGAATTCAGGTGTTACTTCCACATCTAGTGCAATGTTGTAGTGCTTTAAGAAGTGACAACGCTGACAGATGATGCTCCGTAATTCAGGCACAGTGCGGCCAATGAAAATTTCGCTGGGAATATAGCCTGCATCAGTTTAAAATCATTTATGGTAGATAAATATATAGATTTATGTCAATAAATTCACCTGGTAAAGCACTGTTCACGCAGTGCAAATGTGCACCACAACCGTTGCAAGGTACCTGCGATGGCGGTACCGCTGGGTTCATTGTGCCATGCTTTGAATTGATGTTACCTGACTCGTCCACGCCACCTTCGTAAAATTCATAGTCGTCCATCCAATTCTTTGGAAAATCATTTCGAAGCTCAATTTCATCATTATGTACAGAGTTCCACTTGCGTAAGATCTCTAGTGGTGGATAAGGGTCGCTACGCTCAGGGACAGGAGAATCTCGCCAACGATTTGCCGGTTCCAGCTGCCTCTCTAAATACGAACTATACAGAACGTGTTTGTAGTTGTCATACTTTGTCTGCGCCACTTGAAAAGCTCTTTGGCGTGCACTGAATATTTTGGCATCTTCTGCTGTAGTTGTCGTCGTGATCCCGGTCTTTAGTCTGCACCAAGTTTGCTGCAGTTTCTGTGCCTTGCCAACAGACAACGTGCGTCCTTGAACGATGTTATACCATCCATTCACCATCCCTTAACTTGATTCCTATACCTCCTTATGGTTTGAGCCGCTATCAGTTTATATAAATTAATACATATTTATTTTTATTTTGTCATCCACATGCAAGTAATAGAATTAGGAAGTCAAAAGTGATTGAAACCTTCAAACTGCCAGCTGTCGCTTTAAGGGCCATTTCACGACAAAAACAGTTTGCTCAAATTTATCGTTTGACATGTCGATATAACGAATACACGAGAAATTCTTTTTGCACAAGCCAATTTTTTTTTATTTAATTTTCATATCACGATGTTTTATGCCGCAGCTGCTACTCTAAAATGTACTTCGCGCTATTTCCATTAGGCGACCTTTACACGATCAATCTTCATTTGGTTCACTAGTATATCTTGAAAACTATTGTAAGTGCTTATATTGTGTGGGAGGCCTACTATACCTCGGATTTTTTGGTACAAAATACATAGCAGCGTTATGTAAACTATCGAATTTTGACACAATCCCTTGACGACCACAAAAATCAAGCATCATAATTTCTGACGAATTTGTTTAATTAAATCAATATCAATTCTGCTGATCTTTGCATTTTACTCTATATAGAAAGGAACGCCTAAATTCTAATAGTTTTTGTTGGCTCTTTTATTGGAGGTTTATATGATAAGTGAAGTAATCAATGCAAAACCCATATCCAAATAAAACTCAAACCACTCTTCTAACACATACACCCCTCACAATGGAATGCTACATTTACATTTCGATTTAATACACCGAAGTATTTGTTAGAATCTCAATAAATTCTTACGGTGCTAGTTAGTTATCGGCTTATTTAACACAGTCCAAAATTTGAACACCTGGTTATGAAGTTGAAAATGTCTAACTGGATGTGCTGATTAGTTAACCCATTTTGTGAGACATTGTGAAACTTTCGCTTAGACCGTGTCTTGGGCCCTTAGGGATTAATAAAGACTACCATCCATATGTGAACGTTAGACTATAAACGCGATATAAACTATATAACATATACAATTATTTGAATTTGTTGTGATTTCTATCAAAAAAATGCTGGTTTAATTTCTTGCATTAATGAGAGTTCTGCGATGTTTAATGCTGCCACACATTTTTGATAGCGCTGCCATTTTTTGTTGTTTTTTTCACAAGTTTCGTTGTCTGTACAGTCCTTAGAGTAGAGTGCATTTCTGTACACATCTGTCTGCACAGACGTTTCTCTTTGCGAGTGTATGCTGTGAATGGCTAACGGGGTAAGCAAGACGGACGGTTCAGTTAGTTCAGCGAAAGCAGAGAAAAAAGAAAGCGTGCTGTGCGGAGGTGAGTGTGCGTTCGTTTTTCGAGAGTGTTTAATTTTTCGCAAACTTTAGAACATCCGTAACAACGCTGTATTGATATTATCGCATTTGTTAAGGCGCGTTAAGTTTTCACTATACAAGGAAGTCGCTGCAAAACAATTCGATTGTGTATAAAAGTGATTAGAAAAAGTAGCGAGCACAAGTGTACCTGCATCTGTGTGAGAGTATAATGTGTTTGTGTGCGTAAGACTGTTTGCGTGTATATTTCATATCGGAGAAACGATTCAGTGAGCATGCAAGCGACCTAATTTTAAATATTACAACAATAATATTTGCATAAACAAATACAATACATATATAGATGCACGCGTAGATCGCAAAAAATCATATAAAAAAAACACATGTTTCGCAATATTAGTTTTCCACCAACTCAGCAACTATAACAAAAACCTAAGTAACGGCGAGTGTGCGAGCGAGCCAACCAAGCGCCGCCATTGTCTAGTCGAAGACATCGTCGTTCGTCATTTCATTTCTGCTTCTTACATTTAACCATGTTTTCATTCTCTCTTTCACATTTCTTTTAAGTTTCTCCCCGTTCCTCGGATTTTCTTCAAGCCTTCGCCGCCATGTTAGATGTTAGTTGCATGCGGGTTGAGTAATAGGTGCCGCAACAACAACAGCGTTCGAAGTCAGTCAAAAAATTGTGTTGCAACTTTCGTTCGAACTTGTTTCGTTTTTGTTGTTGTCGTCACATAGTTTTGTCTTCCTTAATATCAGTGCATTTGTTGTCGGTGATGTGAAAACAAGTATGAAATATCCACAGTAAATTTTGTTTCGTGGGTGTTTGCTCTGAGCGTTGATCGCATGATTTAGTTCTTTAAATGCATATAAGCAAATCTTGATATTGTTCAAATTACAATTTCTTTGAAAATTAACTGTGAAAATGATTTAAGTGAGTGACAAAACATAGAAAAAGACTTGAGAGCGGAAGAAAATGAAGAAACACATCCACACAAACAAACGCACACATTGAAGAGTGCAGTTTCTACAAGCTGCTGATGTTGACTGCCCTGCTGCCTTCTGTTGAACAGCACAGTGGGCGGAATACGTATGAAATTTATTAATTTCACTTAAATTTTGTTTTATTAACTCAAAAAATAAGAAACGTTTACTTACAAAATGCACCAAACTATAAAACGACGAAGAGCCGTCACATAGTTAGCACAGAATTTTAATAGGATTTTTATATCTTCCATTAAAAAACATTTTCTACACAACTGTTGAGTTTTCCAATCCCAACGCATATAAATACGTACAAAAACCCTTATTCACGGCTTGACCAGCAAGGGCGTAATCTAAAGTAGTTAGGACCCTTAAAACCCATTTACTAATAACAGACACCAATTCAGTACAACAAAAATATTTCAATAAAACAAAGAAAATTATATGAAAGTGCGAAAATACGTAGTAAAATGCTTGATTTTGACGGAACCTTTTAAAATATAGGGGAGGGATATTCAACTCCCCTCTCCCTCCTTGGATACGCTCTTTGGAACCACTTACAGAAACAAAACGTTTGAAGACGTCTATATAAAAAATAGGAAAAAATACACAATCTTAAGATTTTAAAATATTTATTGAAATTAAATGTAATTTCGGAGTTAGAAAATGTGTTCGGATATTATCTTGCATCTGTGGTTGTTCCACCAAGGTGAACTGGGGAATGTTCTTCCCCAACAGAATTCTTTCATTATGAATTTTAAGACCCCAGATGCCATTCAATTCCTTAAAAATATTTGTCTTGTAAAACTTACATTTTGGCATTTAAAATTTTTGAATGTTTCCACTTTTTACAATTTCTGAATCACTGTGCAATGGGCACAATGAAAGTAGCGAGAGCGTCTTTTGCTTGCGAGCAAAAAAATAACATTAGCTACAACGAAGTTCCATTAGTCGGCTTGACTGGCAAGTTTACATTTTCTACTTATTGCGTATGTATGCAAATACATACAACAAAGACAATTTTTCAGAAAATGCATAAACAATATATACATATAAAATATATACGGATTTGTTTTGAATCTTAAAGGCCTATACGTTTAGCAGCACTCCTCTATAACTTTAATTTTTCTGCCCCCACGTTAATAGATCTACACATATTTGCTTAAAAAAAATCTCTCGGAAATGAGTAGTGCCTTGAAAAGTGAAAGGAATTTTTTTTAGCTTGTGCACCTATAAATTATTGTGGTGGACGCGGTACTATACTGCATGAAAAGATGGAAGAGGGTAAAATACTTATAGATCTCACATTTCAGCTCGGTTTCTTGAGAACACTACCGTTCGAAATACGTAACCAGTATATGAGATGAAAAATAACATCACATTGGATAAACTGCTTATGCCTTTCCACATTTGACATTTTGGCAAATGCCACTTGGCGCTGTGGCAAACAAAAGTGCAGCAAATGAAAAGTTGATTTATCTATGATTAACTCTTAAAGAATATTAACATTTGACGAAAAAAAAAAGCAAACAGCGTACAAAAAGCTTTTAGAGTGTAATGAACAAAAAATGTATCAACTCGTTCGTTTGAAGATTGATTTCTCCCTTTTACTTTTGTTTTTTATACCATATTCAATTGACAGAAGGATGTTATACCCCATAAAATAAATATATATTCTAGGTCAGTATCAAAAGTTGAGTAAAGCCGATACAACTTGGAGACTATTAGAGGAAGAACCTTCTAGATTGAATGTTTGATATATCTTTAGTCCTGATAATGTATTCCATATAGATTCATATCGGACCACTAAAACAGGTAGTCTCTATTTTTTCTTGGGAACATTTTTTCACGAATTATACGCGGTTTCTATACCGCAAAAAATGCCGATGATGTAGAGTCCGGAGAAAGTAAAATTTAGCCAATGTCTTTCTATAGTTTGAGGTTCATTTTATTGCCTAGTTTAATTAATTTATAGAATATTAGAGCCAGATCATTATTCAAAGTAGTTTTGTTCATTTGCTTTGAATTGAAAAATATTTTGAAGAATCTAAGAGAGATAAATTTAGTCAAAAAAGAACCTGCTGAATTGGGTGAATTAATACCACTAAATGTGTAGTGAAAAAAAATAATTGCGAAGATTTTTTTTATATATAATTTGTATACATACATATATATTATTTCTATACATATATTCGCTATCATATTACCACTTGAATTTATTTTACTTACATGATTGTTACTTTTTCAGATTTTATACTACACACAACACAAAGCGGTTTTTTTCAATTGTTTATATAAAGCATACATTTTTAAACCAAAACAATTGTAAATATTTGCAATTTTGACAAGAATACCATCTACTGTAAGGAATTGGAGAGCTTTATAGGTCCAACACTTTTCAGCGAAGGCAGCTTTAAATAATTGTTATTGAATACAGATTATATTGTTTCGAGCGCCTACCAAAAAAATATAACAAATCTTCATGATGTCGTCGGATCAACAGTTCTTTCTTAAATGGAATGATTTTCAAACAAATATGGTGACCTCGTTCCGCCATCTCCGTGACGAGAAAAGCTTTACAGATGTAAGTATGCGAAAATAACAAAATATGATCCTTGTAATTAACTGTGTTAAAACTATATAAAGTTCAAATTAGCCCTATTTTTAAATTATTAAAAATAACCATAATGACAAATGTGAAAAAAATGTAAGGCTAGAAGAAAGAATTTCAGTTCAAACGAATGGTTTTTTATAACAAGAAAACCGTATTTTAAAAGTGAAAGATCATGATGAAAAATATTTACTTCGCGAAACTCTATAACCCTTGAACCTAAACTTGTTTCTGGGATATATTCCTATATCAATCCGTGTGAGATATTTTATTAAAATTAATATGAATAGCTCATAGCTGGCTATCATAAATACAAGTTGGTTTTATAACGTTTACAACCCTCGGACTTTGTGGTCCAGAGTAAAAATTAGGCGTGAATTAATGACCAAATGGAAGGCAGCTATTGTTATGTGTTTCTGATAAGTCGTCTTTCATGATGAGTGTTCGTAATGTTTAGAGTTATCTAGGAAGTATTTATTATTTAGTGTTCTCTGAAAGAGAAGCTAATATTTCTACTAGTTTTCTACTTGCATTTAGTGGACATCGAGAATTGCTGGCAAATGACATGATTTCAAACTCTTGTGCTGTTAAAGCATTTTGCCATATAGTGAAGACCCTTTTGCTGAGATAAGACACAAAAATCTTGTGGTATCATATGGTTAAATAGTATGATTAGAGGACATCAGAAATATATTGATGGGCTGGAATACGTTTTTGATATCAGTTGCAATAACGTTTTCCTTTGCTCATTTTTGTTTTGTATTTTCTTTGGACTTGTTTCTCTTCAAGTTTGAGGGCTTCCAGTACCTTCTGCGTTTTCCCACAACTAACGTTAACGTAAAATTTGTAATATTTTTCGTAAATTCATAAATTAAAAACATTAAAAACCCAGAAAGATTAGGAATAACCCGGGATCTCGGGCCCTATACGAGATAACCACTTAAAATTTGGCTATTTACGTTCTTCTTATTCGTAAGAAGATAACATGTCATCACCAATATAAAGGAAACTGTATTTTGTTAAAAATATGCAAATAAAATATCCCACATAGGTCGGTCTAAATCGGACCACTACAGAATACAGCCCTGTACAAATCAATAAAACCCTTAGACAATGTACAGGTTATGTTTGAGCACACTGCAAAGTTCATTCTTGTTATTAAACCAAAAAATTTTAAATCAAAGTACATACGTGTCATAACGATCAGTGTAATACTCGTATATATTTAACTTTCTAATGCTTTTCATTTAAAAAATTTAGTGCCAGAATTATGATACATACTATTCACTCTATTTGTGACGATTATAAAATATAAATGTTTCAGCTCGCAACTTAAATTAAATCACAGTTCAAAAAAACAATTATATACATTTTCACTTATATTTAAAATTTTTTCTTCTTTTGTTACAACAATAACATTTTATTTCAATGCTTATGAAACAGGTAACACTCGCCTGCGAAGGACAAACATGTAAAGCACACAAAATGGTACTCTCCGCATGCAGTCCTTACTTCAAAGCATTGCTTGAGGTAACGTAAATACTTTGACATATTAACATTTTAATAAAAAATAAATTATTAAATCTATTTCTCACCAAACTTATAACAGGAAAATCCATCAAAACATCCAATAATTATATTAAAAGATGTTTCCTACATACACCTACAAGCTATACTCGAATTCATGTATGCCGGAGAAGTGAATGTCTCGCAAGAACAGCTGCCAGCATTCTTAAAAACTGCCGACCGACTTAAAGTGAAAGGCCTGGCAGAAACACCTAGTACTATAAAGAGGGAGGGTTGATGGTTTTAAGCTAACCAACAGATGATGAAGCGAGCGAAAGTGTGGTGGACGAGTTTGCAAGTTTCAGTAAACATTCAAGATTTTTAAGAATAGAATGGACAACAACAAAACACATTACACATTCAACATAGTTTTAGTGTTAAATAATAAACAAATACTAAGATAACATAATAATAAAGGCAGGAAAATTCAAGAAATAATTTTCCACTTCATCAATATTGCTTTACGAATTCCTGTTTTTTTTTTCTCACCTTAACAGCTTTGAGATAAAAGAAGGATAGATGATGATAGATATTGTATTCTACATAAAAAAAATATATTGCGTAAATGAAATAAATAAGAACACTATTTAAATATTGAATATAATACTACGTATGTATCATGTGAGAATAGATTTAAATAATTACGGAAAATAAACAGTATAATTTCAAAACAAAACTTTTTTATGAATTGGCGTCATGAAGCTTGTAGCTTAGCTATCAATATAACTATAAATCTATAGTTGGTAAATCAAACGGAGTATTAGAAACTACACATTTATAAATTCATATTTTTAATGCGATTGAGGAATATAAAAAATTCATTCAATAAAAATAAAATGTTCACAGTGTTTAATTTTTACAAGCCGGCCTTTAAGACATACGTTACGCTATGATTACTTGTAATACGTTTAATTATTCATTATATATGTAGTAATTTTGATTCGTCGATTTGTTTGAGTTAAATAACAATACGGTTAGTACCGATATTAGCCGCTCCAGCAGTATGCATTTCGTGTATTTAAATCAAATGGATCCGTCTTCATTTTTTGCTGATTGTATTCGACACATTTGTCAATGTAGGATATCAGATTGGGGCGCTCATCCGGTGAGGACGCCATTGGTGACCAGATCTTAACGTTATGATCAATACCGCTTGTAGCAAGCATACATATGTCTGGATGTGGTTGAACGCAATTGACAATTGCGCTATCCCCATGATACACTGCACGAATTTTGCCCGATTTGCGTTCCCAAATGAAAAAGTTCCCATCATCAGAACCTGCAATAATGAAGTTGCCATCATGGCCAAAATAATTGGCTTCCTTGATATCCGTTGTCGTGTTACAGTGACCAACAAAACGATTAGCATAGTCCTTGGATAGACTACGCCAAGCGTATTCGTCGTCAGATAACTTCAAGTAATTATATTCATCGGAACCTGTTGTTTGATTATGCTCCGGAGTGGCGCTTCCACTACTTTCAATATCACTGCTATATGGTTGCGATTGCTGCGTTGTTCGGCGATTTTCCTTTATGTCCTTGTTCAGCATTAGAACACCATGGTTGTTTGAGTAGCTGGGAAAACGATGTATCAGCTCCTTAAGGCACTCACCAGCCTCCTGCGTTCGTCCAAGTTCGAGCAATGCACGAGCTAAACGGAAATGAGCTTTAATGTAAGACGGTTCCAGACGAAGTGCTTGGTGACAATCGCGCAAAGCGGCATACACATCTCCAAACCACTGACGACGCATGTACGCTGTCGCGCGATTTAAATAAAGCACCGCGCAGTCGGGCCACAAAGATATCGCATCCGAGTATTGTTCAATAGCTCGAAGATACTTTTCGTTCTCTAGATAATCATTGCCGTATTTTTTCTGGGCTTCAATTTGCTCTGGTAATTTGCGACGTTTAGGAGAAGCGCCTGAGGCGGTTGATACTGTAGACGATGTGTCGCTACTGTTAGCCGGAAATACTGTATCTGCATCACCAGCACACTCTTCGCTTGGTTCTTCATCTCCAGCAGAGATGCTACTAGCACTGTCGGCATGTTGACTAATATCAGGCAAATTCAGATAGACCGCTTGATCAGCGTTATAAAGATCATAAAGATAGACGTGCTCGCAGCCCATATTTACCAGTAGCTCGGTACCTGTTGAGTTAAACGTCAGATAGGTAACAGCGCGAGATTCATGTTGTATTTCCTTGGTATTGTTGTTTTTAATATGACCGGGACAGTAATAAGTAACGCAATCCTTTGGTAAATGAGATCGGGACTCTACAAAAATACTATTAACATACAGGTAACTAGATATTGTCGATTTTTACTTACGCAGATTTCTCTGGTTTGCTGGTACATGGTCGTTTATATAAGACGAAACAGGTTGTATCATTCTTCTGTCATAGATGCGTGCGTAAGGATCGTTACATCCAACAGCAATGTACTCTGTGCGAATAGGATTAATTGCAAGGCATTTGGCTTCGGCAGCAGAGTCAAGATACGTTGTCAGGCTTATCAGTCGTACACGATTTTCGTCTGAACGACAACGATGCTGCTCGCGTATATCTAGCTGCATTATATTACCATCCTCTCCAGCGGACCAGAAAATATGTGGAGAATCTGGAGCTGTAGCCAAACGCTTTACACGACCGGCGTGACAACGACATGAAAACACTATCTCATTCCGGTGATTAATGTCGTATACATATATGCACTTATCTGCGGCGGCCGTCGCAATCACAGCATTGTTGTGTCGTGGTAGAAACTTAACGGAAAACATATTACCTAAATGTTCTGTGCCGATGCTAAAACGGTTAAACTTGACATGTTTGAAATCGTACGTAATGATGAATTTTTTCATACCTGTGGACGCAACGCTTTCGAAATGGATCCCAAATAAATACATGAAAATCATCTGAGCCAGAAGCCAACAAACGCCCGTCACTTGACCATTCCAAACAGTTAACGCATCCCTCATGTCCAACTAGTTCAGCCTCTTTTTCCAGACGGTCTATATATGTGGGAGAGGACTGCAAGCGACGCCTCACGGCATTATCAATGTCCAGATATTGCCTACCCCACAGTAAGGTAGTGGCATTGTTTATATTTTGATCTCGATTCCGTGAATAAATATGTTTCATCGTCGTTCTGCAATGTTATTATTTTTCCTCTTTTCTCGTTTGACAGTCACAGTGATCTCAAACGACAACAACGGCAACGACATCAACTAAAAATTTGTAAGAAAATAAAAACCGTTTCGATTTGATCTAAATTTATTAATTAATCATGGCAAAATCCAAATCCGTCACACCATATCAGTAAATTCCTATTCGAACCATAAAAAATTAGCCATGTACAAAAACGGCTCGCGCTATTTCGTGCCGATTCCGCCCACTACCCGACCAGTACGTTAAATGAATCGGTCAAAAGAATAAGAAGAAGAAAACGCAACGCAGTGTTTGTTATCTGCAACAGCATTAATAGTGGCAGTGGAAAATTCAATAAATTGAGCAGAAATACACGGACAAAACTAATTGAAAAATGTCGAAAGAAAAAGATGATGAACATGACAAGAAGCAGGAAAGTGACGAAAACTCAACAAACGGAATTGATCCTGATTCGGATGAGTACCAATCGGCTGATGAAGCATCTCCAGTGACAACACCTAAGGTTGCAAAACCAAAGGAAGAATTGTCCAGCAGCTGCGGGAGCACAGAGTTTCCCCTGCACAAGTTTGTGTTCGAAGATGACTACAAACACTTAGCACGTATGCTGCAGCTGCCACCGACCACTTGGTGCTTGGAGAATGAAATCGCTCGCAAAGACAAACATGGCAACACGCCGCTACATCTCGCCATAATGCTGGGACGTAAGGAGTGCATACAATTGCTACTTGCTCATGGAGCACCAGTGAAAGTAAAGAACAATGATGGCTGGTCCCCACTTTCCGAAGCAATCAGTTACGGTGACCGTCAGACAATCACTACACTACTGCGAAAACTAAAACAACAATCTCGGCACCACATGGAGAGTCGGCGCGCCAAACTAGTTCAAGCGCTACGCCAAATGAAGGACTTCTACATGGAGCTCAAGTGGGATTTCGCATCATGGGTGCCGCTTGTTTCGCGCATTTTACCTTCGGACATTTGCCGCATTCATAAATCAGGAGCATCGTTGCGGCTAGACACAACACTAGTCGACTTTAATGATATGCGCTGGGAACGAGGTGACATTTCATTTATATTTCGAGGGGAGCTGACGCCTCAGGAGTCGCTCATTGTACTGGATAATGAACTTGAATGTTATCAGCATGTTCGATATGATGACGTAGATATGGTAGAAGACGAAGTAGATATACTTATGTCAACAGACATTCTTGCCACACAGATGTCCACAAAGGGTATACAATTTGCACGTGCGCAGACCGGTTGGATTTTTCGAGCAGACCGAAAGGAGCTTGTCAGCGGACAGTACCAGTGTGATCTCTATACAATTCAGGGACTTGTTGTTAAACAGCGTAAACGTCGCGAGCACTTATCTCATGAGGATTTGCAAAAAAATCGAGCTATCGTAGAGACAATTGCACGAGGTGGAACATCACATGGAAGCGATGGTCGACGCAGGAGTCACACTGCTCAGGAGCAAAATGCAAGTAGCGGAAAGGGATGCCCGATAGCCGGGGGAAGCAGTGAGCATAGCGATGATACATCCTCAAATTCTACTGCAACAAACAATGGCATACAAGGGGCAAGTTGCGAGATACCGCGACGCAGCTCGCTCCAACCTCCACCCGCGCCTAAATTTACATGGTCACAGTATATTGAGGCACCAGTGGGTAAATGCCCGCAACTGGGTCGAGCTCCTGTACATAAGCAGTCAAACAAAACGTTACGTGCTACTGTTGCTATGAGTAAGGATTTCCCTCTAAGTGTTGACATGCTCCTCGATGTGTTGGAGGTAATTGCACCGCTGAAACATATTCACAAATTACGCCAATTCGTAACGCTCAAGCTGCCAACGGGTTTTCCCGTGAAGGTAGAAATTCCCGTACTTCATACAGTCACAGCTAAGGTGACATTCCAGAAGTTTGAATTTCGGGATAATATTAATGAGAAACTTTTTGATGTCCCTTCAAACTACTGGGAGGATATGCGGCGGTTTAACGATTTATGACCGACAGGAACGACATCACCAGAGAAACGACAACAAGAGCAGAATCAGGACAACAATATTACAGCGGAACAAGCACACAGAGATGACCGCGGCGGAAACAACTCGACTAAGGCTGTTGATCTAAATCGTAATGCGACATTTGTTGAAATTGATTGAACCAAAGTTATATTGGGTTGAGATATCAAGAGTTAACACAAGTGCAGAGATGCACTTCAATCACGGCACAATCGATCGGATCAATCAAATATGCATGCAGTTAACATAGGCGCCACTCCTGTCATACAAACTTATTGTCTGTATGTACAAATATGAGTCATAGTCACACTTCATTTCTCAACTCTTCTACCAGCCTGACTTTTAATGTAAGTTTCAAAGTAGTTAGCCGTGAAAAATTGCAATTTCCACAGCCTTAAATTCAAATAAAAAAGTTAACCAAATTTCAAGTAAATATTTTCTTATATTTTTTTTTTTTAAACTATTACATACGAAAATTAAAATCTGTTTATTAAGCGTTTATGCTCTGAAAATTGCAATTTTAACACCAAGTTTAGCTAGCGGTTATATACGCTACGCTAATTTATTTATTTTTCTATTAAAAGGGCGACCCATGTGTTCCAGCGCTGCTGCAAATCCGTTCACATTTTATTTTCGTTTGAAACGATTTTTCCAGCTTATCTATTCCGTTCATTAGTCATACATATATATAATACCATTTGTTCAGTACATACCGTCAATTCTATGTCTGTATATTTTAAAAAAATTCCTTATCTCCGGGCAGAAGCACATATGTTTTTCATAATTTCTGGACTGCACGATTAGATAAACTTCCAACAAAATTATTTAGCTACACTGCAATTAGTTGTCGTAGACTTTCGCTTTTTTTTCGATATATTATACATGAAATCTGGCGTACGTTGATCCTTAGCTAGAAGCTAGTATTATTTATTTTATTTAATTTTTTTTAATTTATTATGTCATTGTACTTACTTATTTATGTTTGTGTAGGATGTGCTCCTTACCAACATTGTGTTCAGTCTTAAGCTGCAACGCTAGTTATTAGTACAATCATCAAATCCTTGTATTTATGAACTCCCATAGTGAATAAATTACATTTATATATACGATTTATACATTTAAATATAAAAACTATTAATTTGAGTAGATACATTTATAATTAATTGTTTTATGTGTGTCAATTAACATTTTATCAAATTATTTTAGCATAGTAAGTATGCAGCTAAGAAAATGTTTGTTAGTTAATGTTTGTGTAACACAGATCGATAAATCGTTCTTCTTAAAAAAATAATAAGAGTATTATAATATTTGTTGTACATATTTCATCGATGTGCTTTATATCTTATGTTTTCATGTCAGATTATCCGAACATGATTTCAACTAAAGCTTGATAATTAAAAAAACACTTCTCTGTGATTTTTGATTACATCAGCGTTCTAAATAAATTTGTTTAGTAAAAGTTTTGGTTATAAACATACGTTTGAATCTTAAATAACAAATAATTTCCTATACATTTTATAATTTAACAGATTAATTGTAAAACTGCCATGTATAAGAATCTATTTTCACTTTATTTTTTTTTATTAAATGCCGTTTTCTACAAATATTTAATACCAAAATAGATAACAAAATATCTCAAAGCACGTTCGTGTATCTACGAGTATTTTAAGGAGGCAAAATTGTAAATTATGACAAAATATAAATGTACTGTCATAATCAAACTGCAATGAATTTTTTTAGCTAAAATTAGAATGTCAAACAGAATAAATATACACATTTGTGAAATCTGGCAAATAATAAGAAGGAAAGAAAATACATAAACCAACATAAGTATTAAGTTTACTTTAATTATAAATACACAAGCATTTTCTACAAATCGAAATTAAATAATTTCGAATACCAAAAAAAATGGATCTACCCACATCTTAGTACATATAAACTTTAAACCCCATTTCGCCCCTGTAAAAAAAATTTTTCCAAATTCAAAATGTTCAACGAAAAAAAAAATTAACCGGAAAATTTAAACTAAAAAATCATCGGAATACAGCGATATTTTACTTTTTATTTTGGGTTAAATGGTTGATCCTTTTCATTTTATGGTAATATTTTGTCGCATTTATGTATATGAATTTATTGTACAAGAGCAGCCAGGCTACCAACAATTGTCAGAACAAAGCAAAATTTTCAAAAGAATAAAGGAACAACAACTAACAAAATTTCTTTGTTGAGTATAACCAAGCTTGTGCGACGGTCAACTGTCTTTGGAATAATATAAGTTAAAAAATTAATCGTAAAGTGCGCAATAGTGCCCTTAGAGCCAAGAGCATACTAAGTTTATCCAATTTATGTATATGGGATAGAAAAAGGAAGCGTAGCAGACCCTTAAAGTTTATGCATACATATATTCCTAATCAGCATTGAAATATGTATAAGGTGAAATGAGACTTCTGTATTAAACGGTTGTGAAAAGGTAGCAAATGAAGACGAGTTTTGTACTTATGAAAAAAAAAAAAAAAACGAGTGCATCAGAAAGGAAAAAAAAAAAAGACATGTGCAGATTATAAAAAAGAAGTTTCGATTTGCTTTGGGAGATTCAGAATCATTGAATCTAACAGATGAACAGTATCCTTACTCCATCAATTCTGTGGAAGCCAGGTGATTCTAGACACTTTTTCACTTCACTTTCAACATTTGCATCCCTAATTTTAATGGGCTGGAATACAGATTGTAAATGATGTACAAATGTTTAAACTTTGTCTGATTTGGACCATATTCCATTCCGATTAATTTCCTTATTCATTTATTTAAGATCGTTAGATCGTTCTATCTGCATTTCTTTGGTATATGATTTTTCTTCATTACTTGACCCCTTACATCTGCGAGAAAATACAAATCATATGTTTGCGTCTGGTAATCGAATGTTATTGACGTATACGAAAAGGCTGCATGGTGGATATTGCTCGTAACATTTTTTACGGCGTTGTCTAGCTCGTGTCCAGTTTTTAAATACATCCAACATTTCTTTTGGGCGTTTTAACTTTATAAGGTTTGTTAGTCGTTAGAGTTTAAATCAAAACTATCGGCAATATGTAGTTGTTGTAATATGCCATACTAATAATAATCAAACCCATTTGATCAGGAACTTTCCGAGGATCCGTAGGCGTAGGTTTTTCTGTCGAAAGTATGCATATATTATTGTTGATTGGATTTGACAACATTAAGGGTGCTTAGTATTAAAGTGACCAGTTTAAAGTTTTAAAGGAAACGATTGTAATCTAATTCTTTTATAAAAAATCTTGGAGGAAAAAATACCGGTGTCAGTATTACTTCTACATTTGACCTGAATAGTTGCAACTTGTATGGAATTTTCTCTTACACCAGCCATAATTTATATTTTTGAGGCTATTTACAATTATTATAGCTCTTCCATGTGCTATGTTAACTGAGGAATCTATGGTGACAAGTTTATGTCCATGTACTTTGAATATCTTTTAAGTTCCGAAACAAATATATACTTGCATATTTAATTAAGTAGCAATATAATCTTATAACTTGAAGTTTTCCTCGGAAAAAGGGCGATGCAATCATATTTATATACATATATATATTTGACACATTTGTTACGGATTAAAAAATTTAAAATATCTAAAAATATGAACTAAACAACTGTTTTCTGACATCGTATAAATCTGCCTTTAAAATAATAGTATTCATTCAAAACCATTACCAATTTTTGGGCTCGAGCTATTCAAAAACTTTCAATAAAAAATTTCATTATTGCATTTTTCTAATTTGAGGAAAGGTTCGTAGTTTTCCGTACATCGTTTATTAAATTAAGGTGAGTCGATAATGGACGCATGTGTATAAATAGACCTACCTCTCATTAGTACAAGAGCACTGCATATAAAAAATTGTACAGCCGCAGAAATGGCAGTACTACAAAATATGGCAACGCTTTACATATTGTACGGCAATACAATGTCGAAAATGGCTGAAAGTTTTAATTGCCGAGTCAAGTGCTATTTTATGTAGTTTTTTGTAAAATATAATGAGCTAAATTCTACAAAAGTACTGTGGCACTCTGTCTGAGTGTAATCTTACGATATTTTAATTGAGTTTACTTAGTGAAACCTATTAAAAGGTCAGTAAATCTACATTTGCTAATGTGGCTTCGTTTTCTCACGAACGGCTGTGTATAAAACAGCAAAGCAAATACAAAAGGGCCCGGAATGACCGCCCGCAAGTAGCCGATGCCAGATTTATGTATATGTTCACATATGTACGAGCATGTAGATACATATGTGTTTGTATTGGTAGCAACAGTGTTTTTGAGGAAAAAAAAACGCGCGAGAATAAGATCAATGCACCGTTGCATATTTCAAGATAAAACAAAAGAAAAAAAATTGAGTACGACAACCAACTGAATCTGTTTCTTTTTTGCCTTACTTTTTTTAGTGAAGCAAGAAGTCTGAATACAGAGAAATCAATATTGATCAAACAATATCTGCAGCTTAAAGTATGAACAATCCATACCACGCATCAAATATTCAGCAAAATGTCACACAACAACAGTTACTGCAGCATTCCGCGTCAGCACTGCCAGCGACGACGGCTGCAGCATTTGGTTATATACAGCAATCACCTCAAATGATTCAACAACTTAATGCACATCATTTACAACATCAATCTGCTCCGTTACAACATCACCAGCAAATACTGCCATCGACAACAATTTTGGCGAGCGGAACCCAGACGCTCTATGGTCTGGACAAGACTGGCTATTATACTACACCCACCGCAACATCAGCCACGTCCTCCACTCATCCAAGCACCATTTTAATAACCAATAACTTTACTCAACAACAACCCGTGGCAAAACAAGTTCATACCGGTGTATTTAAAGGAAATAATATACGCATAATATCTACACCAAGTGTATACAATATCAACCGTAGCACGAGCAGTAATAATTACACAACGCCGGATGATATGTATGATGCAGCAAATACGCAACATGTATCTGGAACTTATGCAGCATCACAACACTATACAGGAACAGCTTTGCAGCCGTACTATTTGCCCACATCATCAGAAATTATTACTAGAAATTCCACAACTACGTCTTGCGATATTGGCCAAATTTCCACCACTACTAACACTGCCAAAGTATTGCCTCAGGTCAACGCCGTGGCTCCAATTGTCACTAATGCAACAAGCAGCACAAATTCGATTAACAGTACTGGTGCCAGCAATGGTGCATTAGTTTTGGATCGCATAAATATATGTATCAACAATCATTACACCGATTCTTCGGCAAACATTTGCTCTCCGGCAACTGCTGCACTCAGTACTGCCTCCACACAACAACCATCGCCGATCATACCAGCTATACAACACAAACCCATAATCGATAGCAGCACATTGACAGTGGATGTAGATGAACACTCAAGCTTTGTAGATAGTAGCTGCAGTAACAATGGCAGCACCAGTGAAATCACTCAATCATCGGCCATTATTGTAATTGATGAGCCGGATTCTACTACCACAACACCACACACGCCTCCAACTACACCTGAAAGTATTTCTCCAACCAAATGTTTTTCAGAGCAATCTCCGAGTAGTACCACTAACGTACCCTCATCTCCACGCGTAATTTCTAAGGAAATCCAGCTCACGGTTTCTTTTGAATCAGTTGTTGAAACTGTTCTTGAGGTTGAATCGATTAAATGTACAACCACAACGCCGCCCCAATCTGAAAATGGTTGCACTGAAGACTCACTGCCAATAACTCCTACCACTCCAAACCAATCGGTGACATCAGTACCATTATGCAATTTTAATTTAAATGAGGATGTGTTTATAAAACGACAGGACGAACGGTTCTATTTAGGAACAATTATTGATTGTGCAAATGGAAAGTATCTCGTAAGTTTCGATGACAAATCCGAACTATGGTGTGGTTCTGAAGAGATGCGCAAATTAGGTGGTCAAGAGACAACAACAATTACTCCAAAGCCGATGTGCGTATCATGTAAACGTGCACAATTTGCAGACATCGTCGAAATCTGTGAACGTTGCGGGCGTGGATATCACAGAAGCTGTACGACTGAGGTAGGGAATGGTTCTGGCGTGTGGTTTTGCAAGCGGTGTTCAAAACCGATGAAAATGATTGATCTTATGGTCGAGGGATTGCAGTTTAAAAAGCAACCGGGAATTTGTCGCCAACTACCCTATCGTGTATGTTTACCATATTTGGATATTTTTTCTTTAAAGTTTACTATATTACTACTTTTATTTGTCACAGCATGAAAAACTGAGCTGGAATGATAAACATTGCGTTAATGAGGAGCAAATATATTGTTACTGCGGTGGCTCCGGGCAATTCGATCGCAATATGCTTCAGTGCTGCAAATGTCTGAATTGGTTTCACACCGATTGCATGCAGAACTTTAAGAGCAAGGTTCTTTTGGGCGACAGGTTTGTAATGCATTGATATTTCCATTAAAAATTTAATAAAATGTATTTATTTTTAGTTTCTTTGTTTTCTGCTGTACGGTTTGCAATGATGGTGTAGAGTTTTTACGTCGTTTACAAATTAATTGGGTTGATGTAATACATTTGACACTGTACAATTTAAGCAAACATCAACGTAAACAGCACCGCAAACATCAGAAGTATCACCTTATGGAAGACATATGGCCATTTATTAAGAAGAAGCTTCATATGTTACCCATTTGCCAAGAATGGCAAAAACTTCCTGAAACGTCGCTAATGGAATATATTAAACTGACTTTGAAGGAACACACAGAATGCTTCATTTGTGAAAAAGAAACAAAACGTGAGCATTTTTACTACGGACTACGGCACAACGATGCTCCTATAACGCCTAACATGGAGTATGCCGGCGAGCTCTTGTCTGATGAATTGTTGATTCAGAAATACAATCTAACATTGCTTTCGGGAGCTCCAGAGAATGAGTATGTACATAAACCGAAACCTGGTTTGAATGATGTATATGAATTTCGAGTTGACGACGAAGATTCATCTGAAGATGAAATCCCAATAAAGCGCATCATTGAAAAAGCCAAGAAACAGAAGTTGATAGCAGGCAAGCCTTCTTCAACAAAATCAATAGTTAATGAAGAATCGTCGCTTGATGTTGCTGATGACAATGCAAATGATGCTAGTTGCCAGCTTACGTCGATGAAAAAGTCACCGCAGAAAGCACTTGGTGGAAATGTAACTCCTAAAAAGAACAATGATAATAGCGGTGCAATTAGCCCTCTTAAAACATTAAACACAATCGATGGAGGTGAGATAATGAAAAATAGTCGCAAGCGCAAAGCATTTCGTTGGCCGTACAGAGATATCGCTGCAAAAGCTTGCGGCAACAACCGAAACTGTGATTTGTCATCCGATGAGAATTCGAGTAGCAGCCGTGGTACATCTCTGGATCTTATAATTCCGCCGCCGGTAAACTTTCTTGGTCGCAACAATCCATTTCGCATGATCACACCGAAAAAATTGGACAAAGGCGATAGCGCGAACAATAATTATGTGAGCAGCGTCTCGGGCATAAAGAACAGTATTTTAAATACGTCAACGCTCGACTTCAGTTCGAAATTGGCGCATCTAAAGAGTGCAGGCATATTTCCGAACATTAGTACAAGCAACCTGACTAAGGCTGCCGGACAGCCACGGACGGTACGCACAATAAAACGAAGACTGAGTGCCAAAGACATAACAATAGGTCCAAATCAAGAGGTGCGTAGGAAGCGCACAAAACGCCTCAATTCACATGTCGAGGTATGAATTTGAGTTATAAAAAAATAATTTAAAAAAAATAACGCGATTTAATTTCACCCATTTCTTAGGTCATAAGTACAACAACGTTCAACCCACTACCTTGTCACTTATTTTCCACGTATGCCAAAGATTTAAACGCAACAGTGAATAAACTGCCACCATCGCCGTATTCGAATACGGCTAGTTTAGTACCAATAATGAGCGCGATGGAACCAACCACAGATGCCACAGCATTACGTTTAAATCAACCAAGTCGACAAGAAACAATTACGACTCAGAAACCTGCACATGGGCGTCTTCTACGTCAACGCCCTCAAAAAAGTAGTAACTCGCCCGGAAACAGTCGTCGTAGCTCAACATCATCCAATCAATCATCCAGCACCAATCAAAACAGCAGTAGCAACACGACTGCAAATGCATCGAACGACAGCAATCACTCCACCGGAAGCACGACTGCAATGCAGGACTTAAAACAAACAGTTAATAAATATTTCGGCGGCGCCATTAATCGAATTGAAGCCGGCGAAATGTACACCATACGAGCCAAACGGCGTCTACCATCTGGTCAACTTCAATACCTCATTGAATGGGGCGAAGTGTCTGCAAACGGTAACAACAACATGAATATGGACGTCTCCCAATCTGAGGACGTCAACTAAGTAGATACACACATTTTTATAAGATTTATTTTTCTTTTTAACTTGAGAAAAAGCTTTTATTTCATTATTTTTTATGTAAATTTTGAGCGTCATAATGCTCAACCAATCAACCCGTCACTATTTATTATCACCAGTTGAATTTTATTTTTGATTACATATTTCTTTAAGTTTTTTTTAGTTTTGCTACATTTTTCTATGTTGGTTGAATTTTGAATGGTTGCCTTCACGCTAATTTTTATTTGTGTAAGTTTAGAATATTAGTTTATTTTTCATCTTTTCATCACTGCCAAGTTTAACGGAATTGTAAAATGGAAAATAAAAAAATGTTACGCTGAGTTTTCTTAATCGAAATACAAATTTTGATAGCAATTAAAAAAATAGGTTTTCATTGTGCAATGGCAGACATAATATTTTTGTACAATTTATATATATAAATTAAATTGAATTTGAAAATTAATTCGGTAAGAGTTATGTAATATTTTGATTTTAGTAGGTATGTAATGGATTTTATTCCACAGAATAAAAAAACATTTGGAAATACATGCATTCAGTTTTATTAGCTAAATTATTTTAAGTGTTATTTAAGCTCTCATAGAAAACAACAACTAAATAAAATTTGATTTGAGAAAATAAAAAAAGAAAACGAAAATATATCCATCAACGAATATTTGTCGGAGAAGAGCTTTAATGAACATATGGACACTGTTTTCAAAACCAGTTATATATTATTGTGCTTAGTTTAATAGATATGTAGGTAATAAACATGAATTTATTATGTATAATATTGGTTCATCAGAAATGAAAATCTCACAATGTATAAAAGAAAACACTTTGAATAAATTTAAATGTTTCTCGCAGAATGTTGTCATTGTCCTTTTGCATTTCTAAATTATTTATAACAACTCGTTAAGACTAATTTCCGTCTCATTGCTTTCTATTTATTCCAACTTGAAGACTATAAAACGAATATGTACATATACTCAATTGAGATTTACTGCAATACTTTTTGATAACTATATTATTATTTAAAGAGATGTTATAACTCAAAAATGTGCACAAAAATCATGAAATGGTACTGTTGGCAAGCAAAACAATTCCGTTTCTGATGAGTAAGATTTATAAAAGATAGACTCAACAGAATATGCATAAATGTATCTCTTAAATTAGGTTTCTCAGATTGCATATATATGGATTCAGCATATATCCTATCGAAGTTAACGTATGTCCTATTCGAATGGAATGGATGATAGTTTTAAAAGCTATTGACCTTAAAAAAAGGATTACTTCAAGATACAATTTGCCCCCTTGAGCATAACTTCCTATCTGGATCTTTGTGGAATATTTTATTAGGGTTCGTGCAAGATACAGAAAACATGGCGTTTAAATATTTATATATGAAGTCGCTGACGCTTACAGTGTAAAATTTCTTCCTTTTGGTTGCTACATACAATTGCATGAACTAAGTTTAGCCTAAAGGACAAGTACAAGTCTCAAAAAGAGCTTCGAGATTTCAGAAATTGTAAAAAAATATTTTTTTATAACAGTGAATGGTGGGTGGTACGATGGGTATTCGTCTCGTCTTACGTTAGTTGATTTATGACCTGGTATGTGAAAAGAAGGCTTACGTGCGAAAACATTGTAAGAGAAATTTAAACAAGCAATTCGTATCCAAGCAACAGTAGATTTTATAATACGTATAATTTTCAGTAAATTGTTATATTATATTCAACTACATACGCACGAGACAGTATATTTTTTCCTTTGTTTTTTTAAATATGAGTACTACCAATATATTGCGCAGCAAAGCTGCCGAAGATATATACGATGACGACGAAGATATTAAAAAAGGTAAACATTTCATCAAACTTAAGACACAACACGAAAATGCATTTAATATTCATTGCATTGGCTATTTTTCGTTCCCGGTTTTAAATTAAAATAAAAAAATACAAATAAGCACACACTTACCTACCCGGTTATTAATTACCTTCGGACGTAGTAATGCATTGTCGCAGCTTAGCACACTGTACCACGTCGATCCCCTGAAAATTTACATTGTTATTTCTAGATTTTTCGGCTAGACGTGTGGTCCAAATAGATTGTGTCCTAAGAAGTGTTTCCGAGTCTATCGAGAAGATAAAAATTGCGTTAATATTGCCAAAAATTTTTGAAAATGTGGGGCAACTGCGTGAAATTCTTGGTGGCTCAGAGTACGAGGCAGCTATACCAATGGTCAAAGAGTTCATTAGACGTCAAGACTTTCTGGTGCGCACCAAAACTACGCCTTTACTTGATCATCGGCTGGTGAATATGATTGACTATTTCCTTAGTAATCACAATATGTACGGCCTATTTCCTGACTGGATAAACACGTTAAAGCGTGAAGAACGCAAAATGCTGAAAGCTTTTGAAATGTTGTATGAAATTTCTTCACAACACATGCATAAGTCGGCGAAATTAGAATTGAGCAAAGAACGCAACTTGCATCAGATGTATCACGAGAACGAATTAATCAAAACGAGTATAGCTGGTAAGATATAATATTAATGCTGATAAGCTAGCCGCAAGAGGTGCAGCTAATTTTATTTTTGTAAATTTACATACAGATTTGAAATTTAAGCTGCATAAACAAAAGCTGAACTTGCGTTGGAAGATGGCGTCCAAGGAGGTGTATCTGCAGAAATATGAAGATGATTTGGCATTGAAAAAATGGCAAAATAATCTGCGCATACAAAATGAAATCGTGAAGTGTACACGTGAAATACGCAACAATCGCAAGGCTACTACGGACAAGCAGAAAGAGCTCGAGGAGGAGCTAGAAAAGGCTAAGTTTGAATACGAAAAATCTGTCAAAACGAACATAGCCCAAGAGAAGGAGGCGCGCGCAGAAAAGTAGGTTTATAACAAACAATTGCCACTGAACCTAAAAGACTCGAAAGTTAGTTTTTCAATATCTTGGGGAAAGTTTTGGTTAAATCGGATACATATGTATACGAGTACAGGTTAGACAAACGAAACTATGGCTAGATTTCAGAGGAATGGGTAATAAAGATTAGGGTAAATATTGTCAACAGCAGATTGCCAACTATTAATAAGAGCAGAAAACGTTCACCATAGCTATTAGCATAATTATAGTTCGGATGTTGTAGCTGCAATGTGTGCTGTCCATAAACCTCGAGTCGATCTTCTCCCGATGCCTTTATATGTGATTTACTTGAATGATAGTCGTAGTAACGTACATATATTCCAAATCTCATGCATTTGCTTCAAAAACTTGGCGAGATATATTCTTCTTTTACATGTCGATCCAAGGCTGGGCCTATTTTTCCAGTTGATCATATTTCTTCCGATGTATTTTACATATATGTATAACTATCTTAGTGCGTCGAAACAGCATTTATATAAACCCACTAAATCATAAGTCGTCAAGTCGCCCTCTCTTGTGAAGAGAATTGATGTCAAAATCTGTTAATATATTTTGGTGTTTAAATTGATTAAGACGGACGGATTTATATCTCATCTCACCAGTAAATTGTCAATTCAGAAAAGTGCAGCGGTGCTAGTAGATTCAACTTAATCATATAGAGAAGACCTTGCAGACAGATAACATCAAAAAAGACGTCAGAAGCATATATATTTTTTTTTAACTTGTTGGAGCACCCTGTATATTATTGACCTATCTTTTATGATTCTGCCTGAACAACAATAAATTTACAAATTAATCTCAATAAATATTTCTTAATTCATCAGAAATAAAGTTCTACTCCAACTGCAAGGTTTGTTGAAAAAGTACGATCAAACTATTGGCGAGAAAATGCGCGAAAACTTGACTCTGCAAGAGGAGTACGAGGAAGCTAAAAAGAAAATTGACGACTTTATGGTCATATATAATCGGGTAAATAGTTTACATATACATTTAATAATGATAATAATATATAATCATAAAAAATAAGGAGGAGGCAATATACTCAGAGATCGTGTTAAAGCGTGAGGAGGAGGAGCGCCGTGAACAGCAACGACGAGTAATACTCTTTATGATGAACCGTGCCGCTCGGAAAATTCAAAGATACTGGCGCGCCTGGCGAAAATGGCAACGCAAGAAGGCTAAAAAACTAGGTGGCAAGAAGGGAAAGAAGAAGTAGAACTTTGACAGACTGAACAAAAAAGAAAAATTTGGAATTGACTAAATCTTGGCACTTGGACGGGGTTTACACACACCGACTCTGCTGCAGAATTCTTCTTCGCAAAAACTTTTTTAGGCAAGGGAACTCAGCGGCAGAGTCGGTGTGTGTAAAACCCATCTTGCCAAGTGACACCAACAAAAAAATAGTGATATGCGAAGTACATCAAATTTTTTGCTTTAAAATTGTGCTGCTTAGTAGGCCAGGAATAGTTAAT
Source organism: Leucophenga maculata (assembly GCA_035044805.1). NCBI lineage: Eukaryota > Metazoa > Arthropoda > Insecta > Diptera > Drosophilidae > Leucophenga > Leucophenga maculata. The sequence goes on along the minus strand of JAWNNP010001279.1, from coordinate 1,045,073 downwards.
CACATTTTGTCTTTAAACAACTTCAAATTTAAAACTGGAGGCCTTTCGATGAAAAAAACATTTTGATTCAGTATATTTTTGGTTTTCCTTCCGATCATTTGTAGCTAAAAAAAAAACAAAAAAATATATATACAAAAATAAAAATATATTCATATTTTTCTCATTGTGTCAAAAGGATAAATTTTTAACCTTTTGGTCGCTTAATTCTAAAATGCCTGTGATTTACGCGTATCTATTGTAAAAAAAATTGTTTTTATACATGAAGTGAAGTGAGTGAGGAGAAATCGGTATAAATGCTACTGTACTTCAACGCCAAAATTCTCTTGGAACAAATCCGAATTTAAAAATTTTGGATTCAGTTCCGATTCTGTTTTCTGTGCGTGTATGTTATTCATGGTTGTGTAACGTTATATTGTGTTGACACCGATCCATCATCTTCCGAACATCAGTGAGGTCGAGGAAGTACCTTGACCTAAGTCAAATGTAAGTATAAGGTCTTGTTTCTTTATATGACACGTCTTGCACGTTTATAGTTTGGTTATGTGGGTTTGCGTTTTTGTCATTGGTGGGATCGCATTTTTGTATGTTTAAAGTGTTGCAGTATTTCAGTTTGTTACATAACAAATCTCAAATTTTTATACGATCCTTAAAGTATAGTTGCTTTGTGTTATATTGTGATTATTCAAAAGTCCAAAATTATGTTGAACAACGAAAGAAGCTCACGGATTTACTCTTTGTGTCGAACTGTTACAAGCTCATGTGCAAATTTCGCATGATCCTGCGAATCACATACTTTACCCATATCCAATATTTCTCACGGGTACCATAACTCATAAGTGAATTTTAAAATTGAGTATCGAAATATCCAATTGTTACTAACCCTTTCGATGACAATAAGTTTGTCAGCTTTTGTGAGTTGTAGCGAAGTTGGCGCACCGCGAATTGGTGTTAAATCAACAGGCATTAGCGTGATCTGGGTAAGCAGATTCCTTCAAAAGTTCAGTTTTCAAGAGGTCAACATTAAAATATTCGGTTTTAACATTTACGATATGTTTGTCGATTTTAACACCGATTTCGATGAAAATCCGTTTGAACGGAGTACAAACAGGGTTGCTTTGGTCCAAACTGAATCCGAACCGGGCGCGCTGGGGTATCACTGTGCAGATGAGTATGTACTGATTGCTTTGTCATGTGTGCAAAGAGTAGAGAATTTATTTGAACATTGACACTATCACTTACACCCTTTACACGCATGCATGGTTCTATGAAATGAGTGAGTCGAGTAGAGTCTCCCGTTGCAAGCACACGTCACATGTGGTGCATAAAATTATTAAAAAAAAAAAAAAATACAAAAAAAATTAAAAAAACGTAAAAACCAAACAAAAAAAATTGTAAAAGTAGCAAAAATCGAGCAAAGTGTTGAAAACGTAAGTGAATTTCTAAATCTGCATAAAAATAAACTGAAAAATGGTGAAATGTGGCTGCACAGTGAGAGGTGACGTCGACGCAAAATGGCGACGTTTTTAGTATGTGTGAAGTAGTAGTTCAAATTTTTAGTGCATGCTACATTTAAGTATAGCCTTAAAGAGACGTTAAATTTAATTAAAACATGTTTGGTAATGTCCCTATTAATAAAAGCACGCGGAAATTCCAAAAAAAAAAAAAAATGTGGCTAAAATGTGTTGTGTTAGGGTTGCCATATCAACGGCAGAGTAGTATTGCCAAACACTCACACTTAACTACAATTATTTGTACTACGGCATTTTGCAGTTTAACAATATACTACATAAATTCTTTTTGTTTCTTTTTTCTGTGCTGTCTTTGCAGTTCTTTTGAGTTTTTCTTTTGTGCAGATTTTTTTTACACTTTATGTCTGTCGACTCGCTGTTTTAAAGTACATAAAGGACGCAACGCCGACCAGCCGAATCTGGGAGGATAAATACATTTACCAACAAACATAAAGGAGCACTAAAATGAATTCTGGCGGGCCAAATTATCAAATGGCGTCGCTCTACGTGGGCGATTTACATCAGGACATCAATGAAGCAGGTCTCTTTGAAAAGTTTTCAACGGCTGGACCAGTTCTGTCCATTCGTGTATGTCGCGATGTGGTGACACGTCGTTCGCTGGGCTATGCCTACGTAAATTTCCAGCAACCAGCTGATGGTGAGTATGTTATATTTTACTTAACTATTCTAATATTTTATAGTAAGTCCCTATCGACGCCTAAAGTAGATAGGCGTGTGAAGTTTACCCTTCATCCCTACCCATAAAAACGCAGATCAACCTTTTGTATGTATGAGTATGGTTTTTATTTCTCCAGTTCTTTGTGACTCACTTTGCGCACAGCAACAACAGCAAAATGGCAATATGCGCTTAATAGTGGGCGACGGAGTAAGGCGGCATAAAACGAACTCAGCTGTTTTTTTATACGTGTACAATTGCAATTGCATGTTATTTCAATCGAAAAACAAAACAGATGTGCAAATATTTTCCAGAAACTTCCATTTACGATACACGGTTGCCATGGTCGTATTAATTCGTATTCACAATAATTTCATGCTTAAAAAGATATATAAGTGATTTGATATGCTTATCAAAGCACTTTCTTAACTCAAACGTTTGTCGTTTTGTTTGCTTCGATGCTGTTTCTTTCCATTTGTTTCGCTGGAATTTCTGCACATATCTTGTTGCTGCGCGCTCCTACTACAAATACATATATACATTGTTCCCTCTTTTTATATACATATGTGTGTATTTACACATACACTCGCATATGCCATATTCCCGCATTCTGCTCACCATAGAAAACACATGCTTTCCTCAGTCCGTCCGCTTGCTCATTGATACTAATTATGACTTTTTGGAGGTTAAATATGATTAAAAATATAAACACGTTTTTTACGCATTTTGAAGTTTTTCTAGTTTTTATTTTGTGATGCCTTTGTTTTAGTAGAATTAAACATTAATACATATCATAAACGTGGCGATATATATTTTCTATATTAATTTTTTGTTTTTTGCTTAAATATCTTCAATTACTTTCACTTTTTGATTGGGGTCAAACTAGTTTGCGGATCGTCCCGCAGACTATTTGACCCTCCATGCCTAAATACAAAAATAAACAAAGTATGTAAATCAAACAAGGTCGTTGCTGCCTCTTTTACGTATCTCGAGTTGATTCATAACTAATTCTTTGCATGCCGAAGAAAGATATATATGTGAATACTTAAGCGTATTAACTTTCACCACTACTATTTAGACGATGTATTTTGTTTTGCCTTGCATTTCAAAAAGTTCGTTAACATTGCTTTTTATTATTTGTGTAGCTGTTGATGCGTCTTGTAAGCCAATACATTTAACGTTCGTTGCCCTTGCTGGCTTGGACGGTTGGCTCATCGCTGTGAAAGCGCAAAAGTTATTGCGTCGCATTCATTAAATTCAGTTTACCAGAAAGTTTTCAATATCCATACATATGTCTATGTATGCGTACAATTATGCGTACAAAGTTCAGATTTATTAAATTAAATGCTAAATTTACCATTTAAATGGTGGAGTTGTTCAACCGTTTACAGTTCAATAAATTTAATCAACCTAAAACATTACGAAAAAAAATCTATATCTGGGCAATTTTCCCAGAGATGTTTAATAGCTTCCATATACCTTGTTTATAGTGAGAATTACTGCTTTTTATGTGTAGATGTGTCTTCGGTAATTTAGTTGCAACACACTACCCATTGGTTGGTCAAGAAAATAGTATATTGAGCCGGCTAAGATTCAGCGTTGCAAGATTAAAACCTGACTTACCATGTAAACGTTAGACCAAATCAAACGTTTACAGAAGTAGAAGGGTAACATTTCTTTAAGTTATATTGAGATACTTTTGAACTTTAAGTGTAGATGTGTTTTCGGTAATATAGTTGCAACACACTACCCATTGGTTGGTCAAGAAAATAGTATATTGAGCCGGCTAAGATTCATCGTTGCAAGATTAAAACCTGACTTACCATGTAAACGTTAGACCAAATCAAACGTTTACAGAAGTAGAAGGGTAACATTTCTTTAAGTTATATTGAGATACTTTTGAACTTTAAGTGTAGATGTGTTTTCGGTAATTTAGTTGCAACACACTACCCATTGGTTGGTCAAGAAAATAGTATATTGAGCCGGCTAAGATTCAGCGTTGCAAGATTAAAACCTGACTTACCATGTAAACGTTAGACCAAATCAAACGTTTACAGAAGTAGAAGGGTAACATTTCTTTAAGTTATATCAAGAAAATTTTGAACTTTACGTGTAGATGTGTCTTTGGTAATTTAGTTGCAACACACTACCCATTGGTTGGTCAAGAAAATAGTATATTGAACCGGCTAAGATTCAGCGTTGCAAGATTAAAACCTGACTTACCATGTAAACGTTAGACCAAATCAAACGTTTACAGAAGTAGAAGGGTAACATTTCTTAAAGTTATATTGAGATACTTTTGAACTTTATGTGTAGATGTGTCTTGGGTCAAGAAAATAGTATATTGAACTAAGATTCACAGATACCATGTAAATGTTAAAACTATGCAAACAAAACTGAAGGATCAAATTAAAAGTAAATATATATTTGGCACTAGTAACATTTTGAAATGCATGTTATAACATTTGGGGTTTTTATTTTTTTTTTTTCAGCTGAGCGTGCTTTGGATACCATGAATTTTGATTTGATTCGCAACAAACCGATTCGCATCATGTGGTCGCAGCGCGATCCTTCACTCCGCCGTTCAGGCGTTGGCAATGTCTTTATCAAGAATTTGGACAAGAGCATCGATAATAAGGCTATTTATGATACCTTCTCGGCATTCGGAAACATTTTAAGTTGCAAAGTCGCGACTGATGAAAAAGGAAACTCAAAGGGCTATGGGTTCGTTCATTTCGAGACCGAAGAGGCAGCCAATACTTCAATTGAAAAAGTAAATGGTATGTTGTTAAACGCTAAAAAGGTGTACGTTGGCAAATTCATTCCACGCAAGGAACGCGAGAAGGAACTTGGAGAGAAGGCCAAACTTTTCACCAATGTCTACGTGAAGAACTTTGGCGAGGACTTTGACGACGAGAAGCTCAAAGATCTTTTTGAACCTTATGGCAAGATCACCAGTTTTAAGGTATGTAATATAAAATTTCTCCTGTTTTTGTTTAAGATGATGATCAAAAAGGAACTTAAACTAGTAATTTGAGAAATTGAATATGTAAATATTTTAATTTTGATTGTAGATTTTATAGAACTCAGCTGTATACCCTTGCTCATATATAGTCGAAACTAATGTGCAAGATTAGAAGCTGTAAGATCAAGAACTAATGAATGTAGGGGTTTGAAAAATTATGATTACAAGCCTCTTGACATTAAATGTTATGTTTACAGGATCTCAGATTTTATTGACTTTTAATAATCTTCACAACGCGGTCTAAATGAATTTAAAGCTAATTTCGATAATAATTTGTAACTTTGACTAACGGACTTGTGAGGACTCGCGTAGCTATACTGAAAGAATCGTCACCATAGCTTTTCTATCTTTGTTAACAAAAGTTGTTTCTATCGCTATTCCCTGTTCACATTTTATTTAACCGTTTTTATATTAGAAAATAACATATCTTAACGACCCTAATTATTATCACTGGTGGAAGATCATTTCTTCTGGATAGTCTCCGTGTAGGTGCAATTAAAGCATGCTATTTCAATTGTTACTAGCGTCATATTGATTCATTACGATTGTAACAGGACGCATTGGTTTTATTTAATTCGAAGGCTAGAATTTTCAAACAATTTATACATCACATTTAAATAAGCAACAAGCTTATTAATTCTCGTATTTGTTACATAAATGTTTGATTCACTGGTTTGAAGAAAGTGTCCATAATAATTTCCAGATATATGTATATCTTTGAGCTGATATGCTCAGATACTTCATGAAATTTAGAGCCAAAGAAGCCCACTTTTTTGTTTAAATTCCGTACCGCTACTCCGTAAAAAAATTAACAGCCTGTGAAGAGCATTCTGTAAAAAATATCCGAATAAAAAGTATTTTTTTTATGGTTTTGTTTCAGGTCATGGTTAAAGATGATGGAAAGAGCAAGGGATTTGGTTTCGTTGCTTTCGAGACCACCGAAGCCGCTGAAGCCGCAGTGCAGGCTCTCAACGGCAAGGACATGGGCGAGGGCAAAGCTCTGTACGTCGCCCGTGCTCAGAAGAAGGCCGAACGGCAGCAGGAGCTTAAACGCAAATTTGAAGAACTAAAGAAGAAACGTCAAGAATCTGTTTACGGCGTTAATTTGTACGTGAAAAATCTCGATGACACCATTGATGATGAACGTTTGCGCAAGGAATTTTCGTTATACGGCACCATCACTTCGGCTAAGGTGATGACTGATGAAGAAGGTCGTTCCAAAGGCTTCGGATTTGTGTGCTTTATTTCACCGAATGAGGCCACTTGTGCTGTGACCGAACTAAATGGACGCGTGGTCGGCAGCAAACCTTTGTATGTTGCATTGGCTCAACGCAAGGAAGACCGCAAGGCCCATCTGGCCTCACAGTATATGCGTCACATGACTGGTATGCGTATGCAGCAACTAGGTCAAATCTTCCAGCCAAACGCAGCCGGTGGCTTCTTTGTGCCAACTATGGCACCTGGACAGCGTTTCTTTGGACCGCAGGTTACTGCACAGATGCGCAATGCACCACGTTGGGCTCCACAAGTGCGTCCCGGCGTTGGCGCTCAAGGTGTACAGGCTGGCGCTGCGGCTGCCGCAGCTGCCGGCGGTTTCCAAAATACTGCCGGCGCTGTGCCGGCACAGTTCCGTCCGGCTGCTGCCGGAGCTCGCGGTGGACAGCCACAGCAAGTGCAAGGTGCACATGCCGGCGGCGCTGCCAATAATATCCGCAATTCAGGTGCCCGTGCCATAACCGGTCAACAAGGCGTAGCCGCACCAAACATTCAGATGGCTGGCGCTCCTATCGCTGCGGGCGGACAACAGCGTGCACCGAATTACAAGTATACAGCAAATATGCGTAATCCTCCAGTGCAGCAATTGGGACAGGCACAACCAGTGCAACAGCAAATGCACCAGCAAAAGGGTAAGTTGGCTTTTTGGATATATTCACATACGATTTCGTGTTAATCACTATATATACTTTGCAGGTCAGGAGAAGCTTATTGCGTCGCTCTTGGCTAATGCTAAACCCCAGGAGCAGAAGCAGATCTTGGGTGAGCGTCTTTACCCTCTAATTGAGCGTATGCATGCTACCATGGCTGGTAAAATTACTGGCATGTTGTTGGAAATTGAGAACTCCGAGTTGCTCCACATGCTGGAAGATCCAGAGGCTCTTAAGGCCAAGGTCGAAGAGGCTGTTGCCGTGTTGCAGGTGCATCGCGTTACTGAGCCAACCAACTAAACTAGACGTGATGCTGTCATCAACGTCATCAGCAAGCCCAGGGCTTCTCACCATTTTAACAAAAGGAAAACTTTTAAGAACACAAAAAAAAAAAATTCAACGTTAGTAACAACCAAAATCGACTTAAAACAAGAAAAAGCTACATTTTGCTCAGTCATTGCAAACGAAAAACGAAAAAAACAAATTTCAAATTTTCCTCTAATGGCAAAAGAGTTAGAACGTGGGCGTGGTACGCCATTATTCACACCCGCTGTTGCTTTAATTATCCTTTTTCTTTTTTTGTTTATTCTTTTGTGTCAACAGTTAAACACTTTCTTTTCATTATTTCGTTTCACATTCGTGAATAAATAATATGAGTTTTTTTTTCGTTGCTTTTTTCAGTTTTAAATTCGTTTTCAAGTTAACTTCAATTTTTTCAAGTAAGACGAAAGAAATCTTGTCAGAATCACAGAATCGTAAAACCACAAGAATCAACCAAACAAACAACAGCATTCCAAGTATCAAGAATACTTCGCGGAAGTCGCACCAGAAAAATACTTTGGCTTATTTCAATTTGAAGAAAAAGAAACACGCATCGAACCTACAATATTAACAAATATGTATGTTGTTTGCTCGTGTGTAGAAATCTGTAAACAAACGATTTTACACAAACAAAAAACGAATCAAGAACACTTCATGCAATTATTGAATCAAACCGCGATGGCAATGTATCTCGGAATCGTTTCTTTTTTAAATTATACAATCTAATCAATCAAATCTTACTACACATTATAAAGCAAATTCCACTTTATTCAAGATGTTTAAAAACGCCTAAATTTAATATTTTTGTGTTACTTGAATAAAATCATTTATTGTGTGTTTCAAAAGGTATCACATCTAAGATTTTCTGCCATTTTCATCTGTGTCTACTTGAAATTGAGGATTTTTTCTTTTTGTCTATTAAATGAGATAAATGGTATAACATAACAGAAAAAAAAAAGAAAAAGAACAAAAAAATTGTAAAAAACTGAAAAAAAATCTTTAAAAATTGAAAATCGACTTGGGGAATGTAATGAAAAAAGTATGCAAAAGTAGGGAAAATACAAACAAAAAACACAAGTGCAAGGGGAGGAAAAAATATTAATGAACAGCGAAGTTTTTGCTACTTTCAATATATACATATTAAAAACTAAAAAAAAAAAAATCACAAAAAAATTGCAAAACTTAAACAAAAATTAAGAAAAAAATTTATGCGAAAGATAAAAAATGTAACGACAATGAAAGGATGCCGCGTTTTTATTTGGGTTCCTTTCGTTGTTGGTGAACATGAAAAACATAGAAATTGATTTTTTACCACACAGCGACAAGCATAAAATTCATATTTTTTTATTATAAAACAAAAAATATTGATGATTTTCTCTTGAGGAAATATTTGAATCGGAAAAATTTCTCAACAATAAAATCTAATAACCAAAACCGAATTGGAATTTGACCGGAAAGAACAAAAAACAACATTATTTGTAATTCATATCCAAATTTGCATTGAAATGAAAGATTATATATGGTTATATATTAAAATACATACGCCGCTGCTAATAACAATTAAAGCGAATAGATCGATAGAAACAGGAATTAGCGATTATATTTTAAACAAAAATGTAAAAAATGCATTCAAAATGCATTAATCATAAAATAATTCGAAATTTGTAAAAGAAATCAATCAATAACTGAAATATTTGAATTAATAAAAATAAAATTCCACTTCGGCGAAACAAATGTAGGTGTTTTATTTAATGATTCCATTACCAATTTAAAAAGCACTGGTAAGAGCTATAATGAAGATGCTCGACTTTTTTCTTAAAGACACTTTTTATGACTTTCATTTGCAGCTTTTGTAGATCCAAAGTTTTAACAATATAGGATGGTGCATTCTATCGTTTTTTGTTTTAATGTTTAGTCCTAAAACATTTTGTAAAAAAACTTTATCAAAATGTAATAAAAAGTGCCACAAAAGCCTGGAACAAAGAAAGATCTTAGTATTTGGTAATGCTTTCAGGGTTATAATGTGGGAGACAAATATAATACGTGGAATAATATGCAAAGTTAGTTGAATAGAAAGTCACAAATATTTTTCATGGTCATTACTTCAAGACATGTATGGAATCGTTAAAATGCGAAAGAAACTACATAAAAGAGCTTTGGCGATTTCGAACCTAATCTATCCAGCAGGTTTGAAGATCATGTTTATGTCCAGAGATATCGAATAAACATCTTGAATTGTGACTCGTACTCTAAGCCCGTTCGTCTAATGCACTATTAACAACTTGAAGATCTGAAAACACAAGGGGTAAGTAGCTGCGAAAATGTATTTAAAATATTGAATAACATATTTTGTAAATGACTAACTCTGAAAAATAAAAACCACTTCCGAACTGAAAAGATTATATAAATTTATATACTATATGTATATACATTGTACCATTTTTCTATGTTCTATCTTTAGATCACTTTTGATAGACCGCCCGCGTGCTCGTTAATATAATTGTACAAACATGTCACGATTGGCTTATTACGGCATATTCTTTTATTGAATGTAAATACATAAATAATTGCGTACATCTTAAAACATAAAAGGATTAAGTTTAGTTATGTTTGCATGACTACATGAGAAAAGTGCGAAAAAGACAATAAATAAAATTGTGTCATTGGCCATTGCGGCTTAAGTCAAATAACAATTCGAACAATCTTTAGGCTTAAAGGTAAAATAAGCTATTTGGCCAACAGCTATAGGCTAGCTTCCATTTAATCTTCATCATCATCATCATCAGCGGGCACGAACAGATCGTTCTCTTCAAGAAAATTTGCTACGTTTTTGCTAATAGTGGCGCCTACAAATAATCCAGGCACAACCGCACATACAACCGCCACAAGTCCTGAAAATAGGTAAACAAGTATGTATATTAAGTCTAAAACCATATCAGCCTGCCCAAATGGAGAAGGGCTCTAAAAACTAAATACCGAAGGGCATTTCCTCTGGCTTGGGCTTCAATGCTCCGCTACGATAATGTGTAGCCATCATCCGTTTACACTCCCTTTTTCCCAATTGCTGCGCCGTGTTTACAAGATAGGATAAGCGTGAGACAATCATTATCGGCGCGATTAAAAGGCGTCAAATTAAAAAATTGATCCGAAATTGGCTTTTATTTTAATGAATCAGGTGTAACTTTTAGTGTTGAAAACTATTTGAAGTCAATGTAATTGCGAACTAATGAGTGTTGGTAAATTCAGTATACCCAACCAACAAACTTATAAATTGGACATTTTTTTGAGTCCCTCTGTAATATAAAATAGACGTTAATATTTTATAAATTACTTTGAACAATTTTGCTATTAATTTAATGAAATTGTAAATATCGTAAAAACAGCGATTAAATAATTTCAGATGCTTAGTAGTGACATTTTAGCCCTACTCAAATCAATCCTTTATCTCTTTCGCACTTATATAGATAGCTTAATATGTACAAAGTTTTTTCTTAAGGGATACGAGCACCTTACGGTGTGCTGCCAGATGGATAACAAGCCAATACTGCTGCGGAAGTTTTTTTTCTAACATACTCTAGTTGTTATGTTTTATCAGAGTGCGTCGCGCTAAAATAAAAATGAGCCGTTCAGAAGATCTACGGGAGCTTAAAGATTTCTGTATTCAACAACTTTATAAGTGTTCAGCAAACATACAATGCTTTATAAAGGTGACTGAGGATGCTTTTCAACAGTATAAAGATAATGATGTAGACGCGCAATCGGCCGCGTCGGCGCCATCTGACTTTGACATGCATAATTTTCTTCTTGACAATTTAACCACGGTGCTAAATAAAACGTTTAAGTTCAATGGAGACTTAGATCCAAAAAAAATTCAACGTGCTTCCAACTTCGAACTTACAATAAAGCCTGCGGCCGGCAAAAGACAAGAAGGTGGTGAAAAAGAAGCAAAGCATGAAAGTTCAATAATTTCCTCGTCTGAAGAAGGGTACGATGATGACTCCGTTGAAGCTGACTCTGAGCGATCAATAACTGAGTCAACAATTAACGAGGAGCAACAAAATTCAAAATATAATGACCTCAGCGTGTTCAGTTATTTGCGCAAAGACCTTACCAACTATAATGTTGGTAGTACTATATCTGGAACACTTACTTGGGTAGGTGAAGATTCGTATATTTGTATTATTGCACATGAGGGAGATAAATGTAAAGAAATGCCAGTGCTGTCGGGAACAAACAAATTCCAATCCATCCTGGGCTTGCCACCACGCGATGAAGTATTTGGTCTCTGCCTGCCAAGAGGCGGGGTTTTTCGCGCCATTCGCACTTCCAATGTCTATAAAAACGAAAGTTGTGAGATTGTATACGACACAATTTTGATCGATTTCGGCGAGAGTTTAAAGACTGCTTTAAAAACACCAACATACAGGTTGCCTGAAGATATAAGAATTAGGCCAGCACAAGTCATATATTGTTTGCTTAATAAATTCAATCTAGCTGACTTGCAAGAGCAAATATACGAAACTATAGAGGTACGTGTGTTAGAAGTACATTTGTGGGAATTAGTAGTCGAAGTTTTACCACAAAACATAACATCAAATAATAACGATTATCAGGAACTCGACAACAACCTTAATCGAGCAAAAACTACAAACCCTTTTTTGGATGACTACGAGGACAACATACCGGTACAACTGACTGATTACGAATGGGAAATGCTTAATGAAGAGCCCCTTGGTACAACTAATGCACTTAAGGCCGTCATGGGATATGTGCCTAAGGATGAACAAAGAATTTGCCGTTTCTATAATCCTGAAACAGGAAATTGTTTTAAAGGTGCGTATTGTTAAATTATGCATTAGGATGATTGACAAATGCTATAAAAGTTTTCAGTTTTAATCAATAATTTTTTTTTTTTGCAGGAGCCACATGTCGCCTGGAACATATGCCTATGGATCCAGATGGTCACACGAAGGATATAGAGCTAACAAAAACGTGTGTACAAAATAGAACACCGCAAACATTTTACGTTAAACAAACTCGGTTAATTATCACACCTGTGTATATAAAGTCTCTCACACATTTCTATGCACATATTGGCAATAATGTGGAACAACACCTATTGATCTGGACAGAAAATAATTTACCCAATGACAGTACTCGGCTGAAACAAGAGCCTCATATACTTGAGATGGTCATTGCTAAGTTTAATGATGGCAATTACTACCGTGCTCAAATTCTTGAGCGGCTAGACGAGTCGAATTTTAAGGTGTTTTTTGTAGATTTTGGTAACGAGTCTCTCATCGATTTGAAGGATATGCTGATATGCGACCCAATTACGGCATTTGTGCCATACCAGGCAGTGCTTTGTCGCATAGCAGGCATTGCCATGCTTAATGATATCAGTAATGATTTAATTGACTATGGAATTAATTTGCTGGAATCTCGTCTCTTAGATAATAGTTTTACGGTAAAAGTCATAGAGCACTATGAAGACTTAGTCGTGAAATTCGTTGAACAAGGCTTCAGACAAACACCATTTGATTTAATTGATCTTGGCTGCGCACAGCCTTATTAGCTCTCAACGTCATAAGACTATTTGAATGTGCTTATAAAGTAGAATCTGTGGAAATAATGCAGAAAATTAAAATATTATTTTTTCAATTAACCTTTACATCACAAACAAAATAAGAAATTTTTTATATTAAAATCATATTTTATATAAAATATGATATTACACACAAAATGTATTAATACTTTTAATTGCTGTGAATTTAATTTATCATTTTCGTTATATAGTTTTATGAAGACTAAATATCAAACCTAGATATAAGATATAGAAGAGCAAAACCAAAAATAATTAGAAATTTAAGAAATAATATATTTGAAAACAAATATTAACTGAAGTTACAATTATGAAAGAAATCAATATTTACAACAAAATGCATTTCAATATTCATGTACATGAATCGAAACTGAATGAATTTTTGGAATTAATGTATTTCAACTCGACTATTTGAAACAAATTCTAACTAAAGTATGAATATGAAAGAGATAAAAGATTATATTTAAATAAGAACTTTTCAATTAAAATGTATATGCATAAGTGTTAACGAAATGAAACAAAAATCGAATAAAACCATTGTTCCTTATGTATTAATTTGTCTAATGAGCTTTATCGGTGGTTGATTTGTTAAGCGTTTTGATACTATTTTTTTTCTAAGAAGTTTATGATGTAAATAGCCGTCTTTAGTGGGAACGATGCGCTGCTTAGAATCTTTAGTCTCTCCACCTAGACGAATAATCGGCTAAAGGTGAGAAATGAAGATCTTAAATTATTAGCTAGGACATCTTGGGCTTAGGATATTATAGTTACCACCCTAAGGGCATTAAGAAAGGAGACCTCGCTGTTCGCGCCAACTATCACGGAATAAGTCTCCCTTCCATTCGATATAAGATTCTGTCGCGCGTATTGTGTAACAGGCTGAAGCCATATACGGATTCACAGATAGGACCATATCAGTGTAGCTTCAAACCAAAAAGGTTATTCAGTGAATAGACCCGTGAGTTTAACAAAGCAACACACCACCTATTTGTCGATTATAAATCCGCTTTAGACAACCGATACGACCAAACGACCTGCCTGCACTAGGTATCCCGGTTTCGTTCGCCTTTGCATGATGACGCTACCACACACACAAAGCGTTGTCAGGGTGGGGAAAAACCTCTGCGACCCCTTTGATAATTAAATTTATAAGTACGAAAATTGAATTTGTGGGTTTATACATATGTTCCACTACTTAGCCCAGGCCTCAAAGGCATCAAGTTTCGCCTGAATGACACAATTGCGTTGAAAGACAAGATGTATGTGTCGTTCCCGTCGGTAGCCACATTACTAATACAAGTACGATGTCTAAGATGTGGACAATGTATCGTACAGGTACAAAAAAGTGGTGGACTGCTCATCTTTAAAGAACAAGCATTAATGCTTTTTAAGAAGATAGTAAAGCATTATTGGATTGCTTGGTGTCCAGTATGATAACAACAATTCTGTGACATTGTTCAGGATTCGCATTAATTTTGCCAATTCACGTTTATGCGGGTGGAGTTCTTTCGTGAATTTGCTCGAAGACTGAGTTGTCGACATGAGAAAATAGTCTAAACTAGTATTAAATAAAAGCACTTAAGAGAGCTGAGCCTGGCTCAATTGATCTTGCATCAATCATGTCATAACCCAGCGTCAGTTATGACAGGTATTTTACAATTTTAACTTCATAGTATCAGATTCCTCCAGAAGATCCGCAAGAGTTGCTTTATTGATTTTATAGCTATACACGATTCAAATGTGTCGGCTTTGCAAAGGTTAAAATTTGCCAATAAGTTGCTAATAGTATCGTATTTATTTTCTGCCATTTTACTATTCAATAATTTTCACTATCTAAAAATTTGAGCTTATTTCTTATTATCTCTATAAAAAAAACTAAACGTTTCAAAACACGGAGGTGTTCGATATAGTTTGAGCTAAGCTTCCCTGTAGTTAAAGCTTCTACGTCCAATAAATAGGTTGCAAGTTAAAAAATGTGATAGCTGTTGTCAGTGGAAATTTTTCAAACGAATATAAGAATAAATTGTTTGGCTTTTTGGAAAGAATAGTTAGTATTATGAAAGAGATAAATAAGTAATATTGTGAACGCAATTGCTTCCAGGAAGATCAGCATCACGAATTTTTACCTAGCACAGCAAATAAATTTTCCATTTGAGTTATTTCGTGAATTGTCCTCAAACATCTTATTAATAATCCACGTTTACCATTCGGATTCCAAGCCATGTGACGATATTAGAACAACAACGGTGGAGGTGACTTCAAATACAGAAACAGCTACAGGGAAATGAGCTTTTCATATTATTTTCAATTAAATACACAATGAAACGAAGACAAACTCGAATAAACTAATCAAAATAAAAAACAAAACTGTCACTAATGTATAAAAGTTAAGAATATAAAACCTTTTTTCCTTGTATGCTATTGCTATCCTTACATTGTTGTTGACAATGAGTTGCTGCGCCAGGCGCTAATAGATTATGCCGCAACGATTAGGCATGTAGGCAGCAGACCATAAATAACACCTGGAAAATCTCACACGCATTTTCAGCATTGCTAAGTATATCTAGATTTAAATGCTTGCGTGTGCGGAATGTTAACAATTATAGTGCAACAATGAAGACCAGCCGAGGTTCCTAAATGCAGAGTGTGTGTTGTTGCACTTTAACTGCTTAGAAGCGTCTATGGGCGAAAAGTGGTGCTTGAAGATGTTCAATTCTAATTAGATAGCAGGAATTCGAACACATGTTGGCACATTGATTTTCAACAAAAATATATTTGAGGTAAAGGATGAAATGTCATCGTACAAATGCTGTCAACCCTTAAAACAATTTGTCGAGTCCTATAATTAAAATATACATATGGTAAGAATATTTTTTTGCATTATTTATATGCACGATTAATTATTTATGTTGGTTCTTTTTTTATTTAAGCTCATCTATTTTTACTAAATTTCAAAACTTCTGATCTATGACGCTGGTACTCTTAAAGTATTCTTTCGTTGGGATCGGATTGTATTTACATACATACATGCATATGAATATTAATGCCACTGAGCGGCTTCAAAGTGCTAATGTCATCAAATTAAAGGTGTCATTAACCCAGTACGCATTGTGAGTTTACTTATCAATTACCCCCTCATATTTTTTGACCATTGTACAAATATTGTAACAATTACATGTTGGAATTTTATTACCTTCTAATTTACTAATATATAAATATGTAGTGCATTTCTTGTATGGTCGTTATTCCAACTGTCCCATTAGTAACTACATACAATTGTCGAAAATTAAAGTGAATGGGTGGAGTTAAGGGACATAAATTATGCGTTTGATGTATGTCTGTAGTTCATGTGTATTTATGAGTATGGACTGTGCTGGTAACACGAGCAGTAAGCCTTTTTAAACGTAGCTATAACAGGTTAAAGCACAGGGTCAAGATAACGGATTCACTCTCCGTCGTATTTGATATCACAGGTGGCATAGGTGGAACGTGATATATCGTTAATACTAGTATGAAATTGAAGCTAATCTTTTAGATAAAAACAGAATGCTCAAAAAAAGTCTATGAAAGGAGCTTTAAAAGAGAACACATTATGGAGATTACATTGCTTGTTCATATTACCATCCCAGCATTTTGATTGAATACTTCCCAAAACAAAACAGGAACACTTTTGATGTGAATACATTGCTTTCCCGCTGCAGCCTTTTGTGATTGATATGTATGTACCACGTCTCATACTTTCGCTAATTAATGAAGAACTTATCATTTCTCTTATAATGGGTGAAACTTTATCTTAAAAGTTTTCGGAACTATAAACTTTGACGTTTTAACTATTTTATGAAAGAGTGGTACTGCTTAATGGTATAATCTTTCTTTTATTATTTTTTTGTTTATTCTATTCATTTCTCAACTCTAGATCGATTCTGAGAGTAGTAAAGAGTATAGAGATTTTTTCTTTTTGTTTTAACTATTTTTCACAGAGGTCATTTTCTAGGTGAGTTCGTCGAATTGTGTATTCATTTGTTCATTTGTTCAGAGAAAAAGTTCTGTTTTCCAATGATGCGTTGTTGATGGATCAATCGAAAGTTAGTGTAGTATAGTGAGCGGATTTGGTTAGAACTTCGAAAAACGAGAGGGCAAACAGATTTGTATGGAGGCAACATCTAGAGGTCTGATTAGAATCTAGAATGCATATTTTATTACGATTGAAGTAAGATACACCAATTTAAGCATTTCTAGTTAAAATGAAAACTAAAAGCACATAATTTTATACAAAAACTCAGAAAGGGATGGTTAGTTTGAATATCCGGATTGTATTCCGGACTATATTTTTTTTACACGATTTAACAATGAATTTATACTTGCAATCTGTCTTTGAATAAATGTATTTACATATTTAGAGATTTAATTTCGGCAATTTTAAATATGGCAGGTCCAGAGTATGGAATCGTTATAATCTTCTTAAGTTATCTGAGTTGTTTAATAACTCAAGTGCCAGGTAATTCACATGTTTATACAAATGGCAGGTTCCGGTTTTTGTGGATATCTTTATTGCTCATATACCAAGAAGCACCAGGGTTTTTATGTTGGAATTGCTTGCTGTACCACAGAGTTGCATCGCGTATGTCCATACTGGCTTAAGATCTGCCTTATATAGGCGAATTTTGATTTCTAGGCTTAGTTGTGAATGTGGTCTTAGCTGCCAGTACTTTTTTTGGACTTAGCCTTGAGCTACATTTGCTTCACCTTAATGTGTTGCTTCTAAGTTAGTCGTTTGTCAAGGTGTATTTCCAGATATTTCACCGAACCTCTAACAGGAATGACGGAGCCATTTAGCGTTATTTTCGGACAATTTCCGCGTTGCAGTGCAAATGTAATGTGCACGGAATTCTGGGAATTTACCATATTTTTAACCTTTTTTCAATTATATTAAGTCGTTCTTGAAGTTGTTTGGATGCAACAGCTAGGTCTTTATTTGTAGCAATTACTGAAGTGTCATCAACATATGTGGCCATCTCAACCCCGTTAATTGTAGGTATATATAGCGTCAGTAGTATGTATATTAGAAGACTTGTCAAGTTCTTCAGGTTCGACTTTATAATTAAGTTCTATGGTGCGGGTAACCACTTCTTAATTTTATAAAGAAGACCAGAACTTTATCGAACGCCCGTTTGACGTCTAGGAATACCTCTACACTATACTTCTTCAATTCAAATGCACTTAAAATCGAGTTCGTTATACGGTGACGCTGCTCAACAGTTCCGTACCCTTTTCTAAGCCCAAATTGATTTTTAAGTATGATGTTTTAGATCATCCAGCACAGGTAAAATTCTTCTTAAAAGTATTTTCCAAATACTTTAGAGAACGTCACAAGCAAACATATGGGACGGTACGATGATGTGCAGCCATCCGGCTTATTGGGTTTAGGAATCATAATTATTTCAGCGCATTTCCATTGCCTTTGAAAATACTACAGTCTGAGCATGGAATTGAATATGTACATATATCAATAATTGAATGCATTTAGGTGACAGCTTAATGATTGTGTTTCCATCTATTTTGTCGTTCCTCTTGCACTTCTGAGATAGTCGTCTATACGGAATATTTTATTAGAATTGACTTAAGATACCATAAATTAGGTGTTTCTAACTAAATCAACCAAAAAAAAATTGTTTCATATAAAAGCACAAATAGATGGTGCAGGTTTGTAAGATGGATTACTCAGGAATTCCACATTCTATCTGCAAAAAAGCTAACCTGCTACCCTTTACATGAACTATAACCAAATATGAATACGATTTTGCTTTTTTAAAATAATTCCTTATTTAACATTGAATACGTTCCAAATCAAATACATCCCTTTCAAAGTACACCAGACAAAAAGCACCTAACTTCTGCGAATCAGTTTTTTGGTAAAAGATCCAAAGCAGTGTGAGATGGCGTATTGTCGTGGAGATTTATCTTTGCGTAGTCAGTTTTTTTATTTTATATAATACGATACTCGATTGAACATTGCGCTAAAATAATTGAATCGAACCTAGAAGCAGTTTAGGAATAATATATAGTACACAAATGTATTGTATATCCCTTATTTTCACTAAATTTGAGCTTGTTTTGTATTCCTATTAAACGCTTACTCACATCTAACAACAAATAAAAGGGTTAAACAGAAACTTTTGCCGACAGATAATAAATTAGCGCATACATTATGAAATGCGTGTCGTTAAAGGATTCACCCACCGGGCTGCTTTTCCGACCACCCAGAAAAGCACCTCAAAATATTTTGTGACAACTTATGGCAGAGCGATAGCGACTCATAAATAACTAACTCATATAAGCAGAGCAGGTGACATTTTCTCAGAGTGTAGGTCGTTTTGTCTTTGTTAAGTTAAACGATAGCAAAAAGTCTTGCATTGAACTAGAATACCAACATACACATATGGGGTTTCCTTTTTGTAGATTTGACAATTCATGCTGATTTTCAGATTTTTTGCCGAATTAATGACTCTATAAGCAATGATTATACATACATAATGATAAGACAGTTATTAAAGTAATAATCTTTTTTTATTTAATGCTTGAAGTAGGATTTGATAAATTTTTAAAACAAACAGAATATAGCTATTCTGCTAAAACTTCAGCTACTTTCTAAATTATTCCAATTCTGATTGGCTAATGAAAGTTATCCTGCCCCACAATGACGGCGAGTCGTGTATCTCTGTAATAGTTTTAAAACTCAATACCGTAATACATAACATACGTCTAGAAACACCCCCAAATCTCTACCCAACCTCAAACCTTCTCTTAAAAAAAAAACAATAAAATGGTCAACTTTACGACGGCAACATTCCAATGCATTTGTGGCCACAACACGCGCCACAGAAAAGCTAACAATTTCGCTCGCGTTCGCCCCCGTCAACTGAATGAGTGGGTGTATAATTTGTCGTATAACCAGTTATATGAAGTCCTTATAACCGTCGCAGCGAAATAAATATCATGCGGCATGAAAAGTGTCATGTATTTGACGAATAATTACCGTCAACATTGCGTGATTGGTTGAATCAACGCTAGTGTTCTTAAGCGGGCGCCATCTTTTTGGTTTGAAAGAATGAGTAGCACTGCAAGGGTTGGCAGACTTCCTAACATATAATTATAGTTGCTCTTGGTCTATCTATTGCTAGCTAGCTATGTATATTCTCTAGTCTGTCGCGTTTGACAGTGTCATTCTCAGTTAGTAGCGTAAGCGGACAAGGACAACGCCGCATGAATTAGGTTTACATTGATGCATTTACTTTTGTTTAGCTACCAGAAACGTCAACAACGATATGGAAGCGCTAACGTTTTCCGCAAATGAAATTCCACGTACACAAAATCTAGTAGACGCGTCGGAAACAGGTAGATACCAAACATTCGAATCACCGTTGAAACATTTATTTATGAGTCGCCATACATTGCAGTATCACAATTTCGCATCCACAGCCCAAAGGACATTTCCAATGTATCCAACATTTCAACATTTTTGCAATTGGATAGCTCAAAATCGCCAATTTTGGATGTCACCGAAAGCGTATCACTGCACAGCGATGTAAACGAAATATCACCGTACGGCCACAGCATTGCACGCAGCTCCAATGAAACAATCTTCAAGCACAACAACTTACCAATGAATTTCTCAAACCTGAGCACGGCACCACTACTCAGCAATAAAATGCCATTGCCCGCTTTTGAGTATATAACGCCACCGAATAATGGAGTTAACAGTTTGGATTTCTCACTCATGGAACTAAATCGCATGGGTGCGGGCATGTTTCCGGGCTTTTTGCAACGACGACCGCGTGGTGAGAAGCGTCCTATACCGGATGAGCAAAAGGATGAAAAGTACTATGAGCGACGGAAACGCAACAACGAAGCAGCTAAGAAATCGCGTGATGCACGCAAGATTCGCGAAGATCGTATTGCTCTCCGAGCTGCATTGCTTGAGCAAGAAAATTCGATTTTGCGCGCCCAAGTGCTGGCACTTCGAGATGAGCTGCAAGTAATACGTCGGCTACTGGGTAGCGGCAGTAGTGTTGGCGGATTGCTAGCAGTAGGTTGTGGCAATGGCCTCGGTTCTGGGCAGCTTTAAATTAGTTAAAAATTAGAATTTATTAATATTTCTTTGTTATTGTAAATAAATCGAAAAATGAAGTTAATATGCAAGTACATATATCACTGTGAACGGAAAAGCTCACCTCAGTGTCTTCAGCAAAGAGCCCGATCAAGTTTATACACCATTAAAATGGTCTTAAGGAAAACGTTTATATGTATGTATATTAAAACGGATAACTTCAAAGTATAGAAGAATTAAAAATAACCAACGGATTATTGGGACACCTATCGCCACAAATTATTATTTTTTTTAGTCGAGGCCTCGGGGCGAGTTCACAAAGCTCGTTCAAGTGATACTTGTTTTAAGTTAATGAAATAGTATGTTTGTTTGAATACTTTGGAACACGTAAAATGTTTTGTTGCAATGAGTAAGCCAAAGTTGTGGAATAAATAGAAGTGCAGAATTAATTTATGTTATTTAATTATTTTGCTACCTCGACATTTCAAAAATGTGATCGACTACTTTTTACTAATGAAACCAAGATCTAACTAGATTATGTGTACTATGATAGTTACAATGAAATTCGACGAAACAATAGTCAAAAAAGTCCACGAAATCGTTTTGAAGGATCGTTCCTCATTGTAACTTTCATCAATATAGCAATTCGTGCAATTTGTAATCTCTGGGTGAAGAATATACCCATTTCCGTTTAATGTTCTTAGACAGCAGCATACGCAGACTACGATTTAATCAAATGAAAATTGTTTTTATATATGAAGTATTAAAACCAGCAAAAGAAAAAGGACTAACAAAATGTTGCGTGGTGACGGGTAACACATCGAATTTAATTATAGTATTTCCTTGATAAGATATTTGACGATGGACAGTGTTGGATCATTGCCAACCATATTGCTCATCCAACTCTGGCCAACTCTCTGTAGACAAAAACCATTTCGTGCTCCCACGTAGATATGTTAATTTATTTTTTGAGTAAGAACTATAACCACGGCATGAAACAGTATTCACAGCTTGTTACTTCTACAATTCTGTAAGAGTCTAATTAATGATTGAAGCCGTCGCAATGCGCTGTGAGTAGTGTAAAATTTTGGAGTCCAGCTAAAGAGAAAAGATAGTCGCTATCTGTTAGTGTAGAGATATACATTTTTCTGCTGCCCATATTAACATCCAGTATTTTAAGGCCCTGTGCAGGTAGAAATAATGTTCGGAGACCCCCCAAAGTTACCCCCATTATGGTCAGGAGTGATAGAGGAGTCGATATAGCAACGTCCGTCTGTCCGTCCGTATGAACGAAAGGATCTCAGAAACGGTAATAGATAGACTTCGTGTTTTTTGCATTCGACTAGGACTTCTCCGGAATTTTACAAGTTTATTTTAAAATTTTGCCACTAAACCAGATAATATGACTAGGCACTATCACAAATAAAAATCAAACCGCTTTTTCAAGAGGTATTTATGTTCTTCAAACTGACTGAAAATAGTGTTGTAATTCAATCATGTTTGGAATGCCATAAAGGAGACGTCCGACACACCATAAAGGATAAATCAAGTTGACAAGTCGAATCGTTTAAGCCATTTCCGTCCGTCTGTCTGCCTGATTGTGTGTATGTATGTGCTCGTTCCCACATTCTTGGACATATTGGTTTGAAAGTCAGTAAGTAAATATTTTAAAACCAGAAGCAACCCATGTAAACCATATAACCAACGTTATTTGCAATAATGTGTTGGTGCTGATGGGATAGTAATATATGACGGAGCATGCAACTGAAATTTGGCTCTGTTCGTCTATTGGGGTGAGATCTCCGATTACATCATTACTTTGGATACAATAAATAATGAAACCCTAATTTACGTGCTGTCCTAAAATTTCTTTTATTATGGCGAAAGGAGAGAAGTAAATTCACATTCATATATTTTTACTTTTTGCACTTGGGAAATTGATAAGTTTAGTTTTCACTGGTCTTTTCCAAGATTATTTTACAATAACAAATTAGCTGATTTTTTCGAGTTTTTCCCTTCAAAGTGATCCAAAAAATTTAAATTTTGAAAAACCCTCCCAGAGTTATCTGGGCGATTATCTAAAAAAATAACGTTAATTTTTTGATTTCAGATAATCCAGCACAGAGTTATGAGGAGCACCGCAATTCTACTTTTTTCCGAGACGCTTCCGAATAATTGCTCCCATTGCGGTATTTTTTAATATTTAATCATGAAAATATTACACAGTATTCTTCGAATGTTATACTTAAAGTACCATTGGTTTTTATGGATTTTAACTGGATCGTCAAAAAATATTCACAAATATATGCCTTTTTGAAAAACATGACTCGATATATCAGCCCAACAATGGACTTGACCTAGCTAATAGTCGCTTTTCATTCTGCTTCGATCAGTCTTTTTATTCCAAGCCTCCTAAATTTTGCAGCGGCCTTTCGACCGAGTCATTTCTCGTGATTATACGGTTACCGAACTTCCCCTTTAGTAGATCAATTGGTTGAACAGTTGTGTAGCATATGACATACTTTTGTTGAAACCACATAGGGCTGCTGGCAAGTTTATCCAATTCTGGCCAAAAAAGTCTTCCAAAATATCATTATAGCGAACTCCATTGACCGTGGCAAGCGATATTTTTATCAACAAAAAATTATTGTATACACCTCCGGTGTAAGCACATTCATTGAATACAATTTATCTGAACAATGACAATCTAAATATCCAAATCTATCTAGTATAGACTCCTATGCCTCGAATTTCAAACGGTCTGATATATCTATATCGAAACGCCTTCTTTCTCCTGTTAGATTTACATAAACTTAGTATACTATTTATCTATATGAGAACAGTGTAGAAAATTATATTAAATTTTAATGATCAACTTTTGAAACCGAAGCGCGGTGGCTGGTGACTTTATAGCATTTGGTGGCGAAGAGTTGTTGCGGTGTTATTTATTTTCCGGCGGTACTACGTTGTTCTTGGCTCTCTTGCTCACTCGAATCACAAATAGAAATGTAAAAGTTGAAGACTTTTCTGTAACAATGAGAAGATATTTTAGACAAGCTACAAAGCCATGATTTTCTGGACTATGTGGAAGTATGAAAACAAATCTCAGAAACTGTAAGAGCAGCTTGGTTTGAACCTAATTTCATAGAGTATTTGCATGCCACCCCTACTTATGCATTATGCAGTCAATTA
This sequence comes from Leucophenga maculata, assembly GCA_035044805.1. Lineage (NCBI taxonomy): Eukaryota > Metazoa > Arthropoda > Insecta > Diptera > Drosophilidae > Leucophenga > Leucophenga maculata. Next base: position 1,020,717 of record JAWNNP010001279.1, on the reverse strand, counting down.
CAACCTGTAACTTTTTTAATTATTATAGACGAATGCTTTACATATGGATCAGTAGGTGTGCTTATAGGTATAGTAACCGTATAAAACTGAATAGAAACTTTTATAAGAAAAAAATTATATGGTGAATTCTAAAGGATAAACTTTTATTAATATCAAAAAAACTTTATTAATACAGAGATTTAATATGGCGGTTTCTTACTGTACTGTTCATATATATTGGTGGATATGCCCATCTTTAAGGAATGAACTCAATACAAATCCACCGCTCACTTATATGTTTTTTTATGCAAAAATTTGAACCAGCTTAAATATCGATATGTCGTCTTCATATTGACAGCTATATTACATAATTAACCCAGAAATTTAGTTGCACCTAAATCCATAATGCTATAAAGCTGAAATGTTACTATACTCAGGAATTTTTTAAATGAACACATCTTTGTTTTTATATATCCATAAATACAACATTTACATGATCTGCGCATCTATCATTTTTAAAATTTTATTTTAGATTTGAATCTTAAGGGCAGGTTATATGGTGCCAGATATTTGATACGATGACAGAAAATTCAATAGACAATGTACAGAGAGACAGGCGGACATGGCTAGAGTAACTCGAGCTGTCGAGTTAATCACGAATATATATATGTATTTGTAGTTGAAAGCATTGCCTCCTGTAAAGCGTTGCAAATATTGTGACTAAAATACAACTGTTTCACACTTTGTGTGAAGAGTATATTACAAAATTTGGTTAGGTTTAGATAAACATTTACATTGCATTTCATGAGTGGACTATAATTACTCGAAAACGAGAAAAATTAGCAAAACATGTTGTCTTTCTTCTTCTTTCTTCTTCTGTTTGATGTTCCTTAGACCGCATTTTGCGTATTATGTTTTATTATTATTTGAAATTGTAACAATTGAACGGCTGAAATATGTTGTTAACATTATTGGCGTAATGAGTGAATTTGAACCTCATTGTTGTTGCGCTTAAGTACAACTAGGAACTGAGCGCTGCCAGACTTTCTGGCCACCGCTATATCAGCTATATGGTCCCCTGTCTGCTGTTCCATATTATTGACTAGCTCTCGATCCAAGTTGAAATCATAGACGCGCATTGATCCATTGGCCAAAGCAAAAAGACGCCATCCATCATTAGAGAGTACAAGGGATTGCACTAAATGCTTGCGTAGCGCCGATCCACTTAAAAGCAACTGTTGACTGTACACGCGTAGTTCGAAGGGACGCTTATGGTTGTGGATCAGATCTATAAAGGCCGCAGTTGTCGGGCGCTGTTCATAGTCGTCTAAATAGGCATTTTGCGATTGATTTGATCGACGCTCATTAATAATAATGTTTTGTATAGCACATGATTTGCCAGTTTCGAGATCGAAATCTATATCAGATGATTGTAATTGATTTGAAGTAGATTTTTGTGTAGATGATTGAGGAGTAGACACAGATATTTTTTTTTTTACAATCTCCTTCTGCTGGTTGCAGTTCAGTATCATAACTGAACCGTTTGATAGTCCCACGGCTAGATAATCCTCGTTGGTGAGCACACACAGTGCGGTCGGAAAGAGAAATCGACTCTCATTAATGACATAACTCGAGAATCGTGCCTGCTTCAGACTTTTCGTGCAGGACAGAATGTAGTTGCGATTTGTGCAGACGTAAATACGATCGTAACCGACATCAATTGTGGTAAAGCGTAGTCCGTCACCCTGAGTTTTATTATCCACGTTTGCTATTGCGTTCAGCTCGCGCAACACTTCATCGTTGTAGATGTTATTTTCAAAGTGTAATTTAGTCTTATCGAACTGGTTCGGAATGGTGCTATATGCACGTTGTTCAATATAGTCCCTTAGATCGCAGATTGCACTTTGAATGAGTTGAACTCGAGCCCATGGCGACTTGTACTCAAATTTGTTCTGTTCAGTTGTTGGTGTTTTGTTGGCCTGTCGCAAGGACAATTCCTGAGGCTGCAGCTGCGTTGAGGTCTCAACTAGTGTCCACACAGTTAGAATACCAGTATCATTAAGTGAAGCAAACTATCGGTGAAAAAAAAATCTCTATTTATTGATCCCGAAATAAAAAAAAATTTCAATATAATTTTCACTTACCTGTATTGATTTGTAATTAGTGGATACAGAATTACTAGTCAAGGTGCACTTATTAGATGGACGAAAGCTTCTCACATCTACGACGGCCCCTAAATCCAACAGCGATCTTCGTTGATTGTCTAATGCAAAGCTAGGCACAATAGACTGTGTAGCCGCAAAATGATTTAGCTCCCCATCAAGTTTTGAGCAAAATGTATAAGTTTCTCGCATATCCCACATGGCCAGACTACCATCCCGAAGTCCGCACACAACAATGTCTGCACTGTAATTACAAATCTCAACACGGGTAACTTCCGCCCAAGTTGAGAGCAAACGCAACGGCTTCGTAGATTCGGTTGTCGACCAGACCATTAGCAAATTTGCAAAATCTCCGCGGTAGACATCCGTTTCCGGTAAGCATTCGTGCACAGTAATAATTAACTGATCATTTGCGAAGATGCGTCGAACACGCAATGCGTTTAAAAACCCAGTATTGAGTTTGATGTAACCGCTGCTCATGTGTTCGAGCTTACCAACGGGCATTAGTGATGGTTCCGATGGCATGTTCCTCATCATGTTAGCATTGGTATTTAAAATCCTCGACATAAGCAGCGAAGTGTTATGCAAGAAGGCGTTAAGGTGCTCGAAGTCTATCGTTTTACCCAAATTTCGAACTTGATGTTGCATGTGACGCTGGCTTTCAGCATCATGCAGTGCACTCAACTGTTGCAGACTGTATTCGTATGCATCTTCAACACTATTTTTTGGTGTTACAATTCCGCTTAGATTGTAGCTTACATCCTCCCCACTGCCATTCTGTAAAGTGTGTGCATTGTTTTTGGTCAACTGTTGCATCGTTTGCAAGTCGTATGTTGGTGGGTGCTGTGTCCAGATGCTCCTCATTTCTAGTTCTTCGGTTTGACACTCGGTGGCAGTAAGCGCCTGAGTCTGTGTAGAAGTTTGGCAGGTATTTAGCTGACCATAAGTTTGCATATAGCTGTCATAGGTTAATGGCTTCATCTCAAAAATTTCGTACGTAAGGCAATCAAGATCTAACTTCTGCATAAGTTCTAAGCCTCTTTTATTCAATACAGGCCGGCTGTAAAATCCGAAATACCCACCAAAAAAGCTGTTCACATCTGGCGTTTTCTTGAAGTGAACTTGTATATCATTTCCGTAGCTACTGATACCAGAATCCAATTGCTCTGAATTTGCCATACTGAACATATCAAAGCTGTCGTACTGTTGCGTCGACTGGGAAGATAGATTCGACAGCTTGGGATGCCTCTGTAAGTTTATGTCGTAATGACCCGAGTCTAGTTTGCGGTCCAGTTCTTTATCCCGATGTATAACTGTTATCGGATTTTGCGTGGGTTCAGAGTCTTCATCCTCATCTTCTCCGACCGGGTTGTCTGTATCCTCTACGGAGCTTTCATCGCTAATCACGCTTGGGCTTACACAGTCCACTTCTTCTTCCTCGTCAGGTGTGCTGGTCGAATCTCCAGTTTCAAAATCGGATTCGTACGATTCAAAATCATCAGAATAGTTTTCTATGTCTTCTTGAGCAAAGTCCGATTTCGTATTTGCTGTTGTAGGCTGTGCTGCCGACGGTGTTTCTTTGGTTTCGTTAAAGTTAACCTCGAATGCAACAGCATTCTTTTTTATCGGCTCTGCTTCAAGTTGAATCTGAGCCTGAATTCTTTGCTTCGCAGATTCACGTTTAAGTACAATAACCTCCTCAGGATCAAGTGTTCGAGTTAATGTACGTGCACGCATCCTAGGTTGTTCTTGCGATAAGGCCAAAGTTTGATCAACCAGCTGCTGTTTTGTAGTTTCTTTGCGCCTTTGTGGAGGAGAAGCAACTGTTACATTGTGGTAAGTATCCAGTACCGCATTCTGCTTAGCTTTAACAATTGTCCCTTTTTTTATTACATTACTTCTACTTGTTGCAGGGGTTGATGCACTTGTCTTCACCAGTTTACTCGTAACATTAGTTGCTTCTGTTCGTGTTTTTGATGTTGGTAGTTTTGTAGGCTTTGTTTTATCCACACTTTCAACGCGCTTCAGTGTTTGTTGCGGTTTTTTGCCCGCAACCTTCGGCGCGGTACTTGTGCTCGTTAACTTCGAAATTGCGGTTTTGCGTGTCGTTTCATGTACCGATTTTTGCTATAAGTTTTAAATATTTGAATTTACATATATCAATAATGAAATACCGCCTCTTATTGTCTTTTTTAACACTAATTGGATCGAGAGGGCATGTGACTGTTAAAAAAATCTGTGAACGATCAATTAGGAAAGACGCTGGGAAGAGGAAGATAATTTAGTAAAGTGCGCGACTAGCTGGCTCTTTGTGATAAAGTGCGTTTTTCTCATTATCGGTAATATGTATTTGAGGAGATAATGTGCGTAAAGTGAGTTCTAATTTAAATGCATAAACATTTGCATATCGCATTGCGTTTGTGCTGTGGTTTGCTGCTTATTTATTTTTGCTTTTGCTCACCGCCAGTTTCGGTTTGTTTGACGCCATTTTCCTATTGACACAAATTGTGAATTAAAAATAATTAAAATAAATAGTTCAGTGGACGTCTTTATTTAATCAATGAATGTGCTTAACAATTTATTCAATTCATTGTTGTGGACTCATTCGTCATAGCAACAACAATGAAAACAAAGAGCAGCTGATTTTGTTTTGTAAGGTAAAGACCGATTACTATTGAGTGTTGGTCTACACTTTGCATGCAGTGTTTTTTATTGTTACTATTTATTTTAAATATAAATAAATCAGTTCAGAATTTATTTTCATAATCCTTATACCACATAAAGTATATATCCATGATCAGTTTAACATATAGCTACAGTCGTTTTCTGGAAGGTAAACACATGCACACAGAGCACTCAGTTAACTGATTGGCTCATAGCACTCGCAGAAAGAGCTCATCTAGCTTCAATCCAATCCCACTTTTCGATCGCCGACATTATTTGGAATTAAACCCAGAACTCTTCTGTATCCAGCTTATTGTACCAAATAAACTATATTGGTGGATTAAAAGAATGTTTGTGAATACAAATGTTAAAGTCCTTTTAATTTTAAATTTTATATCAAAAGTGCTCAATGCAGTTCAAGAGCGCTTTGCTAAAAATATATATCACAATAAATAAACGTGAATTCTTCGGCAAATTGTACATATGTATGTAGGTATGACTGTACTGTTTGTGACTAATATTCAAACGCTAAAACGTTCATTCAGCTGCACCAAAGGAAATAGCCGAAAACAGTTACGGCTACAGTCGGGTATAGATTACTTAGAAAAGCGCCAGAACCGCTTGTTGCTGCAAGTGGGTAGTAGTTCGCGGCATATCTGTCGAATATGTGTTCCATTATGCGTGTTGAGTCGTCATGCTTGAGATCTTGCAGTCCGCGTAGGCCATCTGTAGCGTCTCGGAACAGAACGTCGTTGCGCTTATCAAATATTCCATACATGGTAAAAGGACGCGTCTCGCTCTTGTATTTTTTACCAAAAAGGTGATCCATATCGCGCAAAGAATTGTAGATTTCGTTACGACGCGTTACTGAAGAGTTGTGTGTCATTAGATGACCTCGTGTAGTCCAATGTAAATAGCAGTACTCGAATTTGGAGTGATGTTCATTGGATCCGTAAGGGCAGAGTACGCGGAAAGATTTGTGTTTTGTTTTAGTGATCCAGTCAGAACTTAGATTACCCAAGGAATATTTTTTGTAAATATCTGAACTGACGAACGCTACATCGCCACCTTCGGCGAGGCAACGCATTGCGCCCTCTTCGCCACTATACTCCACGGGACACTTGTGTCCATTAGGTTGCCAGGTACAGGAGTCTCGGTGAAAATACGAGTGCACAGACTGCATGCGGCCGGTGATATTGACAATTGTATCTTGCAGCGAAAGATGAGCAGGACCCTCATACGATGGCAAACAGACTTTAGCTCCTTCAAGATCTTTAAAATTATTGTATTTAGAGTCCTTATTTACTACAGCAATGGTTGCATATCGTTCATGCATATCCATTGCATACTCGAAAAGCAGTGGCACAAGATTGTAGTCACGCTGTGCTCTGACGCGGTGCTCCTGATCAACCATCACTACATCGGCACTCTTATATCTTGTGTCGTCGAGACAGCTGTCCAATGTGGTAGCACGAATGCATTGAATGTTCGGCTGCACACCGTATACTTGAGATGCTTCTTGCAACCACGAGCATTTAATGTGCTGCATTATGGAAGTGGTGCAGTACACAATCGAACGTGGTGGATTGCATTCGGGGAAACTATAAGCCGACTGAAACGCCGGCGCCTGATCCAAGTAATCATCAATTGAAATAACATTGTCCAGCGGCATAGTAAAAACGTGATAAGTTTCCAGTAGACTAAGCAGTGCATTTTGCCAACTGTTTGGATCATTATGACTTAAACCTGTTACTAATCGTTGTATTTGAGCCGCGTGTGTGCGACGTGCAGCAATTACAGGCCACGGCTTAGCAACCCAAACGCATGGATGTGTTGAATTTATCGGTTGCATATGTCCATCAAGACAAAGAAAGCTGTATTCGTTGGCATTTGCTTGGGCCGGTATACCAGAGAGCTATAAATAACCAAATATTTTAATCTAATAATCTTCTATATTAGAAATAATGCTTACTTACACCAAAATGACTGCGTACATCATCCAAACGAGCCCACGCGACATTGCCGCCTCCGCTGGTGAGACAGTACAACGCACCACGTCTACCCCAGTGTTTGTCCCCCACGTCACATCGATAAGGGTCGTAGCACATTTGACACAAAGATGGATAGAGGTCCTTTAATATGCGATCTTGTTTCGGATCTGGTACCCAAGGGCCTGCTTTGCAACTCGGTCCAAAATACTTGGCTGAAGATTGAATTCGGTCTTCGTTTAGCGAAATTTCGGGATTACATGACTTGGGAACGAGCGTTGATTCAAAATACTGTAGATAAAAAAAATATTTAAACATTTTTTCTACACAATATTATGCTTCTACTTACATTTGCGAGCACTTCTGTCCAATGATTTTCCATACCATGGCCCGGATGACAAAGCTTTGAGCCACGTAAATCATGCACAGTATGTATATCCGCTTCATTGTCGACCACGGCGACTACCTCATATTCAAATGGTGCATCGTGCGAACGTAGCTCACTTGCCACAAGTATCTCTACACTTGCCCATCGGGCGGCAACCAAATCCTCAGCGGTCAAGACACCAAAGTGGGCAGTACCTTTGTGTATACGCCGCAAACAATCCAAACGATCCACACCAATAACACATTCGATATTACTTGTGGCTTCCAGAGTTGGACAGAATTTTGGTGTCTTGCGATATGTGCCACGCGATTCGACAATACAGACTCGCACTACATCAACATGAAATAAAAAAAATTAATAATAATAATTATTGTATATTGTTCTAAATTTGTATTGTGGCTGTATGTATTTCAACTGGGATTTGTCCATACAAATAGAAACTAGTAATTATTTAAAATAAAATAATATAATATATATATATATACAAAATAGAATTGGAGAGACTAAATATGTGCTTAACTTTAGTTTCTATCTTTTTTAGTCTTTAAGACAAACTTTTTGTATGGGGGCTACCCTTTTTAGTTGTCCGATTTTGCCCTTTATGAAGTGTTTTTTTGGATTAACTTAAGATAGATCAAATTCGGCATTTATCCCAAGACCAACTTAGGGAGAGGAAGTTGGGATTTACATTGAATACAAGTTATCTGAAGAAGGAATAGGAAAATCTAAATATCCAAACTTGAAAGCTATATCAGACAGTCAGACAGACGGACATATCTTTATCGACTTGACATTTGATGCTGATCATGAATATATTTTGTTACATACAATTAAATAAAATTAATATACACTTTTACCCAATGGGTAAAAAAGAAAATTAGTCAGAATACATGGGGTTTGAACAGTAGATCGCTGAGATGTAATTATTTTTAACAATCATACAGAATAATGAACGGACATGCATTGATAGATCAACCTGTCTGATTGTGATAATCACGAATGTGTTATACTTTATGGGGCCCCCGAATTCACCTTATCCGGCATACAAACATGTTTGTGCATGGTATAAAAAATATGAAATATGATAAGTATGAATTATTTTTTAAATAGAAGACACTTGCTACATTTGCCGGATTTTAAATAAAAAATGTTTGGCAACCAAAACTCGAGATTGGATGTGAAAAATTTAATATTTCGCAACCGAAGTTCATAAGTGTTTGAACAAAAAAAAAAAAAAAAAAACCTGAGTTTCTAGTTTGTGCAACAATACACAAGCAGGCGGATGAGAGAGATAGTTATTTTTACTATAATACGCCCCGTGGAGATGTTTCTTTTTTTTTTTTTTTGATACAATACTTTCTAACAAATCTATAATATAATTGGCCACCTACAATACAAAATTCTAATTAGCACCAGGTCAGACTTCGTATAACTCATTTTAACTTACATGCCCCCTTCTTTACTTTACCGTCCATCTATAATTTTGACACACACTAATAAATTGCATTTGATTAGTAGATAATATTGAGTTATCGTAATCGGCTACAAAAAGACCGAAAACCTGTTTACAAAGTGCTTAAAAAATTAACATTCAAAATTAAATGTTATATCTCGTTGCACAATAACTTTAAATTCGTATTCGACAAAATTTTTTTGAAACAGAGTACACGAGAATCTGTGAATTTTCATAACATAAAAATCCCAAGTAATTTATTTTCTGTTTCAGTTGCATTGCGTGCCTCACAGTTTACGTCATTATGTCGTCGGGGATTTTACAGAATTTAAATTTTATAAGGAATTCGCAGTTTGATATTACCTCGAACAGTGTTAATTGTTTGAGAAGGTAGCGACATGATTCAATTTGTCGCATTTGGCATGCGTAGCATCGCGTATTGGGTTTAGCCGCTTTCAAAACCGGCATTTTATTCAAGGTCAGTCTTAATATAAAACTGAACAGTGCGCCGAGCAGTAGTGAGGAACTTTTTATTTGTTAAATGTAATCAGGTTTTTTAAAGTTTATAGACTTTAAAAGACGAGAGTTATCTTTGTTATAAGTTCACAATAATTGCGGCTTATATTTGCAATTTTATCAGTTGTGTACGTATCAAGTCACTTACATTTTCCATTATCGGGTACATCGATTGTTGTGACTACTGATAAGCCGAATAATAAAATAATTAGAGCGATTTGAGCAACCATTTTTTTTAATTGTTATAACTGAGTTACACGTATGATAATTATGGAAAAAACTTTATAATTAACTTTTAATTTTGTTCAGATGTTGCACTCAAATCATTTTTATTTTCTGTAAAACATTTATCAATACGTCGGTGAACGCCTCTTTTTGAATTTCAGTCACTGTAAACAACTTCCTATATATGTATATGAGATACTCGTTCATATACGTATTGCATTATCAATTAATACTGCGTTTTTATTCTAGATTCAACTTTTAAGCTTTTGTGGGTTTGCTCCACTCCCGTTGATCGCTCAGCTGCGACTGTTGCTTAATATCTGTGTGAGAATCGTTTTTAATTTGTTTAAGTTCGACTCAACCTAAAACTTGTTTTGCCCTTGTAGCATCGGAATGGAGAGATATTGAGAGAATCACTGCTACTTTTTTAGGTTTCTTTTCTATCAGCCAGTTTTATTGTTTATTAAATTGAACGCCGTTCTCAAACATTCAAACAAGATAATTCAGAATACAGATATTGGGATTTTGATTATAGCTACTAAACAGGATGGGATTTAGGATGGAAACACCCTTTAGAAACCATGATAGAAATAAGTATTTAATATATACTATTTATTGGTTATCGAACAGAAAGTTTTTTGAAATTACATATTAATAATAAAAATGAGAAAGCAGAAGATTTTCTGCCACCATTTAATTTTTTTTTAAATATTTGGACTTTTTATAAGGTACTCCAAGTCTTTTCAGCTTAAATAAATTTTCCAGCATTCATGTCGCATAGTGATAATGTACAATATATATATTTCGATGCTTCCTACGCTATGTTACATTCTTTAAAACATACCTATTACTTGTTGTTGACATTTGAGGCCCCAACAAAACTGAATTCGGCACTGGCTACGTACATATGTAAATCGACAACGGCTATAATTTAAAATTTTGTTTCTATTTTGATTAATCACTAACGGCATTTGGAGTTCCCCGCTGAACTTGAAAAAAAAAACTTTAACTTCACTTCAGTCGCCGAAGCTTTAATTTTCTTCACAAACATACCAAAATATACAAATGGAAAAGAAAAAACGTCATCTTTGGTGGCAACCGGATTCATGTGAAAAGTTGAATTGTATAGCAATTACATAGCACATAAAAAAAAATATATGTTATATAGGAAACCTTAACATAGAAAAGTGGTTTGGAGTTACCCTTAAAATTAGGTGGAAGCGTTTGCGCCTAAGCATGCAATATGTGAAGAAGACTCGAAATATATTGGTGAAAATATATTCCTTAAAACATCATTCACACATTTTGATATTTATTACAATAAAAAAGTTTCTTACATAAAACCAAAAATGGTGATGAGCTAAAGTGGGGACAAATCTTTAAAAGTGGACTTAGCTATGTATGCTCTATGGTGTAAATACTAAAATAAGCTTCTTTATTCGGTTTTTCCAGATATTTCGATAAAAAAAAGTTTAAAACAAGATTCAGGCAGACGGACAAATAGAAATCAAAGTAGATCAATGTAGACATATAAATAAAATATAAGTGAAAGATGAGGTTTGGTAGATATGTAAAAGATATCGAGAGAATTATTAGTTGCTGTGAAAATGAGTGGTGTAAATTAGTCAATTTTTATATTTTCGAAACGTGTAGGTACATATTTAGTATTTCTCTGGATTTTTATATCAATTGTAAAAAAGTATATAGCAGCACAGCTATCCCTTATAGTGGGGTTGTCCTGTTAATTTAATAAGAGGGAATATAAGAAAGCGCTATCTCTTATAGTCTCCAAGTTCTCGTTGTTTATACGATTTATAAAGTAGTTCTCGAGGATTTGAAAACCATTTTAGGGGTCGGTATTTTCAGCCGTCGATATTTAATATATTGCGGTATATAATATAATGGTCGTACACTATATTATACGAGTACTTTGTCACTTGTTATGACTACAGTCCACAATGATAGCAGACAGCATTATATTTTAAAACCGAACAAATTCCCACACTCGATACAGAAAGACAGATTAATAAGCATGAATGTGACCTAACATCTCTCGCAACACATCAGTTATACTAGTCATATTTCCATCGAACTGGGTGCGTCTAAACTAAATTTTCGATTAAATTTTCTTACTAATTTTTAAAAGCAATTTATATGATTGTTTGTTAAGAATTTGTAAACTATTTAGTACTTAAAAAATTTCTGTATTCTTCAACCGCGTAGTTTTGACTGCAATAAAATCTGTAAATGGAAGCTATTATTTGAGCACCCTCTATTTATGTGCATAATTTAATTACTTTTAACATGCAATAAGGGAAAATACTTGAAGCTCAGCTTGTTAGATCAACTCGTTAGCACCTCAAAGCAGCACGAGTGGTCCAATTTGCGATATTTTTCATTCATATCGCGGAAAAGAATTGATCTGTTTGACTAACTTAATATTCAACATTTATTCAATAAGTTTATTGTTTTGCTAATAATTAATTGTATTTCTTTTTTAAATGTGAGTACAATTCTTTTTTATTATTATTGTTTTTTTATAAATTAATTTGTGTGTCAAGTGGAACATGTTCGTAGCTGCTTGTAAATAATATACCGGTTTTGTGTTTATATTTATTTACAATAAATACATGTGGAAGTTTATACTATTGTAATATTTTTTAAAACTTTACATAGTCTGATATTCAATTTATACTTTGTACATTAGACCGAACACTCGTTATATCGATCGTCATATATCGATCTAAATGTTACATCCTTTAGGCTAAGAAATTTGACATAACATTTTTTGAGACAAGTTAAGGCATATTACTAAAAAACACAATGAAACATGTCGATTACTGCGTTTAATTTGTGACGTAGATAGTATCGTTTCATGAGTTTAGTTACTGTAAGGCTTCGCTACTCAGAAGCTTTTTCGCAGACACAGCTAAACAGACGGACGGATGGAAATGAGTACATCTCGCCGTGCTGATTTCAAACTCAATGCTCCCATGCTTCCTTCGCTATGTTATATTAATTTTTCATTTTCAATAAACTCAACATAGCCTACTACAATTAATTTATATGCGGAGTATAAAAAGTAAGCATTACATTTCTCATTTCATCATTTATCAACTTACATTGTAGTGTCTAGAAAAACCGCAAAACCAATATATATTATATATGTATAGTATATGTAATATAAAGCAAACAACAGATAAATATGATGATACCGAAGCTAAAATACCTTTCACACATCGCTTGTTCATGAGAGATCGTTATGTAGTGTCGCTTGTATATAAAGCATATAAAATATTAATACATTGTATATTAACGAATTATTTTCATTTTAATTGATAAATGCTCGACACTGAAAAGTCCATATGCAGACCATATAAGCTTAATAAAAAACATTTATTTTAATATGTATATCTGTATGTTTATAAGTATATATAGAGCAAAAAGATCGAAGTGAGTAATGGCAGACAAAGATACACTCATAAGGGCACATAAATATACGTAAAAAGAGTCTGATCATTGAGAAATAAAGATTAAAACAAATAAGTAGAATCAGCTTCACCACTTAAAATCTTATGAAAGGTACAAAGGTGAAAAGACCAGGGAGATCACATAAAGTATACATATTCTTGAGTCGACATAGACATGCCTCTTTGTCTGGCTGTTTGTATGAACAACGAGATATTGAGTGTTATAGAAGATAGAGCCCTCAAGTTTAGATATTTAGACTCTTCTATTCCCTTTTATTCGCCTCAGTTGCAGATTTCTTCAATACGGCTAAGATCTCGCATTTTTCGAACGAAAAAAGTTGTGATTCTAATAATTGCAAATGTTTTACACCTAAAATTTTTTAATAAACTGTAAAATCTATAAAAATTTAAAAATTTTTCATTGTTGATGTTGCAGTTCCCACCCAATCTCAGTGGAACTTTGGCTGTTTATATAAACGTACAAACGAATGTCTATATCGACTCGGCATAACAATTTAATTTAAAATATTTTTTAATAAAATTCATAACAGATAAACGTTTTATTTTTAGTTGTGCATAAAAAGTATTGAAGCCTCGTTTCCACCAGAGTTAACAATTTTTCTTTATATTTTCGACATCAGTTACCAACAGCATACTCTACGTTAAGTCCCAACTCACTTTACGATAATTGTAAACATTATAAAGCATACAGAAATGTATAATTTGAAGACTTAAAAATTGATAAGATTTGCCACATAATAAAAGTCAATGGCTTTCCAAAACGTTCTATTAGGAAGAAGAGATAATATTCTTTTATAGATATCTAGTCATATACATACATACGTTGTGCGCTCCTACGTGCCCTTTTTTCTTGCCTCTTATATGGAGACTGGTCCACATATAATATTTTCTTCAGCTGCCCTTGAGATTTCGCATACGCACCACAAAAGCGTAATACCTGATAAATTCAGACAACGCAAAAACTGTTTTTGGAGGACAGATTTTTTTTCAATATAACAAGAAATAACGCTGCTGTTCGACTACAAGGTACCCTGTGCCTTACGACTATATATTAAATTATAATAAAAAAAAAGAATTTTTCATAAAAAAAACTCAGAAAGGTGGGACAGATTCGTGTGTGTGTAAATTTGTTCATACAAAAAGTGCTTCTTGTATATTTGTTTACTTTCATGGCGATTAGTCAAATGATATATGTCTATTGATATCAAATATACAGCAGACATCCATTTTAATCTATACACACTAGTCGTACCTGACGTGCGCTACTGTACCCTTTTTGTATTTAGGGAACCTACCCATACCCATAGACAGAAGAGCTCGAACTGAATGGTCTCAATCTTACGTGGATAGCTCTAATGATTGGGGAAATTTTCTGTACGTTCATCAAATGTAGGACTCTCTTCCATTTGTGGTGCAATCCCTTTGTTTTGGTCTTTTTTCTACTACTTTTTTTTTTTGTGTGCTCTTGATCAACTCATAATTTTGTAAACTTATAGACTCTTCTGTTGGATGAGCCGTCCATGCAAGATCCAAGGGTCTACGTAAAAAGTTTCATTAAGTTAAGCTGGATAGCAAAAACGATTACAAAATTATTTATACACAAATACATACTCGTACAGGACACAATTTCTACTCAAATCATTCTTAACAGGACTCATTTCTCTTCGGTGAATATTTCACGGTTTGCTCTAGTTGTAAACTGTAGCGTAAGAAACATTTTACTTAGTTAATTTAATCAGTGAATCTGTAAAACGGCAGATTAGATATAGACCGCCATAAAATTTTGACGCGAACGAACAAAACTAGAGCAAGATAGTTAACACTTAAATAATCGTGGGTGCATCGCCACTCAGTGACTGTTTGTACGATTTTCAAATCGAGATTATAAATATTCGTAGTAATCTTGTTTACAGATTTCGAAGAAATTAACGATGCAATTAATGCTGATTGATTTGCTTACTTCAGTAATTGTGAGAAGATCGACCGGCGTTGGACTGCAATCAATATGAATCTACATTATTTAAACTGTCTATAGAACGAATAATAAAGCTTATCGCGAAAACAAACATAAAGATTACGACCGGCCGAGTGAAATATAATTCCGATTGCCTTTGAAGATTCGGTATAGCAAGACAATAGATTCGCACTGAATAGCAGTAATACCGCAAACGGCGAACAGCGAGATTCAACGAGCGCAGTAATGCGTCCGTCTACAGTTTAAGGAAACGAACTGTGATAATTGAATTTTATAAAATTCATTTTTGACAAACGTTCAGATCGAGTAAAAATGGTGAAGATCAATGGACGTCTGCTGCCGATAAAGGCGCACTTTTTGTTTTTTATGGCAGGTGAGCATTAAATGAATTCGTCGAATTTTTTTTTTTTAAATACGAACGATTAATGTCTTTAGCAATGGGACCCATTCTACCGCAGCTCTCAGTGATTGGTAAGCAAATCGGTATTGAACCAGAGATGATGGGATACATAACATCCATTCTACCCATTATGTACGTGTTAGCGAAGCCGCTAGTTGGCTTTATAGCGGATTACTTTACAGTAAGTATTTAAGAACCATTGCCCAAATAACTGTACTTAAGCAATATTCGCACTTCTAGGCATTACGAAAGTTCATCTTTATGTCGCTTATTGTTGCAATGACACTGGCGTATGCCTGCTTTTATTTCATACCATCCAAGCAGCCGCACGCCATTCCATTGTTGGAAGACGATACAAAATTGCATGTGGAGTTACCTATTGCAAATATTCTGCCTTGCGAGAAAGGTCTGATAACAAAACAGGAACTGTGCAGCACCACAAGACAGGCGAATTGCGTATTTGATTTAGGCAGCTTCGATGCACTCATTACCAACACGAACGCTAGCCTCAACACAAACCTTACGAGCAATCTGAATGAATCGATGCACATTTGTCTGCTTTCTGCAATGCCGATGGATGTGAATATAAGCAGCTTCAGTGGCAATTGTACACTTGTAAACGATGACCTAAGTTGCCTCTACAGCAGCTCGGCTTTCTGGCTCTTTGTCAGTATGTTATTTATTGGCACCATTGGCTTCAACGTTACAAATTCCATTTCGGATGCTATATGCTTTGATATGCTTGGCGAAGCAGAGGAGAGCAAATATGGTGCGCAACGTGTTTGGGGAACTATTGGGTTCGGGTTGACAGCAATGATTGCCGGTGTGGTGGTCGACTTTTGGACTGTGGATGCCGTTAAAAGCTTTACACCAGCTATACTTATTATGTGCTTCTGTAGCGGATTGGATCTGTTCAGCGTCTCAAAATTAAAGCTACCAAAGCTATCATCTTCTGAATCAATATTCAAGGATGTCTGGGAACTAATTACACATCCAGCGATTGCAATCTTTTTAGTTTTTGCAACCATAGCTGGTATTATTGACTCATTCATTATCTATTTTATGTTTTGGCATGTGGAAGATGTAGCTGCAGAAACTGGCTATATGGAGCAGATTAAATTAATCGAAGGCCTTGTCGTTGCAGCGGAGTGTTTAGCCGGAGAAGTACCTTTCTTTTTCTACAGTGGCAAAATAATCAAGAAACTTGGTTATGTTCATTGCATGAGTATGTGCTTTTTCTTCTATGCAGTGCGTTTAGCACTTATATCTTGGATACCTAATCCTTGGTACCTCGTAGGCGTCGAGCTATTCTTTCAAGGCATAACATATGCTCTCTGTTACACCTGTATCGTTGCATACGCGTCAGCAGTTGCGCCACCTGGAACGTCAGCAACTGTTCAAGGTCTAATGGCAGGAATGGACGACGGTTTGGGCTTCTCGATTGGTTCACTCATTGGCGGCATAATGTTTAAACGTTTCGGTGGGCGGCGCAGCTTCATGTACTTTGCCATTGCAGCAATTTGCACCTGCGTAGCCCATATTCTAATAAGGCCAATCTCACGTAAACGACAATATTTACCCAAAGTTGGGTATCAGGCACCACCGGAGCAAGTATTACCAGAGGAAAAGGAACTGCAGACTTTGAACAAATAACAACTAGATACATACATGTATATATGTATATTTATTTTAAGGTGTTAAGGTCATATTGTATATATATTTCATGGTTCAATTAAATGACATAAAAGTTGAATGACACCGACACATTTCAGTTATGTAATGTAAGAAACACATTTATTAAATAATTTTTTATTAATTTTACAAATGTATTCAAGAAGTACGCTTTCGCATGCCACGCGTCGTGTTCGAAGTAAATATTCTGTGTGTCAGTCAAGTGTTTCATGTTTGTGTTGAAGATCCACTTGATCTTAACAATGACTACTACAAGAAAAGCAATAACAATAAGATCAGCAAAGTAAATAAAATAAATAAAAACTAAAATTATTGTTTTGAAAGTGTAACTGGTTCAGAAGATGTTCTTAAATATTATCAAATAGTCTTAAGACCAGTTTGGCCGATTTGTGGTTGCATTAATGATATGTATACGAATGTTAAATCGGCAAACTTATTGTTAAGTACTCGGTATCACTTGTTAGATTGATATTTGTATATTTGATTTACTCCACTTAGTTGCTATA
Source organism: Leucophenga maculata (assembly GCA_035044805.1). Lineage (NCBI taxonomy): Eukaryota > Metazoa > Arthropoda > Insecta > Diptera > Drosophilidae > Leucophenga > Leucophenga maculata. The sequence continues at coordinate 1,003,278 of JAWNNP010001279.1, read as the reverse complement.
AAAGCAATGATTTAATGGCCACATCAAATCAGTTTGGAAATAAGCACAGAATGTATCCGACTCTAACACACCTGCTGGTATTTGTTGCCGCCATTATCAGTATTAATGCGCGCATCCTGAGCAGATGCAATTTGGCTCGCACGCTATATAGGTATGGTGTACCCTTCCATGAGTTGGCTGACTGGATGTGTCTAGTGGAGGGTGAAAGCGCTTTTAACACGAAAGCCATAAATCCTTCGAATGTCGATGGTTCTGTCGACTGGGGCCTGTTCCAGATTAATGATCGGTACTGGTGCAAACCTGAAGGACAACGACCATCCAACGATCTCTGCCGTCTTCCTTGCCGATTACTATTAAGCGACGATATACGCTATTCTATAGCGTGTGCCAAGTACATACGCCGCCAGCAGGGATTTTCAGCGTGGGTAGCATGGAATAACCGATGTCAGGGCTTCAAAATGGATGTAGCTCATTGCTTCAAAGCACACAGTTACATAAGGGGCCAACGGTTTGGATGAAAAATTGTTTTGATTTTTGTGAAACAAAAAAAAACTTCCATTCCGAATTTATTTATCTACAATATTTTTAGAGCATAATATGTGTTTTCGTTAACTTACTTAATTAATAAAAACATGAAACTTAGTCGTGCATATAAAATTGAGCGAAAATTGTCCTTCATGTTGATGTTGGCAATAATAGCAAAAAACACAAAAACGCGATAAGTTGGTTTTAATTATATGAATTTACCATCCTATCGAGTTTCCAATTGATATTGACTTAAAAAAACAAATATTATTCCCAAAAACTCAACCAACTGTTCATGACGAGCTTATTATATGTAGACCTTGTTAGGCCCTGTATTGGGTTTAATGAAATACCGGCTAATATATAATTTTCAATACTTAACGGACGCATGCACAACGCGTCACGTGCATTGCGGTTTACCTTTAGGTCATGTGTTATTACAGCAGCATTGCTAGAGCACAGGGTGTTGACAATGCACCCTGTTAGTCTTTAAGAAATTTCTGAGTTTGGAAGCGCTGTTGGCCAGCATTAGGATCAGAAAAAGTGAACGCTCAGGATGCTATGGAATGTTGAAAAGATTTATAATAAGCAATAAGAAATCCAAGGTCTACTAGTTCTCCTAAGCCTGCAATATATGTATTTTAAATGTAAATCACGTCCATAAAAGAGTGTCGGCAAACTACAAAGGCTTCGATTTTGTAAACAAACGAGGTGGGTACCACAATCTGGCACTCGTGCGGTGAGGTGATGAAAAGCAGGGAGACGAACTCAACAATGACAACAGCAAGACAGCAATAGTAAGTGTTTTAATTAATATGAATTGCCAGACATAAGCCTAAACTATTATTTATTTTACAGTCATGTTGTAGACATTCTGTTCATGCTTTAAGCATCCATAGTATTCAACATAAGAACGTCGCCCAGCCACGTACAATATGCAGCTGAGCAGATGCATGTTAGCATTGCTAACGATTATCTTTTGTGTGGCGTCGGAATTGGAAACGGACGATGTCAGTGGTAGTAGCGGACAAGTTCCTCCAGTATTTCTAAGCAATATTAGTAGTGCAAATGAAACAACAAACTATATAACAAATAGCAATAGTAACAACCAAGTGACTAAAGTGCCTTCTCGTAGAAATGCGAGTTTAGAGTTTAGCAACAATGCGGCTTATATTCAGCAGCAACCGCCGCAGACACCAGCGAGTATCTTCTTTGCAAATTATAATAATCAACAAAATGTACTGCTTCTGGTGAGGAATATTGATGCAAGATTGCGTAATATACGCAACACCGAAATGCGTGTGCCAAAGATACAGGTAAGTGTACAGCTAACATAGTAAAGTGATACTTGATGAATACGTTCTCTTTGAAGGAAATTTTCGACTCGCTTCACTTCAGTGGTGGCGCACCAGGCAGTTGGAATAGCAGTAATGAAAATCAGCAACGCAATCATCGCCAACTGCAGCATGATTTGCAAATTTTCAGTAACAGACTGACGAAGAAACTGGAAAAAGCAACGCAGGTTGTACTTGAGTTGCGCGATTTTTTCCGAATCAATATAACTAAAGTGCTGCTGCAACAGAATAGTTATGATGATGAGGAAGATGGAGACATAAACGATGATGATGAGCCTACATTTGATATTGATGTAGATGATTTCGAGAAAAGTGATACCGCAGTTGAACAAAACTTAGATCATTTACATTTATATCTTAATACTTACATAGAGTCCTGTCAACCAACAGATATGATAGCAAATTACGGCGGTAATGGTGGAATTACGTCTAACTACAACAAGCAAAAAATACAGATTTTGAATTATCTAAAGACTGATGATGCAACGGCTTCGAGAAGTGCATTGCTCAATGAGAATAATGCCCGTTCGATGGCCGCAAATACGTATATAGCAGAGAAGATTATCGAACTGAGGAATCGAGTTACCCAATCAGATGTTTTTGATTTGTCGAACGAAGGGGGAACTAATAGCAGACCACGCAGTGGAAAATTAAAGTTTCTTGGTAATCACTATAAGCACATATTCTACTTGTCGCATAGTGATGGCGCTGTGCCTGCAGATGGACATTACATTGATGCTCATTTTCGACAGTTATATGTGGCATCAATAAAGCGAAAGTTTGTGCTCCTTTTGGTAGATGTGGGCTCAGCTTTAAATTCGGAGCTGCTTGAATTGAGCAAGAGCTATGGTAAGTTGTCATGCACTAATTATTGCATATCCCACTAATTTACTCATTGTCTTATAGTATCGCACATAATACAACTACTCACTGATTCGGACTTAGTTTCCGTTCTGACTGTTGCCGCTGATGCGGATTGTATGTATTTAGATGCATATCCAGCTGAAGCTGCTCATGGCTTATATTCTGCTACTCGCGCGCGCAAAGATGAGATGTTAAGCTACATAAATAGTCTAAGTATAGGGAAATCCATGACTAATCATACACTTGGCTTTGAATACGCATTTCAAATGTTGCAAAAGCTGCAGAATGCAAACCACATCCATGCTGAGCAACCGATAGAGTTTGTATATGTTACTCGCGGTTTGTTGACCAACCTGTCTGACGCAATGCATGTACTGCGCGTTGTAGCTGCTGGCCAAGCCCAGCTGGCAGCACCAGTTATTATAAATACTTGCGCAGTTGTGTTGGACGAGAAGCGCATAATGTACGAGAAGCAATTTCTTTGTGATGTTGCGACGCAAAACTATACTAAATACGATATCAATGCGAGTAGCTGGTTGCCGGCTCATGAACAGAGAAAAATTGGTGGTAAATGTATTGTCTTGTCAAAAACACAAAATGCCAATCTAATTAGCGCAAGCACAAAAGTGTTTGAGCAATTATTCGATGAGCGATTTTTATCAGATAATTTGGAGGTACATGCACCAGTTGTTGAATCCGAGAGCAGAGGTAGGTTTATTACAAATTATATGAACTTTTTATTAAAAGTATTTTTTCCAGATGGCATAGTTTCAATCACATACGCGGTGCCTCCCTACGGTATCGTAGGTGTTAATCTGTACCTCGCAGATTTGATCGAGGATATACTCAACTACCAACAACCTCAAGTTAACTCAAACAAGTTTGATTCAAGCTACGCTTTTATTATTGAACGTAAAAATGGAAATACAGTAGCACATCCAGCTTTTCCAAGACCGTCAATGCAGAGACAAACTTCATACCCGGTGGATATATCCTATCTTGAAAATGCTACAGATTTTACTAACACTAAATTTCAAATGTTAAAATATGAGCAAGGGAATATAAGTACAACCGTTTACTTGACGAACAATCGCAAACGAATTGAGCTCATGCAACGTAGATATTTCTGGCAATCCATTCTTGACATCTATGTGCTGTGCTTAGTATCTACTTCAAAAATCGATGCAGCCAATACAGCTACTAAGAACATAAGCAGTAATGGCAACAACGATTTTAAAACAACACTTCAGATACCTTCGCATATGCCTATTTCATTGCAGCGTTTTACGGTCAAGGAGAATATTCCGCAATTTGCGCAAAATGCATATGAGTATAGCACGACCACGATGGATTTGTTGTACCATCGGTTAGATCTGACACCACCCGCAAATGGCAAGATCTGTCGCTATTTTCGACAAATGGCAACATTTGGTAAGTGGTCTTTTGTAATATGTGAAAAAATATTGTATGATTAATAAATTCTTTTTCTCCCTTAGATGCTCCTACACTTTTTTTAAGTGCTTCAGCATTCGAGTCGCCTTTCACATTTCTGCACAATAGCCGCCTTAGCACACATTATACGCAAATGAGCACTATGGAAACTATAATGGCATATCTCAAAGACTCCACAGGTCTATTAGCAAATCCTGGACTGCGTCCCCAAATACGCAGTGAGGTGAATGCACTTTACAACGCAATGCAACACCTGAAAAAGCGCCATCAAGATACGCGTGGCACACTTCGTAATTATATTATAAGGCGCTATATAGCGACTGTTAGCGGAGTGATGCAGGTGTACCCTGGCTGTATGCTTAGCAGTAATTACGATGCAACACGCCGCCCATGGTTTGTAAAATCAATGCAGCAACCAGGAAAAATTGTCACAACAGCGCCCTATTTGGATGCAGGTAAGTCATGTACCAATGTACGCAACTTAAACAATGTTTCGTGATATTTAATTTGACATTATATCGCAGGTGGTGCTGGTAATATTGTCACCATTGCACATACAATATTCGAGGGTAAATCACACGCGCTGCATTCTATAGAGCACGACCAACCAGTTGCTATAGTCGCCATCGACCTACCATATGCGTTTTATTACAAACTAATACTCGAAACAACGCCGCTTTGTCATCAGCATAGTATTAAATGTCTACTTTTCGAACATGAAGGTTACCTAATCGCACACCCGACCATGTTGGAGCCCAGTACTCCACTACGCAATCAGCGGCGTCCCCATGAACACCTTACCCACAAAGAATCTTATCTGGCCAACGATATACTTAATCATAAGTCTCTTGTGCTTAAACATGGATGTAGCAACTATCAGAATCGCACTTTGCAGCGCTATTACACCTTTAACACATCTCTCGCCGAAATTCTTTCAAATGTAGTGCATGGAGAGCGGACGAAATATGCCATTTCACTCGTACGTGGTAGTAACATATTCGCTGCGGTCCTAAATTCGACATGTGATGGAGGCGCTTTTTGTCCATGCAGCACTATCGATAGAGTGTGCTTAAACTGCAATCGCATGGACCAAACAGACTGTGAGTGTCCCTGCGAGTGTCCTATGGAGATTGATAACGCGGAGACCTATGCGAATTACACAAAACAATTCTCTTACTGTATTCCTCCGACTGAACATTTTATTGCTCTACCGAATTCGGACGAATTAAGTCTTTTACATAGCTGCCAAAGCACCGTTTGCGATATATATGGCACACAAATTGAATGTTTGGCGATTATGGGCTGCGAATGGTGCCAACAAGATGTTGATGGAAATAATTTTAGTTCTGCCTTTTGCACTTCACAAGCTTCCTGTTTCAATGGCGTTCTGGCTTCACTAACGCCGTACGGTGACTTGGATGAGTTGGAATTAATAGCTGCACAGGGCTACAATCCACAGCGCAAGCAGAATTCTTACTCAGCACTTGGACCCGTTGGTGGAGCAACGGTCGTGCTTGTTATTGTCATTGGATTTGCGATTTATTGCTACCGGCATAATTTAGATACGCATGTACAGGATCAGTTCTATATCGACTCCATGCAGGAGGAAAATTACGGTCTACCGCTTTCGCGATTTAACTTTGACGACTGCCAAGCGCACGACGAGCCACCTGGCGGAAAAGGCAATGGCTACGATCATACGGCAGCTCAGCGCAGTCTCATGAATCCAGCAGATATATCTCCGTATCATGTTTCGACAGGCAGCAGTTATCGTAGACCACCTAATGGCGAATCAGATCACGGCTATTCAACAATGACTCCACATGAAGATTCGTCAGATCACCAGTGCTTTACTTTAGCTGAACCACTATTACTGCATGATAAGCGGCACAGCAAGTCTGATACCATGTCTATATCAACTTCTATATCAAGTCCCACTAATCGTCATCAGCAACCACCTACTCAACATCCCTATCTCAGTCAGCAACCACTGCCCACAGCAGTATCAAAGCAGGATTTTCAGCGCTATCCTACACCGCGTAAGCATTCGAGTTCACCGGGGCGTGGTATAGTCTACGAACACACAACGCTGCCTGCTGCAGAGCTAGAACAAACGCAGCTTTTTACGTCGCCAACGTCAACATCGTCGCCGCACTATATACTAGCTCCTGTCACTGTGCACAGACACATGGAAACTTCCGAATCATAGCCAACTTGAATAGTCCTTAAGTTTTTTTGTAGGTATAAGCATTTTAAACGCTCCTCCGCTTTTTTGCCAATTAGGTGTAACTGCTTATTACATACATATTCTACGATTGCAATTAGAATAACTACTATTTATATGTTTGGTAGTTTAACTACCAGTTTCTAACTATTAATACTACTGTTGAAGAATAACCATGCCAGCCAATTTAGATTTAAGTTTATGTGTAACGTATACAGAAAGCCATTTTATATTTATTGCCTGCCTGTACATCTTTAATGATGTGAAGAAAGTATTACTGTCCACCTACTTCCATTTTAGTTTAAGTTTTAAGTACTTATTAAAATATCATTATAACGTATTTATAACAACGCAACACGTATACTTGTAGCTATAAAATATTTTAAGACCTAAAGTTACTATGTAATTATACTTAATTTCTACAAAAAATAGTGCAATGACGAAATTATTTACTATCGCATAAAAATTCAAATAATAGTGCTGCAATTATGACTTAGAGAAACTAAACGCGCGGAAGTTTCTTTATGTCTCGCACTGTTACGAGTTTATCTTCGATTAGAACTTACAACGGATATCCTCATTTCGGTTTCCACATTTTATGATTAAAAAAAAATCGATTTTAAAACCCTAGCTATGAACCAACTGGCTACGCCTTTGAACTGTTGCATATTTAAATGTGCCTCTGTTTCGAAAAAGTTCCCTCTTCACTTCCACTATCTCTTTTTATCAGTCCCCTGTTTCTCGTTCAATGCGTCCTTGTCCCATTGTTAATGAATTTATTTATATGCAACAATAATTGACAGAGAGATGCGTTGAAATACGCAACATTCTATTGGTTGCCAAAATTGTATTTATAAACCAAACACAACTGCAGCGTTCCCAACTGATTGCGATTTTGGAAAACAATAATTCAACTATTTAAAAAACTGGTTGTTAATTTATGCCGTCATGCTTAACAATTTGAAACTGTTCTGTAATAAAAATTGTAAGTTTAGCAACATTTATCTGAGTAGTTTTTTAATTGGAGATATAAGGAATTTACACTGAGAAAACCCTCCATTATGGCAACACTCGCGCTGCAACAGTTTTGAGAATTACACGTACATATTTACGTACGAATAGCTATGTGTGCGAATATCTTTGCATCTGCTGCATTTCGTTTTGTGGTTTGGTGCACGACGAACGCGAGTTCTGTTTAGTTTCTTCTATTCTAAAACTTTTCTTCACCTTCACTAGCACTACTCTGCACATCTTCGATACTTCCATCTGTGAGTTTTTGAAAATTTGTAACAGAGATTATTTTAAACGATGGTTTTAAACAAGAATACCTATTTGTATTTATGAGGATAGCAAGATCAAAATGTTTACAAGTATTACGCAATACATATCGTTTGAAATGTGATTTTTATGAACAAATTAATAAAAGTTATGTAAATTTTCGAAAACAATGGAAGCAAAATTTAAATAATTAATAAAAAAGAGCTTCATGGTGTTAAAACAGAAATTTATCCGAAGGCTTACAATTGCAATTAATGCAGTTTAATGCCTAGTCGGACCGTATGTAATCACTTTGATCTTGACCTTCACTATTGATCTGTTGAGCTAGAAAGTTACATCATGTTAAGGTTATGTACCTTAAATATTTTGAATAATTAATAAAATTTCAAACACCCATCTTTCTTTAATTGTACAATTATCTAGATTATCTTTACCTTCGAAAATGTTCTTCAAATCTATACTAGAAGCAGCGCAGAACTCAACGTTCAAGTCGCCATTCACGTCAGTCAACTGCCAGGCGACGCGGGCGCCCGTTACACCTTCCTCCAATGATAGCCAACGCCAGCTTACACCAAACCACAACATAGCCGCTGCCGCAAGCGTACAGGGCGGTTGGTATTATCAGTGAAATATCTCAGTACTTTTTATTAAAAAAAAAAATTATTATTTTTAACCAGATTCCTGCGAGTTTGGCTCTAACCAATACTTCCTACTATGCGGCCTCGGCGGTATTATTTCGTGCGGTTCCACACACACTATGGTGGTACCACTCGACTTGGTTAAGTGTCGTCTACAAGTCGACCCGGCTAAATATAAGACCGTGGTGAATGGTTTCCGTATAACTATCGCTGATGACGGCGCGAAAGGTCTGTCTAGAGGCTGGGCGCCAACATTCATCGGCTACTCAATGCAGGGTCTCTGCAAATTTGGCCTGTATGAGGTCTTCAAAGTCGCGTACGGAAATGCTATTGGTGAAGAAAATTCATACTTGTACAGAACCGGTCTGTATCTGGCTGCATCGGCTTCAGCAGAGTTCTTCGCTGACATTGCGCTTGCGCCCATGGAAGCTGCAAAGGTTAAGATACAGACAACTCCAGGTTTTGCAAATACGCTGCGTGAGGCCTTGCCTAAGATGATTGCGCAGGAAGGCATAGGTGCTTTCTACAAGGGCTTAGTTCCCCTGTGGATGCGACAGATCCCCTATACAATGATGAAGTTTGCCTGCTTTGAGCGCACTCTTGAGCTGCTGTATATGTAAGTGAAAACTTAAATTAAAAAAAAAAAATCATTCGAATCACCTCATAAATAAACCTCCAGATATGTTGTGCCCAAGCCACGAGCAGAGTGCACTAAGGGCGAGCAGCTTGTTGTTACATTTGCCGCAGGCTACATTGCCGGCGTATTCTGCGCCATTGTTTCGCATCCGGCGGATACTGTTGTCTCAAAGCTGAATCAAGAAAAGGGTGCTTCAGCGATGGATGTTGCCAAGAAGTTGGGCTGGGCTGGTCAGTATTTTTTATATCTAAACCTTTTTTTTTGTGGTAATTGAAAATATTATCTTCTCTTAGGACTTTGGGGAGGTTTGGTGCCTAGGATTGTAATGATTGGCACCTTAACTGCAGCGCAATGGTTTATCTATGATGCCGTCAAGGTCTACCTGCGCATGCCCCGCCCACCACCACCAGAAATGCCAGAATCTCTGAAGAAGAAAATGGGTTTGACACAATAAAGAAAATCTAGCAGGTGAAACGATTCATAAGTTTTAAAGTAGTCAAATACAAATTATATTTGTAAACGAGAAAATGTAATAAAATAAAATGGTAACTTAAAATTTAATAGAAAAGCGTTAATATTTATTGATTCACTTCAGTCAATACAAATTTTAAGTTTTGTACCTAACGAGTTGCAAGTTATGCGAAAAAAATGTTTGTGACTCGATCCATGTTCAAAATACCCGATGTACACCAGTAAAATTGAGATTTTGTACAAACATTTTTTTATATGGGTTATCATAAGGCCTACATCATAGAAAATTTTTTTTTGTTCTTCAATAGCTGAATACGTGAAATTTGTGGAATCTTCTAGTTGAAAGGTTGGAACATGGTACAAAAATAGAAGGTAGCGCAACTCTGACAATATATGTAGCTGAGAGCAGTAAGAGCTATGTACTATTACACTATGGGTTGAAATATTTTCGAGCAAATGCAATCTTTTGAAACAATCGTTTTGCTATTCGTTTTTGTTTTTCCGTTTTCCAACACCATTCGCATTTGTAAGTCTAGCACGTGTATTCTAAATTTCTCAAATCACTTATTCGCAGATGATTACTTATTGCATTTAAGAATTAGTTGTTATAAGATAAATATTCTATGTGAATATTGTTCGCTGCAATTGAGTTTCCACTATTAAACTATTTTGTTTTTCTTTTGTAGGAAAAAATCGAAAAGAAAGCCAACTCAAAACCGTACGAACATTCAAATTTGGTTTCAACCACATTCTTGTGAAGAAGGAATGCAGAACAGAACCAAAGTAGCACGTGCATCGCGGCCGCAAAAACAACTCGCTTTATTATAAACATGGGCGCAACTAAGAAAAAAGACGTAAAAATAAAAAATAAAGCTAAGCCCGTGAACGATCTTAGTCAACTCTTGGCAGAAAAGCAGTGGGAAAAGGTTAAGATAAAAGGAAATGTAATATCAGATGATTTTGCGGGGTATGAAGGTCTAATAGGATTGGAAGTTTTGAATGACTACGATCCTAATATAGTCAAGTCGAAAGTGTCGAGGAAGCGCTCCATATCTACAAAGGAGCGCGGCAAAAAACGTAAAGCTGTGGAAAATAATACAGATGACAGCGAAAGTAGTTCAAGCGAGGATGAAGAGGAGAGTTTCGCAAGTGTAAAACTAAGTCGTAAGGCAAAGTTGGCTGAGAGGCATGCACGTAAAGTGCAGAAACAAAATGAAAGACGACAAAAACGCAAAGAACAACGTAAGCGACCAACCGGCGAAGATAATAAAAGTGAAGCGGCGACTGCAGATGAGGAAGAATATGCAGCCGATCGGTTTGCATTACTCCGACCTCCACCTCAAGAATCTGACAGTGAAGTAGATGCCGATATAGAAGTACCTGAACTAGTGCCAGAGTCGGCAATCGATGTCGATGATATGGTGGTAAGTTTGTAATTTCATTTACATACATACTTAAATATATTTAAATTTATTATTTTTAAATTGAAAGGGTTGGAATGGTTTAGGTGTGCCCCAGCCAATTCTACGTGCACTTGCCGAGAAAGGATTTAAATCACCAACAGAAATCCAATCATTATCATTGCCGGCTGCCATACATGGTAAAAAAGATATACTCGGTGCTGCAGAGACGGGGAGTGGCAAAACTCTTGCATTTGGAATACCTCTACTGGCGGGCATATTGGAGCTTAAGGCAAAGAATTCACGTAGTGGCATACGTAAGGTCTCACGTGGACTAGAAAAGAAAAATCCGCAGGACGATTTAGAACAAGAACATGAGCTTACACCACCACCTGAGGAATTGGATGAAGTTTCCGGTGCAAGTGAGGAGGAAGAAAATGATGTTGAAAATGCATCCGAGCGAAACAGTCCACTGTTTGCAGTTGTGCTCACTCCAACACGTGAATTGGCCGTACAAGTAAAAGATCATTTGGTCACAGCTGCCAAATACACTGGGATCAAAGTGGTAGCCATTTTTGGTGGTTTAGCTGTTGAAAAACAGGAACGCTTGTTGCGCAAATGCCCGGAAATAGTTGTTGCGACTCCGGGACGTTTTTGGGAATTATATCAACAGGACAACAAGCATTTAAGCCAAATTGATGAACTCAGTTTTTTTGTGATAGACGAAACCGATCGTATGGTGGAGAAGGGTCATTTTGAGGAATTGCGCAGCTTGCTGAAGGTCATCAATGCAGATGAGCGTAAGAAGCAGGCCCGCCAGAATTTTGTATTCTCAGCTACATTAACGCTAGTGCATGATCTGCCAGACCATATGCAAAGTATGTATAAAAAAAAAAACAATAAAAATATCTGTTTAATAAATCTCACTTCCATAGAACGAAATCTTGGCAAACATCCTAAATTCATCAAGCAAACGTCTGATATGAAAATACAAAGCCTCATCAATGAGTTAGGTATTTCACAGCCAAAAATTGTGGATATAACAAACAGTCAACGTAAGTCCATTTCAAAAATAATAAAAATCCAAATCCAATATTTTTAAAAACAATATACTCTGTAGAAACCGCTCAAACCCTTACTGAATGCCGTCTGATCTGTCCCATCGATCACAAGGATTACCATCTGTTCTATTTCATACAACGTCATCCTGGTCGCACCATTGTATTTTGCAATTCTATTGATTGTGTAAAACGTTTAGGCACGCTGTTCGGTTTGCTTGATTGCAATCCATTACCGCTTCATGCCAATATGATACAAAAACAACGTTTGAAGAATCTAGAACGTTTTCGCGATGATGCACTGGGTTTACTTATAGCAACCGACGTTGCTGCACGTGGCTTGGATATCCCTAACGTGGAACATGTTATTCACTATCAAGTTCCTCGTACTAGCGAGAACTATGTGCACAGGTCGGGACGTACAGCACGTGCAAATAAGAACGGCATAACAGTTATGTTCATGGAACCCGGGGAGGTGAAGAGTTATGTGAAATTGTACAAGACGTTGGATAGAAGTAAGTTAATTTCAAGTCACCTTAGAACCATATCAGTGTGAACATTAATTTTTCAGCGGAGGATATGCCACTTTTTCCCGTATCGGAACGCTATCTAGCTGCCGTGAAAGAACGTGTTAACTTGGCACGTGAATTAGATAAGGAAGAATTAAAGCTACGCCGAACTCAAGCTGAGCTTGGTTGGATGAAAAAGAACGCAGAGGAAATGGAAATGATAATTGATGGTTACAATGACGAATCGTGAGTTTTGAAAACTATGCTCATAATAAGTGACTTTTCGATTAAGAATATACCCTTACAGAAACAGTGACAATGACGACGATCCGTATATCATTGAGCGCCGTAAAAATCGCTTGCGTGTGGAATCAGTGCGGTCACATTTGAGGACATTGCTTTCCACACCTATATTTCCACGAGGATTCAGCTTCAAATATCCTACTGTCAATGGAGAAATGCAATTCAACAATCTGACATCGTCGACAGGCAACAGTGCTGTAGATACAATGAAAGCTGCCATCGAGGACATGAAAGAAGCTAAGAAAATGAGAAATAAGCGCAAGAAAAACACATGATTTTTTTTAACCTATAATGTAAAAATTGTAAAATAGAAAAATGTCCCTAAAATATTACTAATCAGTGTTTAGTTACGTAGTATCGCACACCCTGTTCGGTCAGAGAACGCGCATGTTTGGCCAGCAGCGTAGAGACCGAAAGAACTGGAGTTGTAAAGCAACTAAAAAAAACCCATATTTTAATTTTAACTTTTAAACGACAATTATATAGTAGCAACTTACTTTATATATGGCTCCATTTCATCTAACGTCCACTTACGTTTCGTTTTAAACAGTAGGTTCATACGTTCGTGTATATTCATGGGCAAATTTTCTTCTGCAAGCGATCTTATACACGGTTGGGCGCCGCCTAAGTCCACTATACCCAAGCCGCGCAAATATGGTACATCACAAAGCATACCCTCTGGCAACGCCTCCTGCCAGGTGGTCATGAACTCATCAACACGAAACTTTAAACCGGGCTGAAGAATATTTTTAGCAACAATACGCGCCACTAGCTCGACGTTGTACGTATATCTCAACTCTTTACCGTTACTTGGTACTGTGTATATATCAAATAAACCCTCTACAATCTCCTTGGGTGCTATGCCATCCAGTGCGGCGATAGTCTCGTTTCGTTCCACATCATCCAAGTCCCAAGAATTCTCACTGATTAATCCCATCATCAGATTAATAATACGATACTCATATTCGCATTCAAGCACGCGCATCCATCCGTTGTACTCTACAGCGCGTTGTTGCCGCAGACCTTCTACAAATTGCTTTCGGCTGCATTGAACAGTGTCCAGCAGCTGTTCAAAGTTAAAGAAGTAGCTCACGATCTATGCAATCTTCATTCTCTGGTCCAGAGTAGCGGGTTAGCTGTAGCAATTCACCAAGTTTTCGATATCTCGGCTTTATTTCACGGCACTCAAAATACTCGTGAAATATCTTTAATACCTTACGTTGTTCCAATGTGCGTTCTATGCCCACATCGTCCTCTGCGCTGTCGTTCAGACTGCGCTCGAGTGACGTATTGCCCGTACGTGGACTCTTCAATGGTGACGTGCTTGTCGCGGCAGCAAATTTTAAGTCCGGCACGAGTAGCAGGCTGTTTGAGATTTCTGCACCCTTTACATCATACGTTCGTTCGTCCGTGCATATAACGATCTTTTCTTTGAGGCCACCCTTGAAATGTAACGATTGTCCGACGCGTATTTGCTGCAACATGTGTTCATCCAGCTCAAGTAAACGTAAATTGTCGGAGGCAATGCTGGCAGAGGGATAGTAAAGCGCCTGTGTTATTTGTGTCAGATTGCGTTCATCCAGTTTAGCATGCTTAACAATTGATTTTACGTCCATCGGCGTGCGGACGTACCTGTCGATAGAAGTCGGGTACATAAGTTTTTAAGGATGGAAAATAAAAATTATTGTAGATTTATTCACAGCTCGGGAGTGTTCTCATCAACTTCCATGTCTCGATCGTCATCCATTTCTTCTGTCGTGTTTAATATCTACAAACATCGAGATATTAATAAATAAGTATATTGAGAGATTATTTGAGGTGAGCTGTGAAACAGAACAAATATTTAATAAATCCAATTTAATTTAATAATTTACATGTACTGGAAATAATTAAAAATTAATTTTACTAGTTATGGCGCCAAAAAGTATGATCAGCTGTTAGCCAGCTCAATTTCAGTGTTGATTATTACTAGAAAAAGAAATCGTTTAATTATGTGAAGCCGAAGTTTTAATACTCTTTCGTTGTTTAATATAATACATATGATTACAATTTAAAATTCTTAATTCCTTTAGATCGTATTGTATGGAAATTTATTGTTGTATAACTTATTGTTGCGGGTTCTGCAAATTCTGCTTCGTTCGGTAGTAGCAGTACATTAGTTGTTAGTGCTACTGCTGCACCCCTATTAATTTCATCGACGTTTTCTAGCAGCGCTGGACAGCATTTCAACTCAAGTTGTGGACTTTTTACATCGGATAGTATGACTCTTGGCTTTAATATGTGTTTGAGATGGCGTACGATCAAACCAAGACGCGGGCAATGTTTCAAAAGTATTTTTTTAAGTTGCAAAAGATGCGCTAAGAGATGGCTCATTGATTGCCTTACTCCATAATTCGAAAGTACGAGCTTATGTGCAAAGCAATTCAAATCTATTAATTGTGTAGATGTGATATATGTATGTACGTTTATATTGAAACACACATATTATTTAAAATGTTGTATACTCGCTACTAAATAATTGTAATATGCAAAAAAAATTTCAGTTGATTATATATGTATATAAAAAATATTTAAAAATGTTTCACATTTATATGGTAATTATACTTATCAAATATTTTATATATACACATATATATATCATATGGTGGTGAATGGCAAGGATGGAATAAGAAGAAGTAAGGATAATGGGTTAGAGCAGGACAGATTCACAGATTCACAAGTACACACACAGTGCAGAAAAATGCATGGAGGATATTCTAAAAAGTGAAAATAAATTAGCAATTTGAAATTTAAATTTTATTGAAATTGATATACGCTTATTGATTCACTTTGCACAACATGGAGCAGAACGAGATTTCTATGTTTATGGATGTTAAGTTAGACATACACGACAAACGCGCCCACGCCCTAAAGTTCAAAGCATGGACCAAATGCCAAGTAAAAATCGAAGCAGTAAAGTGTGTGCCGTGCTTCTTGCGTATCAGTTTTCAGCGCTGCGTTCCATTAGACGAAAATGTTGGTGCGGCCGCCACAACTGGTTCTATTCCAAACTGCTTGACAGTCTCCATAAATGTGCCGGGAGTGAGCATTAGCTTGGCTACTTCCCGCACTAAGGCATTTTCCTATGGCCTGTTCTGGGCACAGAACCGACGTGACTGTTTTATTTATTTTTCGCTAGAAACTGAGGCATCTTGTCGCAGGCATATGAAGTGGATGAAAAAGTCAATAAAGAATCTTGAATTGTATAGGCAAGTGTTTCTGGAGCAGCGTAGAATGAGTCGGGATCCATGTCGTTTGTTAGAACAAGCGCAAAACTTAGATGGGTGAGTTACTATTGTCATTTACGTTGAGTTAGATTATGTATGGATTTTCTCTGCAGCAAACAAATGGAACCCTTGCCCAAGCTTCCGGGTACATCAGCTTTAAATGGAAGTGCAGTGTCCGTGCGCACTTCGCGTGTATCTGATATTTACGAGGAAATATTCGAGGGTTTCGACCATAGCCGTATTTCACGACGTCATTCTCGCGCTTCGATTGCTTCTGGCATCTACGAGGAAATGAAACCGTCTACCCAAAATTTTCAGTCCATTATCGAAGAACCGCCCACGCTACCGCCATTGCCACCTTTACCTCCGCAGCGCAAGCGCATCAATACCTTTGACAAAGATAACAACACTTTGGCGGGTGAGATACAACGTTCTAATACTAACCCTGAATCAGATTTGGCTAAAAAGAAGAAATATAAAAATATGTTGGATAATATATTCGGTGGAAGTAGTGGAAGGCACAAACGAGCCGAGAGTGTAAGCGAGTGTGATCAACAGGTTCAGTCGGTACCAGTTTACGAAAATGAATCATCGCCTGTTGACACTGCTATTCCGTTGGAACAGCCGTTTATCAAGAAACGCTCAAATATTCACAAATCGCAGCGAAACAGTTTCTCCAGCCCAGATTTGTCACAGCTTAACTATTTGGATACAATCGATGACATGCATACTACAGAAAATTTGCTACAATCAGAAGATTCGAATGAGTATCTCAATTTGAGCCTCGATGATTCTGTAATTCAGCCAATAGTGCGTAATGCGCTGCTTGCCAAGATTTACTCTCAGTTGTATAAAGCTGATTCTCTTGAAAGCCTGAATGTCTCCGAACAGCTGCCGCACAATTTCAACTTTTCAGCCTGCAATACTTCCACTATTAATCTTATAGGTTCACATGGCGCTGTTCCACAAAGTAACCTGCACAAAAATAAAATACTGGTTGATGATTTAACTGGTTACTGCCTAATGGCGCCTATTGTTAAGAAAACATCAACGAAGTTAGAGAAACATCCCATAAACGGTGCGGAATCCACATCATCTGGTTACTCGACAGGTTCTTACTGCTCATCTACCAGCTCCTGTAATACAGAAGAACAGCAGCATAAGGTGCTCCCAAAATCCGAAAAGAACAACGAAAGTGATATATATGAGTGCATGGTTGCTGGATCCTTAAATGACAGCAGTCAATTAGCTGCAACAAATGGATTCGCTGAACATTTATATGAAAACCTGCTCGCTGTAAAGGCGGCACAAGAACTGGAGCAGCCAAGTTATGGAATCAGCACGAGTACTCCCACAGATTCACCGTTACTACCAGAATTGCCACAGAAAGGTACACCCAAAACATCGCAAACGGTTGAAGAGGAAGATTTTTATCAAACACCACGTAAAAGCATCATCAGCGTGGATGACAAGATACCCTCCTACTATCCGAACAGTTGCGATACTTTGAAGTCAAAGCGACAAAGTCGTAGTCCAGCGCAGACGCCCACCTCTGATAAATCTGATAAGCCATCTGCGAGTGGTCTACGTCACTTGGTTAATGTGAAAATTCGTCGAGAACGCAAAGAGAATCTATATATATCATCTCCACAACAAATAATTGAACAGCGACAGAAATCAAACAACAAGTCCAGCAGCATTTCGAAGTTGCAAAAGACACTCAACAAAAAGCCGGCCGCGACCAAAATCTCAGAAAATGTCTACGCGGTTACACTCGCCGGCCAAAAACCAAACAAGAATCAACCTAGCACTGCGACGATCACAAGTTCTGTCCCGCTGAATAATAATGACGGCAACTTCACCGATGAAATGAAGGAGAAATTACAGACCGAGCTAAATCAGTTGGCGCTCCTGCAGAATATCGATTTTAAGTTCGATGACAGTGAGTCTATAGCATCTCCACCAAATCAAAGCAAATCAGCGCACGTTCCATTAGCATCCACTGAAGAGGAGTACGAGCACCACTTTCAAGCGGCTGAGAGTGCAACGCGCCTACTGCAAAAGTACGCCACACTGACCAAATTCGGCATAGAAGGCAACCAATCAAAACGTCTTGCTGCCAGCTTAAAAGCCACCACAAATGAGAATCAAAAACAATTAACGCCAGAAAATAGAACCAGTGCATCAAGCATGACACAATCCGCTGCCAACTCTGCTGATTTGCAGATATTGCCTGGCAAGAAGTTTGCATCACTGCCGCGTTTTAAGAAGATCGATTTTTCGCCGTTGAAGATGCGTATAAATAATGTGCTCCAGCGGCATAATCAACAAACTTCGCCCGCATCCAAACCACAACCACCGCAGTGAATTTTGATATCAAGCTTTTATACAGTATGTGATTTTTTTAACAAATCTATTTTATAACGTTAAATTTTAGTTGCGTAAAGAAAAGTTTTTAAATACTCGTAGGTTCCATTTAATTTTGAATGTAAGTGTTGCAGCTTTTTTAAACTTAAATTTTAATATCATATTTTTCTTGTTTAGATAATATTTAAAAAAAATTTTTTTTTTTTAAATTGCGTAAACTTCCATAAAAACTGAAACAAAATCAAGGTTTTGCGCTTGTTCAAGCTGAAATAATATATTGTACAAGTATTTTGAAACGCTCTTAACATTATTAAATAATTTTCGGTAGAAATAAACTATGAATATTTGCTGAATAAATACATAATATCGCTTGCAAGGAAATACAAATAGGGAAATACCCACCAAGAAATATAGCCAATTATATTATCAAAGAATGAGTACTAGAATACTTTAATTAAATAAGATTTTATAAAATTTATACAAAACGCTTAAAAAAAAAAATTTAAACAGTACTTAGGAGGAATCGAAGATATTAATGCCTAGTATTTAACATACATATCTCTGTGCTTAAGCAATGGTGTTGTGTATATTGATTGTTTCATACTTTTAAATGTCTATGAGGGATAAGTGAATCATATTGTACTATGCTCAATTATGTGCGAAAAAGTGAAAAAAAAACGCTTTTTCCAAAAAAAAAAAAAAAAAATATTGTTAACTTGTTTAGGCTTTATTGTTGTATTAACTAAATATTATTAGTATATGCTCTAACCAATATATTTATATACGCGCAGTAAGGAATAATAATTGTTTTACGCTTTTTTGGCTCATACAACATATCAATATTTGCAACAAAAAAATAAAAATAAGATAAATTATGTAGTTGCAATAGAATATACAAAAGAAAATAAATTTTAATTAGCTAATTTAACCAATGCTCAATTTAGTGTTATATGAAATTTTTATAGTGTATTATTGAAAAACCCAAACAAAAAAATATTTATAAAGTATTACAATATTTGTACAACAGCTTTTGCAACTTTGATGTTAGCTAAAAAAATAGTAAAATAAACATGTCAGTGCTTTGTTGAAAAAGTTAAAAAACGTTGTTCTTTATTTCCCAAAAAAAAATATACTTAAACTATCTATTGTATATCAAGGGTCTACGCGTCTGGTGTATGAACTCCTGCTCCGTGGGTGATCCAGTTGGCACAATGTAGAACAACAGCGAACCTCCAGTCACAAAGAAACCCTTTTCATTCACAATTTCCAGTATTGTCTTATCCATATTGACTTTGTGAACGCAGCCAACCTTTCGATTCTCGTAGTATACGCTTACAGTTCCAATGCGATATTTGTGCTCCTTATCACATTCTAGTTGCTCCTCGAACAGCGCCGCTATGCAATCCGTCATGGTAGCGTTCTCCGGCAACTGTTGCTGAAAGTCGCTGAAGAGGAATTCAGGGTAAGAGAAGGCAGCCGGCCAAATCATTCGAGTACGATCCTCCTCGTCTACATGCACTGGATAATCTTCGAGCGGTAAAAATTTTGGACGCAACAACTCTGGCGTAATTTGCTGGTTCGTTTTGATATCGTCAAATTTCACTTTCCGCTGAATCAAAGCTTGGCGCAACTCCTCTGCGAGTAACAATTGTTTCTTTTCTGCAGCTTTTAATTTACGTTGGTCACGTTCGAAGTTAACCTTACGCGTCTTGTTCTTGCTGAGCAGTTCCCGTGCTGGTGCATCATCTACATTGAGTTCGAGAATGGCTTCGCAAAGTTCTGTACATGTGTCGAACTTTTCTAGCTCGTATGCACATTGCGCCGCACGCCAGCGTGCCTTTGCATAGTCTGGTTTATGTTCTATGGCTCGAAGCGCATCAGCCAACGAGGACCGATAGTTCTTGATAAAGTAGTGTGCTGCTGAACGATTGTTATATAGCACAGCCAGCACATCGGAATTCTCGCATTTCGTCTTGAGGGCTTCGGTAAAGCTATACACAGCCATACGAAATTTTTTATGCTTCATGTAGAAGTTTCCGTCCTCCTTGTAGTTGAGCGCCAGCTCTTCCCGTGTGTTTTCCTCGGGATCGTACTTGAGCTTTTGCAATCCTTCAAACATTGGATGAACTTCATCACCGGGCTGCGGTGCCTTTTTCATGAAAAACGGATGTTTGTCCATTTCCTCTTGCCAGCGATCTTCGGGCCAGCCCTCTTCGTAGCGTTTCCGTTCAAGGCCATCGATGAATGCATCAAGATCGGCATCCAGTTGCGCCGCAAGCTCTACACGTTCCTCTTCAGTCCATGTGCGACTGGCAGCTGCCAGTTCCGCTGCACCGATGGGATTCTGTTTGTCCATGTGTACTATCTTCCTCTTCTTCGTTTGAATATCGCTTGGCAATCAGCTGTTTTCTCCTTTAAATTAGTGTTGCAAAATTTCACGTTAGATTGTAGAGTTGCGCAGCTACTCAACGTTCGACGATGGCGCCATTGTCAAACAACGTCCAAGTTTGACGAGCGTTGGTGTTTACACTTTCCAACAACGATGCTTACAATGTTGAACATCCTGTGTTTGACGATGACTCCGGAGCCATCGTCGAATACAGCCAACCGAAAACTGGTGACAGTCCCCCGGAAACCGGTGACAGTCCCGTTATAACTGTTATGGTTAATTTTCAATTAAATTGCATTAAATTGCTATCGGTGGCTTTCTTTTTTAAATTTTTTCAATAAACAGTGTTTTTGTTGTGTTACCTACTAGCTATTTTCGAGGATTAACCTCCTGCCTGTGTTTTTGTTGTGGCTGTTGGTAAATGTAATTTTTGTGGGTAAGTATTGGTGGTTCTTGTTTGATTAGTCCGTCCGATATTTCCCTCAAGTGGTTTTGCGCACTATGCGCCAAGCGCTTTAGCAGGGAATATCTCCTGCTAGTCAACAACCACCTCTTGCACAGCGGCGTCAATTTTGACTAGATCTGTCACACAACACAGACTCCATGGATAAAGTAATTTTGGGTGTTGCAAACTCCGCGCAAATTTGATATACTAATCGCACTATGTGTCAAAAGTATAAACATTTTTACTTAAACTAAATCTAAACACAGTGGAGAAGTGAAGCAATTAAAAACAAGAAATGGCTGAGCAATATAACTTAATTTCATAAAAATCATATTTAGCTCAATATGCTATATGCGACTGTAATATTGTATTTACACATGGAAATAGAGTTAAGATATTTGGACTCGCTTATATCTTCTTAAGATAACTTGTATTCCGTGAACGAACCAACCCATCACCAGCAGTATTGCTTCTGGTTCTCTATGGCATTTATAAACTAATTGAGAGATGCTATTTCCAGCTACAAAGATTTTAACTAAAATCAGAACGTATTAATCAAAAAATAGAACCTCTTGATCTAGTTTATTGCCCAATTTAGTAACACAATTTCTCAACACAAATACTTTCGATTCTTATGCTTACAATATAATAAAAATGATACATCTCACATAAATTTTTATTTTCTTTTGTCTTTTAACTTAAATAATAACAATATCTTAATAATGTAGATAATTACTCACATACCCTCTATAACACATACAATTTTAAAAAGCGCGCCAAGGTAAGTGCTCGTTTCGAGCAAGTACAAAGCGGGTTTGCTTACCCGCTTTCTTACATACGGCAACATTCTTCTGAAAACGGCAACACTGATGTTTTGAAAAGGTAGTGTATTCAGTCTGTTTCAGCCTTTTCCGTTGAACGGTGCGCGCATTTTGCCAAGAATTCGTGGAGCGCAACGAAAAAAATAAAAACAACAAAAATCGCACGAATAAAATTCAAAGTAATGTGCAAAAAGTGAATGTTTTATTAAACTTGAATAAAAATAAAAAAAAAAATTCAAATTAAATATTAATTTCAAAATTTGGTTCGTTGATCTTATTGGTTGTTATCCTTGCAAAAGAATGCAACAAACACAATAATAGCGCGCAGCATCCTCATATGTATACACACACACACACATACACCCACATTGTATCTAGGAAAACGAATGAACTGCAGTTAGTTGCAAATAATTTGTTAAAGAATGAATAAATAAATTAAAATTATTGTAGTTTCTTATTTTTTTAAATTACTTTGCATTTTTTATGCAATTATTAATAAGGTTTAAAAAATTACAAAAAAAAATTCAATTAACTGCAAAGTAATGCATGACGTCATTCGCAATAGCATCTTTTGTGTGTGTGTTTATATGTGTGGGTTTGAGTCCTTGTGCTAATAATTTAAACTATCCCAATTGGTCCTTGTATTTGAATACTTTTCGTTTATTGGTGAAAATTTACACATAATTGGAAAACAGTGCGCGGAATTAAAAGTTCATTTTTGTTTTAATTTTTTATTTATAATCTAATTAAATACGAATTGTGTTAAACGTTATATTCTCTGTGTTTTTTCTCCTTAAGGATAATCTTGCATTTTTTACAAACAATTGAGGAATTTTAGCGTAGAACTTTTCTAGTGTTTACAAATCAAAGAAACAAAACGATAAAAAGAAACAACTTTTTCTTCAGGTGAGTTTTAAACTTTTTACATTAATTAAAATTTTGATTAATGATTATAACATTCTATAGTGACAGTAAGGTCTGAAATATTGTGGCTGTTGATTTTTATAAATTGTGTGTAACAAACTTCACAAATAAAGAATTTTGTACGTGTGTATGTCGCTGAACTGCTCATAAACTAATGGACAGATTTTGATGGAATTTTGTGTGTGTGTAAAAGGAATTTTAAAAATTCAGACAAACTGCAAAAATCTCGTTCATATCTGTCGATAGAAAAGTTATATTTGAATGTAATATGATGATTTCTCTAAAACTTTTTGAAGCAGATGTATACACTTAGTATGTACATAATTTTGGTGTCTACGGTGACTTTCTGGTTTGCACCATGTGAAAGTGCGTCTCAAACTCGGTTCGAATTGGCATAAAAGTGTAAAATGATTTTTTGACGGCATAAAATACATCAAATTTGAAGTTTTTGGGTAAAATCGTAAGAACAGAAACTATTTTTTTTATACATAAGCCCAGCAGAGCGGTCATTATTGTATGGGGGCTATCTCTCTTCTATTGTTATTGACTTATATAAAAGATTTTTTTAAGATTTATGCAAAACACACTCAGTTTTTTATTTCTTACTAAATTTTAAATATATTTTTGATCGTACCACTTATATACATATAAAGATTTCCGGTGTATAAAGTTGATATGTAGCTCATTTTGGGAACAACATTTTGGCGCTAATCACCAACAATTAATTGTAAAGACTTCATCTTTGTTTGTAATTTATTTAACTTCTGTTTTACTTTGTTTTCTTTTTTTTTCGCGCATTAGCTTTATTGTTATATATTTTCTGTAATTATTTTATGCTTGGAACAAGAACTCCATTATTTATATTTCCCAACAAAAAAAAAAAAAACTATTTTTCTTTACCATCAAATGAAACTTGTTAAATTAGAAGCAACGACGGAATAAAAGAAATTCCCATAAATTAAATTTCAAATGAGCTTTCGCGGACAAGCTGCCTGACGCTGATAGCGTCAAAAAGTCTCTGACTTCTTCAGTTTACAACTCCCCCAACTTTTGCAGTTCGGAAGCGTCACATGGGATGCTGTAAATAATGTAGCAGACAGGCAGCAGACTATACAACAAAAATAACAACAACAACAACTTTTGCGAAAACATGTTCGATGGTGAAATTCAACAACAACAACAACAACAATTCAGGAACAACCAAAAAAATATAGGAAAAGGAAATGCAAAATCCCAAAGGAATATACTGAACGCATTGGTGGCAACAGGACAACAACAACAACAAAGGGATAATCAAAGCGTTTATTGCGCCAACAACAACAAAAATAAGTACATCAAGTATGGAGTACTAACCTCTCTAGCTCTCCCTCTCTCACTCTCTCCCATTCTCCAATCATTGTTACACAGACACAAGTGCTCCACAAATTGCTGGCGCAATTCAAAGTCGACTGTGCCGTGAAAAACTTCTGCAGTTTGAGGGTTGAAAAAAAGAACCCATCACCCAAAATGAGTAGCGATTTGTGGCGCTACAAAATGTCGCAGTTGGGGCAGTGCAAGGACCCTGACATGAGCCACCGGAAACATTGCGTAGTTATTAGGCCAGCAAGCCGTCAGCCTTTTCCTTTAAACTTAATGTCTCGTTTGGAGTTCTGGCGACAGGCGCACGTACGACCTAATAAAAGTAGAAAGAAAACAAAACAAAACATGTTAATTTCAGTTGACTCGAATTTTTATTGCTCTGCAATAATCTAAAATCTGTTCTAAAAATAAATATGTATGTAATACAATACTTTCTGAAAATTTGAAAATTTGCCCATTTCAAAGAGCTTACGAGCCTTGCATATTGCTGACATGTAATAATCCTATATATGTTTCGGAATTTGTAGAATTTGATGACACTTTCGTAGCAGTTTACCTATATTTCATGGCTGTTACAAACTTTCTTACAAATTATGTATACAATTCATACTACACTCGCAGCGTATAAAATGAGGAAAAAAATTTTGAAAAGGTTAGTTCTAAAAGTTTTTAAGTTTTGTGTGTTCTATTATAATTTTATACCGTTTACACATACAGCCTTAGTAATAAGCAATTTAGACTCGACTTTTTCTTCAAAAGTATTCTTTTTTGTGAGAAAGTTCATTAGTAATGCTGATAGTGTAAGATTATATAATAATTATATGCCCCATATATCTATAAATTGATCAAATTCTCAAGCTGATTCGATCAAGCATATCTTTTGGTGATAAACGGTGAAAATAGCCGGGAAAATCCAGCAGCTAGACTTATATTGATTTATATAAGCTGCCCACGCCCACTTTTATTGCTCAATATGAAATTTAAAATTTTATATGGTGACTTCTTATGTACGGATGAGTATGATGTACTTACATTTGGCGATAGCACCTAAACAAACCCACCAAAAGTTTTGAGGTTTTTGTACGAAAAAGCTTTTAAATAAAGTAAATATAAACTTGAAATTTGATTTTTGTATAGACGAATGTATCACATTCCCAAAGGAATCCGTCATATATTATGATTATTTAATACACATCTCTGCCTTCGGTTTTTGTTTTGTTTTCGAAAGTTTCGGTAATGAAATTTTGAAAACTTTTAAACGTACTCTCGGTGAGTTTTGGTAACCAGAAAGACATGCGTGAAATTCATAACTAGATACTTCAGTTCAGAGTTGAATCAATCGATTTTCAAATGTGATAATCGAAATCGATTTTACTAACAACAAGAAAAACTAAAACTGCCAACCGAAACACGGCGAAAATAAAAACAGACGGTTTTATGATAATTTTTATTTGTCGCTCTAAATAAACGAAAAGAAGGCAAAAGTAAATGTTAAAGTTGTCGAACTCGTTCTGGCTTAGATTCCAGCAAAGAATTGCACCCCCGCCGATGTCGCCACATCTACCAAAAATCCACATTTCGTCTTGCCTTGAGCGGTATAAAGTAAACTTGAACCTTTTGCATTTATTTATAAGTTCGGCAAACAAGAGTTTCTTTCTGTACATTTTTTTTGTTTACCAGCAAAAAGTTTTGCTACTCTTTGTATTTGTATACCCTACATATGTGGTGTGAAAAAGAGTTATTAGTTTATCAGAAGTATCACCTGCGTATTTAATTTTTATCATCTCAATATTACTCCCTATTTATTATAGTCTATGTTTCTTTGGGTTTAAGTTATTTCTAGAAATAGTTGCTTCATTATGCTTCAGTTTTAGCTTCAGAATGAGATTTTGTGAAAGTGAGTTCTTTGAGCTGTTGTGAAATTAGTTCCCATTAGAGTTGGGAGATCTCACAAATATCGCATATAGAACCAGACTACATATTAGCGCTGTGTTGCAAACATGGTTCATAAAAATCCGTTTAAACTACAAAATGTGGAGTTTTAATAATAATGCAGGGTATAAATAATATAGTTTTACCGTCATTTTGAAGTTTCTTTAAAATGTAGCTAAATTTTGGTTCATGTATGTATTATTTTTATTGCTTTTGATACATGATTTGCTTTTGGTTTTTTGTTTTATTTTTTGATTGTAGCATGTAGCTTGGAGCGCTAAGCATTCAGTTCAGTTTCTATTCTGTTTTTTAATTCTTTTCATTGTTTGCTAAATATTGATCTTTCATCAACTATGTTGCTCTTACTTCTTACTTCATTCCTAATGTTAATGTATGATTATATTTTTTACATTTCTTAATACCATTCTTTTCAAAATTGAAAACCGGAATATAAAAGGTTTCTATATGTGCGATTTAGAGAGAGTTCCAGCTGATCTTAGAAGTTCAGAATTGTTACAAATTTTGCGCAAGCTAGAAAGTTTATAAAAAGTTGGAGAGAGAAGTAGAATGAAAATTCTTTAAAACAAATTATTTAGTGTGCGAAGATTTGAATACATAAAAGACTTCTGCGGCACAAGAACAGTCAATTTGATTAATAGTTCTTAAAAGTTTATGTCAAAATAAATGAAGAATATATTTCGGAAAATGCTTTGATTTTTGGCGCCAAAGGCTTTGGAGCGAAACATTTTTAAAAGTGGTTCGAATTCTGTGGAATAATTACAGATGTTTTTTTTTTTGGTAATGAAGTAACAAAAAAAAAAATATGAAATAAAAATTTGATGTTTCCAGCCTGAAATGGGCACAAACTCTGAATATAAAAAATCAAGCTAAATTTAATTAAAGTCCATTGTTACATAAAGAATTTTTTGACAGGTTTCAGTAGACGTTTGATTGTATCTTTGTCGCTTTGGAAAAAAATTTTACTTTAATTAAGATAGGACTATATTGTATTAAAGATATATAGTAATAGCGGGCCCGCAGACGTTGTTCTGGTCTTCCCTGTCTGGAGGTGGTGCAATGAGCTTTATTTATTAATTTTTAAGTAACAATGCTTGACCAGATATTATTTGTATAATCAGATTGACAGTGTCGTTACTATTCGATACTATTGTTCTGGAACACAACCAGTGCAAGTCTCTCTCAATATTCGAGTTCGGATATACTGTTTGTATAAGATGCTACTGACTGTGAACTATCTGACATAGTGTCTTATTTTAAAAGAATTTCTGCAGAATTAGTCCACAAATTTACTTAGTTAAATAGCCGTCAATCGTCTACCGGTCATGACCGCGTCTAGGCAGGTGCGCCAGCCTCCATAGTTTTGTGCGCGCTGGAGCCAGTCGTTTTGAATGCCAAGTACGGAGAGATCTCTCCATACCTGGTCAATCCATCGATTGCCCGGTCGTCCTCTATTTCTGCGCCCACCAATCAATTTTGGGTCCCCCATGAAAACCATGCTTGCTGGAGTTCTTTCATCCATTCGAATGAGGTGCCCAGCCCAGTGTAGCTGCTGGAATTTTATGCGCTGGACTAAGGTCAACCTCATTGACAAACTCATACAGCTTGCGGTTCATACGGGACCTTAACTCGTCGCTGACTCTAACAGGACCAAAAAGAAGAAGAATCTTTCTCTCGAAGACTTTCAACGCTGTCTCATCTGACTCAATCACGGCCCATGCCTCTGCGCCATACAAAAGCACCGAGAGTATCAGCGTCTTATAGATCTTTATTTTCGTCTTTCAAGAGAGAGCTTTACTTCTCATTTGCTTGCTCAACCCAAAAAAGCATCTGTTTGCAAACGTGATTCTTCGCCTGATCTCCAGGCTGACGTTGTTGTTACTGGTTATTTCTGTTCCAAGATAGACGAAGTTTTCTACAACACTGAAGTTGAAATTCTCCATCGTCACTGACCGTCCAAGACGCGATGATGGAGTGCGAGAAGAATAGGTGGTGAGTGTCTTTGTTGAACTCACGGGTCTTTTCCAAGTTTTGGCGTAATGTGAATATTTGGTCACTGGTCGACCTTTTTTCGTCTGAAGCCACACTGATATAGTCCTATCAGTGAATCCGTATATGGCTTCTGCATATTACACAATACCTGTGACAGAATCTTATATCCAATGAAAAGAAGATGTATTCCGCGGTAGTTGGACCATATCTTGCATAAAAGTTGGTGCCTACTCCTAACCAACTCTTCGCCGCCGGACTTTAATAACTCAGCTGGCAGCCCATCAGAGCCTGCCGCTTTGTTATTTTTCAGCTTTTTAATAACTGAATTGACCTCGTTATAGTCCGGTGGCTCTACAATAGTGTCATCATTAACTGGCGGTTCCAGTGTCATTTCCCTATCACGGAATTGTGCGCTTCATCGCCTCCGAGTAGGTTGGAGAAATAACTCCTCCATAATCTCAGTGATTCCTGTTCATCTGTTACCAGATTTCCATTGTCATTCTTACAGAAAGTCCACAAATTTTGATAAGGAAAAACTCCTTCGCCAAGATTGAGCAATTGTTGCGGGAAGTCTTCATGTGTGTGTGTCTTCACCAAGATAGGCTCTCATATACGTTCGCAAATTTTGTTGTTGACTAGAACTTTATATGGTATGTTTTGATGATATCTGCACGCGTCCTTTTTGTAACTACAAGGAGTTTCTGCCGAAAAAAAATCCACAGCAAATACCAAAGTAATTCCTCCCATAATAGCAGTAGAGCTTCTAAGGTCTTTTAACGTATGATTAACAGCTTTGTAGTTTCAGAAGAAGACTCTTTCGCTCGACGTACAGAAATAGATGTCTTCTCTCCCACGGTATTGTGAGCTTCGTATATTTTGCATAGCGAGCCTCTTCGAGCTTTCTCTACTGTGAGATGTACTCTCTATGACTCGCAAGGCGCTGAATAGTTTCAGAAAAAGTCTCTTCCCCTCAACGCATTTGAGCTGCTCTTGTCTGAGATGATTAAACAATTTTCGTACCAAACGTTTCATGTTTCTAAAAAGGTGTAAATGCTTACTCCCTTAGGTAGTGTAGTTGTTAGCGTGTTCAATGAATATAAGTTATCTGAAGTATGAATAAGAGAATCTAAATATGTTAATTTGAAGGATTTATATTTTATAGTTTTTCAAAATCTCGGTTTTCATACGGAAAACCAGGCAGACGAACATATCTATATAGACTTGACTTTTGATGCTGGTCAAAATTCTGCCCATTCTATACACTTACACAAACTTAGTATACCCATTACCTATGGGAACATGGACCCTAAGATATGCGCCTAAACTCAAAAGTTTCGATCTATTGGGAAAACAATATTTTTTTTGGAATCAGTGGATCATAAAATATTGGACCGACTTTACACCCAAATTTATAGGTTGAAAGGACAAAATGTAAAAAGTCTGAAATCTGTAAAACAATAAATAAATTTTTTCATATGAACAGAACAGAGTTAGAGTCCTACAAGAAAGAGGCGTCAGAGTCTTGATAAGCTTGTCAAAATGAGTTCACCTATACTTGTTGTCCGTTTTTCGGTCTGTGTGTATGTGTATACGAAAACTAGTGACTCAGTTTAAATAAAAAAAAATTTTATAAAACCTTTAAAAACTTCTTATAAACTGATTCCACTACATATATACACCAACAGGCGTGTCCTTCTCTCCATATATGGCTGCTATATGATTTCAAATTTCAAGTCAATAGCTCAATCGAAATTTTTTTTATTTTTTTTTTTTAGTTGATCAAGTTTTTATTTATTTACCTATTTGACACATTGGACAAGGATATGCCAACTTTTGACAAAGTTTACTAAAACAATTTGCACAAAATGAACTCAAAATAATGCAAAACATGAACAAATATAAAACGGATACAACACGGCAACCAGACACAGTCAACAACAGAAATATATGCAGATTCTCATGGTTACGAAGTTCCCATGGGAGTTGGGGCGAACATTAAAATGGCGCCAATGCTGTTTGTTTTGGACGACAGTGTAACGAGTTTGGCGCAAAGGACACACATAAAAGAAAATAAAACAGGCGAATAAAATACGAAACAAACAAATGAAACAATAGAATTGAATAAGTGACTACATGAATGAATGAACCATGCATGAGGGCAAAGTTCATAACTCTTTAATGTTATTTAACAAAGCAGTAGCTCCATTTTTTTCCTTTTTACATTGCGCCAGTTCTCTGTTTCAAACGAAGGCGCCTTTCTTGCCTACATATATGTATGTATGCACATATTTATGTGAGTTGAGTTCTTCAGTGTTGTAGGCCTGAAGGCCAAAGTCAAACTTTATTTGCCTGGCATTTCATTAATTGCGTTGCCAACTCAACGCGCCAAACACTTATGACTCATACAGTGAAGGATAAGCGAAGGATAACGAGCTTAGCGTAGCTTCGTCGCAGACATAAACAGCGATGTTTCCATTTTTCCTCTTCTGAGTTTTTTTTCTTCTTTTTGTTCGTTTCGTTGTTGTGGGAGGACAGTGTCGTCATCAGAATTGTCTACATAAAGCATTTCTTTTTATACCCTTCAAATGTAGTTAAAATTTTGGTAATATTAGTTTGTTGATTAATTTGGAAGAACGCAGGAAAAGAAAACTTGTATGAAGGTCTCAAAAAAAAAAAACTTCGGGCAATGCAACACATTTGGGAGTAAATAATAATATGAAGGGTTCAAATCTGGGGAATAAGCGGAATGCGTAAGCAAATCGAAATGCATTGCATACAGTTTTGCCTTTATTGAAGTGTGTGCCTGCTGCATTCTCATAATAGAACATCACTTTTTCTTCTTGAAATGATATGTTTCTCTTGATTTCATCATACAACAATGCGTAATATTCATCTGTTATGGATTTGCTTTCTTTGAAAGGAAATACCGACACAGTTTGACAATACATCCCGGGAAGTGTATATAAGCTTCGGTTCGACAGAATCTAATGATTTTCTTTGTCTTTATTTTTAACTTTTGGAGGTTTTCTTCGTTTGCTTTCAGCAGTGAAGTTTCTTCTATTCTATTAATTCAGCATTGTTTCCTGCGTCACAGTGCCGAATTTTTATTATTTTTATTTCAAGCGCACGACAGCAAGGAGCCGAAATAGTCATAAATTTAATAATACTTTTATTTTATTTTTTTTTCATTGCACACGCAGTTCGCTGCCTCATTTTTCTGGCTTTTGTTGATTATGAAATTTTCGTTCGGCGCTCAATTAACTTTTGTTGAGCACGCGAATTTTTGCTGGATTCCCTGTTGTCAGTCTTTGCATAGTTTCCAGTTCGTGCTGCCGGCATTCCCAATGCGACGTTTTGGCTTGTGGTAGGTTGACGTCGGAAATGTTTGGCGTTTCTACGTTTAATGACCATTTAAAAGCGCTAATGTCGCCTGGGTGTTGAGTTTAACAAGGCTTTTTAGTTGTTTTCGAAGTTGTCTGTGGGTTTGTATGTAGTTCAAATATATTTTTTGGTGTCATCTACACTTGAAATAATCGATAAAATTTGACTTAAGATTTTTGAAAAGAAGAAAATGCTTATATGTATGTATATGCTTATATATTTACAAAACATCTATTCGTTTGTATGTAAAGACACAGTCAAGTATTTCCATATAGACAAAACCTTCCGAGGTATCAACCATAACAGTACTTATACGAGTCAAGAACCTTTTTATATTTGGATATCAGATCGAAGTTGTGTAATCCGAACCTTTATTTTTAACTATTTTTCAAAGGACTAAAACTTTTAGAACGTACCACATATTAGAGCGCCAATTTTTAGTCTTTCAAGAGTGTGCTGGCTTTACTTCCCATTTGCTTGCTAAGCCTAAACTAGCTGTTGCTGGTCATTTCGGATTCAAAATGAAATTTTTTACAACATTAAATATGAAATTCTCCATCGCCATAGCCCATCCAAGACCGTCACAGACACCAAGTACTTCATCTTGTTCTCATTCAACGCTAGACCAATGAGCCGAGACTGTTGTTTAGTCTCTGAGAACGTCTTCGTGACTCGCCGTTTCGATTATATCAATTGCAATCGCTAGCAGCAGCACTTCCTTTTGGAGGATCGAGCTCGACATGTTCTGTATGTAAGGGCATTGGCGTACGATGCATTTCATTGCAATAAACCTTGGATTAAACATGCTATTAAAAGGTTCGGAGATGTTCTTTCGTTCTATGAAAACGCTTTGTGTGATAGCGTCATCATGCAAAGACGAACAATCTATACCGAATGTACCTAATGTAGACAGGACGCCAAAAAATTTCTTTGTATCGGCATGTCGAAAGCGTCTTTATGGTCTAAAAATGGGTGATGTGTGTCTTTGTTAAACTCACGCGTTCAGTATTTCTCGTAATGTGAATTTTTGGTCAATGGTCGACCTTCTTCATCAGTGAATCCGTATATGGCTTCAGCCTTTTACACAATACTCGCGACAGAATCTTATATCCGATGCAAAGGAGACTTATTCCGCGGTAGTTGGCGCAAACAGCGGAGTTTGTTTTCCAAAAGATAAAATAAAGAACACTGAGTTTCTATATATTCGAAATGCATTCATCGGACCATATCTTGCATAAAAAATTTGTGCATACTCCTAACCAACTATTTTCCGCCCCTCAGAGCCTGTGGTGTTGTTATTTTTCAGCTTTTTGATAACATAATCGACCTCGGTATAGTGACTTCATTAACTCTATCGGCGGCACTGTTCTCTTCATTGCCTTCTACATAATCCCAGTGATTCTTGAACACCTGTAACCAGATTTCCACTTTCGTTTTTACAGAAAGTTACTCCGGGCTTAAAACCTTTGGTCAGACGCTTTATCTTTTGATAAAATTTTCGAGCTTCATTTCTGACACATAACCTCTCAACATTCTAAAACTCACACCTTTCATGATGCTTTTCTTGCATCTGATAAGACGTTTCTCGTCTCTCCGTTTCTCACGATGGTATACAACCAACCGTCGATGACGAGCGAGCGCATCATTCTCCACCACTTTTTGAGCATTCAAAATTGTATCGTATTGATGGCTCATTCGGCGAAGTATTGATTTAACATCCAATGACTTCTTATTTCCGCACATCAAAGGCAAACTGAATGGATAATGATTTTCGTCTGCAAAAGAAGTCTTCACAAAGTGTTTGGATCATAAAAAAAAAAATATTTTTGAAAACAATAAAACAATTTTCAATGACAAACTACTTTTTTTTTAGTTAGTTAGTAACCCTTCGTGTTGAGGTGAGCAGAGTGAAAAACTTGTTTTAAACTGGAATCTACATATTTATTTAGTCTACATCTTAAGTTTTGTGTTCTGTATGTTCATGGACTTGTTTTGTTAAGCTTCCACAGACAGTTTCCAAAATTCAACAGAAACAAATACAACGAAAGTGTGTACTATATAATAATTTAATATCAAGTTACACTTTCAATTTGTAAGTGGAGAACTTTTTTCAGATCTTGACTTGATTGTCAAAAATCTCCAGAAACGTTGCTCCAAAAGTATGACTCAAAGCAGCAGATGTAATTTTCTGCACACAAACTACACGCAATACTCGTAATCAAAAAGTCAAAAGGCTGCTTCCGACTTTATTTCCTTTTTTTTTGCAAGATAAAAATTATCCGAATGGCATTTATTGAAGTGTGATGCCGAAAATACGCCTAAAAAATGTATGACTCATTCAATTTAGGAAAATAACTTTTTGGGTTCTTATTATTTGTTTTTTTTTTTTGCAAAGATTCTATTGAACCTGTTATGTATATGAGTGGCCATTGGCAAGCGCCGATGACATCATAAGTTACTGAACTAAACTATTATTGGGTAGCAGCTGTATGTGTAATATTTCGCTAGTCATAAAAAATCGTATAAATGCGTTCAACGAACGTGATCTATGCAAAATGGAAAAAAGAAAAAAAATGCTTTTATAAAGCAATTTAAATTAAATTAATAAAAGTCGTCATCGACGAAAGAAAGCAAGAAATGCTGATGCACACACACACAGCTGGAGGAGTCTTGAGGAATTTTACTTTTGTATTTTTTGCTGTGATATAAAATATCTTTTGCATGCACATAAAATATAAAAATAAAAGAAATGACGTGATACAGATATGACAAATATTCGCACATTTCGGCAATATCCGCCCTTAAATATTGTATTTGAAATGCATAATGCATCCCTTAGTGCGTCTATGTCGACAATGAGTTGCGATGTAACATTTGAAAACGTTCTAAAATGCAGTCGGAGCACAATGTCAATCGCCGCTGTCGCTGGCGGCTACTATGTAAATGCTATTTGGTTGCACGTGAGTGCGAATCCAGCCAGAGGCTTCAGAGTTTCCAACTTGAATCTAAGTGAAATGACTTTGGAAGCACGTCAGACAGTCTGAGAGAGGCTTCATCAACTCGCTCGTCAACGCGCTACAAGTACGCAAAAATGCCTGCGAGCAGCAGCTGTGCTGAGTTGACTGGCTGTCTAATTTGGTCGGTTGGCTGTGCTGGCGTATTGCCGGCTTACCTATACAGACGCAAACACCTTTGTATCTGTACCTTTTGGCTGATGCTACTCTACGCTATGCTATTCATTCATTCATTGTCCTTCCTGTGTCCTGTGAGGGGTGGTTTGCTACGCATACAGCGCCAGCGAAATTCCTTCCCTTTGCATCGTCTCGTCATGGCTTGTTTTGTTTGGTTGCGAAGGGTGGCAGGCAATGGCAGCTATCTACACTTCTATTTTATTATATTTATTTTCTATTTTATATTCTATTGCGTTTTTACCACTTCTTTGCTTGCTTTTGTTCTTCCTAGTTTATTTTTTCTTTCATTGT
Organism: Leucophenga maculata; assembly: GCA_035044805.1. Classification (NCBI taxonomy): domain Eukaryota; kingdom Metazoa; phylum Arthropoda; class Insecta; order Diptera; family Drosophilidae; genus Leucophenga; species Leucophenga maculata. The sequence continues at coordinate 968,188 of JAWNNP010001279.1, read as the reverse complement.
CCTTTATTGGTGTTTTTGTTGTGTTCGGATTTTGGCTTAAGGTACTCATTTTTGTTTTTTTTTGGGCACTAGTGTACTGTACAGTGTTGTCGAAAAAAGTTGGATTGCATTGCATAGAATAAAAAATTTGACATCTATCGTTGGGTCCTAGTCAAGTGAGCTCGACTTCGTGGTACCCTTTACCGCCTTAGATTGGTTGGGGGCTAAGTTCTAGTATGTGTCAATCTGTTCTACTGACCCACCCGGTCTAGTCAGCGTTCTAGTCTGAAAAATAAATTTGCAAGGTTCACTTGGGTGGCACATATCTGGCTCGTATGGTCTAGTCAATAACTATACATGAATGATGTAGACTGCCACGCTTGCTGCAGACTGTTGCAACCAACTCTGGCTTTGGATGGTACCAAAGCCTTATTACACTTTTACTACTTTTGTAAACTGGGTGTGGCAAAGCCTACTATGGTTGGATAAAGCATCGACTCTTCAACTATGACCTCATTGTGTGTCTATTGTGCAGCTTCCACTACAAACTAAAGTATTTATATAGAAACCTTCCCAATGATCAACTTGTAATAATTTTTGTTTACTCCACTACTTGAAGTTTGTAGCATCTAAAATGAGGCGTCAGGGCACTCAAGAGATCGACTAGGTCAACGAGTTGATCTTGTCGTGTCTGATTTTTTTTCAGTGAATACAAGAACTAATATATCTGACTTTTGATCAAATTTTACCAAAAATCAGTATAAAGATCCTCTGGGTGACTTTGGTGACTTTTTATGGACGAGCACGACCTATATACTCGTTTATAAATGGGTGTGTTCTGCACATTTTTAAAGAAAATAAAAAAATTAACAAATTTAAGAAACTTTTATTAAATTGAAATAACGATGCCCAATTTAAATATTTCAACATTAAAGTTGCAAAGCCGCAAAATTGATTAACTGCTTAACAAACAATTATTTTTTCGAGGTCATAATTTCTACGGAAATATGCCTTCTTGTTCTTCTTCTTCTTTAGATTTCCCATTGTAACTAAAAGCTCTTCAAAATGACAATTAGTAAGCAATTAATACTTCCGCGTATTAAAGGACACTTTAGATGCTGTTACTGATTGGGTGTCGGAAACCCGCATTGCATTGCACTTCAACTTCATGAAGTTCTTTCAACTTTATTATGTGCCACTCTCGAAGCAGTCAGCCATTTCATGTTGGCACAGTTTCAGAAAGAGCAAAAGCTGAGCTGTGCCATAAAGTAGGCAGACGACAAAATTTATTATGAAATTTCCGGCTTATTTGTCACAGCAGGACAATGCACTTGTCGTTTCTGCTGCATAGATTCAGCAAGAAGAAGAAGAAGAAAAAACCAAACTATTTTTGATGTGCACTAAGCAATAAGTAACTGTAGATAATGGAGAAGACAACTTCTTGGCTGTCGCATCCAGACTTCCGTCAGGCAGACGACAATCTATTTTGCTTTAACTTCGAAATGGAAGTCAAACGTGGTTTTGGTGTGTGAAGAAATATGCGCACTTCACACGCAAAACGTAAGCCTCCGCTTGCCAACACGATTGCGACCACCAGCGTCGACATCCGCCGTCAATCGCTGTAGCCGCCACTGAAATTTCAAACCGCACGCGTCACAAATGCACCAGGAGGAGCGCACAGACCAAATGCTTGGTTGACTCGAGGTGGCCCGTTGTGCGTTCCGCAATTATTTCTCACTCACTTTGAAAATTCAATCTAAACAAAAACAAACAACCACAAGTCGCATAAAATTAATTCCTTTCACCGTTAATTTTATTTCTATCAAAAATGTTATTTTGCGTGAAATTTTCAAAGCGTGGAATATCGTGCGGAGCGTGTGTTTGCCAGCGTATATCCTGGCACAGCACAACCCTCGCTCGAATTGGACTTTTGTTTTAGTACTCGTTTGATTGCTGAGTTTATAAATTCTGAAATTACCCACATTGTTTGATTATTGGCTTTAAAACGTTTTGCGTTCCATTGTCCTTTGAGCTGGTACTGTTGTGTGCATTTTGAGGGCGGATTTCTTTTCAGCCACGGCGAATTGAGGTGGCAGAGGCACCCTATCTCGCCTAATTTTTCACTCATATGGATGTATTGCACTTAGTTGGTTGGTGTTTTCGTGCTTCGCATGCTTCACATTGTTTAAATACCCTTGCATACATTGAGCGAAAGGGTGTATAAACTTTGTGCAAAAGTATATACATATATAAAATATATATTCTTGATTTATATGAAAACTTCAGTCGATATAGACATGTTCATCTGTTTTTCTTATCGTTTGAACAACGAGATGCTAAGCTTTAAATGACTCCAATTATTCATAAAAAATAAGCGGCATCCTCCAGTTTTTGCATGAATATTGTTTTGTTTTTCATTTCAGTCTACAGCGTATCTTGAAGTCGAGCACACTCGACTGTAGCATTATTTCTTGTTATACTTTTTTGCATTTTTCTGTATTGTTTTGTGTAAACGATTTGTTTTCTTTTTGAAGCTCTTGAATAAGTTTTTGTTTTATATTTTTTCTTAAATATTTTGAGTTCAAGTTATTCCTTGTGTACAAACAGTTTAACTTGAAACAGTTGTTGGTGCTGCGGGGTTGATGTATTTCGAACTTGAGGTCAAAGGCGGTTGTGTATGTATAATATTCAAGGAATTGTCGCAATTTAATTTTTTTAACTGAACTAGATTTCACCACATAGGGAAAAATATAGAAATGGGAGACTACAATAGATAGGGCCTCAAAATTTAGGTATTTATTTTAGATTCTCCTATTGATACTATAGATCACTTGTATTCAATGGTGTTGGGACTAAACATGCAAACTTTCTCCTGATTGATGAACGAAAAAATTGGTCCAATAGAAGCGGTGGCCCGCATAAAAATCTGTCCCACCTTTCTGGTTTTTAGGCCCTGTACCGAAGGTACAAGAGCCTATTGGTTTTGTGCAAATGTATGTAACAGGTAGAAATAATAATCGGAGACCCCCCAAAGTTACCCCCATTATGGTCAGGAGCGATAGAGGAGTCGATATAGACATGTCCGTCTGTCCGTCTGTCCGTCTGTCCGTCTGGCCGTCCGTATGAACGAAAGGATCTCGGAAACGGTAATAGATAGAGACTTCGTGTTTTTTGCATTCGACTAGGACTGCTCCGGAATTTCACAAGTTTATTTTAAAAACTTGCCCCTCCCCCCCCCTTCCCCATAAAATCACCCCCAAGGGTAAAAATTTCTTCGGCACAAAAAAAAGTAAGTATGCCAGTATAGAGATATCGTCCTTCTCAGCCAAAATCCGAAAAGTTCATCAAAATCGGATAATAAATGGCGATTTTATAAGCAATTGAATTTGAGCGACCCCCCTTTTCGTTTCATACATAAAAAAATGTTTTAAAAGGCACTTAGTCGTGCAGTGAGAAGTGGTCATGTGTTTGGTCATAAGCTAGGGGAACATTTAATGTGTTTGTTAGGCGACCTGCACTGGTACAGGGCCTCTTACAGTCGGTTACGCCCGACTGTGATTTTCTTACTTGTTTTTTATGTTATTGTTAATTTCAATTAAATATACTATCCGGATCTAGATAGGAATCTATAACCAATACCAATTTGAGGTTCAATGTGGTACAGGGAATCTTGAAATCGAGCACAATCGACTGTTGCGTACTTTCTTGTTATAATGGCTAAACAATTTTTGAAAATAATTGATATAAAAGAAAGTTTTATTATTTAGTCTTTCCTATTCCCTATTCAGGAACCAATTATTCAACGAATGTTCCAAACCCTCTCTAAGAGGTAGTACCCATAAAAACGTGTCACTCTTGGTTAATTCTTATTAGGCGCTGTACCGAAGGTAGAAGAGCCTATTAGTTTTGTACAAATGTATGTAACAGGTTGAAATAATGGTCGGAGACCCCCAAAGTTACCTCCATTATGGTCAGGAGTGATAGAGGAGTCGATATAGACATGTCCGTCTGTCCGTCCGTATGAACGAAAGGATCTCGGAAACGGTAATAGATAGAGACTTCGTTCTTTCGACTAGAGCTTCGCCAGAATTCTACAAGTTTATTTTAAAATTTTGCCCCTCTCCCCCCTTCTCCATAAAATCACACCCAAGGCTAAAAATTTCTTCGACACAAAAAAAATTTTAGAAAATAATTAAATTTTTACCAAAATTCGACTAATATTACTGGATAAGTTGGAATCTCTGGAAGATCAGAGGCGTACAATTCGAAGTTTCTTAGAACTTGGCTTAACTTACATGATTGTAGCGCAGCGCCTCCAACGATTTTGACAAAAAACAAGTAAGAAAATCACAGTCGGGCGTAACCGACTGTAAGAGGCCCTGTACCAGCACAGGTCGCCTAACAAACACACTAAATGTTCCCCTAGCTTATGACCAAACACATGACCACTTCTCACTGCACAACTAAGTGCCTTATAAAACATTTTTTTATGTATGAAACGAAAAGGGGGGTCGCTCAAATTCAATTGCTTATAAAATCGTCATTTATTATCCGATTTTGATGAACTTTTTGGATTTTGGCTAAGAAAGACGATATCTTTATACTGGCATACTTACTTTTTTTTGTTCCGAGGAAATTTTTAGCCTTGGGGGTGATTTTATGGGGAAGGGGGGGAGGGGCAAGATTTCAAAATAAACTTGTAAAATTCCGGAGCAGTCCTAGTCGAATGCAAAAAACACGAAGTCTCTATCTATTACCGTTTCCGAGATCCTTTCGTTCATACGGACGGCCAGACGGACAGACGGACAGACGGACAGACGGACAGACGGACATGGCTATATCGACTCCTCTATCACTCCTGACCATAATGGGGGTAACTTTGGGGGGTCTCCGACCATTATTTCTACCTGTTACATACATTTGCACAAACCCAATAGGCTCTTGTACCTTCGGTACAGGGCCTAAAAAAGGCTGTAAACAAAGTCCCATCAATTTCTATATCAAAATTCGTACAAATTGTTCTTACAATTTAGGCGTGAAACAGTAACATCCATCCATCTATCCATACATGCTCACAAACTTTTGTATTTATTATATAAGTAGGATTGAAAGGAGATTTCGCTACTTGCGTGGACTTCCTTTCACAGTGATATTATTCTCACGCTGTATGAATATTTCTTACCATTAGATTATGTCTAATTGAAGAGTATAAAAAAAATTGCATTAGGGAGAATATTTTACAGAAGCATAAAACCATTTCCAATGTTAAAAACTTAAATCTTTAAAAATCACAACAAAAAAAAGTACGAATTAAACGTTTCCAGACTGCATCACACTAAAGACTATTAGCTTTTTTTTTTGCTCGACATCCAAAATCCCACAAAACCAAGAGCTCCTTCAGCTATTAACTACACAAATTCGTTGACAGTTCGCATGTCAAGTGCTGCTTGTAGTTTTGCAGTACCTATAACAAAAAAAAAAGAGTCAATTGTGCATTGAGTACATAACGCCAGTCGCGCCAAACATAGTCAAATGCGTGTGCCTGCCACATGAATATGCCACTCATTGACTCTCGGTCCACAGTCAAATGCGAAAAGGAAGAGGGACAGAGCCGAGTCAATAGCCACTATTATGTTTCTTTGGACGCTTTCGGTAGCAATTGTGAACATGTTGAAACATGCGACATAACATGGCATGGCGGCGACATGGCGACGGGCGAGACAGCGTTGCCAGGTCGACGAAGAAGCAGTGGCAGTGTTGTGAGGCGCCAACTGTCGGCCAACTGTGTGTTGGGTTTAAACTAATGGCGTCAACTGCTGTACGTAATTTGAGCGCGCCATTAAAATCGAAATGTCGAAGTTGTTATTGATGTGTGTTACTGAATTCTCATTTTTTACGATTCTTTACTTTTATTTAGCATAGCAAAAGTTTTGTGATATGTTTTTATTTTTTTTCTGTTGTCATGTTTCGGCTTTGCAAACTAATAAAATATTTTGTTACATTTTTCAAGTTTTTATGTCATTTCCGCCGCATAACATACATAAATAAAGTAGCAGATAAGTAGTTTAAGCTTGCGGCAATTTGTAACACGGTTGCTTTAAACGACACTCAAGTATGTTTCGCTGTTTTTGACAGTTGACTAGAAATGAAGAGGTGGTTAGCAACTTTCAAGTGATTTCGTTGACCCATTTTAATGACTTTGACAGCAGATTTGCGTTAAAGTACTTTAATATATACTTATAAAAATAATTTTGATTACCGACTCAATGCGAATTCAGTTGTCAAGTCGCATATTGTCAGTATGTCATATATCATGGCAATATGTATAACTGCCAGCAGAGAAACAGGCGAGTTGATGTCTCTGACACTCATGAAACGTGTTCGGGCGCAATGTGTCTGCGCATTCTACTCCAACTCACAGCAGCATGAAGTGCAAGAAGAAGTATCTCAGAAATGTCACAAACATGTATCTTGTCTTTATGCTTTTGACTTCTATACTATATTGTATACAACATGCAGATATTTCATATGATCAACTTGGGACAACATTTAATCAAGATTTCAGCATGCACAGAGTTCACCAGCTTAAGACTAAAAGCGCATTCCTTCAGACCATGTGCCTGCAGATATTCTTCGTTTGTACATAACTTCATTTACATGCCTCTCAATTTGTATACAACATGTCTATACTCGGGTCCATTGCGTCCAATACAACGACAAACAATTTGACTTCTACGAGAATTTGTCTGTTATTGTGACTTTCCATTTGACTGCGGGTGTTGGAATCAATGTTGAATTCAGCATCAGCTTCATAATTAAAAACACATTTGTCGTCTGTTTCTGTATGCGTAGTCAAGTCCCCAGCTACTCGCATGTCTTTCTCACAACCCTTTTGCTTCATTGAAGTTTGGCACACTCGGCTTTCCTCAGCAACAAAATTTGTTTAATACGTCAAGCGTGCTGTCAAAATTATTTTTGGTCTGTCAGACAATCTTGTCGAGTGGTCGTTGACGCTGTCGTTCAGTATTTGTGCGTTCGTCGTATTAAACAAATAAAATACCATGAAATCATAAAGAAAATTAATTTTTTCACACCTTAATATTGTAAGGCACAGTGTTCGATATTAATGGACTATTGAATGAATTGAATTTGCGGTTTTTGGTTTCGATGTTTATAAAGTTTTGGTTTTGTTAGGTCATAAACTACTCAAATGAAAATAAGTTAATTAGTTATTTAATTAACTAATTAATTAAATAATTTGTTATTATTAATGATATAGTTGACATGCAAATTAATTTTGATATACACGTAGTACTGCGCGAATGTTAAATAAATTTGGAACTTTGTAAAGTAGTTATGCAATGAAAGATAATCAGGTATACTTCTTATATATTACATTGTAATTCACAGAAGGAGCAAAGGAGATGCAGAAGAAGAAGTTTCAAACTTTTTTAAAATCAACAGAAATGTTATGTTGCAAATTTAGTTCAATAGAATCGAAACTAAAGCCAAGGTCTTTGAAACTTGCATCAAAACTAAACAAATTTCTACAGTACCTGTTAAAGAACTCAACAGTTAGAATCCAATGAAAAAAAGTAGCTTATATGACTGTTGAGAATCCTTTTTTTATTTTCATCATTTACAGACTATGCAAACTATGCGTAACAGGGACGAGGTTATAGTATAATAAGGAATAATCTCTTAAAGCAGTTGAAATTCATTTTGAAATATATTCATGCACATATCTATGCACATTTCAATCCGATTCAAAGCTTAAACACTTGTATTCCTGGTATAATTATGAAATCCGCACATAATCCATATTCCCCGTAACTCTCTACTTCGTCTCGTTTCCGTTTGCACTTGAAAAATTCACGCTAAATTTAAATAACACAAAAACAGTGCAAAAATGCCTTTTTTTTTTTGTGGGAGCTTATGTTTATATGGTTTAGCAAGGCCTGTTTCCGTGCAGTTCTAGTCTTAAGTTGCACTCGCTCCATTTAGGGTGCGCACTCAAACGAAAATTCAAGGTGCTGCACACACAGCTGTGCCCCAACGAGCCCTATTCAAGCTCCTCGAGTCAAAGCAGCATTCTGCATTTCAAATTTGCAGCTTTGCCAGGTTTGATATAAAAGTTTTAGATATTTGTTAAATAAAAACAAAATGAACTTACAAAACTTTTATTTTTATTCCATAAAAATATATTTTTAATTTTTTAATAACTAAATGGTGAGCTCAAATTCGATAGATGCAGATACTGCGTAATTCACATTTTTATTAATGTGAAAAAAAATGGAGTGAGAGTTAGAGCGAGTCAGACAAGAATAATATGTTCCTTATAGCCAGACAATCCAAACTCACAGAGGAACTTTAGTTAGGAATGGAATTCTGTTAGGTTATATCAAAATCGTAGGCGGCGGCGCCTCACCCACATATAGCTAATGAATAAAATTATTCATATCTTTGCATCCATTTAAGGTACAGGAAGTAGGTTCCTTTGCTGGTCACAACTGTTTCTTAACTTTCTGGCAATTTTCGGATACCAGCTCGGAAGAATGACTCGTTTTTTGAGGCTATCAAAACGTCGACCCATTTTTTGCATTGTTCATAAGTGAACTTCTGCTGGGAGAGACCATATATCATCGACCGGAAAAAGTAAAAGTTGGAGGAGCAATGTCTGGAGAATACGGTCGGTGGGGTAGCACTTCCCATTTCAGCATTTCCAAGTAGGTATTGACTGGTTTTGCATCTTCTGGCTGAGAGTTGTCATCCTGTAAATTCTGAGCCTTTCTTCGTATTCCAACCTTTTTTGCTTTAGTGTGCGGCTGAAAATGATGAGTTATTCGGTTTGAGCAGATCGTCGTAAGTCACGCCGCTTTGGTTCCACCAAATACGGAGCATAAGCTTAATGCCATGAATGACCCTTGACTTTTTACGCTTGGTTTCGTCAGTCACAATGCAATGCAAAAAACCCTTCCGTTTTGGCGTTCAAAATGCTGTTCACAAGCGAAAAATCGTCTCTTGACGTCTCGCTGCTTCAACTCCTATAGCGCACTCAGTTTCCTTGCTTTTGAATCAATCCCATGGCTTTTAAGGGTTAGCTGACTGTCGACTCATCCACTCACAATGATTCTGACAACTTCTGAAGCGTTTGGCACTGGTCTACATAGAGCAAAGACTTATTTTCTTCGTCTTCAAAATTGTTGGGTTGGCCAGGCGGTTCCTTTACTTCAAGCTCAAAATCACCACTTTTAAAGCGACCAAACCATCAGGTTTTCGGTTGGTTCGGTTCGGTTTGTTTGGTTAAGTTATAGTGTACCCCTTATAAATTTTTCTTATGTAAAACCAAGATCTTTAAAAATTATTGTTTCGGACCTTGAATTTCAGTAAGGAAAATGCGCGCTGTTATGGTTTTATTTACTTCATGTCTGTTGTTCGAGTCTGTTTCATGCTGATTGTTGATAACAATTTTGGAAAAAAGAAAGACAGAAAGAAATATTTGCGCATGCAGTACAAAAACCTGCAGCTGCGGATTATGCTTTCAATGCCAAGGTGGAAAACTTTTCGCTGTCTCAGATAAAAAAATAATAATTCGGTTATGGTTTACTGCGCGCAACTCTCAATCGCTCTTCAGCTAACATTGCCGCTTTATAATTTCGTTTAAATAAAAAATTACGAGGCAGCCGCCTACAAGAAAAAATTGCTGGAAGCCCAGCTCACAGACGCCGACATGAAGCACGACTTCGTTAGTGTATCTCTTTCATATTTTCAGATACTTTCTGTAGCGCGGCACTGTATGTGTGTTGTGTTTTTTTTTTTTCCTACTTAACTTTAAGTTTGAACAGTGTTACTTAACTTTTACTTCCTCGTTTTTTCGGCTTTTACACTGTGTATATGGATTCTATGTTTCTTCTTGCTTTTCTTTCTTCTTTGGTTGGCTTTATTTTTAGAATGTATCTCATTTTATGTTGCTGAAAGTTGAAACAAAAGAAACTGGTTTTCACTAAAGCTTTTATGCTGCTGCATTGTAGTGATTTACCGTCAGTTGTGAGATGTGTGCTCTTCCTAGCAGATTCGTTCATACGAACATTTGGTTATAGAGCTATACTATAAAATTTTTTCGGTTGCGCTGCAATTAGTTGTAATCCTAAGTCGTGTCTAACGGTATACTGCTATCTTTTCTTGCAACTTAGACCGCCGCTGTGGCTGCATGTTGTTATAATCTTTCTTTCTACTCTTGGAGCTTCTGCGATTTATGCATCGATAATGTCTGTAACAAATGATAGATTATAAAGTATTCTTTTGTTCTTTGCCATATCTTTCTCTATGTATTTTGTATCTTGTGGCTGGTTTTGAAGCGCAGCAATATAAAAACTTCCGCAGCTAATTGCGCTTGCAAAGCAGCTTAGCTGTTTGCTTAAGCTGACTTTGTGTCGGCTTTGGTGGCTTTGCCGTACCCAGGTCAGCTTTGGCTGCGACACACCTTCGTCATAAAGTTAGATTAAGCTGCGATAAGCTACTGTTTGAAGTTGTCTTGGCGAATTGATTACGATGATTAATAAGTATCTCTATCTTTTTTTTCATTACAGCTTAATACAACTTAAAATATCTAACTATTGTTCAAATTAAAAGGTAAGTGCCTCGAATGTATACTTAGGTCAAATGTGCCAATTTTTGAACAAAAACTTTGAAAGCTTTGAGATACGAAAGCGAAGAAATATTTCTTCAGAATATCTTAAATTTACTTTATCCGACGACAAAAAAAGAAAGAAAAAAAAAAAAAGAAATGCGAAGAGATTTATATGCGGTATGAACTCGTTTTATTCAGACTTGGAAATTTAATGATGAAATTTGTCATGGAGAGTGTACCACATTCCATTGAAATTAAAAATACATAGTAAGAAAACTATGCCAAAATAGAAACAACAAGTAAGAAAATTACAGTCGGGCATAACCGATTGTAAGTGGCCCGTACAGGGCCCGTACAGGTCGCCTAACAAACACAAATGTTATCCTAGCTTATGACCAAGCAGTACAAATCAAAAAGGTAGGAAATTATATAAGAAAAAATGGTAATAACGAAAAGAATTTTGCTTCTCTCACTTCTCACTCCACGAATAAGTGCCTTCTAAAACATTTTCTTAGGTATGCAAAGAAAAGGGAGGACGGAAGTATCATATGTCGTTCAAATTCAATTTTAAAATAAATTCGGGTGAAGTCCTAGTCGAATGAAAAAAGAACGAACTCTCTATCTATTACCGTTTCCGAGACCCTTCCGTTCATACGGACGGACAGACGGACATGGCTAAATCGACTTCTCTATCACTCCTGACCATAATTGGTGTCTTCGACTATTATTTCTACCTCTTACAGGGCCTTCGGTACAGGGCTTATAAATGGAATGTTTATTTCGTGGTGTCATAACCCAGAACTTCGGTTAGGTGGGAAGGATTCTGGAAGCATTGATCGTATAATGATTTAGCTAAATACATTTTGAGCGAAACTGAACGTTTTAGGAGATGATAATAGTCTTCTGGAGAGATAGAGAGAACGCTGTTATATATTTGGCATGAACCGAGAAGCAGATTATTAAGCAATGTACAAACCATCTTCGGGTATCTTAGATCTGTAACAAGAGCCATAATCAGAGCCATAAAGCATATGAGCATATGAGCTTAGTTGTCCGCTTAAGTTGATATTAGGACAAGGTTGATTGCGAGTTATAGTAGTCTAGCGCAATCGCACACTGTGTACTCTCTACTCTTATTGGGTGGTCTTAGTTAATGCTGATAGTATTTCATGAAAAGGTCTGTGATTTTACGCCGCTATCAGCGCAAATTCGCCACCTTGGTATGTTAGGTTGACCAGGAACCCGTCTTAGTTGGATTTAGTACTTTTGATCTTGGTTTGAACCTACTGCGCATAAGTTTCCTTTTTGGTGTGCGAGGGGAGAGCTTTAGTTGTAGACCTAAATGTTGCTTGGAGTTTCCACCAGGTTGCTAAGCAGTTAAGCCATATATCAGACTGCACAATATCATACCAGCATATGTGCTCTCATCTGTCTTCAATCCATCGATGTAGATTGAAAGCCTGTTTCAAATCCTGAGTTTCTTTGGTGCCTATTGCTTATTCCTTCTTTCCAGAGAGGTTCTCCTTCAGTAAAACTTTAAATTGTTAATTATAACAATATGCTTCTATGGATTGTTTGATCTATTTTCCCTATAGAATCAGCAGTCTGAATCTCGGAATCTTCTATTTTCGTGTGAGGAACAATAGTTTGAACCTTTTTTATTATGTCCATCTTAATGTATTGACACTTTGATTATCATGAGAAGGTCCTTAAGATCTACTTTCCACGTTAAAGTTTATTTAACTCTTCCATGTGGAGTACCATTTGTGACCTTCTTCTTTATTTTCTTTAGCGAAGTATATTTTTTTAGTGATTGTTGAGTTTCCATCTTAACAGTGTTGAAGACTTCCTTGATAACAAATAAAGCTACTAACGTTAACTCCTACTTTTGTAGTATCTCAATGCTACTGACCTCTACATGCTCCATGATTAAACGAATGTCAACCAGTCTTAATGATTTATAGAATTTATAGAATGAAGCGATACATCTTCTTCTGTAACTATGTCTTTAATGATTGTTATATGTACTTCCCTTCGAGTCCTCCTTGGTGTATCGCTCGCAGTGAAGGTCGAGTTGTAGCCGTTGGAAACTGTTTCTAAGTCTTCCGGAATATAAGTTTCTATGAAGTATAAAATTTTCATTAACTTTCTTACATCTGTAACAACTTATTAAAAAAATTAAGCGACGATGTAAAGCGCCTTAAATAATTTAGACTTACCACAACACTTAGGAAACTCCCCTTGCTATTCCACATATTTTGAAATGTAGTATTATTGTCTAAAAGTCTTCTGAATCTCAGCACCGAACATCAACTTACTGTTAGGCAGTATTTTTATATACATTTCAAGTGAAATATTTTTTTATATTTCATAAAATTTTTTTGTACTCAATCAAACTGCATTGCGGTCTCTCAGTACTGCCAAATGTGTTCGTACATTCTATGAAATTAAAGTACAACACCAAAATGGTCACCTTTAAGTAACTCAACTCCTTTTAACGGCGTGCGGCGCCTTTTATGTGCTGAAAAAATAAAATGTCGCTTAAAGCGGTTACATGTGCTTACATAAGGTGCAATAGCACCGAGAGCACTTGATTCTACCTATTTGGTAAATAAGTGGACAACACTTGTCTCATGCTGATCTGCCTGTCAGCCTGTATGTCTGTCTGTCTGTCTGTCTGTCTGTCTATCCGTTCAATTGTATATCTATCTGTTTATTTGGATTCACTGAATCCGTTGAAACCTGATGCCAGCGGAGTTTTGCCTCTGCCTCTGCTGCTTGTCAATTATCACAGCTAAAACAGCTTCATTAACATCAATCTTAATTGAAAAATCATTGAGCTGCGCAAATACTTGAGCAACGCAGACAGCCTACGCGACAAGACATGCCTCGTATCGAATCTTCCATCAACGGTTCCAGCTTTAGTGCTCCCGTTGCGTTATGTTGGATTGTTATGTAGTTGTAATAGGCGGCGTCGACAACGATGATACTTAAGTAGCTGAAATTATTATGAGATGCACAATGAAGGCAAAACTGTAGCTGAAGCAGAACGTGATAAAGGAGATACTCTCTGCGCTGTTTATGTGTGCAAATTGTAAGCAATCATTGTCAATTTGCGATGAATGTAAAATGACTTTACTGATTGTCTGTCTGTCGTCTGTCTGTCTGTCTTCATGTTCGAGTGAACGAATCGTAGTTGGAATAGTGTGGAAAGCCTCTGTCGCTTTTGCCATTTGAAAGAGCAAAGTGCACCTTGAACTATTTGCAAGTGTGATGCAGCTTTGTAGCTGTCAGCTTGTATACTTAAACAAAGCTTCCTGCAGTAAATACTTGTAGATCTCAAGCGTTTTTCTATCCGTTTTTTTTATTTTTATTTTTAATTTTTTTCTGTCATCGTTTACCTTGTCTATGTTTGTTTTTATTGCGCTCGTTGGTCTTTGACACGGCGGAAAGTTTTTATGGTCTGTTTTCCAGTGTTCTGTTCTTTAGAATTGTCTAGCTACCCTTTATATATTATTTGCTGCTTTGTTTTCGCAGGCAAATTGTATCTCACAGTTTTTTTTTTATTTTTATTTGCAACAATTTTGCACTTGTCGCGCCGCATAAACTTGAATGTTTTGTTTTATGCTAAAAATGCTTTGTTTTTTTGTTTTTGTTTCAATAAATCAAATCAAACAGCTTAAATAAATAATGACGGCAGCATATCTGTATATGCATAGACATATTCTTGCTAAATTAATATTTGTCTATATTAGCACAGTAGCTGTATCTGTCAGCAGCTATTTATTTGCCGAGCCGTCACTTGTGTATGTAGTACAATAGCCATATTAATCATCATAAAATTCGTATATGTAAATTTTTTTTCAGGAACTATCTGAAAGTGCTTGGAACAGTGATGATACTTCCATTGTTGCTAACGAATGAAACTGACTAACACTGACTGTTGAACACGCCTTAAAACTTGTGCGTGACATATTAGTATTGATACTCTATAAAGTCTATATAAAACTTTTGTTCATCACGAAATCTTAAAATAGCCATAACTTCAAAAGCAACATTTGGCACTATTCAAGAGTTCATGAAACAATATGACCAACCATGGGCGAATGTAGATAATTAGTGGCAGAGAGTTTCATATTTAATAGACTGTCTAGCTTTTTTGCAGCTTATTTCTTTAGCTAAAAACCTTATGATTTTCCGGTTATTTATTTATGCAACATGAAGCTACCGAACCACAAAGTCTATGCTTATCACATGCATCAAGAACACGCTGTAAGATACTTAAACTATTAACCCAATAAAGCCAACTTGTACTTGCAGACTGCAGTAGAAATAGTCGAGTACAGAATAGTAAGTACACTGTAACAGCTCATTAGGTACTCAGCACTCGCTCATCATTCAGTCATCACTCATCATCAGAGTAGCTGATAGCACTCGAAGCGATACGCCAAGCTGTGTTCAACCACGGCTGACAGATGACACTGAGTAGCGGCAGCAGACTAGAATGACTGATGTAGGACTTCAAACGCAGAACTATTAGATACAATTTTGTCAAGATGCGTGTCAATGTTGTCAAACGATGTCATCGGCTTTAGTACACTCTATAGCTACCGCGGCAGTGGTGGCGCAATTTAATTTCATTTAATAAATGTTTGTTAGTTTTTCCAACATTTTCATTTTCCTTCTTTTTACTTTTTTTTTTTTATGCTGACACACATTTAAGCGCAGCATGATATCCACGCCCCCTCCAGCTGTTTGAGCCAATTCCAATTAGTAAATGTGCAGTGACTGTGCCGCCGGCGAGTCAATTATATAATTGCGCTTGCGTAATGTCGCTTGACATTTAATTGCAGTTGACGCTTACAGAAACTAAGTGAGCAGAACAGACCTACATACGTGTATAAAGCATAGTCGTCTATGGTGGGTATTATGGTTGGTAAGTCGGTCAAAGCGACTGTGACAAGCCGCATGCATTTCCACGCACTCATCCATTCATACATTCATTTATTCATTCATACATTTGATGGTCTTGGTCTTATTGTCATCAATTATGAATGCCGCTGCACCTGTTAGCAATTCTGGCACGCAGGCTTGCATGTTGCCTCATATCCTGCAGACTTTTGCTTCTAATGTGCGCTAATGTTGGCTTAATGATCTCAATTCAAGTCGCCTGGCCTTACCTCTTTTCGAGACTTTTATGCTAATTATGCTCCAGTTTTCAGTTTTCCGTACCCGCTGCTGCTCATTTTCTGAATTGAGATTCTTTTATTATTTTAAAATTATTGTAATTATGTTTGTTGCTTTCAGCTTCAGCTTCTGTTTCTGTTTCTATTTCCACCATTAACATATTTTGCATTGTAATTTTCATAGAAATTGCCGCTCCGCAAATGCAGATGAAGCGTAGATCTCATCATGCAGCCGAGTGCAAGGTTATTTTAACGAGTTTTTATTCACTGTATGCATAATTTTCTACGTAATTGAAATGTGTTTGTATTGAAGTCATTAGTCATTGGTCTATTGTAAATATTGTAGGGAATATATTGAACTACGTGTGTACTTTAGTTTTTAGAAGGGAAATCTGGTAATCGGCCTTTTTTTTTATAACTTTTTAACAATTACTTGTTACAAACTATTACTATTTCCCTGACCATACAGGCCTTCCGCAATTTTGACTTCATTTTGTGATTTCAGTTAAAGCTTAATCTGATTTTTTAGATTATACTTCCAAAAAAACGAAATTAAATCTACTTAGATATAGAAACTACAGATATAGGTCGTCATCTGTTTGAATATAGCTCCGTGTACATTATGTTCGGTGTTTTGTTCGTGGTTGGGTCAATATTTTCCATTGGAGTTTTTCGGAACAGGTCTACTAAATGCTTCACGTTGACTTTATTAGCATGATTCACGCTAGAGTTGGTCTTTGTATGGTCAATATTCCACGTCGGCAAGCAGACCGCCGCATTCTTTTCAAACACACTCTCCCGACTGCTCCGGGAAACCTCTCCGTCTTCTCTAGATATATGTGAGCAGTGGAAACATATTACCCGCTCCATGGATAGGGCTGCCAAGGATGTCATTGATTTTACAAAACCTGTGTAGAATTTTTGGTATGACGAGGAGTGTCGCAATGCTACTGCAGAGAAGAACGCTTACTATCAGCGAACTCTGCAGTCGGGAGCAACGCGAGCTGTTAGAGTACGATATCGAGAGAAACGGAGAGAGGAGAAACGCCATTTCAGACGCAAGAAAAAGGAGCGAGAAAGGCGGGAGTTTGAGGATGTTGAGATGTTACGTTACAGAAATGAAGCTCGAAAATTCTATCAAAAGGTCGAGCGTCTGACTGAAGGTTTTAAACTCGGAGTTACTTTCTGTAAGGATGACAATGGAAATCTGGTAACGGATGAACAGGAATCACTAACATTATGGAGGAGTCATTTCTCCAACCTAATCGAAGGCGATGAAGCGCACAGTTCCGCCGATAGAGAAATGATACCGGAACGACCAGTTTATGATGGTCCTATTGTAGAGCCACCGGACTATAACGAGGTCAATTCAGTTATTAACGCTGAAAAATAACTGAAGTCGTATACGGATTCACTGATAGGACGATATCAGTGTGGCTTCAGACCGAAAAGGTCGACCAGTGACCAAATACTCACTTTACGCCAAATCTTGGAAAAGACCCGTGAGCTCAACAAAGACACTCACCACCTATTTGTCGATTATAAAGCTGCTTTCGACACGCCGATACGATCGAAGTTTTTCGGCGCCCTGTCTGCACTAGGTATCCCCGCAAAGATTGTTCGTCTTTGCAAGACGACGCTATTTAAAACACAAAGCGTTGTCAGGGTGGGGAAAAAACTCTCCGACCCCTTTGATACCAAGAGAGGTTTCAGGCAGGGCAATGCTCTTCTGATGGAATACATCCTACGCCAGTGCCCGTATATACAATTTTGGGATCGATCTTCCAAAAGGAAGTGATGCTGCTTGCTTACGCCGATGACATCGAGATCGTCGGTGCGCAGGAACGACGAGTCAACAAGGCGTTCTCAGAGATTGAAAAACAGTCTCGGCTCATGGGTTCAGCGGTGAATGAGGACGAGACGAAGTACTTGGTGTCTTCTCGCACTCCGTCATCGCGTCTTGGACGGTCAGTGACGATGGAGAATTTCAACTTCAGTGTTGTAGAAAACTTCGTCTATCTTTGATCCGAGATAACCAGTAATAACAACGTCGGCCTGGAGATCAGGCAAAGAATCACGTTTGCAAACAGATGCTTTTTCGGGCTGAGCAAGCAAATGAGAAGTAAAGCCCTCTCTCGAAACACGAAAATAAAGATCTATAACACTCCGATACTCCCGGTCCTATTGTATGGCGCAGAGGCATGGACCGTGATTGAGTCGGATGAGAAAGCGTTGAAAGTCTTCAAAAGGAAGATTCTTCGAAGGATTTTTAGAGTCGGCGACGAGTATAGGTCTCGTATGAACCGCGAGCTGTACGGGCTTGACGATGAGGTTGACATAGTCCAGCGCATAAAATTTCAACGGCTGCACTGGGCTGGGCACCTCATTCGAATGGATGAAACAGCTCCAGCATGCATGGTTTACAAGGGGGGCCCAAACTTGATTGGAGGACGCCGATACCGGGCACTCATTGGAATGACCAGGTATGGAGAGATCTCTCCGTACTTGGCATATAAAACGACTGGCGCCAGCGTGCACAAGACTGTGGAGGCTGGCTTGCCTTCCTAAACGCGGCCATGACCGGTAGACGGTTGACGGCCATTTAAGTAAGTTAGGAGAGTTTCAAAGTCCACATTTGGTTCTTTCTTAGTTTTAGGCCTCGAGACGGTCAGAAGCCCTTTATTTGCGACTCAAATAATTTTGACAAATGACAAATTAATGTTATTTCATTACAAGGCGCATAATATAAAGGCAACCCACGTATTTTGTTTGGAAACTTTGTTACTTACCTCTTAACTGAACAAACTTCTTCTAAACTTGACTCAACAGCCATAATTTAAGAAATTTAAATCTTATTTTTGTAATTACTTTTAATTTCTGAATTGTTATATAATAAAAGTTGATGCAATTCTTTAATTTTTATGTTCCAAATGTTCCATCTGAGAATTGCTGTTTAAAGAAAAAAGACTGCCTGTTCACGGTTAGAGATATCTACTTTAAAATCTACAAATACAAGCAAAGGTTGTGGTCTGTGACAACGTTTGAAGAAGCTTGTTTATGCAAATATGTGTTGGGTATGTATAAAATGTCTCATTTTATCTGTTGCACTCGCCACAGCTTCCACTGACCTACATACCGCGAAATATGTTGCTATAATCGAATCTGGTGGCGCCGAAGTACATTAAGCGCAGCACACAACGCTGATTTGACCCCACTCTATGGTTCACGTACTCGGCTGTATATATAGTAGATACATAAGACATAGTTTTATATACCTATTTCAAAATATGATGATGGCTTGATGTCATGCATGTGGGTGTTTGTGGGCGGCAACTCAAATAGTTACTATTCTTTAAACAAATTAAATAAGAGTAACTAAATTGTTACGAGCTGTGAAAACAAAAAATTCCGCAAAATTTTTCTAAAATAAATTGATAAATGCTTCTGCTGTGCATATAAATATATTAATAGCTGTCGACCTCAATACTCGAGATAGTTTTTGAACAAAATTGAGTAAAAAAGTGAAAATGAAAACAATTTGAAGCGTAGCTTAAAATAAATTTAAATTGCAAATGGTGACGTCGTCGTCAACAACAGTTGGCAGACAGAAAGGCGAAGAAAGGCAGGCAAGCAGGCAA
This sequence comes from Leucophenga maculata, assembly GCA_035044805.1. NCBI lineage: Eukaryota > Metazoa > Arthropoda > Insecta > Diptera > Drosophilidae > Leucophenga > Leucophenga maculata. The sequence goes on along the minus strand of JAWNNP010001279.1, from coordinate 948,755 downwards.
CCTGACTATAAAAATTTATTAAAACAAATTGCATAAAATTCTAAAAAAGTATTTATTTCAGGGGTTAGTTGAGCATAGTATAATGGTGAAAGAACAGTTGGGAGCGTATTGAGTCATTTTTAAAATGTTGTTTGCGAATTTTGTGTACCCTATAGAAACATACCCTGTATACATATAATGTTATTAGTAGTTTTTCAAAAAGTTAAGAAGGCAAATTGGAATATTTTAAAGATATCATTAAGTGGTGAACGAGTCCTATTGTTCGATATTTTAACTTAATTGGTTTACTTTAGCTTAAACTAAAGAATGTATACTAAAAATAATGAAATAGTTTTTTTTTTTTTTAACTTTTAGAGCGTTTGTAAAGCGTATAATGGCTTCGTTTTAAACGCAATTTGTATATCCTCTTCTTATATACACACGTAAAATGAGTTGCCTGTCACGACAATACGTGTCAGACTAAACGCTTGAAATATTGCATATTCGAAGAAAAAAGATGAAAAGTAAAATAGAACTTAATGTTAAAAACGAAAAATTAAGCAAAGTAAACAAGGCGACATAATTGCAAATTGGTAAAAAATACAACAGTAAAGGCGTGTGTATCTGAAAAGCAAAAATGGAAATGACGCTGAAACTAATTACACAAAAGAATAACGACACAACAGACAGGATCAAATAACACGGCCTCGAATGCACACACACAAATGGTTGTTTGTGTATAACTGAAAACGCTTTGAAATGTAAACACTTTGTTATTTAATTTTGCTTTCGGTTTTCCTTACAAAAAAATATTTTTCTTTTTTTTTTTTGGTTAATTTTTCATTACTGCGCAAAACACGGCGTATGCGCAACGAGGCGTGTGCCGCTGAAGCGCTAAAAGAGATAAACACAGCGTATATATGCTTAAGCACTTTGAGATACATTAAACGCACAGCAAAAGATACGCTACGACAGATAATTATAGCTTAAAGATACATTTACGCGACACAAGCCAAACACGCGATGCGTTGCGATTTGAAGCGTTGCAAAGCAGTTTCATGTGTTTCGCGGCCTCCTTCTCTTATTTTTTTTTTTTCATTTTTTTTTCATTTTATTTGCGTTTTCTAGAGCATATCAAATTTACGCAGTTTTCGAAGCCAGTTTTCGTGGCCAACAATGCTTCCTGCTCGATTTCGACTTCGTCTCGACTTGCGTAATTTGATGCTGCATCGTGCAATCGGCCCTCTGTTCCTTCACACGTCAATGTCTGTCAATGAGGTGCTAATGGATGCGTAGTTGGTAATGACTGTCATAAAGAAAAATAAGGCATTTAGTTGAGAGATGAAGTATCTACTTCATGCTTCACACACTACTGCCTCGAACAGTTAGTTTTCTGCACATTTTTCCAATGATTTATCGTTGATAGATTTACTCTTACTCATCGTCATGATCGAGCATCAGATTGAATGTCGGCAGCGGAATTGGTAGTATTGATAGCAAACCGGCTTTCCAACTGTTTTGCTTTTTCAATGTTTTTCTTTCAATTCAATTTCCATACGGGAAAATATTTTTCTAAAAATAGTTGGCTTTAAAACCACATTTAATGCACTATCAGCAAGACAGAGCAGAATTTGTAACTTGAATCTGCGTTCGGTTCGAACATCATCGATCGTTAGTCAGTTAAATGTGATGAGCAGAAGTTAGAGCGTGTTCAGTCTTTAGTTCGTCGGAGTGCTTGCAGCAAATACAAAGTGTGTCTACTTAAGTTTTTTTATTTTTAAAATAAAAATTAATAGAACGTAAGTGTTTGCATAGTTATTAATTGTTGTAAGAACAAAACTGCGCTTAAATCAAAAATACTTAATTAAAAAATAAATTTAAACAAAATAATACGAATTTGAAGTCTTTTAAAATAAACTTTATTTTATAGTATATAAAAAAAAACTACTATATTTGCTAACGTTTCTGTATTAATTAATAACTTTATGACTTTTTGCGCTTACCAAACCCATTCAATACCCAGATAAATCCAATTTCATTTCCACGTTCTGTCTTTTCATTGAATATCGTTTTGTGCCAACATAGTTCAAAGTCTTTGACCCACTTTGTGCAAATATAACTTTTTAATACTTTGTATTTACCGAGTATACAATGCTCGTCAACGTACATTCGCAATATTAAAACTTGTTGTCAGTTTATTATAAAAGTTGTGACATCAAAAATGCAATTATCTGCGAAATCAATCATGCTTATTGTGCACAAGGAGAGTCGATTTCAGTATATACTATATTTCTCTATATATGTATATACTTTTTGCACACAAAAATTAATACTTGAAACTGTGGATTGACATGCAAGATAAATGACACAAGCACGAAGATACAAACAAACTAAAGGGACAGGAAGGCAGAAAAGCTTTGAATACATTTACGAGTATATATTTGGTTTTTTATTATAAAAATTGACTTCATGCGTCTCTTCAAACACGAAGCGAAGCGCCACACATGCCACATAATTTTCAACTTAAATTCGACTTGTTTGCTTTTTAAGTTATTCCGTATATTTAATTGCTTTTTGATTGTGAAGTATACCATATAAAAGAGATACTCTCAAGTATCATTAAGCGTAAATTGAATTCGTTTTATTTAATTTTTTGTTAAAGCAATTTTTAATATAAAATAAAGGCGAAACATTTTTTTGAAGTTTGGCGCTTTTGTCTTTTTTTTTTGGAAAAATATTTCGTTATTTGGTTTACTGTTTTGCGTTTTTAAATTATTTTTTTTTTTTCACTACTTACAAAACATTGACCTCTCGTTAACGAAAGCGCAATAAGCCAATTGGACATGCTTTATAAAGTTATATACGAGCATAATTTATTTAGCTACGACGTCATCGTGCAAAAGATACAAAATAAAAGCGTAATAAAAGCGAAAAAACAAGAACGGGTAAACATATTGAAACAATTTTGAAACCGGTATTGTATCATGAGCGCGCTTAAGTCAGCAGACCACGTGCTCAGACAGCGCATCGACTTTGCCGCCAAAATAATTTGTGAACTGGTTCGAGATACATTTGTGTAGCTCCAGTTCGACGCAACGCAGATGAACGATTACTATCGCAGTTGCTGTTGAGCATTTAATTAAAACATTTGTTTATTTATTTATTTTTGTAGTATATGGAGCAGTTTGAAGTCCGCTTCATAACGCAGATACAATTTGTATCATATGCTATATACAAAGTTATTAACTTTTTCAAGGTGACTGACGCAATGCCACGCCAATGGCAGCGTTCTATATAGTGTTATAGTGTAAAAAAAGAAAAAAAAAAATATTTTGCTGCCTCTATCTGTACTGTATAAAGATTAATCAAACAAATCACAAAGAGAAAAAAACGAAAAAAAAAAAAAACAAATCGAAATCGAAATGGAAATCTTACGACAAGTTGGCGCTGAGTCTCTATTAATTGAGTATCTTACCGCTACACAATCCGCTAGCATTTTTGGCTTCTTTTATGCTTGAGATTTAAGATTTAAGATATTTCGACAATTTTTACATATGACTTCATAGTTCTGTCTACTTTAAGTCATTTATCTTTTGGCTAATGCTGCTGCTGCTTCTTCAATGCTATATGCGAGTCGTAGTTTTCAAGTGCATACACTTGCTTCATTTGCATTTAATTTAAGCGTTTCAGTCGCTCTTTTGTTCGCTTCTAAGCTTAAATCAAATACGTATCTGTCAGTATTAAATAGAAAAATGAAAAGTAGCTGACGTTGTAATTGTTCTCTCGTTTCGTTTCGTTTCGGTTTGTTTCGCTTGGCTTTGTATAATTTGTATCTAACTATTTATTACAAAGTTTTATGCTATTAATTTGTTGCCTAGATTGCGCTTTTTTATAAAACTGAAAAATTTTTAATCATAAATTTGCGTGTGGGTCTTGCTTTGTTGCTGTTATTGTTAGTTTGATTGGAAACGAGCAAAATATTTGTATCTCAAAACGTGCGCTACTGTTGCTTTGTATCTGTAGGCTGTACTTGTTGCGCGTTAGCTACAGGGCATCAGGCAAAGGCATTTATTTTGTTTAGCTAAATTGCTTTTGAATGTTTGAATGGGTGTGGAAGTAATTTAAAAATTACATTTTAAAAATATGATTTAAAAGGAAAATAATTGCCAAGAAAAAAATACTATTAATAATAGTAAAAAATTCAATGAGGGTTTTAGATCGATCATTAAAAAAAAAAAACATTTTATTTAAAAATAATGAAAACGAAAAACGATTCATATTTCTCCATTTGTGTCATTTTGTTATTGAGACGTGATGAATTCGGTTTTTCCAAATGAATACCTTTGTTATTTTGTATATTAGAGAAAAATAAATCAAAAATGTGTCGTTAAAATTTACATTTAGAAGCACAAGCTTCATCCATAGTCATATTAGATAGTTGAGTAAGGCTTGAAACAAATTCAATTATAGATATAATAAAGTTGTAGTCGCTTCACATCGAATTACTAAAATGTAAGCAGCTTTATTTTGAGTAACATTTAGCATTTATTTTATCAAAATCGAACCGCACAGTCAAAAGTTATTAATGTTTAAATATTAGTTAAATGCCTAAATGCCTTAAAAATTGCTAACGCTACTCAAACTGTTTTTAGCGCTTTTCAAACCTATGATATATGTGCTGCTCAAACTGCACGCAATTCGATTGCCTTAGACTATATACACTACAGAACAATGAAATAGACTGAATATATTTTTTCTTTATTTAAATATAAAATTGGTCGTGGTACAGTTCTAACTGCGTAGGAAATACGATAAATTTTGGCCTATCGCTACAACAAACTTACGAACAGTCAAATAGCAGAATAAATCTTTAGAAGCCAATCTGTTGTATGTAATTTTCTAGGAAATACTTCAAATTATGGAAAAAATATGAATACAACCAAAAGAAAAGCACTTACGAAGAATTGTGCGAGAAGCCCCAAACTCAATATGCTGTGCAGTCAAAATTCGTTCGAATTTGGAAATAACAGATCAAAAAGCGGATGACAGAGTAATACCAAATGTATTTTTCTGATAAAAACCCTGAATGAATCAAATAGATTCAACTGCTACTTTCATGATATAATAAAGGATCTGTCATCATAGTCGTAAATGGGGGCATAATGGTGTGGCGCGCCATCTCATATTGTTAAACTCCAATTCGTTTCATCTAGTTTGTATCAAGCTACACCAGCTACACCAAAAGGCACTTCCACACTTTTCTTACGGTTTTGGGTCATAACCTTGGATATTACAACATGATAATGTCCCGGTAAACACCGCTCGAGTAGTAAAGAATTGGATTAACGACCTAAATGTTACCAAGTTTGTACTAAGTTTTTCTATATTTTTGTCATTTATATTAATTAAGTTCTTGAGTCTATGTCATTGATCGAAAAAATTGTGATTTTTAAGTTACACACATAAAATAGAGTATTAAGAAATAACCTTTAGACTTGGAACCATAATTTGTTATAAGATTATTTAAGTATTGAATAACGAATAATAAAAAATAAGATTTTAATTTTTTCTTCTTGTTTAGATTTTAAAAATTCAATTTTCTATTGAAAATTCGTTAAGTCTATTTCATTGTTCGGGAGTGTATATGCCTCACAAATATTATAAATGCGGAAGTTTGTATGTATGGATGTATGTATGGATGAATGTATGGATGGATGGATGTATGGATGTACGGCTAAACCGCTTAACCAATTGGATGGGATGATGGAAAAGAACATAGGCTACGATTTGACAAGATTGGAGGGGGCGTTCCCCTACCCCACATTTAAGCTATAATCAAGACTCACTCACGGTCCATGCCTCTGCGCCATACAATAGGACCGGGAGTATCAGCGTCTTATAGATCTTTATTTTCGTCTTTCGAGAGAGGGCTTTACTTCTAATTTGCTTGCTCAGCTCAAAAAAGCATCTTTTTGCAAGCGTAATTCTTCGCCTGAACTCCAGAATGACGTTGTTGTTTCTGGTTATCTCTATTTCAAGAAGACGAAGTTTTCTACAACACTGACGTTGAAATTCTCCATCGTCATTGACCGTCCAAGACGCAATGGCGGAGTGCGAGAAGATACCAAGTACTTCGTCTTGTCCTCATTCACCGCTAGACCTATGAGCCGAGACTGCCTTTCAATCTCTGAGAACGCCTTGCCGTTCCTGCGTACCAATGATTTCGATGTCATCGGCGTAAGCGAGCAGCATCACTTCCTTTTGGAAGATCGAGCCCGACATATTCTGATGTACTCAATCAGGAGATTGAAAAAATCGCACGCCAGAGCATTGCCCTAACTGAAACCTCTCTTGGTATGAAAGGGGTCGAAGATGTTATTCCCCACCCAATCCGTATACGGTTTCAGCCTATTACACAATACGCGCGATAGAGTCTTCTATCCAATGGAAAGGAGGCTTATTCCGCGGTAGTTGCCGCAAACAGCGGGGTATCCTTTCTTAAAGATTGGACAGAGAACACTGAGATTCCAGTCATTGGGTATGCGTTTTTCGGACCACATCTTGCAAAATAGTTTGCGCATACTCCTAAACAACTCTTCGCCGCCGGTCTTAAATAACTTAGCTGGCAGCCCATCAGAGCCTGCCGCTTTGTTATTTTTCAGCTTTTTAATAACTGAATCGACCTCGTTATAGTCCGGCTCTACAATATTGCCATCATTAACTTGGTAGTTCCAGTGTCATTTCTCTATCGGCGGAATTGTGCGCTTCATCGCCTCCGAGTAGGTTGGAAAAATGACTCCTCCATAATCTCAGTGATGCCTGTTCATCCGTTACCAGATTTCCATTGTCATCCTTACAGAAAGTTACTCCGGGTTTAAAACCTTCAGTCAGACGCTTGACCTTTTGATTGAATTTCGAGCTTTATTACTGTCACGTAAAATCTCAACATCCTCAAACTCCCGCCTTTCTTGCTCCTTTTTCTTGCGTCTGAAAAGCCGTTTCTCCTTCCTCCATTTCTCTCGATATCGCTCTCTAACAGCTCGCCTTGCTCCTGACTGCAGAGTTCACTGATAGGAAGCGTTTGTCTTTGTACTAGCATTACGACACTCCTCCTCGTACCAAGAATTCTTCACAGGTTTTTTATAACCAATGACATCCTTGGCAGCCCTATCCATGGAGCGTGTCATATGTTGCCACTGCTCATATATATCTCGAGAGTACGGAGAGGTTTCCCGGAGCAGTCGGGAGTGTTTGTTTGAAAAGGCTGCGGCGGTCCGACGTCTAGCTTTCGTTGCATGTTGGAACGTGCGGCGTGCACTACGCTAAGCCTAGTGTGTACCTTGGCTGCGACAAGATAGTGGTCCGAGTCAATGTTGGGACCACGTAACGTTCGCACGTCCAACACGCTCGATGCGTCAATCAGAACATGATCAATTTAGTTGCGTGTTATTTGATCTAGACTCAGCCATGTTGCCTTATGGATGTTAAGGTTGTTGTGTTACATAAAAACACACACTAGATCTTGAATTGCTTCATAATTTTTCATTTGTATGAAGTGTACTAATGCTTCGGATTTATTATTTTTTTTTAGCCAGATATATGCACGGCGCGAACTGCAGTTCGTGACTTGTTTAAAGTTCAATACTAGTTTGGTCTGTTTGATACAAAAATAATTGCAAATCAGATCGAATCTGTTGCTGTATTGTTATATATTTTCAATGGCGTCAGTTAAAAATAATGTTAAATAAATCAAAATTGTTTGTGGTGGCATTGCAGGTTGCTGATTGATCAAAAATTGTTTTTTCTGTGCGCGGCGCCAATTGTTTTTGCTGCTGTTGCACATTAATTAACTTAACTGCAACAATTTTGCAATGCAGCCATAGCAACAAATAAAAATAACAACGGCCGCAAAACAAGAAAAGAATAAAAAAAATATAAAAAAATAAAACAATCTTTTTGTTTTGGCTTTTATGTGGAAGCGGCAGACATTAAAAAGACCGGCACATGCCGCAAAATGCGCGGCAACCATGTGAGGTGTTTTATTTTGCATTGGGTTGACTTGGGCCGCTTTTGTTAGTACCGACTGTGTTACTTTGAGTGCCCAGTTGGCTAACTGGCTTTGTTGTTGCATAAACAATCGATAAAGTGTTGGCAAGCAGAGATACTTTCAAGCAGAGGGAACAGTGAAAAGATATAGGGCGGGTGCATTGCGCTCTTCAACTGCAACGTACTTAAATAGGCTTGCTGAAAGCGATTTTTACGATAACTGTAAAACAAACTCAAATAAAGGAAATTTAACGACAAATTGCTAAGCTTTTAAGGTGTTTTAAGCAGAGGTTTAACTTTTGTGGATTTAAAATAGAAATAAGGTTTAACAAAATTTAACAATTGATTATGCTTTTCTAATACACTACACATATTTTATTTTGTGTATTTTATTACATTTAACTAGTGTGCACGTCAACTCGTCAACTTCGATCCCCAACTAAAACTATGCAATAAAATATAAATGCTGACACGACGAACACGACGATCTCAAAACTTTTTTAAAGAATAGAGTGAGATTGTATTTTTTACCAGTATTGAATTTTCATAGAGAAGAGATATCTTAAAGGCAGTTTTTCAGAAAGTTTTTAATGTACTGTCTGTGCTATTGGAAATACAAAATATTCTTAACCAGTTCAAGGTGTCGCGTCAATTCAAACAATCAATGCACCAATCAACCGTCACATCTATTTTTCCACCTGTCTGAATCTTTTTGCCCAGTTTTTTGTATACATTTTAAAACTTCCGGCTAAAACATATTCAAACATGTTTCAGCCGGAAGTCTTTAACCATAAAATATCCATATTCAACGTCTACTTTTAAATATATGAAGCACCCATAAAAACTGAGAGACTACTTTTGAGATTTTTGTACGAAAACATTTTTTTATTAAAGAAAATATAAACTTGGAATTTTTTATGTTGGTTTTCTACAACAAAAGACGTTTCCTGACATGTTTTTGGTTAGCTACTACTATTCACTTATAGGTTTTTAATGGAGAATCTTTTTTTTACCAAAAGTCATACCAATTGTGAAAGAGTAATAAACATCCATCTACACATCTATCCTCACAAATTTTCGTATTTATATATTAATAGTAGTAGAAAATGAAATAGGAATTTGTAAGTAGGATATGATGTAGAACATAGGCAATGAAGCACCATCCTATACTACTGTAAAAGTCATGGCCGACATTCGCTTCAGCATTAATTTTGTAAAGGTTGTCCGAAATGGATTCTTGCGCCAGGAAACATCGATGCTGTGCGTGTGATAAAGTGATAAAGCCAGATCTTCATGTGACAAATCGTAAGATCTTTGATCATAAATATTTAAAGAGGTGGTCCTTATGTAAATATATAAATTTTATCACCAATAATTGCAGCAAAAACAGTTCTTTATTATAAATTTCGACTCATGATGATATATTTTGCATATAATTTCGGCTAATTGATTGTATTTGAAAGGTAAACTGTTGTAGTTCATTAGATTTCCTATTAAATGTATTATTTTAAGGCACGTCTGGCATAAATTTAAGTTCAATATAGTTTATACTTATTGAGAAATATTATACTTATTGAGAAATATTGACCTAAACATTGGCTATGGTAGGACCTGCTTAGTATTTCTTCATACTTATAGGTAAAGATATTTTCAATCGAAAGCAAAAATTCCGGATCTTAAATATTATTAACGCTGCGGCAGGTGTTCTGTAGTTATGATACATCTGTTATACACATCACATGTGCCCATGGTTTATATCTGTTATACACATTATGTTAAATGCGTGTGTGTATTAATTAGTTGCGTGTATAGGTCTTCATAGATATATATCTAGCTAGACTTGATAAGTGTGACACTAGAAATTTTTCATGCTTGTTAAGTAAATGTAAATTAATTTTATAGCATCCAACTAGTGAGCACTCATCGACAGCCTGTTATAAGTATGTGCATATATCAGTAAGCGTTCAAAATCTTATGTAGTTTCTATGAATAATTGAGGAAATGCTAAAAAGCTTTTCCATTCAAACACATTCAAAAAAAAAAAAACGTTTATAGAAACAGAAAAAATCCAGTAAGCGGCATGTGAAAAAAAATGAATGTATTTATTATACAACATGCTGCAATGTGCAATTTCTGCATCAATTAAGTTTAGTCTGTTTAATTGAAAAGATATTTCAAGCGATATCGAGTAAAAAAAAAAAGCTGAGCACAAAAAAATTGTGGCATGCAAAATGCATGTTCCACACACTCACACAGTTCGCTGATCACACACATAAATACACAGATACACGCAAACATACACAAAGTGTTTGCGGTTCACTGCGCGTCAATTGAATCTCAGCATTTGCAATTTCATGCGGAAAATGCGGGGAAATTCATATAGAAAAAGCATTTCAAATACATTTTTATAATGAGCGACTGAGCGTTGTAATTTGCGCCATCGTTGCATTATTTTATAAACTGGAGCATAGCACATAAATTGTTTTATTTCTTTAACTGCGGTGGACTATTTTAATTATAAATAATTTATAGAAATTGAGCAACAGATAGATAGAGAGAGAGAGAGAGAGAGAGAGAAAGGAAATAGAGAGCGAAATAGTTAAAATGCCATTGATGCAATTTTATAAAATTTTTTACGCGTTTCAAGTGAAAAACTGCATTAATTGCATATCTGAAACGAGCGTGCACTAATGAAATCAAACAAATTATACAACAAATGTATCTATTGATATAAAACTAAAAAAATCATATTCATATGTTGTAAAAATTGAACTGAATTATTATAATTGAATTCGTTGAACACGTGCCGCACGTGACAGTCTATATAGAGTTCTAAAGATACATGCATCACCGCTTCCAACGTTTCAACATATGCCTTCAATTTAATACCGTCACACCTCACCTCTGTGCATATTGTGCTTTAATTTTCGAAAGCGCGTTGTTTGCAAAAACGTTTACCAGTCAATTAATTTAATGGATCAATCGCATCGCATCGTATCGAATCGACTCAGTTCAGCGCCGCTCAGCACAGCTCGACACGGTATCGATCGATCGCTGGAACGTGCACATTGCACTGATGAGATGCGGGCATTCGCTGGTCATTAATTTTAACGAGAGTGTCGCATCGTTGGTATGTGTGTTCTATGTAGTAAGTAGTAAGCGGCTTTACTGCTTACACAGCAGATTGGTAGTCGGTCCAGCCCGTTGAGTTTATGATGCTAGTCGCACTCTGTCTGACTGCAATCAATTAATTACCACCTGACGCTTTTTCATCACAGCTTGCAGTAATTGGTGTTTGCAAACAATTAATTATTTTCGAGTGTTTAAACAAAAACATTTGTTCGTATAAGCGTTAATCTGTGTCTGGTGCGATGGAATGCATACAAAATGGTTGACATAGCGTTATGGTTGAAATGAAAACATCTCATTTGGACTACTCGTGCATAACTACAAGTTATTTATGAAAGTGTTAAAAATCCAGTATAATCGGTGACTGTATTAATAATGATTATATATATTATTTATTCTCCGAAACCTTTTTTGTTAACACATTGTGGAATTGGGTTTGGCATAATGCATTCACTTTGTATTGCCAGTCATAATTGGAAGCAAAAAATGACACCAATTCTTTATCTTAAAATTTTTCTGAAGTGTGTTTATTTTTATTGGAATGAAAGCTACCCCAAAAAGTGGGCATCCATGAGAATCCATACAAACAATTTTTTATTTAATTTTGGTTTAAAAAATGAATGTTTTCATATTAAACACCATTAGTGGTGCAGTGGGTTTGGAGTGGAGTATCAATATCAATAGAGCGATTTTATATCAGATTTCAAAATGATTTCTCAAAAATATAAATTAAAGCAAAATGAGTAGAAACAGTAGATCGCTTCGTTTCACCAAGCTGGTCAAGAATATATATAGCTTCTGGGAACTGCAATGCCTCCTTAATGCATTACTTTTCGATAAACTGATAAGCACTGCGACATTTGCAGATATATATAGTGACCTGACCGTAGTATCTACCTACAACTCTTCATCCACATTTTTGCCAGAAGAAGTACCTGGCTTTATTCTACTTCTGTTTTTCCAGCATTCTCATTGGTCCGAGTCCGCAGAATGGCTCTAGATCTGTGAAAGGCGATGCTGCTTCTTTTCTTGCCAAGTCGTCTTCCAGTATGGAGTAATCTATACCTTTCCATTCCAGGACTAGTTCAAATTCGATGACATATGAACTTATTACTCTAATAGCAGCCTGGCTATCGGAGAATAGGCCTGTGTTTCGCATCTTCATTAGAACTCTCTTTATTAGGCCCTGTACCGAAGGTACAAGAGCCTATTGGTTTTGTGCAAATGTATGTAACAGGTAGAAATAATGGTTGGAGCCCCCACAAAGTTAGCCCCATTATGGTCAGGAGTGATAGAGGAGTCTATATAGTCATGTCCGTATGTCCTTCCGTATGAACGAAAGGATTTCGGAAACGGTAATAGATAGAGACTTCATGCTTTTTGCATTCGACTAGGACTTCTCCGGAATTTTACAAGTTTATTTTACAATTTTGCCCCCCTTCCCCATAAAATCTCACTAAAAAGTTCATCAAAATCGGATAATAAATGTCGATTTTATTAGCAATTGAATTTGAACGACTTATGATATTTCTGTCCTCCTTTTACTTTTCTTATATTTCTGCACTGCATCGTCGCCAACATACTATTTATAGTGATCGTAAATTTAACGACCTTGGAGATCACATATAAAGTGTTATAAGGGAATGTTATGCTCTTACGCATCTTGTTGCACAAGCAGCGGATGGCAACAGGAACAATATGTTTAAATATGTTTAAACAATTAAGGTTGTTACTAGGATATAGTAGTAGTAGGTGGGCATCTGTCAAAATTATTTTACTCGATTGTTGATACAAGCCTCAATTCCACTATTATTTCTTTCTATTTTAATAATGGCCCTGTTCGCTTGTTGTTGGAGGTGATGATGCAATAGCATTAAAAATAAAAGCAAGTCTAACGCCGCACTGGGACATGTTCCCATTGGTCCCGTTATAGTTTCATATATGTGGCTGGCTACTGCTACTTTAGCTATAACCTCCCATATAATGGTCCGAACATTGTGAGATACATGTTTGAGTTGTAGTTTTAATAATGGTCCGAACATTGTGAGATACATGTTGTTTTAAAATTGAACTTTTTTGCCAGATACTTGGTTCCGTCGGTACCCGCCTTTATGAACAAAATTGTCATATTATTCGGAATTATCAATTACCATTAATTAGAGCTGTAGTAGGTTTTATTCGGATTAAAACTTCTCGAGTTATACGCTACAAACTAGCTCAAGTACTTTAAGAGGCGATTTTCACTATTAAAACTAATTTTAAATAAATCTTTTATAAAAGAAAAAAAAGCGCATTGAACGTGTTTGGTAATTTCTCATTTAAATTCATTAAATTTTAAATTCAAAACTTCAAAAGTCCGGCTGCATCATTTCGAATAAATAAAATAATAAATTATATTGCATTAATATAAACAAATAAGCCAGTCTTTAGCATAACGAATAACGAACTCATGAATTTCTTTTGGTAAATTAAAATATTCAAATGTTTAATTAATTTCAAATTAGACAAACCGAAATGTCTTCAATCAAGACGATACGATTTGAAATTTCAAATGCATATCGAATGAGTTTACAATTAATTAGTAATGCTTTGTAAATTTGTCAATTCAATAATTTGAAGCAAATTAAGCAGCAGAAATTTCAATTTTAAACTGATTTGAAAATGAACAATAATTAAATATTTAAATGAACGCAGTAGGTATCGAACATTTTAAAACGCAATAAAAAAAAAATAATAAAGCTGGCGCCTGGTTTTTTATTTAATTTAATTTTTGTCATCTTATTAGCTGAAGGTCGTCTAAGAATTTAAATTGAGTAAAATGTCAACTAGTTGAGCTCAGCAGCGGAAATTGTTTGATAGACGACTCTGACACACACAGGAAATTCGATGCTCTCAGAAAAGTGAAAATAGTTTAAAATACTTTGTAGTATTTAGCATTGCTTAAATTGATGCTTTGGCTTTTGAATTGAGTACAGTAAAAGCTGACGACATTGACTTACTATTTTGTTCAGTGCTAATTGAAAACTCTTAGTGTTATTTGATTCAATAATAAAAAGCAAATTTAAGGCAAATTTAAAAATCCAGTCAGTTTTTAGTCTTTAAAATGTTTAATGTGCAGCAAAAGTATTAAAATTCAAAGCCATTTCACGACATTCTCAGTTCATATTTCAACTTGCGACAGCCACATCATAAAATGCGAAAAAGAACAACGAGTCGGCGTTGAAAAGTAACTTGATATAGAATTCTCGATGTTATCTCAAACAATTTACTGACAGCAAAACGTGACATGACTTCAGCGTGTTAGCCGAATTAAAATCAACTCCATAGAATTTGTATTTAAAATTGTATCACTGTGCACAGTAGTCCACACAAGATTTGTAACTGAAGGATGAACATTATATTATATGCGTATTAATGAAATTTGTTCTAATAGATCTGAGCGCTCCGGACGTGTCAAATACCATTAAAAAGATCTTTAAATATATAATTATTTGAAAAATTTTAACAAAAACATTCAAAATTTATAATTTTTTGGAAGTTTTTGACATTAAGTTTGCTCATGTGTTTGTTTGTTTGTTTAAATCCTGTAGAAAATATATATAATTTATAAAACAGGATTTAACTATGCAAAATTAAAATAAAAATCTGTCCGTCTGGCTGTCCATATGAAAAACGAAAACGTGAAGATTATAATAGATAGCGCCTACAAGTTGGGAAATTTGAATGCTCCCAATCATTATTCAGATAACCTGTAATCAATGTACCTTTTTGATTAACATAAGATGTGTTCTTCAAATATATTTTAAATCCCTTTCCAACTTGACATTGAACAAACACAGTTTTGCTTTTCCTCATACACGGACGGACACTCAGACATCTTCTTTAAGTTGTAGGTAGGCTTTCGTCACTTGATTTTAACAAGAAATTTTTCTATTTGAATTAAATTTTTCTGGAGACATTTTTGCCTATTTTCTTAGTACTTTGTATTGTATTAAAATTTGCCAATTTTGTTAGTTGGAGATAAGTGTTTAGAGTACGAGCTCTGGAAGATCTATATCATGGTCACAGACTGCTTTGAGTAAAAATTTACAAGATAAACTTGCGTTAGTGCGAGTACTAGATACTTTCTGTATTGAGTTTGGCGTTTCTAATACTTACAGTCCGTCCGAAACATGAACGACCGCTTATTAATTTTAACATTTATGTTTAACAAAAAAATATATTTTTCTATAATTTGATTTGAAACCCAAAAAAATCTGCCAGCACTGCATATGTAAGCTAACAAAATATTTATTAATTATCTATCTCTTCTGTATACATTTTCTCCGCTTTTGTGCCAGTCAAAATGCACCAAAAACTCTTCACAAACTTTATGCTTATTGTCAAGTATTTTCGTCTGTGTAACTTCGCACGCAAATTATGTCAATTATCGGGAGTTGCCTTAAATATCCAGAGGCACTTTTGCTGAATGTATTTTGCACCGCATTCTCACGCTTAAAGTAACGCCGGAACACGTACAAGACGAGACAAGGCACGATGTGATGCAAACTTAAGTGCGGCAAACATTTTTAATGATTTTCTAATTAATTTTGTTTACAAGCAAATATTGTACTTAAAATGCGAAGCGAAGCCAGCGAGCAAAAGTGCGATGAACTCATAAATCCAATGAGTGAGAGGAATCAAAAGTGAGAAATTACTCAACACTGCCAGCAGTTATGAACGCAAGTGCGTCGAAGGGCAGACCGGCTGACCCTATTTTGCTTAATGTCAAAGTCATAAAGTCACATTGAGAATTATGAATGTGTATAAATACATAATTGCCTATGATGACCAGTCGAGGCCCTTATGCGCTTCAGTCGAGTCGAGTCGAGTCGAGATTCCGAAAACCCGAAATGCCATAACTCACACACAATGAAATATATAAAAACAATTGCTTTGAAAGTACAGTCATACAATGCTACGTCACTGTATGCATGTTGTAACGTCATGAACTACAACAGCATCAGCATCGACATCACTTCGACATGATTGCAATGAGGGTCAGAGTCAGAGTTCAATAAAATCCAATTAAACTGCACACAATGCCGAGTGCGGGAAGTGCAGTTCATGGTCCACATCTACTTATGGTGCAGCGCAGTGTTGCAAAGCGTCCGTCGGAAGACGCAGAGAGACACACGACAGACGGCAGGGTTTTCACTTGCAACATTTTTACCCGCAGACCTTTCACCAGAGGCGAGCGAACAGCTCGTAAATCTTTCTGTTACTTTTTGTTAGTTTATGGCAAGTCAGTGCACTGCCAAAATTAGACAGTTTATTTAATAGAACCAAAGACCACAGAGGGGGCACAATTATTGAAGTGGTCAGAAGGGTAGGGACACTAGTGCTGCAATCGAACCTTTGAAAATTTACTGCAGACAAGTTTTGCTCCATTGAAGTCTTTTACACACACACATACACATATATTCAATTGAATTAAGTTGACTTTGTGAAGAAGAAATTGAAACTGCTGCTGCATTCGCTTTGTGTGCTTAATGGACACTGTTCTCTGTTTCTGTCTTCCTCTTGTAGATGCCTTCTCTTTTCAACTTTCTTTACACTGCTACACTGCTGGCTACACTTAATTTATTGAAATATTTTTATTATAATTTTTTTTAATTTGGTTGCTATTTTTAGCATTTAAAGTGCATTGCAAGATGGGAAGCTGCTCCAAAGTTTAATTCATGATGCACTTTATGGGATTGGAGTATTTTGGATTTTAAAATTATGTGTGTTGACCTTTTTAATTTATTGAGTTTCCGATTCTTGGCAATTAGCTCTATAAATGTTCTGCAGATGTGCTGATATAAAAGTTTTTCATACAAAAACCTTAAAGCGTGTGCGGAGTTTATATGGCGATACCTTTAAAGGTAGAGAGAACACGCAAGAGTATGTGAAGCGACCGATCATTATGATATCGAATTTCAAATCGATAACAATCCAAAAAATGCTTTTCGTACCAAAACCTAATAGTGGAAAACGAATTACAATAATTTTCACTTTCGGGAATAAGTCACAAGCAAAGACACAGACAGATAGATAGATGGATAGATAGATATATAGATTGTTAGATAAATGGATAGATATATAGATTGTTAGATAGATAGATAAATGGATAGATAGATAGATAGATAGATAGATAGATACATAGATAGATAGATAGATAGATAGAAAGATAGATAGATAGATAGAAAGATAGAAAGATAGAAAGATAGAAAGATAGAAAGATAGATAGATAGATAGATAGATAGATAGATAGATAGATAGATAGATAGAAAGATAGATAGAAAGATAGAAAGATAGATAGATAGATCGATAGATCGATAGATAGATAGATAGATAGATAGATAGATAGATAGAAAGATAGATAGATAGATAGATAGATAGATATATAGATAGATAGATAGATAGAAAGATAGATAGATAGATAGATAGATAGATAGATAGAAAGATAGATAGAAAGATAGAAAGATAGATAGATAGATCGATAGATCGATAGATAGATACATAGATAGATAGATAGATAGATAGATAGATAGATAGAAGATAGATAGATAGATAGATAGATAGATAGATAGATAGATAGATAGATAGATAGATAGATAGATAGATAGATAGATAGATAGATAGATAGAAGAGATAGATAGATAGATAGAAAGATAGAAAGATAGAAAGATAGAAAGATAGATAGATAGATAGATAGATAGAAAGATAGATAGAAAGATAGAAAGATAGATAGATAGATCGATAGATCGATAGATCGATAGATCGATAGATCGATAGATAGATAGATAGATAGATAGATAGATAGATAGATAGATAGATAGATAGAAAGATAGATAGATAGATATATAGATAGATAGATAGATAGATAGATAGAAAGATAGATAGATAGATAAATAGATAGATAGATAGTTGGACATGGCTAGAATGACATGTCTTATCTCGCTGACAACTGATCAGTCCGAGAAGAGTATAAAAATATACTAAAAACATTTTTTTTTTAAAAGTTTTTCTTTTTTTCAAATTTAAATAAACAAATCTGGTTTTCAACATATTAGTCAACAAGAACAAACGTAACTGTAAACAATTTGTTGAAAGTTTGTTATCGTTCCGGGACTTAATTTCCGTAATAGACACGAAACTTGCACTTGAAAATCCGCACACTTCTTGCACATTTCGTTACCTCGAAAATGTTATTCATATCGAGCGATCTACTACACACGACTGCACTTGACTGACCAAGCAAAACCAAACCAGCAACAGCGGAAAGTGCCAGCAAGCTTTATAGTGTACTCGTATATCAATTGCATTCACTTATCCGTTCCCTTTGCCTCTCTTTGAAAACATTTTACGTGGCTCAACCATTTGTCAAGCAAATAAATGATGTTGCATGCAAACTTATCAGCTCGCATATCCGCTACAGACGTCAACCGGAGACCAAAAACCTGAGTAGTAGTATGTACGTTATTGTTGTCAGTGTCGTCATTCGTAGGTCAAGTGCTAAGGTCAGACTATGCTAACGAATAGAAAACACTAGACACCAAACTAACAATGGCCACTAGAGACGGCAACATAGACGACATGTCCAAGCAGCTGCTGCTGTTGTTGCTGCTGTTGCAAAAACGGTGTACACAATGGCGTTTAATGAATGCAGTGTGCTGCGGCCATTTTGTTTGTTTAAAATGGATCAACTTCCGCTCGTTTGAATTTTTTTCACCCATTTCGTATGAGTTCCTTTGTATGTGCAAATGAAGTTATACGAGTATATACTCCACGTAGTATTTAAAATGTTACGTATACGCCGTGTTTTTGCTGCGCAAACAGAACGCTTTGAATGACAGCTGACGATGCTTGCTTACGAGCATTGATGAAGTACTGCGTCGCCTGTGGCGAGCGCCTGTCTAAATATCTGCTCCTCTGGCTGTTTGCCTGTTGGCGACATTTACGCAACTAATGACCAGTTACATCCATCCGAGCAATGAGCAAGTAGCCTTAGTACATAAGGACGTTCTACATGTACATTGCTGTTTGCGATTTTAAGTGCGTGTGGGCAGTAAGCGGTTCGCATTGTTTATCCTTTTTGCTTTTAATGGCTTGCTTTGCGTATTGCATATACTCCGTATCCAAACATTGCTCATCATCATCGTTAAGAGCAGCAGGAGTACTTGCGACACACTCATGTGGCTATTGTGGTCTTTTGATTGATTTGGTTTGAGTTGTCGACTTAGCAGAAGCCTGTGGTGCTCTCTTCAACAAGGTGCCGTCGTTGGTTAGCCTCGAGCATTGTTTGCCTTTGACACGTACCGAGAAGTCCGGCCTGAAGGACATACTTGTGTGGATTTTTCAAACGCTTAGTTTGATCAGTGACAGCGTTAAGAGGATGCTTGCTACACATATTGTACTTGATTCGATGGGTTTAATAGAGCTAAGCTGGATTATGAAAAGCACTCTAATAGATGAAGTTTTCAACATGTTTTTCGGAACATTGCTGCTCGGCTATATTATAAATTTGGTTTTATTTTGGAAATTTGATCTCAGTTAATATTCAATAAATTGTTGACATAGAACGGGTTGTTCATTCTTGTTTAATATTTCTTCTTGGTAACTGTTTACTCTAGGAAACAAAATATATTTCTCAGTACATGGAAAAAAGCCTTTCATTGGCCAAATTCCTTGCTTCGTACGCCACTGCTCCTCTGAACTTACATTTGCACAATATTTAGTTCATTGGAGTTTAATGAACTGCATTTCATGCAACATCAACAAAAACAGATGCCCTTCGAATTTTCCGGCTACGTCTAGCCGTGCTAATAAGTTTCTTAACTGTTGAAGTTTTTGAATATCTTTTTTGACAATGCGACAGTTGGTGTCAGCAAAAAAGGCAGTCCTTACTTTTGGCGACATATAGCCTTTAAGTATATAAACCTTCCGAAGCACTTTAATAATTTAATAATAAAAGAATTTTTTTGTTATCATTGCAGACCACTTAAATAGTAATCAGCAGCGAAAGCAAGCCGCCAAAATGACAGCAACAAATCAACAGCAGCAAACACATCGACGATGTACAATCAAACGAAGACATAATCAAATTTACAACACTCAAAGGTTTCACTACTTCTCAACACTTGTCCTACTGTCGCTACTGCTTGTGGAACAAACACCACTCTGCTCCGCCGTCTCTCACTCGGTCTATACGTACAGCAATGCTGCATCGCAGCTTGGTCAGCTGGTCACATCGAGTACACTCATTTGGGAGACCTACGACGCGAAGGACTCAAAGCAGTTGCAATATGCAGTCGAGGGCGGCAAATACATTACTGAAGATGAGCACTATCCAATCTATGTATGCCGCGTAACAATCGACGGCATGCCCACCTCCGGACACACGGAGAAGATCGCGCAACGTCATGTCTGCGTAGCAGCGCACTACAAGCACGGCAAATATGAAAACTTTGATGTATTGGTAAACAAAGGGCATTTGGGCAAGATTGGCTGGAAGCACTGGAATAAATTTAGCGGTGGGGTACCCGTGGGCGCCATACGTATGGGTGATGACGCATACATCGGAAGACGCCGTGCGCCGCACCACCAGCTGCAGAGCACACAGGAAGCGGAACCACACTGGGGCGCCGACTACAATCTGGGACGTCTAGAGACGGTAGGCTTGGGCAAGATAAAGGTTATTGAAAATGAGCGCGACGAGAAGACTTACGATGAGGGTGAGTTGCTCGTCGAAACGGAGCCTTTCAAGTACGAGCTGCGTGATATTAAATTGGATAAAATTAGACTGGATTTACGTGAGAATGTAACCGATTTGGGTAAGTGTTATGAAGTTAACTAATCGCTATACAAAGTACTAAAATATGCAACCAACAGCCAACAGCATTCTTGTCAATCGTGGCGACAAGTATAGCCTGGTCGAGACCGTAATGTCGTATAACTTCGATCACGTTCAGTACTGGGGTGCACATGAGGGTGTCGCACGTGGTTTGCCTACTACTGTTTACGAGAAGGATGTTAATCCGCCCACGGTCATCAACTGGGGTCTCAAACATAGCCAGCAGCGCTTCGAAACGAAATCGGTGCATACGAAACTCTGGCCAGGAACCGCTTTAAATGTGACACTTCGCGGCAACTATGTGACACTGGACGCACCCTATAGCGCAAAACTTTTCGCTTTCTACTATGGCAGCGATGAGAGCGTATCGCGTAAGATCACCGCAGAGGTAAGTGTTTGATATTGCTCCATGTAGAGGCATCTCACTAATCTTTGAAAACTGTTTACAGGTGCGTAAAAGCTATTTAAAGGACGTAAAGCTCGAGTTCAGCGCAGTTTACTGGATTGAGAACGGCACCATTGTGCCAACGACCACCACTACATCCACCACATCGACAACGACACACGCGACGACTACCAGCACCAACGAACCGACTCCCATGAACGAACCACCTGTGGTGCATGTTAAGAATGTCGGCGTATCGCACTCCGGACCAGATTCACTCGAAAAGACGCTGCACGATTCACCCGCGGAACATGACATCAACACAAACGAGGTGCCTGAGAACATGAAGGACGAGCAAATACATGCGCTAGCAGGTATTGGCGCCGGATTGGGCAGTGGCGCAGCTGCACTAACAACAACACTTGGCACAATAATGCTGAGCGTTATATTGCTGAACGCGGCGATATTAAAACTTTAGATAAGCAGAACGATTAGAAATTGGTGTAGATTTTAAGCAACACAAGAGCGCGAAAGCGAAAAAATATGAATTCTATCGGAAATATGCAAAATCAGAAAAACCAAATTGTTTCTCGACAAATCCGAAATCGGTAATCTGATGAGGACGATAGGATTGAGATAATGATGATGATGATAATGATAATGATGAGACAATGTCCAGTAATTAGTGTAGCGTTTAATTGTTGTTGTTGTACCTGTTGTACCCGTCTCGTCTGTGTTTTGTGGAGATCGAATTAGCAGTGAAGGCAAAGATGAGCAGATAAATAAAGGATATTACGCTAGGAAGTCAGAACAAAATTAATGCTCTGCTCTGCAATTGATAAATATTTTAAGTTTACTATCAAATGCGCAGAACGAAGAAAACTTTAAAAGAATTTGATATGAAATTAATGCCGGAGAGTTTGTAGAATGCAGTAATCGATTATGGAAATTGCTTATTTTTGTTTAATTTTCGAAGGAGCAAATATTAAAAATAAAAAAAATTATAAAATATTCGAGTAAAATATACTTACTTGTATACAAACATAAAATACTGAAATATTTTTTATACACCTTTCCGAAAATGAGAAAATATTACTAAAATATTTTTCAGCTTAGCTTTTCTCTTTTGCGTGAATGTAAAATTTAGTAAAACATGCTAATATAATTCCTAAGAATTTATAAAATTAATTAAATTTAAGTTGCTTTTGGAGAAAAAAAAACACCAAGGAACAATTCAAAACTCTTTTACCGTGGCAAAGAAATTGTTTTTCGAATATTGTTTAATGAGTTTTTCTGTTATTGAAGTCAAAATTCTATAAATTGTTCTTTTATTTCAGAACAGTTTCCTTGGTTGTATAACTTCCGTTGCTGTAAATTTAATGTACTAAAAACTTTCCGCTAAATATTTGGTTACTCCAATTTTCTAGTTTATATTATATATACATATATTTTTTTTATTATACTTTCTTGTGCAAATTCTAAAATCCTTGTAGTTTAAAAAATATATACATTTACAATATTAAAAAGATAAATAAAATAAAATTGATGTATGTATATGATATATATATATATATATATATATTTGCAATTTGTAATGCATAAGTGGTAGTTTTTAAGTAAACATTCCAAAAATGTAATTTAATTTAAACTTCTCGCAATTCCTCGTTTTATTTTGAAAGTTTGCTTCTTTATAATGAAATAGTTTTTCACGTTTGATTTGCAGTTTTCATGATATTCTTTTTAATCTATTTCAATGTATTATCGGAAGTATATATCAGATATACATATTTTTATTTCTTTTTGTTTAATCTGAATTCGAGTCTCGAGATTTACTATAATTTTCTGTAAAATAATAATTAAAGCCAATAAAGCTTGTGAATGCATTAAAAAACAAACAAAATCAAACTTTAAAATCGAATTTGTGTATTGCTTTTTAATATTTTTAATGAATAGAATAAATTTTTTCGTAGCAAGAAGTATTTATGTGGTAGTTTATTTTGATTTTACCTTTCAGTAGAATTGGAAAGTGTGAAGAAAACACGGTTATACACTCTTTATTCATGGTGTGAACTGTGCAATATTTATCTAATGGTATATAATGAAGCATTTTAAAGAATATATATTCATGATCAATTCGATGCGTTTGAATGAGTGTAAAACAGTTTCAGTTTCCCATTGTAACCCACTGGACACTAGTAAGTAACGCTCCCAAACAAAAGTTTAAGGGCTTTGGAAGAAATACAATTCGGTGAAAAATATGCGGCGGGACAGTGGTCCCTACTATCGCGAGCATTTAATAAAAATTTCATTAAAATCGCTTGGATTGTTTTTGAATGCATAACTTATTTTCAAATATAAATACTGGGTAGGTCAATAAAAATATCCGTTCTAATTTTTGGTAAAACAATTGGAACA
Source organism: Leucophenga maculata (assembly GCA_035044805.1). Lineage (NCBI taxonomy): Eukaryota > Metazoa > Arthropoda > Insecta > Diptera > Drosophilidae > Leucophenga > Leucophenga maculata. The sequence continues at coordinate 924,924 of JAWNNP010001279.1, read as the reverse complement.
GTTTTTGTTTCAGTTTATACCTTGCAAAATTGTTCTGATCACTTTTTAGGCCCTGTACCGAATGTACAAGAGCCTATTGGGTTTGTGCAAATGTATGTAACAGGTAGAAATAATGGTCGGAGACCCCCCAAAGTTACCCCCATTATGGTCAGGAGTGATAGAGGAGTCGATATAGCCATGTCCGTCTGTCCGTCTGTATGAACGAAAGGATCTCGGAAACGGTAATAGATAGAGACTTCGTGTTTTTTGCATTCGTCTAGGACTGCTCCGGAATTTCACAAGTTTATTTTGAAATTTTACCCCTCCCCCCCCTTCCCTATAAAAACACCCCCAAGGAGAAATATTTCTTCGGCACAAAAAAAGTATAAAGTTAACGTCCCTCTTAGTCAAAATCCAAAAAGTTCATCAAAATCGGATAATAAATAACGATTTTATAACCAATTGAAGTTGAATGACCCCCTTTTCTTTTCATTCATATTCGAGCAGTGAGAAGTGGTCATGTGTTTGGTCATATGCTCGGGAAACGTTTAATGTGTTTGTTAGGAGACCTGAACTGGTACAGGGCCTCTTACAGTCGGTTACGCCTGACTGTATTTTCTTACTTGTTATGTTATTTAAATTTGTCACGAAATTTGCAACACATCAAAGGAAGCAACAGAGACGTCATAAAGTATATATATTCTTGATTAGCTCGAAGAGACGAATCGAACGAGCCTTGTCCGTCTGTCTGTCTGTTACTTGTCTTTATGAATCAATATAAGTCTTAGTTTGTAATTAGCTGAGCTTGAATATTAGGACTGGTGACATGTTCACTTGAAGATATAACCCACCGCTCACTCTTCGATTATTTTATGATAAATGTTTCTAGACTCATATATTCGTAATCAGCGACGTTTTAGACATGTCTGTCTGTCAGTCTATTTGTATATATGCGCCCTATGCTACAAAACTAACTACAAATTTTAAGCTAGAATAATTAAATGCTTTTTTTAATGTCGCTATAAATACTTCAATACTAAATAGCTGAAGTCTGTAGCATACTTGTTTAGATGAAGACTAATTTAAGCTTCTAATCCACAAAAGTTGAAGATTTCTCTTGTTAAATGCGATATGATGAAGATAAATTCGTAAGCTTTGTGTGATCCGCTAATAAAAATCACTATTTTTCGAAATGAGGTGTCCGGGATTCAGCTATTCAAATTCACCATTTGGCGAAATGAGGTGTTCGGGGATTCTGCCAGTCAAAACAACCATTTTGCCAAATAAGGCGAACAGGGATTCTACCAGTTAAAATCACCATTTTTCGAAATGAGGTGTGCGGGGATTCTATCAGTCAAAATTACCATTTTTCCAAATAAGGCGTCCGGGATGAGGTGCTCGGGGATTCTGCCAGTCAAAATCACAATTTTTCCAAATGACGCGTCCGGGGATTCTGCTAGTCAAAATCATCATTTTTCGAAATAAAGTGTACGGAGATTCAGCCAGTCAAAATCACCATTTTACGAAATGAGCTGTCCGTGGATTCTATCAATCAAAATCACCATTTTTCGAAATGAGGTGTCCGGAAATTATGCCAGTCAAAATCACCATTTTTCGAAATGAGGTGTCCGGGATTCAGCCAGTCAAAATCACAATTTTTCTAAATGACGCGTCCGTGGATTCTGCTAGTCAAAATCATCATTTTTCGAAATAAAGTGTACGGAGATTCAGCCAGTCAAAATCACCATTTTACGAAATGAGCTGTCCGTGGATTCTATCAATCAAAATCACCATTTTTCGAAATGAGGTGTCCTGGGATTCTATGAGTCAAAATCACTATTTTTCAAAATTAGTTGTCCGGGGATTCAGACATTCAAAATCACCATTTTACGAAATGAGCTGTCCGGGGATTCTACCAGTTAAAATAACATTTTTCGAAATGAGGTGTCCGGGATTCTGCCAGTCAAAATCAACATTTTTTCAAATGAGGCGTCAAGGATTCTGCCAGTCAATATAACCGAAATGAGGTGTCCGTGAACAAGGGCTACAATAATGCATTAGATTTATAGTTATAACAAGTAAGAAAATTATTGTCGGGCGTAACCGACTGTAAGAGACCCTGTACCAGAACAGGTCGCCTAACAAACACATTAAATGTTTCCCTAGCATATGACCAAGCTTATGACCACTTCTCACTGCACGCAAAGTGCCTTATAAAACATTTTTTTATATATGAAAAGAAAAAGCGATGACGGAAGTATCATGGTTGTTCAACTTCAATTGCTTAACGTCATTTATTATCCGATTTTGATGAACTTTTTGGATTTTGGCTTAGAGGGACGTTATCTCTATACTGGCATATTAGAAGCCTTGAGGGTGATTTTATGGGTAAGTTGGGGAGTGGCAAAATTTTAAAATAAACTTGTAAAATTCTGGCGAAGTCCTAGTCGAGTGCAAAAAGAACGAAGTCTCTATCTTTTACCGTTTCTGAGATCCTTTCGTTCATACAGACGGACAGACGGACAGACGGACATGGCTATATCGACTCCTCTATGACTCCTGACCATAATGGGGGTAACTTTGGACAAAACTAATAGACTCATGTACCTTCGGCCTAAAAAGTTACAGTGTGAGTTTATGAAAGACTTCACAATATCGAACAGCAAACCATATTTAAGAAAATTGATCAAAATTACCCATATTGATTTGGCGAAGATATATGCTTAACTAGCCAAAACATATTATAGGCAGAGAGATATCAGGTGAAACTTTCTTTTTGCAACATAAGTTAAAATCGATAAAACTTTATTTACGAATCCAAATTAGCAGTTGTCAAAGTGTCAATTTGTACAATTCCAATTTCCAATGCAGCTGCTACCAGTGACTAGTTCAACTATATTTTTTCTTTTGAACAATCAATTGAATATGCCAAACGCATAGCACTATTAGCCTCAACATTACAGATAATTCCCAGCAACACCTGCATTATTTCTATTATTTATTTGCCATTTAAATGAGTTGGCTTACAGAAAAGGCCGACAGTTACATGAAAGGTGACAGAACGCGACGCGACGCACAATTTAAGCGGATGGTGCCAGCATTGAGTTGAGAGCGGCTCGAAACGGAACTTGCGAGTCATGAGCGGAACCGGCTTTTTGGCGAATCTAATTAAAACGCAATACTTGTACATATTTGTGGTTGCTGTTGTTGTCTTTTATCTCATACAGTGTACATACATTTAAATAATAAATTAACATAATTCACTGCCAAGCAGTCTGCGACGATTATTGGAATATATTTCATTTTATTTGTACGAGATATTTTTTTTGTTTGTTTTGTTTGCTATTTAGCATGCAAAGCACGTTAATTTGGTTAAGAATTGTTATTTATTTACAAAATTTGTCGTTTTTTTTTTGTTCATTAATTCTCGTTATGTATAAATGTTTTTTTTTGTTTTGTTTTGCGGCCTGTGTTGAAATAGATGATAGGAACGGGTTTCGAGACGAGTTTTAGCCTTGAGCCTAGTCACCTTATAAACTTGTTGCATGAGAAGCTAAAGAAAGGTATAAGTGGCCGCGGATATGGTGTGCGACATGCAATGTAAATTAAAAAATAATGTTTGGAATCTGCTGAAAAAATATTTACATACAATCTAAACAGCAAAATAGGCGTGGGCCAAATTGATTAATTGCCGCTATCAGACAAAATCTTGTAAAGGTGTCAGAAAATCATTAATTATTTTGTTAACTATGCTTCGAGACTCAAGTGAGCAGAAATTAGAGACTAATATTTTATTTATATAGTCGTCATATCTGCGTTCATCAGTTCACTGGTTTCGTCACCATCCTTCTGGCTTTGCCATAATTTATACTTTATTTTATTAAAAAAAAAATGTTTTTTTCTTTTGATGCTCTCTGCGCATTTTAACGCCCTCGACCACAAATTTTAGGCATCGCTTGTTCCGGACAAAAGGTGGTACAACCCTTTCGCATATGTTTATAGCCACATATGCCGCCGCAGTAGCTGCAGTTGTTAGGCATTATCATAAAACGATCTGCTGCACTCCACTCATGCATGAGTTGAGCTGTACATGAGGTCTATGCGCTTCAGTTGCACTCGCCAACACTGTCGGAGGAGGCATTTGGCATTTTTGGTTTTAATACGTTGTCAGCACAGCGGTGTAAAAGGGTAAAAGGGTATTTTAGAATTGTGCAAACGCTTGTTACTATAAAAAGGAGGAATAGCAGGAAGTATTAGTAGTGGAGTCGCGGCGTAACAGATGATCTATGTATGAGTTGAAAGTTATTAGCATAAGATTATAACATAAATAAATAAAAATAAATTAATTTAAAAACAGCGGTGAGTATATAATAAAGTGGGCGTGGTGCACCAATCTTTAAGCACTGCTTGAAATACATTTGTTCATTCAGAAGGACATGGAATGTTTAATTAATGACATCATTTATATGTTTCCAGAGATTCTACCCAGTCGACTAAAAGTTCGATCAGCAACAAAAGTCGAGTTGATATTGATATGTCCGTCTTACTGTCTGGCCTGTTCTATGAACAACGAAAACTTGGAGACTATGAGAGATAGAGCCTTCAAGTTTGTATATTTAGTTTCTTCTATTTCCTACTTAGTTAACTAGTATTCAATTCTTTTTGAAGCGTTTGTATGAAAAATTAACCTGTATTGCCCAAAAATGTCAAATTTGGTATGAAAATATTCCATAAAGTTCCTTATCGAACCACTATAAAGGGTGGACCTATAGAAAGCTGTCTTCTTTTCTGTGGGCCCCACAATATAAATCATGCTTAGTGGCGTTGTTCGTCCATTCGATTAAGATTAATCTCATCGAATAGCTCATACAGTTCTTGCTTCATACTGGGAAACAGGTCGTGAACTTTAATAGGTGTAAAATTCCTGCAAAATATCTTTCTTCCGAAGATTCGCCAATCTTCTTGAATTTAGACTGTAGATCTTAACATTAGTAATTCGAGAGTGCGTTTTTCTTCTAATTTGCATGTTAAGCCCAAATAATGATGTTGGATGATGTTGAATACAACATTAAAATGGACATTTTTCACTGTTACACACCGGTATTAAGGCGTGCCAGAAGATACCAAAAATATCGCTCTGTCATCCTGCACTAATAGCTCAATGAGTCAAGACTGTTTTTCAAACGTCGGGAATGCATTACTCTCTTGCCGTTCTTTTTCTTTTTGAAAGATTGAGCCCGATAAATCCTGTATGTACAGACATTGGCGTAGGTTGTACTCCATCAACAGATTGAAGAAAAACAAGTAAGAAAATTATAGTCGGGCGTAACCGACTGTAAGAGGCCCTGTACCAGTACTGGTCGCCTAACAAACACATTAAATGTTTCCCGAGCTTATGAAACATTTTTTTATGTATGAAAAGAAAAAGGGAGGATGGGAGTAGCATACGTCGTTTAAATTTTTGTATCGAAGAAATTTTTATCCTTGGTGGTGATTTTGTGGAGGAGGGCGGGGGTTGGGGTAATGGGTTCAACATTTTAAAATAAACTTGTAAAATTCCGGAGAAGTCTTGGTCGAATGCAAACAACATGAAGTGTCTATCTATTACCGTTTCCAAGATCCTTGTGTTCATACGGACGGCCAGACGGACAGACGGACATGACTTTATCGACTCCTCTATCACTCCTGACCATAATGGGGGTAACTTTTGGAGGACTCCGACCTGTTACATACATTTGCACAAAACCAATAGGCTCTCGTACCTTCGGTACAGGCCCTAAAAATACACGATCTCGCGTATCCCCTTTTAAAACCTCTATTGATATCAACGAGCTCGAAAAAGATTAAGTTCTACCCTGACAACAGATTGTAACTGCTGGTTCTGGCATCCCTTCTCTATCTGCGGAATTATGTTCTTTATCGCCTCCAAGTAGATTAGAAACGCAACTGCTCCAAATTCTCAGTGATTCCTGTACATCTGTAACCTGTACAAAGTAATTCCAGGCTAGAGACCTTCGGTCAGACGTTTGTCCTTTTAATGAAAATTACGAGCTTCAATTGTATCGCATAACCTCTCACTAGCGACTAAAAAGATCTTTTTCTTTTCTCCGTTTCTCTTGATATTGTTTTCTAACAGTTCACTTTGATCCCGACTTGCGTTTTCTTTTATAGGCGGGGTTTATCTCGCCAGTTGGATTGCGTTACTCCTCAACGTATCAAGAGTTACACAGGTTATAACCAATGACCTCCTTGGCAACCGTATCTCTGGAGTGGGTGATATTCCTGCACTGTGCACCTATATCTCCAGAAGATCGAGAGGTTTCCCAGAGCATTCGGGAGAGTGGCTAAGGCTTCGACGGTCTGTTGTGATTGCAGCTTGTCGACTTCTTGCTTTCGTTGAGTGTTGGGTCGTGCGGCGTGCACCATGCTGAACTTAGCTTCGACAAGATAGTGGTAGTCGATTTGGTTATGATTTATTTGATTATGACTTAGCCATGTAGCCTTGTGTATGTTAAGATGTTTAAATCTAAAGCTGCTAACTACCATGTTCCCACCTGCGGCAGAATCGATAAACCAAACAAGATTTTGATATCGTTGGGGCATCTTTAGCATTGGAGTCTATATATTCCTTCAGAACATTTTTACATTATTGCAAAAGTTACTAGATTAAGTACTTCACACTTTCAAAATATTCAGGTATAAAGGAATTCGGTCCGTTTGAGATCTAGGGAGCACGCTAGAAAGTTGTACAGAATATGATACTAAGATCGGGTTAGTCAGGCGGTTGGTATGCATAAAAACGAAAGGGATTTTCTCGTTATCTCGTTGCAATAGTAGGAGACTGTTGTCGAACAGGCTCCCATACTCTCGTCTGTTCTTACGAATCGGAATTATAGAGCTCCATTCTTGGTATAAGCGCCACACATCCTGGCAGAACTAGCACTAAGATTTGGTTTTGACAACGTTGTAGACTGTTTTTATTAAAAATTTAAATAGAATTATCTTCATTCGCATCACAAAGCGGAGCCATTTTATACCGTGTTTTGCTCCTTGCCTTATCAAAATTTCTGCGCTACGAGCTCTGCTACCTGTATGCAGGACACACAATTACGCTTGAACTTTTGTTTGTTTATTTCGTGACTAATAATGATTAAAAGTTAACTTTGTAACGGCATGCAATGGAAAATGCAAAGGTTTAGGACTTGCTTGCATCAGTGGAGTTTGCCATTTGTCGAAAGCCAATAAAACCATTAATTATTGGCTAACATCCGGAATTAATACATTTCGTGGCTATGCCACAAATTATATATTAAAAGATATCCTTTCGCAAACATGTTAAATGATATATGACTTGATTATCTTTACCTGTACGAAAAAGATCCTAGGTATATGCATTTCGAATTCACATTAATTTAGTTCATAAAGGGTATTGCTGTGTAGTATCTGTAATTTATAAAGCATTAATGACAAAAATTTAATTTCATCATATCTAAAAGTTGCTTAAAAGTTGCGATTATTGATTTTTGTACAACTTCAAAAAAAAATGTTGAGCAATTCAATTCGAATATTTCATTTAATTAAAAAAGGACACATCCGAATATTGCCAAGAACACTGTTCATGGCGAGAAACTAAACCAATCAAAATTGTACACATACAAAAAAAAAAAAAAAGGCGACCAGCCAAAGCGGAAATCAAATTTATGCGCTTGACAAATAAATAAGCAAGCAGCACAGAAAGAACGAGCCAGAAAATGGAAATATTGAATCAAAATTCTTCTATGCTACAAGAAATAGAGGAAACGCTCGAAAATTAAATATAATTGAATGTCATTACGGCAAGTGTGAGAGGAGTCGAATGCCGGGTCCGTGGGGACAAACGCTCATGGATGAAGCGAAGTGACTGTAGGCGAAACGAAATATTCTTGAATTGGGGTTTAGTTAACATAAATTGTGTCCAGCAGCCAAGCCAAGCCAAGCTGCAACGTACCACAGTGCGTATGTGCAACTCTCATATATCCGACTTAATTGTACGTTCTGCGGTTTATTCCGAAGTACGAATGACACTCTGGAGATGCCGACTCGTCGGCAAAAAATTCCCAAAAGAGTTGTAATTTTACTCTTTAACTGCATAGTTAAGAGAGATATATTGTGCGCACAGTGGGCAAATGTGCGTTTAAAAGATGTAAAATTAAAATATACAGCGAATTCATATAAATCCGTCAAGAGTGAATATAAATTTCGGTGGACACGAAAGTGCAGCACCATTGACATGAACTATATCAATTATACCAATTATACTGGAACGCGTCACAATTCCGGAGGGTATTCGAACACATCCATCGGATCTTGCATGACTTTGACTAACGTGTTCCATTGTTCACTCTTTTGGCGAAATGGTTACAAAATCATTTTCTGCTAAGATGGGATGAGTCTGTTTCCACTTGTTATGACCGTAAAGCTCTGACTGAATTACTGATGCCGATATTTCAGCTTCACTCAACGATTTAGCAACGGGAGAATGTCTCTAGGCTTCTTAGGGAACACAGTTTTAGGTCTTCTTACGTAGAATCAAGATGACTGGAATAAAGATTTGGCTCTATCAGAGCTAGAACAGTTGCGATTTTTTCAAAATTGAACTTGTGGTTGCCATCCACCTATTGAAATGCGAATTTAAGCCGCTTCCCACAATCCATCGACATAGAATCTTGGGTGTTAGGTTTTTTGAACCATCATTAGGATACTCGCTTTGGCTCTCAAAGTCCAAGGGTAAATTCCGCGCAGAGTTTTCTGAAATTGAATGAAACACATACACTTTCCTTGCTTCAGGTGGAGCTATATGGAGAAGTTGTGAGATAGGTCATGAAGTTTATTTCAACATAGAGAACAGTTTTGAATTTTTCTTATCTCTGATTATTTGATTTTCTTCGGATCTAGCATGCTTCCAAACCGCATAAGAGACTTGCAAACGGCTTAGAGTAATATGGTTTGCGACATTGGTCTTCCAGACATGGCTCGGCTGGTATAACCAGGTCAGCCAGATTGCAGAATGGCTTCATATTATATTAGTCATGCTTGATTCTACACAGAGTATTTTAAACTCGTAAATTCACGACTGTTCTAGTATTCTAGTATTCCTACTTTGTTCAATGCGACCTCTAATGCACATGTTTTGCTCATTTTAAACCGATATTCGACCACTGTAAGCTGTTTGCCCTCAATATGCATAGCTGTAGCATATGCATTGAAGCGCCTATGACGTCATAAGGAGCAAGCAAACGGCTCTCAAATATACACACATATATACGAAGAGCACGCAGCAATTGGTGAGTGTAATATGAAACGCCTGAAAGTATGCCGCCAGAGACGGCTTAAGAGAAGCATATCACGAGTATAAATAGAGGCTGTGTGCAGTTAAATGCGCGCCAGTGAAATAAAGCGTAGCCTACTTATAGGCGAACATTATTTAGTTTTTGTATATCGCAAAGAAAAAAAAATAAATAAAATTGTTTGTGTCATTATTCACTAATTAGCAAAAAACAAGACAAATTAAACAGCTTAAGTGCGACGATCAACAGCTTAAAATCATTAAATTCAGCCACACTAAAGAAACCGTAATGCATTTGCTGCAGGACAAAGCGGACAAAGTGCTGCTGATGGCTTTGCTCTGCATGCTGCTTAATGCGGTAAGTGAATTATTTTATTAATTTATCTCTTTTTTTATAATGCACCACGCAATGTTATCTTCGTTGATTTAAAATTTGTAAATTGAATTTTATAATTTTTATGAAGTTACGCTCTCAACTGATGCTTTTTTATTATTAATCGATGTTGGCGGTTTAATAACTACTTAATAATAGACTCATTTGTCAGTTACCAATTGTCATAGACAAAATAAAAGTGCTCACAAAATAATAGGCTAAAAAGGATTACCTCGCGGTATCTCTCGCCCTGTAGCTCTGATACAAGTTGGATTTTAGTATCTGAGTTATTGTTCCATTCGTTTTCATAGGGTTTATTTTTTTTTTTTCTGAAAATAACTGCGTTTGTATAATTTTTTTTTTTCATTTTCAAACTTTAATCCTTATACAGTTCATGATACTTTATTAATATTTAAATTTCACTTTTTTTTATAAATTAATAAACTTTTGAGATATATTCTGATATATTATTATATCCAAACTGCTTCCGATCTAAACAACTGCACACAAATAAGCTGGTGCTTAATAGCTGCCACGACGTTGAGCAGTTGCGATGCTTAAAGCCCCCATCAGAATGGTGTTTACTGTGATTAGAATGCTTACGAACTTTTGTTTGTCACTATCGATTATGTGCAATAAAATCTGTTATTTATATATTGTTTCTGGCCAATATTACCGATAAATTATCTAATTCAATGTGTCAAATCATTTATAAGTTGGCTATGCTATTTTAGGAAAAAATTAAGTAACACGTCACAGTCTATTTCATTTAACTGGCGTCAACTTTTCATATTGCAAAACCAATTAATTAACATTGCATATTACATAAATTCATACTTTTAACAACCAGAAGGTAACTCCATAATTGCCGGCAAACATTTATAAACATTTATAAAATTAAAATATGGATACATACTCAATAAACGTATCTACAACTTACTATATTTGATTTTATATGCATTAAAGAAGCCATTTTGTTTATTGTTGCTACAATTGAAATTTATAGATAAAATGAGCAACAATAGACACAACAACAGAAACATTAATTTTATTCTAAACCTTACAATTACTTTGCTATTGAAAACCCTGTATAATTGACCCGTTTTCGGAATGTTGTTAAACCGGTCAAACCGTTTTGCACGAAGTGCTTCGTTGTGTACACGAATGCTACCGAAGTATCCTTCGGCTGTCAACCGGTTAGGCAAACAGACAATAAGAAGCTGAGCGGCAGCAAGTATAAATAGGACATCAACATCAGCCAACCAACAAATCAGCAAGCAAGCGCCTAAAAGGCAGCAGCGTATTTGAAAGAAGAAATCAGTACAGAACAGTGTTGTGTGCAGTGTAGTGCGCGTCAGTGGCATAAAGCATAGCCTACTTATAGGCTAACATTCTTTTTGTGTAATTTGCGCTTTTATTTCATTAAGTCGAAGGAAAAAAAAATATAAAAAATTATTTTGTGTCATTATTCACTAATTAGCGAAAGAAAGACAAATTAAACCGCTTAAGTGCATCACACAAAGCGACGATCAACAGCTTAATTTCTTTCAATTCAGCCACACTAAAGACTTCGTAATGCATTTGTTGCAGGACAAAGCGCTGCTGCTGGCTTTGCTCTGCATGCTGCTCAATGTGGTAAGTGAAATGAATTCAATTCCGTAAGCTTCTTTTATTTTTCTTTTACCTCACCAACGATTATTTGTACTCTTCTCTGACGTTTGTTGATTCAAATGAAACATCTGCAATGGTGGTGAAATATTGTCTTGGGATATATCGTTTTTTTTTTTTTGCCTGCGGGCCTGAAATAATGTTTCAATGGAAATTCATTAGTTATATTTTTTGAGTTAGAGCGTACAAAGCGGATTTAAAATAAGCTGCTGGTCTTAGGTATTAGAAATGTCCTTTACGTTTGCAAGTATTTGTTTTTGTTTAAATCTGACAAATTAAGTATATTTGATATACTTAGATTGTAAGTCGAAATACTGTCAAATCCTAATTGCTTACAAATTGAATCGGTTGGAAACTTTGCAAAAAACTTAACAGACTGGTAAGCAATTAACGATTACAAATAATGGTAATAAGTATTGGGTTTTTATTTTATTATTCTTCCCAAAATTTTCGTGTTTTGAATACATCAGTGTGCACCGATTTTTTTTTTAGTTTTATAAAATTTAATTAAAAAAAGTTTCTTTAACATACGTTGGAGTCATTTTTCAAGTCAACTTTAACCAATTATGTTCAGATATATTTTAATGGAGAAGTATTCTATTCAGCCCAAAGAAAGTTAATATCTCACAATCTTAAATTATACAACACTTTTGCTCGTGTTTGAGCCAATTTTGAAAGCACTTTGGCCATTCCGAAGAACTCATCAGATGCCATAACATGTTGTTATTTGAGCTGATGTTTAAGAGCTGCCATTGTTGTGTTGAAAAACAACCATTCTGGGACGAAAATTTCTGACTAATATCCCATTCAGAATTCACCGTCCAATGATGTTCCAACGGTACTGTCACCATATGTTCTGATTTTCCGAAGTGACAGGAGGTCATTTTCTTTAAAGTGCTGCGCTTTCGAACTATTCTGTTGGATTTGATTCGTTTTGAAGCACCAATGTTGTCGATTGCTGCTTTGCTATAGTCCTTTATGCATGTATCCAGAATTTTAGTACTGAAACAAATAAATTTTTCGGATAACAGCTCGGAAGATTGATTCGTCTTTTGAGGCTATCCAATTATATATCCATTTTTTTACATTGTTCATATGAAGTAAACTTCTGCTGTGACAGGCCATGAATCATCGACCCGAACAAGTATTAGGCAGAAGGAGCGATGTCTGAAGAATACGACTTTTCATCTCAGCATATACAAGTTGATTCTTGACTGGTCGCACCAAATACAGAGTATAAGCTTCATACCACGAATATTCATCTATGCGAAGGATCTTTTTGCGCTTGGTTTTGTAGTAATAAATACAGTTTTCATCGCCAGTCAAAACGCAATTAAAAAAAACCCTTCTATTTTGTGATTTCGAGATGCAATTCACAAGTGAAAAAGCGAGCGGCTTTAATTCGTATGTCACATAGTTTCCTTGCTTTTGCTGTCAGGAGTTTTCAAAAGACTCTGACAACTCCTGAAGCGTTTGGCATCGGTCCACATGGAAAAATTATTAAAATTCTTCGTCTTCAAACTATTTATGTTGACCCAACTGTTCGTTGTCTTCGAACTTAAAGTCACCATTGTTAAAGCGACCAAACCTTATGCGACAAGATTCGCCGCAATCTTCAATTAAGATTCGATGACCTGTAGCTGCTTTTTTCTTCATATTAAAGTAATGGAGATATACTCTCCGAAAAAAAAAAACTTTACCTGGTACGAGTTTCGGCATGTTCGGGGCAATATTTAGTACGGCTTTTAACGTTTGAAGCGAAGGACACAAGCTGCCAAAGATGCTCATTCAGATTATTGGTTTATATACTAGTGTTATGCAACAGTAACGTATCTTCTTGATGCTCAAATGTTCATGTAATGTCCTACTAATGCTCAACAATGCCTTAATCTCACGGTATGTCTCATGCCGATCTTGCTTGCACATCATCAATTGTTTCTGGCACAACGAACTTCACGGATTTCGCTCTGCAGCAATGGATGGCCACAAGTGAAACCGTTGTACAATGACTAAGCTAAGTGCTTCATCGCCAAAATTCCTGCCTTAATAAAAGTACAAATCTTTTAAATAGAAATGACAATTGGTAACTAATATGGCTAAAAATAAAAAAGGCAGCCCTCGTAAAGTCTGTGAGACTTCGAGCAAATATATATAGCATTCCATGTGTTTTATTGAACATAGACAAATAATGATCATACCTCAACTAAGTACAATTGTCTACTAAATCATACAGAAAAATCTTCAAGGTAGAAAGCCACCTACGTCGAATATAAAAAAACAGCACGGCTTGCTTAAATAGCAAACATTTATGTAGCTGCAAACATTCAAGTGTCTATTTTTATGTACAATGAATTCTATAAAAGTATGCAAGTGCGAGGATGCGTGTTGCCGTACTTCTAGCAGGATGCTGTGACAGGCAAGAAGCACTCGTTCGGGCGTGTTGCATGTTTATGACTGTGATAATTCATTGAGCAGAGCTGTCGATTGGCTGCGTGTGCGTTGCTGATAAAAATTTCAAGGTTTTTTAACTGCTTTGAAAATGTTAGACGTGCGTACAGTCAGCTTCAAGATACTAAATAATTTTTGTTTTTAGGAAGTGCTTACGCAGATTTTTCTTATGTTAAATAAAACAGACAATTAAATGCGCTTTAATATAATACTCTACTATATTCAAAATGCCAAATTATATTCTACGTAGAGGTAGACTCAGAGCATTTTTTGACCGTCGCCTTGCTGTGTTGATGTGTCAAAAAGATTGACCTGTTGGGATGCTGCGCTTTCTACTAATTTTAATCGTAGATTTTACTTGCTCTCTATGCATATTAGCTATTCTCAAAGAGTAATATTTTGATACTTTTCATTTTATATAATTTATAATAATTTATATTTTTTTGTTTTTATTTGTAAACTTTTGTAAGCACACACTCTGTGTAGATGCAAAGTGCAGCGTATCGAATGCGCGAATTCGATTCCATACAATAATACGTTTACTCACAAACAAATCAAATTATAGTCGCTTGTTTTCAATAAGATAAAATAAAAAGCTTTCATAATGCCACAGTCAGGCGTATCTACGTCAAAGAGAATAGAATACGCAGTTGAATGTCAACGCGTAACACGTAGTTTAAGCCCGGCATTGACCGGCGTATAATATGCAAATCGAAAAAGCCAACATACAATTGTTTATACTGTTTCCACTCTATGTATAAAAAATTCCAAATACTTGTAGAGGATGTGAAGACAATTTTCTAAGCTCTAATTTGGTTTGTATTTTTGCTATAAAACGAAACTATTGTCCAGCAATAAACTAGCATCTATTTAGCATGAACTATTTCGGTTGCACTTTGATTATTGTATCAATCAATCAGGTTAAACATCGGGGTATATAGTATGCACATATAGAGATATTGCAAATGTAGTGGCTGCAAGCAGTCGCTTCATGTACGCTGTCAGCTACATTGCACATCACAGAAAGTTTAGCAGTTGTTGCCTACATAGTTAATTCAATTCTCTGTGCATAATGCACATTGCTTTCATGTAAGAGATGACGCTGATTTTATGCACAACATGCATTCGCAAATATAATTCAATAACCGTCAATAACAAAAAAGGATGACGCTTTTACCTACCGGTCTGCACCGCATGGCATTTGCAAGCCAGCAAAATGCGTAGTCGTTGTATTTTAATTAAATATGGAACGGCAACATAATTCAATAACTGAACAATGTAGCTACTAGCGTGAAAATGTTAGACGTGCGTACAGTCAGCTTCAAGATACTAAATAATTTTTGTTTTTAGGAAGTGCTTACGCAGATTTTTCTTATGTTAAATAAAACAGAAAATTAAATGCGTTTTAATATAATACTCTACTATATTTAAAATGCCAATTTATAATATTCTGTGGTTTTAGAAACTTTTGCCAATTTATAAGCCGCATAATCTTGTCATTCTACTTCACTGAATTTCTTTCTATAAAATAGTATCTGCTAGCTTATTTATGATAAGTTTGAAATACGTACGCCCACAATGAATCCTTGTGCACAGTAAGTAAGCCCAAGTAACCACAAAACTCAAACTATTACTGTGCAAATTTGAATTTTGAAATTCTCTCACAGCAGCTACTTGCTACTTGCTGCATAAATTATTTTCACAATTGTGCCATTTATTATTTAGTCTACCAATGTGAACTTTACTTTTTATTTATTTTAAGCGCTTGCAACATCTGCAATTGAAATAGTCTGTGTGCAATCGATGCGAAAATCTAAACTCAGACTCACACTGCGCAGTGGATTCAAAAATACTTTATACAATATATGTGGAATATGCTGCGGTTTCCTGTTTAAGTATGACCTATTTCCTTTAAACGATATGTGTAGAGGGTATAAACAGTTTATCAGAAAGCTTGCAACGTAGTGAAAGCAATAGGTTAAGGGTTCGTCTATCTGTCTGTTTTTATGGGACCATATAAATGAGATTAAATCCAATTTGGTTGAAACCTAAACCGTGAAGATTGCCCTAAACTGCTTCATTTGTAAGAATTTAGTGTTTTCAAAATGAAATATCATTCCAGAGTTGAATAATACCCCAACTTAACGAACTCACATTTGCGAAATTTTTTTGAAATTTTTTGAAATTCCTGAACTGGCCACATAAGGCATTAAAAAAAAAAAAAAGAACGCTGCATTCGAGTAGACTTGACTACGAGATACACTATTTCAATGAGGGTAGGGCCAAGAGCTTGTGTTCTGAGCAAGAAATTTTTGTATTTGACAGATTTGTATGAGTGCTACTCCTTTTAGTGTTCCAAAGATAAACCAAATTTGGTATTTCTAGCTAAATAGATATCAGGCTTGCAGGTTAGGGCGGGTTGGTTAGCGTGTTTAATGAATACAAGTTATCTGAAAAATGAATAAGAGAATCTAAGAATGCAAATTTAAATTATAGTCTTCTTTGAATTATAGTCGCCTAGAACGGATATGTCTATATCAAGAATTTATATACATCATAGCGTTCGTCTTGCTTCCTTCTGCCTGTTATAGACATTTGCCTTTTTCCCTAAGGAAACAGTTTTCGAGATATCTTTTTTATTTGTTAATTTACAATTTATCAATTAAACAATTAGTAAATAAGTTGACAAATTTAAAAAATTTATTTATTTATTTACAATATATACAAAACTTAATCTCTAAAGGGTAAATCTAACATATGATTTATTTCATTTTGAACATCTTGAGATACTTCTGCCGCTGTGTCTTTAGATGCAATTATAGCTATATCATCAGCATAAGTATAGCTACTTGAACTTTACTGACAACAGGAAGATCCGCATTAAATATTGTGCTACACCAGCATGGATGCTATAAAGTTTTGAGGTTTCTCCTTCGATTTGAACATAAAAGGGTCGATTTCTTAAAAACGATTTCAATAAGAGAAACATTTAAGAAGGAAGCAGTTTTTTCATTCCATACAATATGCCTGGATGCCAGACTCGATCAAATGCCTGTTGTATGTCAAGAAATACACCCGCAGAATACAGTTTCTTCTCGAATCTTCTTGTTATTATGTCCACTATACGATGGTATTTCTCTGGAGTCCTATGGCCTCTCCTAAACCCAAACTGATGTTCCGGTATTATATTATATTCATCCAAAACTGATAACAATTTTACTCATAAGTTTTCTTTCGAATACTTTGGAGAATGTCACTAGCAAGCTAATAAGGATTAGAAAAGATTTTCAGGTTTGGCATATCCATTGTGTGGGAAAGTGATTCAGCCTCAAAATTACATTATAAATTAGTGCTAAACATTTAATACACTTTTAAGAGAGCATTTTCGTAACTCTTCCGTCTATTTTATCATAGTCTGGTGACTTTTTTAGGTTTAGTTTAGCCAATTCTTCCTTGATTTCAGATACAGTAATTCTACGAATTGGTAGGCACATCAGACAAGGTACATTCAAAAACTTTATTATTTCATTATCTTCAGGCTCAAGATTTCAATTTGGTTGAAATGTTGAGTGTAAATGTTGTGCAAATGCTTCAACCTTAGCTTTGGCGGTTTTACACCATTCTCCGTTATTATTCTGTATATTTAAATATTTTGTAGTCTAGTTCATAGTCTTTCGTATTAGGATCCAGACTTTTGAAAAACTCTGCAGTTGCTTCATTTTTTATTTCATGCAAGCGTTTTTCAAGTTGGTTTGATGCTGTATTGTATGTACCTTGTTTTATCTACTGGTCTTCCAATTTTTTCGAAGCTTTCGCTTTTTTTTATAAGGTTTCTAAGCTCAGCTGATGCAGTACACATCAGACCTGCTTCATGTATAATGTTTGTAAATGATTCCACAGCCGTATCTACTTCTAAATCAGTTTTTTTTGAGAGATATATTTGCATTTATTTTATTATTATTTATTATTACTTTCGCATCTATCCAACCTTGGAATAATAAAATATCTGTCCTAGATGTGACAATTTTATATTTGTTTGATAGTGCTGGAAGAGCAGTGCCATATGTAATTATAATTGGCGATTGGTCTGAACTAAAGTCGAAGTTGTCCGAAATATCCACATGACGTCGTGGAATTCCAAAATAAACTGCCAAATCTAAGAGATCAGGTATTTTGCGAGAGTCTGATGGCCAATACGTTGGTTTTCCCGTAGACAGTGTTGAAAAATGGTTGGAGTTAATGCATTTATATAGCTCCCTTCCTTTGGGATTTGCTAACCTTGATCGCCACCAAGGGTGTTTGGCATTATTTCGAGATATCACAATATTCTTCCTAATATTAGTACACAAATTAGTCCGTGAAGCATTTTTCCCACTCTGAATATACGTTTTTTTTTTTTACTTCTTCAAAAATTTCATGGCGCAAGTTGATCTACCGTTTTGCATTGATTTTCTGCAAATAAATGCAAACAAAATTTAGCGTCTTTTGATTTTCTAATGTTTCTGTAGCCATAAATCTTTTTTTTCCGTAGATACAAAGGTTTCCTGGCACATCTGATGGATGACCATTTTTTAGTTGCTGCTAGTTCAAGAAACTGAGACCTCATCTAAATTCAGCATAACAATCAAAAGTTGAAATAAGTTAACAGTGCGATCCGATTTTGAATATTTAAATATTTTCTGCAGTTTTGTTGGAAGACTTTTGTAATAGTAAATAACACGCCACTTGGGTGTGCGTTCATTACTGGTTTGAACTACAAGCCACAGCGATTTTTGATAGTTGTTACATTTAGTTAACTATGCATGTGAAGCGTATAAAAGCGTCGGTTGAATTTAAAGTTTTAAAATGCTTGCTCGCATTGAATTGCCACGCAACAGATGCATGTATTGCTGTGCTGCTGTTGCTGCACTATTGTTGTCGCAATGGGAAAATGTATTCATCAACGTTGTTTTTTTTTTCCATTTTTTTTTTTCGCTGTTCTGGTTCTAAAACTACGCAAAGTGTCAGCTGTCACTCATAAGTGCAGCATTCTGCGTCAGTGTCATACATTCATCTATTCTGATGCTCGGTTGAATTGGCGTTGTTATTGGTCACCCATATGTCCGCAACCATGGCAGCATAGCCATGCACAAACCAATATTCCAGCAAAGGTCAAGCATACAAATGTGAAGTGCCCTACAGCTGGTTTATCACATTTCAAGCATTCTTCTTTCAGCTTTGAATGCGCTTTGAAGTGCTGAAAGCTAGTAGCTAGTGAAAAGTGAGATTGTTGATAATTTCCTGGTTTTAATTGCAAAATTCACATTCGTTCTGCATCAATCATACGCAACGTAGCACTAACTGGTGGAGTGCTATGCATCACTTTGAACACTTACTTCCTTTAGTTGCTTAACTTTATATTTCAAATTGAATAGCATTTTAAATTCGTTAGTTTGTTGATGAAACTTTAGCACTTTTGTGCAAGTTGCCATCACTGCGTATGCTTAATATAAACATTTGATTTAAACTGTTTTCATTAAGTGCTACTGTGGCTATTTATACAAAACTTTTGCAATTAATTAAAAAACAATTAAGTGCTATTCTATTCAAGCTACTTTGCAGACAACATTTTTCAGCAAACAATGTTGCAAGATAGGGTATGAAAATAACACAAAAAATTAGCTCGAGGCATTCGGATTTTAAATGAACTTCTTACTTAGTTTATTTTTATAAATTTACAAGCCCTTAAGACATGGCATTCTTTCGAAACAAAGTGTAATACAAAGTGCCATGAATATGCAAAATTTCTTAAACCAATTCATATTTCAAAGCATCATTATATACTGAAACTTCTTTCATCTTTTGCATTCTGATTCATACCATCGTTTCTAAATATAACAAAATAAAATATCTATACTCGCTCCATAGTGACATTTGGAGAAATTGCATTAATTTCCCAAAAAAAAAACAATGGAAATATCAAAAAAACGAACGGAAATTTTACTCTAGAATGCATTTACTTGATTTGAATTTTCACCCAGACGTTACAAATTTTTTTGCAATAAATCACGTTGAAAAATGAGAAAATATTTTAAGCAAAGTAGCAAATATTTCATGGCTGCAAAAACAGCTGATATTTTCGTTGGACTTTTGCTTGATGTGAGCAGCAAAAATGTGTTTCTAATCGGACATTAGTTTCGTCACTCTATCATCATTAATCACGTCCCACTTTACCGCTACTCATTATTAAAATTGAAAGTATTTAACTTATATTTATTAATTATTTTTATACTTTATTCTCTAACTAGCTGAATTACCTTATTATTAAATTTATTAATTATTTTTGTAACTTCCTGTGAAATTAAGAGATTAATACTGGCCATTCAATGGATAAATCATCTTGCTATTGAAGTGATATCCATCGTCTTCTTGGTAAAACATTAATTTCACCAACAATAAGTATTGGAAATTCATCTATGGTTGGAACGTTAAATGCGCGTTCGTGTGCTCCAGCTGGTCGCTTATCCGCTTTACCAGAGCATGATCATGGTGAAGTAGTTGCTGCTGATCATATAGAATAAATATTTTCATTGCTGTGTGGATGTCTTGGCATGTGATCCAATTCAATGGTGAATCTAATCTTGAATCTGTAAAGTCGTAGACGTGGTCTTTTTATAATGCATTTTCGTTTAACTTAAATTAGCTTGAGTGTCGAACTCTTCGACAATCTCTGCTACAAATGAAGTCATTTGAAAACAGCCATTGTACTTGTGGATATTTGCTAGAACATGTCGCGATTCTGGTGCTTCACCACGTAGTAATGAAAGCAATGTCTCAGGTAGCGCAATCAGTGATGGCAATTTCAGTTTACCATTAAGATAACATAATGCAGGCGTTTCTGCTACAAATTTTAATGTGCCACACTGTCCCCAAACAACTTCCATTTTTTGACGCAATCAATTGAGCAATTGCATAGAAACGCAACTCGATACAAATCCATATTTGATCTATTTCTTCTTGTGCGTTGAATATTATCTAGATGTTCTAGATATCTGCGATGAGCTTTAAGATTTCTGACTGCCAACTGATTCATTGCACTGGCTGTCTCTCATTGCTCTTGTGTTTGAGAAGCACGAAGTCTGGCCAAACTGACACGGCGCTCTTCTCGTTCGAGTTATTATTATTCTTTATCGTATTGGTTCACAATGTTCCAATGCCTAATTACATTACGGGTTTATCGGGAAAGATTAGATAATCTGGATCGAGGCATCTTTTAATAAAAAAATTTTCGAACGATAAGATTTAGTAAGCAAAACAAACACATCGGGATGATACGGTAACTGATTTTCAAATAAATATTTATTTATTTGTTTAGTAAGCAGACGTTTGTCGGCCCTGGCAAGTTCTACTGTTTCCGATGTTTTAATATTTAAATAGTCTATAGCCGAAGACGAATCCAACAAAACACAAACCAAACATTATCAAAATCGGTTCAGCCGTTCTTGCGTTATAAATCAAGATTGTCATCATAATAAGGAGGTAAAGATGAAGATGTATCTTACAAATGTGGTAAAGATTCAAAATAGCATCTTTTTAGAGATGCCTAAGTCAAGCCCAAAGAGCTCCAGTAATCTTATTTAGCTCTTATTGCAGCTGAGGGTTCTGGTTAAACCTATTGTCTAGTGTAATCCCCAGGAATTTGAGCATCAATATTATGTTATGTATATAAACTGCATCTAACTCTTGTTTGTATTTGTTCGAAATTAGTTGAGGATTAGTGCTAAGGTCTTCATTGGTACACCATTCGATCACCAATCAAAGAGCTGAGCAAATCACATCACATCAGAGATAGTTATTACTAAGCCATCGGTATATCCAATGAGGCAAGCAAAGTATCGATAACAAGTGGAGAAAGCATGCCCCTAGCGAACAACTTTTGTTGATTTTTTTTTTGTAACAGACACATTGCCTAGGAAATAGCGATATCATCTAAATGCCTTGTGTCACTGCATTGAAGCGGAAGGTTCATGGCTTTATAGATATCTGGGGACAAGAATTACTTTCCTGCTGCTATAAAAATAAGCGCATATCGCTTATAGCTCAAACTTGTTTTATTTTTCAAATTCCAGAAAATTCCATCTCGTCCGAGAAATATATATATCTTCGAATATGTATAGAACTTACAAATAGTTTATTTGAATAAGTGTTAAGCTGAGGGTGCTTCATCTAATACAACCAGTTCTGAACTGGCCCAAATGTTCTAAAATAAATACCGTAAAAAAAAAACATTTTAAATTTCACAAACTCCAGCTGCATATAGATAAAAAATACGAAATATGAAGTCTCTAACTTTTATAGATTTTGGATCTATTTTAATACGGTCGGATGGATAGAGATGGCTAAACCTCAAGCATATATTTATAGCCTTCTTCTTCTGTTACGTATGTAACAGAAAAATAAATTTATTTTACTTTTGTGTATAGGGTATAAAAACTGAATCAACTCAAGCATTAGCTCCTTTACTTGAGCAAGTAAGATGTGTTTAAGCTACCGTACCGTACCATGAGCTCATGACTGTTGCATTGAAAATTTTCTTTTTCGTGAGATTATTAGCTGTGTTAAATTAAAAATTTCAAAAGGAGAGACTGCGCTTACAAAGAACTTCAATCTGCAAAAAAGTCGAAAAAATAAAACGCCGAAGATTAAAATCAACAGTGAGTGACTTTGAGACGAGAAGAAATAAATCGAATGTTATTAAAAAATTCCACGTCATTGATATAAAGACGCGTTTTATATTCCATTTTTCTGCTTGTTTAAATGGTAGCTAAATGTTTTTAAATGGCAGCAACATAATATACACACACACACAAACACACAAGGACTACCAAGTAATTTTATGTGTGTGTATTTATGTGGAAACATTTCAAAATAAAAGCAACAGCGTCATTGACAACATGCTGACATGACTTTGGTTGCTCTCTTGTAACAAAATTTTGTCTATTCAGCGAAAATATTAAACAAAAATTCCATTCTAGCTTTTCACTTTTTTTTGGAACCTCGAACATAGAGCATGCCACATTGTAAAGCTTTTGTTTGCTGCCTTAAATGAGACAAGCAAGCGATAACAAAACAAAATATTTTCTTTGTATAATTTACCTTTGACTTTAAGCATTTAACGTTTTCAACGAACAATACTCTAAATTGAATGGCAGCAAATGAAAGAAGAAAAACTTTTACTTCCGAAGGAAACAAAGCTCAAATATTCGCCAAATCTGTCCTTTTTTTTTTTTGGCAAAGGTAAAATACTTTTGTTTTTAAATTTTAAAAACTTTGAATAGTTAGTTGTGGTATTTTGTCAAACGAAATTGAAAAGTTCTAACGAGAAATGAGTATATCGAACAGTAATAAAACTCGAAATTAAAATAATCTGTTTACTGTGGCCAAGTATCATCATTAGAATCTCAATAAAATGCATATATTTCACAAAATATTGTGTACGCAGGATAATTTTCAAGATATGTTAGTAATTTCTTCGAATATTTATAACCGTTGAAGAAACATATATCCACGACTACATCCCAGAAAAAAAAAACAAAAGTCAAAACAGTTGATAATAGTTTAGGTTACGATTTATAAGGTGTAATCCTCATGGACTATATCAGAAAGACAAATCGTTAGACATCGAAATATACGCTGCATTATTCTATAGCTTAGACGATTAAATCAACAGCTACTGTTCGCATTCGAAGTAGAAGAAAATGTTGTGGCAATGTTAAACTCCGTATTCTTCAGATTTGGTTTCTTCTGTTAGATAAAAAATGCGTATTTTGGAATAGCATTCATTTAAAATTCTCTACTATTAAGTTAAACAGTCAGAAGAAGATGGGACAGAGCCTATGAAGTATATAACTTAATCAGCATCAAAAGTCGAGTAGAGTTCGTAAGAACAATGACAACTTAGAAATTATAAGAATAGAGGCATCAAATTTTAGCTAGAAACGTCAGATTTGGTGTATTTTAGGTCCAACCTATTAAAATATTCCAAAACGCTTTAAAAGCGCTCACTAAAAGTTGCCTACCTTGTCGATGAATTTCGCTCAATCCAACTATTCCTTACTGAGTTTCTTTATGTATGAAAAATTTAGTCGTTGTTAAACTATTTCCATTATATGAATTTTTATATGAAAAATAAACGTAATATTAAAATATTTTGAAGAAATTGTTATTTTCAAAATTATTCCATTCCTTAAATATTATTATAAAATATGCTATGACCGTTGTATGGGCACTCCGCTGCTTCTTTCAATGCATAACAGACTTTGTTTTTAATTATTATAAATATGTAGACCTAAAATATTTCTGAAATTGTTTTTTTATTTCATCATTACAAAGTTTCATTAAACATTTGATTTTAATTAGATGAAAAACTTTATTTGTATTGAAGGATCCAATCATAAACTGAACCCACTTTAGGCATAATTTATATATTTGTTTGATTGTGCCTGTCGAAACTTTGACAATTTCATTATACATATTTCAAAAAGGATAGACAGACAAACGTTTATTTTGTTGCACGTTTATTGATTCGTTCGTTGAACCAACAACATATTTGCGGCAAGCCACAACAGCCTTCTTCTCGTTAAGATGGCCAAAAGTTTGCCCAATATTGTTGCTATAATCAATCAAGAGCAAAGGCAGCAACAGTTGAAATATCGTACTGAACTTTTCTTTGGCCAATAACAACAACAACGACGATGGCATCATCCATTCAGTCAAGTGTGGTTGAAACGTGCAGCTTGTCATTTGGCTAAAATATATATTAAATGATTTGTTTGTGGTTGACTTGAGAACGATGCCGATGAAGACGCCTACGTAAACAATTGATTGTACTGGGCCCACCCACACTCTTTTTTACTCAATCGCACTCTATTATATTATTTCTAATAATTCCGGCCGTACATAATGTTGACATCGTTTAATATTATTTAGCTATGCACAAAACTCAACAAATGTAAAACACACAAAGACACCATTATTCATAGACAAAAGAACTTTAATGCAAAGCGTCGCTGATAATTACAGCTAAAAGCAAACTGACTCTCTTGCTCTAATGGCATTTCGGGGACGCGCATGTTGAGGGCATTTATAAATAGATTTTAGTTCGAACACATGGTAATGCATTTAGTGTTCTATGTGGCTTAAGTTGGAGATTCTTAAAATTGTGCTGTTTTACATACGAACTGCGCAGAATATATATGAATAGACTAACAAGATGTCTTACAGCAAAATACTACAAATAGTCAAGCGAAACACTAGACTAGAAAATTTTTTTTGCGTAAAAGTCATAATAGTTCGCAGCGGTACGAGTATGGACATTTAGCGACTTTTTACTCCTCGATAAAGGTACGCAGAAGACAAGAGTCCGACTTAAATAATCGTTGTTGGTCTCGAAGCGCTATATGGAAAAAGAAGAAACAGACAGACGGATATGGTACGACATGACTTCGACGGGTTAGCTTCTTTAAATGCGTTGCAAACTTTGTGACTTAATCAAATTACTTTGCAAATTTTGTGTAAAGTGTATCAAAATCTTTTCTATTGTATTAAACTCTTTGCGTCTTCTCTTGTACAATTAAAGTTGATTCACTCTTGTTTACATCTTGATTATTAATTAGTTCCTTTCACTGTTTATTAATTCATATTGTTTTGTTCCTTGTTTGGGTTCTTGTGTATGTTGTAAGGATAAACTTAATTGTGACGTAATTAAAAAAAAGTTTATTTCAAATTACTTATTCTATGGATCATCATAATAATAGCATTCCAGCTTTTGTGATGAAAAGCTAATGAATTCGGGGAAATAATTTAAATTGAAAATAAAATGCTGAACAGCTGAAGCACTTGAAGGTCAAAGCACTTAAACAATGCAATTCAGCAAAATATCAAGGCATATATTTATAGATGCGTATTTACCCAAATAGCTTGTTTGTTTTTGCTACTCGGGCGAGCGACGTTATTACAATTTGCCTTGGCCAAAGGACATGCGAATTACGTGCAGCTCCTGTTGTCGTTTTAATACCGCTGAATAGCGCTTAAAGCCGACAAATTGAAATGACCAAATGATGTCGAGTAGTCGAAAGTACCGTGGCTGCTAATAAAAACTGTTTAAGCGATTTAAGCTGGACTCATGGCGTAGGACTCACAGTGTTTGGACGTGCCAAAAGCGAATTGCGTCGAGCCTCAAAGTCAACAACAACAGAAATGCTGTCAGCTATTTACCGAGGTGGCCAAGGCAACAGAGTCGCTTAGCATTATTGACTTTCCGGCTGGTTCTCCACTTTGTATAAACAGCAACAACATTGCCAATTGGAAAAATATTAATCAGGCGTGCAACGAATTATTGCTATTTGGTGAATTGAGCGTAAAATGAAAATGAAAACATGTACATGGACGGAATGAAATTGTTGCACAACATGTTGGTTATGCTTTGCAGCAAGGATATTACGCCTAATTAGCTTTGCGTTTAATGCGCTTTGTACGATTTCAACTGGGTTGGCAGCTGTACGATACGCCTTTTTAATTGGCACTGACAGCAGCACTCGTTGCAGCCGTCATTGCGTCACGCCAATTGGCTTTTAATAGTATTCCAATTGAAATTAATTTTAATTGCTACGCTGTGTGCATTAAAGGTTTAATTGTTTTTCAGATTGGAAGCTCATTATTGATATTGATTTGGGAATGGCCGACTTTTTATGTCAAATGCAAGCATTTCTAAAATTTAGCACTCATTTTGTTCCATATTAAAGAAAAAACTAATAAAGCGTTAAGTTATGCGTTTTTTTTTTTTGCAGTAAATAAGCACTTGAAATATTTTAAAAGTATATTGAAATTACAAGCAGATAAATGCGCCATTCGCTTCGTCTGGCAGATTTATCATTCTTGCCTCATTTACTTTGCTTTTGACAGAGAAAAATAATAGCAGAAAACTGACACTAAGAGTTGCATTAAAAAGAAGAAGTAAATTAGTCGTCAGCGTCCTTTTTAAATAAGAGACGCAAATATAAAGAAAATGGCTGCGTTGTCTGCTGACAGCTGTCGGCCATTCTGCCATCGTGTACGTGCCAGTGCACAAATTGTTGCATACTTTTATGTGCTAAATATTTAAGTATATAGAACACTTCATAAATCTGCTGCTTCTTGGTATCTGCCTTAGTTTTTAATACATTCAAACTAAATTGAATGTGAAGACTTTTTATATTCTTAACTACACACTGCCCAATTCATATATATCCTACACAAACTCACCGCCCTCATTGTGTTATTAAAGATATTTGTTTTTATGTTCAGCTGAGCACTTAAAACACAGAATCTATGAAGAGTATTCAATTTTCGGTTTGACTGAAGTTTATGTTTTCTCTTGTTATTCAACAGGAAAGTTTTTTTGTAACCTAAAAGACCCAACTGTGTGCCTTATTTTTTTTTTTTTGTTTGGCTTGAGGTAAAACAAAATTGTTCTAATGTGCTTTTAAATCTGCATTAGAGAGGTTTTTGTGGTTTAAAAACAATTAATTTAAATGAAACAAATAAAATATTGTCCAAATTTCAAAAAGTGTTTTTTTTTAGTGCTTCGCACATAGTTTGAATAAAATTAAAACTAGATTTGTTAAGTTACGAGTTTGAGATACATTTTTCTTTTTAAAAAGAATATTTTTAAATCTGTCAGAATTTTTCAAAAGAAAATTAGTTAAAATGATATATTTTTCACTTAAAAATATTGCTACACAAATTCTTATCGCATTGAGCAAATGAATTCAACTCGCAAATTCATTCTAAATATATAAAATCTTCGTTCTTTTGTATGAACATTGTTCTTCATGCTAAAGCCTTAAAGTAGGCAATGCATTTTTATGAGTGTTAGATCTTGAGTTGGATTTAAACAAAATATTGCCTTGCATTTCAATGCATTACAAACTAAGTTACAAAATGAATATACCTTTCAGACCAAGCAAAATATTAACTAAATATTTAAATTAAACACACAAAAAGTTTATACAGCATGGCAACATTTGTATAAACGGGCCGGAATTATTCACTGTAAATTAAACATTTGTGTTTGTTTTACTTGAAATCGCTACAATCCATTTGCATTCATAGAGCATTTTATTTAATAGCCACAAACAGTTTTATGTACTTGTTTTGTTTAAATAAATTTAAATTTATGAAGTTTGCAAATCATAAAATGGAAACAATATATATAATAATTTTTATGATTTATGACACTTTTTGCATAGATTTAAAAGTTTGTTCTATGCATGACTATCAGAATTGTGCCATGGCGTAGACAATATGAAAGAGTGTCATAAAATCAGTTTATAGAATTATAAAAGAAGAAGAAGAAAATGTAATAGAATATAAAAATTGTTTTGTAAATTTTGTGTAGTCATAAATGTGTGCACTTCACAAATGCGAAGAGTAATCAGCCTTTCTACAATATTTCATTCAAACATTTTATGCGTGTTTCGCAAGTCACCATTAAAATGAAACTTTGATCTCTTGACATGTATCAAATCACAATAGTGATAACGTGATTGTGAATGATAAATAAAGTTGCGTGCTGACTAATTTAATTCTTCAAACATATTTCAGTACAGCACATAAAGCACAGTTTGTAAAGAAATCTGTTCTGTCTAAAAAGTCCTTAAAATTTTGTAATTTCCTTCAAGAAGGAAAACAAAATTTAAAGCCAAAGAATGAGCACAAAAGATCGGGAATTGGCAAGATGTTCTGAGAGAATTTAAGACGAAGTACTTAATATCTGCTGGTCTTTGACGACAGATCATTTCAACTTGAGTGTTGTAGATAATGTTGTCTATCTGGTATCAGGAATAACCCTAACCACAACGTCAGCCTAGATTAAACATACATTGAGTTCAGCAAGTAATTTAGAAGTATAGTTTTTCTTTAAGATCTTTGATAGGGCTGCCAAAAAGGAGGACTAAGACGAGGAGTGTCGCAATGCTACTGCAGAGAAGAACGCTTCCTATCAGCGAACTCTGCAGTCGGGAGCAACGCGAGCTGTTAGAGTACGATATCGAGAGAAACGGAGAGAGGAGAAACGCCATTTTAGACGCAAGAAAAAGGAGCGAGAAAGGCGGGAGTTTGAGGATATTGAGATGTTACGTTACAGAAATGAAGCTCGAAAATTCTATCAAAAGGTCAAGCGTCTGACTGAAGGTTTTAAACCCGGAGTAACTTTGTAAGAATGACAATGGATGTCTGGTAACGGATGAACAAGAATCACTGAGATTATGGAGGAGTCATTTCTCGAACCTACTCGGAGGCGATGAAGCGCACAATTCCGCCGATAGAGAAATGTCACCGGAGCGACCAGTTAATGATGGCACTATTGTAGAGCCACCGGACTATTACGAGGTCGATTCAGTTATTAAAAAGCTGAAAAATAACAAAGCGGCAGGCTCTGATGGGCTGCCAGCTGAGTTATTTAAGACCGGTGGCGAAGAGTTAGTTAGGAGTGGGCACCAACTTTTATGCAAGATATGGTCCGATGAACGCATACCCAATCACTGGAATCTCAGTGTTCTCTGTCCTATCTTTAAGCCGTAAACGGATTAGACACGCCGATACGATCGAAGTTTTTCGACGCCCTGTCTTTCTTAGGTATCCCGGCAAAGATTGTTTGTCTTTGCTTGACGAAGCTCTAACACATAAAGCGTTGACAGGGTGGGGAAAAACCTCTCCGACCCATTTGCTACCAAGAAAGGTTTCAGACAGGACGATGCTCTGTCGTGCGATTTTTTCAATCTTCTGATGGAATACATCCTACGCCAATGCCCGTATATACAGAGTATGTCGGGCTCGATCTTCCAAAAGGAAGTAATACTGCTCGCTTACGCCGATGACATCGATATCATCTGAAAGCAGGAACGGCGAGTCAGCAAGGCGTTCTCTGAGATTGAAAAACAATCTCGGCTCACCGCTAGACTAGATAAGGACAATACGAAGTACTTGTTGTCTTCTCGCACTTCGTCAACGCGCCTTGGACGGTCAGTGACGTTGGAGAATTTCAACTTCAGTGTTGTAGAAAACTTTGTCTATCTTGGAACAGAAATAACCAGCAACAACAAAGTCAGCCTGGAGATCAGGCGAAGAATCACGCTTGCAAACAGATGCTTTTTTGGCTGAGCAAGCAAATGAGAAGTAAAGCCCTCTCTCGAAAGACGAAAATAAAGATCTATAAGACGCTGATACTCCCGGTTCTATTGTATGGCGCAGAGGCATGGACCGTGATTGAGTCGGATGAGACAGCGTTGAAAGTCTTCGAGAGGAAGATTCTTCGCATGATTTTTGGTCCTATTAGAGTCGGCGACGAGTTTAGGTCCCGTATGAACCGCAAGCTGTACGAGCTATTCGATGAGGTTGACATAGTCGAGCGTATAAAATTCCAGCGGCTGCACAGGGCTGGGCACCTCATTCGAATGGACGAAGGAGCTCCAGCACGTATGCTTTACATTGGAGACCCAAACTTGATTGGAGAACGCCGAAATAAAGGACGACCGGGCACTCGATGAAATGACCAGGTAGGGAGAGATCTCTCCGTACTTGGCATTCAGAACGACTGGTGCCAGCGCGCACTAGACTATGGAGATTGGCGCGCCTTCCTAGACGCGGCCATGACAGGTAGACGGTTGACGGCCATTTAAGTAAGTAAGTTCTTCCTTAAATGACGAAAATTTGTATGAGGCAGAAACATGGACCCTGATTTAATCGAATAAAAACGATTTGGAAGTTTTCGACAGAGAAAACCTTCGTAAGAGAGTCCAGTGCTTAAAATTCCAGATTTGTTATAAGCTACTTTTCAAAATATCAAGGCTTCAGATCAAAGCTTCATGGGATTGCCTTCACTGAGCGAATAATATGCGTAAAAATATATTCTAACTCAAATGAAAATATTTTCGAAGTCTTTAAAAAATGCATAATTTTAACTAAAAAATTTAATATCAAGCACATAGAACAAAAGGCAGGAAGGCTGACAGGCATTTCATTTAAGCAAAATCGGCAACTGTTGCAGTAGGCGCGCCTGCTTAGCGAGAAGATAAATATACCATATAAAAGATACACAACGCGACTCACATTCATATGAATAAGACACACAGATACATATTCGACTCTCCCTACTTGTGCATAGTGCGCCACACAACACTTTCACTTCCGTTTTTAATAACTTATATAAATCGCGGCGGCACATGAGCACGGAAGTGTTGACTACATGTGCATGTATATGTAACTGTGTGCGTGTGTGTGTTACTTTCGACAGAATTGTCATTCTTACACACGCATAGATACTTATATATCTACTCGCACTCACATAATAACTGAAATCTGCTGTTTTAAGCTCACTCGAATGCAGTAAATCTGCAAACATATTGACATCTACTTAGGAGCTCTTATGTGCGTTCATAAATGTTCTGTCGATAGTTTTTGCTGTCACATCCTTAATATGTGTATTTTTTTCTCTAACATACTGCACAATCATACTTTTTTGAATTAGTTACTAATGTGTATCGTAGATAGTTTATATGTAGGAGTATCTGTGCTTTTGTAGTACGTGTTGTTCTGCTGTTTTGTAAAATTGTTGCTTTAGAGAGATGCTTGTTTGTTGTGCTATTTAAGATTGTTTTAGCTTTGCTTTTACTATTTTTACTTACCTATCTTTCCATTAGCACTCGAAGCGGTGCGAAACATAAAATATTTTTGCACTTGAAGCATGACAAGGTTATACAAAGTGTTTCTAGGGACTTTGATGGTTTTAAAAAATATTATGAAATTCTCAACGAAGGCTTAAAGTGTGTTTAAGAATGCTGCAGTCAAGATGCTCAGGTGAAGGTGTGCATAATATTGTATGGAATGCGGGTAGCACAATTACATTAATGCACTTCCTATTAATGTAATTGGACTTCCGTGTTATTAGGATTATTTGTTTTATTTTTATAAAATATAAAATGGCAGTAACTTATAATTAAAACGCATGTTGACACTATTTGATTATCTTATAAGAATATAAATCAGTTTTATCTGTCAACTGGGCAGACTAATTTATTATTTATATATGACTGTCAACTAAGACAAACGATTAAAATGCCTAATTTTATTAAACTACTTAAGCAACTTTATTCGGATTAACGAATGAACAAATCCTCAGTTGATGATTGATTGATTAGTTGGTTAAGTTGTGCGTTTATATACTCGAAAAAAACACAAAATTATTTTAAAGTTGGCACTTATGTACGAGTGTTTAAATAGATACAAGCTGCGCTTAGTTCCGGACATTTTAACAAACATGTTATTTAAATAAAGCTATTATGAAGAAGATTAAATCAGCAGCTGTGCCACATGATAGAGCATATAATTCACTTAACCATAAAATGAGTTAGACGTAGCCTTCAACGATTAACTGCTGAAATTTATGACATTAAATAATGAAAAGTAAAGAAAAGCGTTTGCAATTTGTTGTTGTTTATAATGTAATCGCTTTAATGACGGCGTAAATGTGTGAAACTAAGAGTCTTCGAAGTGTGTCAACAACATCAGAAATAAATTTAGCGTAAATAATTGCGGCAATTAATAGGTTTAGGTTGGCAGTTGCATTAAATGTTCTTAAACGTGTAAAGAATTTAAGCAACATTTTTAAAGTATTTCATGTTTGCTTCTTCTATTCACAGCTTATTCAACCACGCGCCTTTGCTGTCAGTGCCACAGATGATGTTGCAAATGTTTCGCCCTGTGAACTCGAATCGATAATAAATCAGTTGGTGAATCCTAGTCCCGAGTATCAGTTGCACGTAAGTTTAAAGGACGAATGAAAAGCATAGAATAAGAAAGAAGATTTCCTTTTTTTTTTTTTGTACTTTAAATCTGAGTAAAATGTATGTAAGCCGGTAGCAGGTGTTTGCTACTTACTTATTTCAAAAGGCTTTTCAGCTTTCGCGCCTGTCTTTATACATGTTTCAAATGTATGTGTACTCTGTTAAATCATTGCCTTGAACTGCTTCACTTGTAGGCTTCCGCCTTGCGTAATCAACTGAAAAAAATCTTACGTGAACGTCAGCTGGCAGTGGGCGAAGAGCAAACGATTGATGGTGACTATGGTGATTACCCAGAGGAGGATAAGCGCTCGGTGGCAGCACTTGCCGCACAGGGTTTGTTGCATCCAGGCGCCAAACGTAGTTTGGCTACACTTGCTAAAAATGGTCAACTACCAACGCCCGATCCTGACGACTATTCGGATGAGTCAGATCCCAGCGAACAGAAACGTTATGTTGGCGCCTTGGCACGTTCCGGCGGTATGTTGATGAACTATGGTAAGCGCAATGTGGGCACACTTGCGCGTGATTTCCAGCTACCCAATGGCAAGCGAAATTTGGCTACCATGGCACGACTCGGTATGCTCGGCTCAACAACACAGCCAAAGCGTAATCTCGCCGCTGTGGCACGGTACAACTCAATGCATCGCCCGGGCGCCGCAGAGAAGCGCAATCTGGGCGCACTAAAGGGTTCGCCGGTGCATGGCGTACAGCAGAAACGCGAGGACGAGGAGGTTGTGCTACCTGCAATCTCTCCGCGCAGCTTTGACTATGTGGACTATGCCTGGTTGTATCCAAGTTATGCCGATCTCGATTGGGGTGACTTCGGGCGTGCGCAGAAGCGTTTTTTGGGTAAGTACACTAGCTAAGCTCAATGAGGGTTTCTTCGTAAGCTCAAACTTACTTTCAAATATGCGCACAATGCAATGCAATTTTTAAAACGTTTTAATCAATTTTGAAGCACTTTAAGTTTGAAATGCTCACACATACGTATTTAATATTTAAAATATTTAACTTAATACACATACTCGTACAAGCATACCATATATAAATATTAAAGTACCTCCTCTAAAAATAAAGATTTCTCTAAGGATCCCGAATTGTTCGGCATCGAAAATGCCACGCCCAATCAGGCTGAGTATGAGAACGACGACATTGTCAATAATGAAGAGGGCGGCAGTGGCAATGAAGAGCATCTGCCGCAACAGCAGAAACGTCATATCGGCGCTGTCTATCGATCTGGATTCCTGCCCAGCTATCGCTATCTGCGCAGCACTACTGGCAGCGATTTGGGCTATGGTGCTGGAGTCGGCGGGCGTTTTAGTCGCTCGGGACGTGCCAGGCAATTTGTATGAGTAAATGGCGATGAATCGATGTGTGATGGTTATTTTAATTTCATTTCCAAATTTATTTCTCTTCTTTGGTTATTCGTTGACTTAAATGTATCAAAATAAACCTTTGCAAATGCTTTTTAGTTGTTGCTGTTGTAAAATATAACTTTCAGGACTGTTCGAAATGTGTGGTCTGAGATGTTTTAATGAAGTCGTATAGTTTAGCATTATAAAGGCATCATCTTCGAGATACCCTGTACCATGTCTAAAGTAGCTTTTTAAAGCATATATGTAGTATACTATGGTATATTAGGATTGATGTAAAATGCAAACGATTCTAGCTTAATCAACATTAAAATCAAAGACAATACTGGGGCTATCCTTGAAGAAGTAGAGTATAGGAGAAATTAAATAACTATAATTGAAAGTTGTTTCAATTAATATTTTCGTATGGATCTACAGACGCACAAACGTTTATGACTATCGATTTGACTTTCAGCGCTATCACACATACTTTAAGATGCCCCTTTATCCTATGTGTACAGGGTATAACAATAAGCGTTCGAACATTTCAGAACAGTTCACTTCATATTCATTTTCATTCTGCTTTGCATGCAACTATTATATATGCAAACAATCTCATTCCTACTTCTTTGTCTATCTATGTACATATGATTAGTAGACTACTATGTCTCCTTTTGCTTTTCCTTTTTATCCAGTTTGCCATAGACTATTTTTTTTTCTTATTCCTATTAGTTAAGCATGGAAATCTATCTAGTTCAACGTTTCTTTGGATCCAATATTCCTATACGGCTTTTGCTGTGTTAGTAGTAATGATTTGTTAGTATTAAAAAAAAAATTATATGTTCCTATTGTAAAATCCGTTATATAGATAGGCTCAGACTCGGATGCAAAACTCTATCGAACACCTGAAGAACATTCGTGGATTCAGCCAAACAGTACTGTCCTATGTCATTGATTAGGGAATCTTTTGAGTCCAAAATGGTGATCAGGGATTATATATCCATTATTCAGCAGCCTTCAAATATTTTAGAGAAAATCAACAGCAAACTGCTCAAACGGTAAAAACATGTTTTTTATTTTCGGATGTCTTCTTGGTGCTGAACAGTTTGATAGCATGCTTTTTTGATAATGCGATGCTTGTGCAGAGGGGAAGTGTCTACTTCTAGAACTTCGACCTTTTGCACAGTTTTTAGATTCTTTGAAAAAGTATCCAAAGTCTAAAAACGCCGGTTAAACAGATACTTTCATACTTTTTCTTTCACCATTCAGTTTCGATTCTACGCAAAATGTCGACTGTCAATGGAAAATTTGCTGCCTTCGATGTCGTTTAAATTGAATTCCAGCGCTGCGAATGTTGTGTGAAAAACTGTTTTGCGTTGTAGCTTGCCATTGAAAAAGTCGAAGCCGAGCGCAGTTTGTTACTTTATTCAACTGTGCCAGTCCTTTGATTGTGTGTTTCCGTATCTTCCGTTTGTATGTCTATTTCCGGACTTTTTTTATTTTATTTTTTCTTTTGAATTTGTTTTATTTCTATTTTTTATAGCGCACTACTCAAAACTTGGCTTTTCACAAATTTAATTTTTGCTTTCATTTGGGTTTTTGTTCGGCGATAACTAATCCATTTAATTTAGCCGAAATCGCATAAACTCGTTGTTCATTTTTGCACAATGTTTCATATTACAAAATTCAGTTTGGTCATAAATTTTCACATTTATCCATTTGCGCTAAACTTTTGCTGCCACTTTTGGCTTAGCTAAATGTATATCAAATTGTGTTCTACCATTTAATTTAGTCCGGCAAATATTTTCCTCACAGCCGGCAGTCATTTCATTTTTAATTTACATTTTGTGTTCGCGTCCGGAAGTTTTTGCATAGCGACGGAAACTTTTATGAAATGTTTTAATTGAATGTGTTTGGCACAATTATTTAAACAAAAATTTTGTTTTCTAAATGTTGCATTAAAAGTGACTGCTGGATTAGTATTTCAAAAAATCAAGCAACAAGAATGAACTATGAAAGCTAAAGCGGTTCTCGGTTTTTGTACAAAAAAACGAGAAAATACTATAGCTGGAGAACTGCAACTCGAAAGTGTTAAGCTTGTTGAGTACGCTCGACAGCTTAGCGTATCCGCTTTGAATAATTTAGAAGAACTGAATTTAGGGTTCTAGAACTTAAAAGATAAATTCAGAAGTAGAATCTATTCAGTCTATGGTTGTGCATACATTTGTCTAATCGATGGACTGGCAGATAGTTGTCTTGGTTCTCTATATTTATCTAGTTTATATATTTATTGCTAATATTGGAATTTTCTTCAAATGCTGGCAGATCTTGCAGATTTTTACATATTATATAGTTATGCACAGATACACATCGACAATTCATATCAGTAGCTTGGACTGCAACCGTTCAAGAAGCTTCAACGGATGTAGAGCCACAGAGTTATACAGCAGCAGTTTATTTTTTTTATTTTGATGCTTTTAGATTAAGCTGATTCCTGTTTATGTTAATTAAATTTAATTTATTATCAAGAAATTCAGTTTCTGGTCTTGTAGGACTGAAAAGTTTGTCTGTGAGTTATGATCGCAGCAGTGTTCTCCGCATATGTGACTATGTCGCGATGAAGAGCTTTCCTGTGGTATTCCAGCTCTTTTAGCCTTAATACATACTATACTTACTTATGACGTCAAAAGATATTCCTTCCAGATAAAACTTGTCCAACAGTATGTAGAGAGCTGGGAGTAGTGCTTTTATTTTATAAAGCAGATCCATATGCAATACTATATCGAACATCTGAAGAACATCTAGGGATTCTGCTAAATAGTTTTGTTTGTTAATACATTGTTCCGGAGCGTCATGGAATCTTCTGTATTCAAATTAGTGATCTGGAATCATACATATATCATTCAGCAATGCTCAAATATTTTGGAGACACTGATCAGACGGTAGAAACATGATTTGATTTCGAGTCTTCTTGGTTTGGCAATCATGACAATCGTAGCACACTTTCATTGGGCGAAGAAGTGATTAAGTCTTAAAATGACATACTTTATCTTCACCAAAAGAAACAAAGCCTTATCTGGCAGACTTCGCATAGTGACTTCGCATAGTTCTATTAGCATTTCGATTCTCCGCCAAACTTTAGCCTTACATAAAAACTTTTTATAGCGTTCTTTTGTGATAATGCGATGATTGTCTCATGCAGAGGGGATTGGTCTTCTTCCAGAATTTCAAACAAGTTCACATGATAATAGTTTTTATCGTTCATCTGCACATTAGGCTCTGAATATACTGGAGGACAAATTTATGAGCAAATCGGTTGAGTATTTGAGGTTAAGCGCTTTAATAAATTTATCCATGTATGTAATATGAAATTCTAACCAACTTATGCCATTGCATTTCTAGCATTGGAAACCAGCTAAGCAACTAAGCATCACCTAACCTCACCGAAAAATTTAACTACCCATATTAGGTGTACTTTAGTAAAATACGATTTCTTATTTGAAATTTTTGGAGTTTTTCCCACGTAGAAAAATTTTATGAAGATTATTATAATTCCGTTCAATTATATCAAACAGACTAACTTAAAACTGCTGACTATTCTAAATACCATACCCCGCTTCAATTCTATGTTACGGAAACCCAATGAGTGCAGCTATCACTAAATTTCTGCGATTGTTTCTTGTGTCATGTAAAGACAATCTTATTCAGAAACTGGCAAAGGAAGAATGATATTCCCAAAACAAATTGCTGTTGATCGTGGCTATTAAAAAATTTGCTAAAAAAAAATAAAACAGGCTAAAGTGACAAAAAGAATATGTTTCAAATTGAGAAGGAGATAGCATTGCCTTAAAAAACTCTAATCAAGATTCTAATCAAACACAAAATAGAGTACTTGCAATTAACTGAAAACTCGACTGTATGCGCTGTGAGCTCACATGCTAGGCAACACTAGCCAAATTGCCGAAAGGATGAATTAAATATGTTTTTTTACGTGTTTTTTTTTTTTATTTAAATAACATTCCTGTATATAGTCTCGACAAATTTACCATACAGAGAAAAATATATTAAATTTTTTTCATTTTGAATTATTTTTCTCCTTTTTATTATCGGTATCTCTACTTTTGGGATGGTTGGTACTATGTGCATTTGTCGAAGCATACATTTTTAACTGTTATATGAATATAAATATTAACTCATTGCAGATCTCCGATACACAATGTACATAACATACACAATTTTAGAGTTTAGTACTTTTCTTAAATTAACATAACCAATGCGACGACATTATGTTGAACTAGATAAGCAGACAGATTGCTCACAATTTGAAACTTGTATATAAATAAAAATGTTTTGATATTCTGTCAAGCATACCTTTTAAGTAGACTCGTCTGTGACCGAACATCTCACTAAATTTTACATACTTTCAGTGCTGTCCTTTGTATTTCTGCACTCTTTGAGCACATTGTAGCCAATAATAAATGGAAATAATTAATTATTTTGTGTGTGTTTTTTTCCGTCCAATCTCTCCTACTTTTTTTGATTCTTTTTTAAAGAACTTACCAAAAAACCCACTTGTGAAGGTACGCTGTCTGAAGTCAAAAGTGGCCTCGAGCTGTGAGGCTAAACTTATAAAAAACGTACTCAACTTACCACGGGTTTGTATGTTGGCTAAAAGGGGTGGGCATGATTGTAATAAAACAAATTTTTCATACAAAAAAGCACAAGAGTTTACTGCGTTGTATATGATGAAAACTAATACTTCTATGGGGCTATTACCAACAACATTCAGACAGACAGACAGACAGTCAAAAATTTGATTTTCTACGCGAACTCATGCCTAATGCACATGACCACAAGTGCTGCATGATCATTGATGTACGCGCTCACGTATATATTTTAGGCGGCGCCTGAAACTATGCTCCACTAAATAAGCATTTAATGAAGCTTGGCTACAATTTCGAATTTTCTATTCAATGTTTTTTTATTTTTATTTTGCATAAATCTTATTGCTTTTCTAATTGGCATGTTTTTTTTTTTTAAATATTGGCATGTTATTTATTTAATTTTTGCTCTATTAAGAGTTTTTTTTTTTTTTTTGTATTTCTATTGTAATTGGTGACTCACACATCTGCCACAATTCTCGCGTTGAACATTTAGCTGCATGAGCATCCAATGAATGTTCCAAGTTTAATGAGCCTGAATCTCTTTAAATAAATGGTCTTAATTTTAAATGATGAGTGTAGTATAAGTATGCAAAGTAGTTTTAATGTATAAGTTATAAGGATTTGTTTTGTAATGATTTGAGTTAATTGACTATTTGTTTCTCTGGCTCCAATCAAAGGTCGAGTACTACCCCCAACACGAGCGACTGCGTCAACCAGTCGCAGCCGTTTGTAAACGATGCTTCTTACCCAACCGACCGATGATGAACTGGAGCGGTGCTGGCTTACGTGGACGTCAAACTGAGAAATTCTACACTCCTGAACATCTTAAACAACAACATCAATGGCAGGATGCAGCGCGCTCAATATCAACGAATGCACTGCCTAACACTGCACGCAATCGTCCAACAGGAATAAATTCATCTACAGCCTCTGTTGGGGCCCCATTTCACTCTTGGGGTACACCTCCGCGTATAACAGCACTGCATCGACGCGAATTTCGACGAAATGGACCCATGGAATACTAAATCTACTTAAACTACAGAAATTAAATAAAAAACAAAAAAAAAAAAAACAAAAAAAAAACAACAGCAAGCAAACATTAAATAATGAATATTAAAAAAAAAAAAATAAAAAAAAAATATTAATAAAAAATATTAAATATATGCATAAAGGCATACAAAAATCTTTACTCAATATTCTTATGTATGTGTAGTGAAACTTCCAGTAAATAATATGCTGCAGATTAGTATGATACACATTACACACACACACACACACACACGAAACATAAACACATATATATGTATGAAGAATTTTAAAGCTATTCTATCTGTCTATATGTACAATGTATTAAACAAAATTAATATTATGCCGACTTTTGAGGTACTACTTAAATGAAAAAAATATATTAAACCACTCTACAAATATCAGTGCAAACAGTTTATATCAGTCTAAGTCATATCACAGATTCTATTTACACAATAAATAACTTAAAATTCGATTTCAGAGCAGCACAGATGAGTAATACAAATCTCAGAATCTAGTAGCAAGTATTTACCAAATATGTAAATTGTTTAAGTTGAATTGTTAAACATTTAGTGCCAATGTTGTACCTAAGATAAAGCAAACATATGCTCGGAAATATTCCTAAATGTATTTTCGTTTATGGGTTTCTAGTTCAAATTTATAATGTGAAAGCATAACACTTGAGTAGAAATCAAGACAAAAACTGGTTATATACTCCTACAATGTATCAATGACAATAAAAATTATTATACATTTAATAATGACAATAAATGATTAAATGACTTTTGATTAGTTTAAGTTCTAACAAAAAAAAAAAAAAAAAAAAACGTAAACTTCGGCAGAACCGAAGCTTAAATACTCTTCACAAATAAATTACTTAAATTTTCAAATAATGAGAGCAACGCTCGTATTTAACAATAAAATATATACATAAATGTATTTAAATATATTTTAAAGCGTCTATTAAAAAGTTGTATATGGAATAGAGGAATGAGAATAATTTTGTTGGGTATGAAATAATTAAAATCAGTAACTCGAAAATTCAGTGAATCAACATATAGCAAGACAGAGCAGAATTAAAATACATAAATACTTTGGGGGATGGGTCTTACATGCTTATTTTTGAATGCATATTTTAAGCAGATATTATTACTAAATTATATTACTATTCTACCACTGTGTGAAGAGTGTTAAAATGTTTTAAATGTACTTACGGAATATATAAAAAAATAATATAAAAAAATTATAATA
This sequence comes from Leucophenga maculata, assembly GCA_035044805.1. Classification (NCBI taxonomy): domain Eukaryota; kingdom Metazoa; phylum Arthropoda; class Insecta; order Diptera; family Drosophilidae; genus Leucophenga; species Leucophenga maculata. Next base: position 883,978 of record JAWNNP010001279.1, on the reverse strand, counting down.
AGAAACTGCGTCGAAGACAATAATAATAATGAAAGAGGCTTCAGACATTATATGACAGAAGACAATAAATTAATAAAAATATATAATATTATATTTTAATAATTTAAAAATGGAATTTAACATTAAATATTTACAAAACAATTTCTGTAATTTTCTTCAATGCATGCAAATACTCGTACTTACTTATAATGTTTTACTCAAGTTGTATCTAAAGTATTATTTTGAAATCTTTTAATGTACAAAAGCATACATGTTTATATCTATATATAAAAAAAAAAAAATTAAATATATATTTATCAAAAGAAAACAAAAAAAAAAAAACAAACACATATTTAATGTAATTATAAGTCTGATGTCGTCAATAACTTATTTCGAAAAAGAACTACAAATATTAAATTTATATTAAAAAATATTCAACAAGAACAACAACAACAAGAAAATGTTTGTATGTATATGTATGTCTTTAAAGAAATCCTATGTATATGAATTACTCTTGCAAAAATGAATACAGATGAAAAACCAGAGCGGTTAAATGTAAACAGTCACTGAAGAAAAAATAACAAAAAAATATGATGTATGTATGTATATCTCGACAGGAGTCAAAAGTACACAATATGGCACAATAGTGCGAATTAATGTAACAATTTAATACAAAATATATATTCTACATATTACTGGTTTGCTCCTAAACTATAACAATGTGATGTGTTTTATTTTTTTTACTAGTAAAGACTATTAATCTGGAAAAAATTATGCTAACAGAGCAGAAGTGTTGTAAGTTTCAGTTTGGAATACAGTTGGCTCATATCACCATAAATTGAACAATTTTTATACAATATACAAGTATATATATACGTACTGTATAGGATCTAACTCGCTTTCTACTGCCTACATACATTTGCATAAAATAAGTACACCTTTTTAGACCCTGTGCCGAAGGTACAAGAGCCTATTGGTTTTGTGCAAATGTATGTAACAGGTAGAAATAATAGTCGGAGAACCCCAAAGTTACCCCCATTAATGTCAGAAGTGATAGAGGAATCGATATAGCCATGTCCGTTTTTCCATCTGTCCGCCCGTATGAACGAAAGGATTTCGTGAACGGTAATAGTTAGAGACTTCGTGTGTTTTGCATTCGACTAGGACATCTCCGGAATTTCACAAGTTTATTTTAAAATGTTGAACCCTACCACAAAGGTCGACCAGGAACCAAATATTCACATTACGCCAAATCTTGGACCCTTGAGTTCAACAAAGACACTCACCACCTATTTGTCGACTACAAAGCAGCTTTCGTTTCCCAGCAAAGATTGTTCGTCTTTGCATAACGACGCTATCTAACACACAAAGCGTTGTGAGGGTGGGGAAAAACCTCTTCGACAATTTGATACCAAGAGAGGTTTCAGGCAAGTCGATGGTCTGTCGTGCGATTTTTTCAATCTTCTGATGAAATACATCATACGCCAGTACCCGTACATACAGAGTATGTTGGGCACGATCTACCAAAAGGAAGTGATGCTGCTCGCTTATGCTGATGACATTGATATCGTCGGTAAGCAGGAACGGCGACTCAGCAAGGCGTTCTCAGAGATTGAAAAACAGTCACGGCTCATGGGTCTAGCGGTGAATGAGGACACGGCGAAGTACTTGCTGTCTTCTCGCACTCCGTCATCGCGTCTTGGACGGTCAGTGACGATGAAGAATTCTTGGAACAGAAATAACCAGCAACAACAAAGTCAGCCTGGAGATCAGGCGAAGAATCACGCTTGCAAACAGATTATTTTTTGGGCTGAGCAAGCAAATGAAGATCTATAAGACGCTGATACTCTCGGTCCTATTGTATGGCGCAGAGGCATGGGCCGTGACTGAGTCAGATGAGACAGCGTTGAAAGTCTTCGAGAGGAAGATTCTTCGCAGGATTTTGGGTCCTATTAGAGTCGGCGACGAGTTTAGGTCCCGTATGAATCGCGAGCTGTACGATATATTAGATGAGGTTGACATAGTCCAGCGCTTAAAATTCCAGCGGCTGCACTGACGACAGAAATAAACGTAGAAATAGAGGACGACCGGGTACTCGATGGAATGACTAGGTATGGAGATCTCTCTCTGTACTTGGCATTCAAAACGACTGGCGCCAGCGCGCACTAGACTATGGAGGCTGGCGCGCCTTTCTAAACGCGGCCATGACCCGTAGACGGTTGACGGCCATTTAAGTAAGTATTTTTAAATCATTAAAAAAATATAGAAGTATATATATACATCTAATGGATTTTAGAAAAAAACCTCTTTTCGCTTAAGAAAAAAAAATGTTTTAACAACAGACTGTTTGGCTTTTTCTTTGTAAAACAATATTTCAAAAATAATGAAAATTTGCAAATTTCCGAATTCTGATTTAACTTTGTTAATTGTGAAGAGTTTAATTGAAACATTAAGGGACTATAGATCAATTATGGATGCTTAAGATACTGAAAAGATAATATGAAATTTTTTTTTAACCTTAAACTGTCGCTGTCGATATTCTTTTGTTCATTGCCAACATAACGCACAAATGGCGGCAAATTTAAATATTGGATGATTTATTGGACACCCTATATATTCGTATGTAAAGAATTTTAATGGCACATTGGTCATGAAAAATGCTAAGTATTGGTCACACAGCAGCAATTAAAAAATGGTTCGTTGTGATATTTCTTTGGATAATTTATGACAACTCCTCTCTAGGATATGACAATGCAACACAATTTTTCCTTTCGTCTCGGACCTGATCCGGATGGCTCCGGTATTTAATTTGAATTCGTGTTCATGACGGTGCCGATTTTCTACTCTTCTGGCATCCATTGTTTGTTTGCATAAATTATGAGCTACAAAAATGAAAAAAATCCCTAAGTATAAGTAGGAAGCGACCAATCGTGCAATATTAGTATCCTGTCAAAATCATAATCGAAGTTAGGTGTTTGGTGAATAATGTCCACCATCACCCCATGTATTGTCAAAATTTAATAGTATTCATACGCTACACAGTATAAAGTATATATTGTCAATAGTTTGTCAGTTGATGAGACTAGTCGATCAAGCACTATCCGACAGGCAAAGCTCTCAAGATTTCATGCCTTGCAACTATTTTAAACACATTTTGGAGAAATCAAACTATTTCGATTTTAAATTGTATCCAATATAATTTTATTATCAATCCTAGCTATATTTAGCAAAGCAATAATGTTAATAGTATACAAATAAAAGTCAGTACCTATGTTTAGCTCTTAACGGCTTAAGTGCACACAGTCAATCAACCGAAAGTATTGCTTCAAAGCCATAGAATATACAGTAAGCGAAGTAAATTATTGTATGATTAAATTACACTACTAAATAATAAATATCAATCAGTGTTTCTATTATTATTATATAACTAACTGCCTCTGGGTGTAATTGCAAATGCGAAATGATGAATAAATGTTTTCCAACTGGCGCTGAATGTGATGACATGCTGACGAATGGCCACTCCCAAAGTGTCCGCTGTCAGCACTTAAGGCGCCGCACATCTTCGCTTCATGACCAATATTTGGTTTGGTGATGACCCTGGGCCGGTAGCGGGTGATTGTAGGCGGCGGCAGCCACAGCAACGCTGTTGTAATCGGTGAGCGATTGCTGAGCCACGTGATGCGCAGCGGCGGCATTGTAATTGGCTGCGGCGGCCGCAGCGCTCTGATTGAGATGGTACGCCGCCTGTGACCAGTTCGCTGGGCCCGAGTCTAGTTTCGAGTAATTCTCGCTCAAATGCAGGGAGGGAGGTGAGATTTTGGAAACACTATCCGCGGTTAGCTTGGAGAAGTCGTCGATGGTTAGCTTTGAATAATCTACAAGAAATCATAGAATGTAAACTAAATGGCACAAAATTTTTTGTTACTCTTCAACTTACCCTGGTGATAGTAGTTCTGCCCACCAAAGTGTCCATGTTGAAATGCACCGCTTGCAAAACTATGCTGTCCCAGCTCATAGCCACTGGCCGCCATCTGATGAGGATGTTGCGTGCTGGCAGCTGCGGCGGCTGCGTGTGCATGTGCCGCATGATGTTCATTCATACCTGCACTGGCAGTGCTTCCAGCAGCAGGACTGTAGCCTGCCATCGAACCGACGCCGAGCGAACCAAAGCCTAGCGGTGCACTGGCAACACTTCCAGCGCCTACGCCGATTGCACCACCCGTAGCGCTGCCGTTCATAGGCGACAGGCCGGAACCACCCGATCCACCGGAATGCTTGCGTAGGCGCGCACGTCGATTTGAGAACCACACCTGAATGCGTGCCTCCGTTAAGCCAGTGTTCTGAGCCAGTTCCTCGCGCGTATATACATCGGGATATTGTGTGCGCGCGAATGCACGTTCCAGCGCTTCCAGCTGCTCAGCGGTGAAGGTGGTGCGAGAACGCCGCTGTTTGCGCTTCAGTTGTATGCCCGGTTCTGATTCTGTATCGCTGACATCAGAATCGCGACCTGAAGGAAAAGAAAAATTCGGGAAAAATTCGTGTGAGAAATTAAGTGTTTGGTATTTTCCATGAGTTTCTCATTTCTGCTGCTTCAATCGATTGCTATATTAAGAGGCTATCAGAATTATAAACGCCTCGTAAAAACGCATAAAATTCGTTCCATTTCGTCGTTTGTTCTTTCATTCATTCTTTGGCTGCTTATTATAAAGCGAAACTTCACTAAATCATAAATACGCGTACGATATATGACCACCGTAGACGATCGAATCTGGCTGCCCTTTTCGATTTGAGTTGCGTGTGACACTTTTCGATTGAGCCACCGTTTGCGGCAGTCTAGATCAGAGCTGCCGCATTGGATTTGCTCCACACCTCTTTGTAACATTTGACAAGTCATTACCATATGCACGTTGAACGCCTTCCTCCCTCTCGCTATTTGGCCTACTCGGAACGGATTGAAGCGATTCTGTTATGTAATGCGCCATTGCGTGTTAATTGAAATGTCAGAGAAGCAGCTCGAATCTGTCAAAAGCGCGCCGCCAACAACAAATTTAGAGCACAAATAGCATAATCAGTAGCGCTCTAGTCCCGAGAATGGAAGTAGAGTGGAGTTCCCAAAACAACTCAAGTGCTACTACACGTCCTTCAATAAAAAGAGTCATAAAAAAATTGACGCCCGAGCGATTACGATGAAATACTAGGGAAGATTCTCTAGTAGTACGCACAATCTGGTAGGCGTATGTCGCTCGTAAAATCCCCGAAGCCTCTTCGGTTGGTTAAAACTGAAAGTGACATAATATATCACATTACTTCAACTGTCAAACGAACTGTCAACATTTATGTGAGGAAGTGTGCAGGAGCATGTACGAGAGCGGGAGAGCATTGGTTAGGGTGCGCCAATTAAATTGAGTATCGGTTTACGCTGCGTTAAAGATGAAACGCCGCGAAATGCAAATCGGCCGTGAAGTGTGAGGAGAGTACTTCACTGCTCCTTTGTAGTACACTTTTGTTACTCAGTTGGTGAAGGCGTTTTCGACAGCACTGTCAGCCCGTAAAGCCGTGCCAAATTATTTGGAGTGCTACTTACAAAATATAATGTCATTGCATCGCATTCATCGCTCAAACCACACGCATGCGCGCCGACCCGACGCAAAGATCAAAGTGCCGGCGGCTGTTTGTAGCATTAGTCAACAAGATCACAAGATCATTTTTCAAAAGGCAAGGCTAGCATTTCTATTTTTTTTGTGAGCTACTAAACTCGGTTAATGTCACATGCAGCAAACCGCAGTTTTGTCCTTACCCTAACACGTCATTCATTTGATTTTATTTGCCCGTAAGTCGGTTCAGTCGTTCAAGCGGAAATGCTTTACTTCGATTTCATTCGATTTCCGTTTTGCACTTGCATTGATTAAAAATCTTTGCGGTGGCAGTCACTGATTTTCACCTTTGGCAGACAATGAGCTTTGTTCTGTTCTTTTCTTTTCTGTCCTGTCTCTTTGTCAATTCGTGTGTGGTAAGGTAAGACATTGTTGCTATAATCTTTCCGGTTGCATTGTTATGTCCCAGCATTGCGGAGAAAGTGTTAAGTTATTAATTGAATTTGTGGCATGTTTCGAATGTAAGTTTGTAATTAATTTGGTCAGCTAATGATTCGCGTTTGGCGGAAGCAAAATAATTCGAAGATAGGAAGTAAAAGTACAATATAACAATTTATGAAATACTATTATGGCATAGAAGCGCTAGTTTCTTTAGTTTTAATGAAAAATCTGACAACGAATTTATTTTCAGAAACAGAGAAAATGTTTAGCTGAGTAAATTGTGGCATAAAATACTCTTTACATTTGCCCTTTGGCGTTGGCAGGAATTTATTTCAGCTTTAAATGGTTTGAAATTTTTATTCTGAACATTAATAGATCTATGTAAGTGCAAACCCGCAAGCACTAAAGCTAGAGACCTAATTGCTGGACAGGAAAGGGTTTGTTTTGGAAGCTTAAAAATGTGGTTAAAAGTGTGTTCAAAAGTTGAATGGGACCCCTTTTTCCATGCGATGCTATTCAAAATGGGTTTTATACTTTAAATAAGAAGGAATTAAACAATTGTTTGCTGGTTTTGTTTTTTTATTCTTTAGAATAAATGACGAAACGTCCGAACACATTCTAATTTATTGTTCTACCATTTTCGGGGATCGGCATACTCACATTGGTGAATTAATAGTATGCCCAGATGTAATACAGAACATTTTATAAAGAGCGAAAAGCTGTATAGTTCAGCGGAACCCTAATCCATTTTGTGGCTGCAGTGCCCAGCGTAAGCCGTTGGAGCCTAGAACGATTTTTTTGCAAAGTGTTCAAGCAACTCAGAACCGTTCGTTATTTCAGGCATATCTTCGAACATCAGTTTGCGGGTGTGCAACTTGTGAGGGGGTAGCATTAGATTGTTTTGAGATCCGGCAAGGCAAAACAATCAATACTAGTGAAGAGACAAGGAAAGCCTCGGATAGGACCCGCTTATAATGACGACCCTTGCAATCGATTTAAAGACGGTAATACACATGAAATGTCAACACACTTTTCAGATGCAACTCTTCAGCTGGTTGATGTCCTTTTTATATATAAGACTGACATCACTGCAATACAGGAAAAGCGATATTTAGGACAGGACTGCTCTAAAAAACCATAACGTGACATTTACTATACCTGCCCGAATTTAGTAAGTAGGAAACTAGGTGACATGGTCTCCAGTCTAATCGTCTGGCAACAATCTTCTTCATAGCAAAAAATTTCACCACAATCCTAATTGGAGCACACACACACCAATAGTAGGGAAAGACGACGTCAACGAACGCTGCTCCAAACTTGATGTGCTGGGCAATATAAACGTTAAAGCAGCACCAGATTTTAACTACCTAAGCTTGGCAAGCCTAGCGGACTAGTTATTGTAACGAGGTGCCACTAGCGACTCGGACTACTATACTGCCTGAAGAAGAGTCGTAAGTTTAAAAAAGACACACACCACCTTGGTCGATTATAAATTTTGTTCATACGGAGCGTCGATGGCGAAAGCTTTTATATCCAAAGAAGTTTTCATGCAGGGTGGATGTGCGTTTTTTTTCAGTTTATCGATCATCCAGAGGGAAGAGATGCTGACTTCATCGACGCACAAGAATGGAGTTCAGGCGTAGAATTACAGATTAAACAAGTAAGGAAATTTCAGTCGGGCGTAACCGACTGTAAGAGGCCCTGTACCAGTTCAGTTCGCCTAACAAACACATTAAATGTTTCCCGAGCTTATGACCAAACACATGACCACTTCTCACTGCACGACTAAGTGCGTTTTAAAACATGTTTTTATGTATGAAACGAAAAGGGGGGGTCGTTCAAATTCAATTGCTTATAAAATCGTCATTTATTATCCGATTTTGATGAACTTTTCGGATTTTGGCTAAGAAGGACGATATCTCTATACTGGCATACTTACTTTTTTTTGTGCCGAATAAGTTTTTAGCCTTGGTGGTGATTTTATGGGGAAGGGGGGGGGGGGGGGGGGAGGGGCAAGTTTTTAAAATAAACTTGTGAAATTCCGGAGCAGTCCTAGTCGAATGCAAAAAACACGAAGTCTCTATCTATTACCGTTTCCGAGATCCTTTCGTTCATACAGACGGACGGACGGACAGACGGACATGTCTATATCGACTCCTCTATCACTCCTGACCATAATGGGGGTAACTTTGGGGGGTCTTCGACCATTATTTCTACCTGTTACATACATTTGCACAAAACCGATAGACTATTGCACCTTGGGTACAGGGCCTAAAAATAAACATATTTGAAACGGATAATCCCGGATGTAACGGCTATTTGATAAAAGGGTTCTTAGACATACTAGAACTAGGAGTTTCAGACTCGTATGAGTAGGAGCAGTATGAACTGATAGATAAGAAACCGTAGACCAGCGCATAAAATTCCAGTGGCTGCATTAGTATGGTCATCCGGATGAATAACAAAGCTCCAGGACACGTAGTTTACCGACCGTCGGTTTAATTTTTTGGATTTGAACTTCTAATTTAAGTTTCTGTTAAATTTAAATTAAAAATTTTCAAAATAAAATATTTCAAAATTGCAATCCAATTCCTTTGTGACTCGTAGTTTCCAACTGATGTAAATTATATGCAAATGTATCGATACTTAATGATGTTCCTGATGTGTTTATTTTACTTAGAACTAACAGACTTCATTGCTTCAAATACGCATTATCAGAAAAATAATACATTTTAAGTCTAAATTAATCTGTACTCATCTATTCTTCTGTATTCATAGATCATTTGCATATAAGTTTATCGGCGGCTTCTCGACATTTCACTTTCTACACTAAAAATAAACAAGTTCGAACTTCGTACATGGAACACACCTCTGAAATCGTATGCAGCCGAGTATTAAATCGTCAATTTATGAAGAAAAAAATAAATGCATAAAGAAGCATAAAAATGGCTAAACGCCCACTTTCAACACCTTCATATGCCAAACAGCAAACTGCCAATAAAAATCAAGTTTTTAAGCTGATCGCTTGTTCGTTGGTTCGCTACTTCGATGTGAATGAATATCATCCAAACTTATGCAGCTAATATACAACACAAGACCACGATTAATCTTTCAACACGCGCAACAATAACTCTTAATTATGCCACAAAACAGTTGAAGAAACGATTGAGAAAGATGAAGCGTTTATATAGGAATATGCTATAAGATTTTACCTTTAGCTAGAATTAGGTAAATCCAAGAAGATGTAAAGAAGCTACTAAACTTTAAGAAACAAAACACAAACGAAGAGCAGAATGCAAAGAATCAATTAGTTTTTGAATGTTAAACAATTTATTAATTTGTTGTTACTTTGCCATTAATAATAATCGTAAAAAAAAATATTGAAATTTCGGTTCAAAACACCATGCGGTCATTAATATGCCAAAAAACAAAAGGCCTAAATGGCGGCTTTTAAGCGTTTAAAGACGGGAAACGGCTACCGTTCAAACGGCTTCAGGTCGAGCTTTTCTTTACGAATTTTTATGGTTTTCAAATTTGGTAGCTTATTTCTTTATTTTTTTTTTTTATAGATACACCGACATACGAGTATATATGTATATGAAATTTGGAATATGATAAATTGCGATAGCTTTAGCATCGATCAGTCATTCATTCAAGCTGTGGTGTCTGAGAGAAAGACAAAACGTTAAATAAATATGTTGTAAGTGTATTTTTAGCGGCAGGTATTAATAGATTTTGTGAAATTGAATTTTACTGGGATTTGATAGCAGTGAATTAGTCGAAACGTTTTTTGATAAAACTGTGATTGTACAATTTACACAGCTGGAGTAATTTGATTTACAAAAATTTATAGTAATAAACTTTCCTCGCTGTAGGTCGACCAATTGTGACATACGATAACTGTTTGCGATCACTGGAACTGCTGCACTTATTCGACCAATTCGAAAACTAAAAATATTTCAAAATCAATTGCTGGCCTTTCTTGCTGAATGGAATGTGGCCAAATCATTTTTGATCGACAGCTCGAATTTTTATGTAACTTCTGTCAGTGGCAGAGATCAATCGGTTGTCACATTGAATCTACTTTTCTTTTCAGGCATTACACAGACTGAATCTATAACTTCATTGTGCATATGTAGCTGAGTTTGGGCGGCGAACATTGTCATCAATCAACTTAATCTTGACATTAGCTACAAATAACCAATTTAAATTGGTGCGTCTAAGTGTGCCCCTCGCCGTTCGTTGCTGGTGCAATTCAAAGAAAATACAAGCGGCAAGAGTTAATTTACAGACATCGGTTTCTATTTCATTGGAGAGAGCCATACATATAATGTTTTGTACTAGGCTGTCATGTGTCAGCTTCGATTTTGGATGTTATTGAGTAGGGGATAACATGGCTTAAGACGTCTTAGCAGGGCGTATTGTTGTTTATTGTTTGGCTTGGAAGTATATGAATCTATGTAGCAAGAAGCTAAAACTCATATTGAAGGTTATTGGATTAAATTCTGGATTACATTACTTATCGAATATAACGAAAATTAATAAAATACAATCTTTTTCTTAAATATTGTAGAAAAACTAATTTTAAAATATAAAATTTCTTATTTTACATTTTAAGGATCCAACTTCAAAGGTAGCCGCGTCTAATTATAAAACAAATATTTAAATAAACTTACATCTGCAAAGAGCCGAAGTTTATTAAATATAATTTATGCTTTCAACGCCTTCATTTAACCTACTAAACGTCGGCATTGAGGAAACAATGTACAAACGAGACTCAGCCTATGTCGACAGTAAGACAACAAACATTTAAACTAATTTACAAAGTTAATAAAATCATGCAAGACCCAATTTCTTACAAAGTCTCTGTCTATCTGTCTGTCTGTCTGTCCCAAACTCAGAAACCAAATTAGGCAGGCCTAATCCTCAGTGGTTGGGACTGTCTGGTCTGTAGACGAAATGCAACTAATTTAAATAAGAATGAGAGAAAAACACTTGATCAAAACAAATCCCCAACAAGTTCTCTTCAAGCACTGCGTTTCAATGCGGCGATTTTCCAAAGATCGACTTCCCATTCTCGCTTGCTCATTCTGTTGCTCTTTGTATTTCGGCGAGGGCTAAAGTGTGATAATACATTAATATAATATTTTGTAACTCATCATCATCGTGCACAATGAGGCCCACAATGACGGCGGTCCAGACTGAGTCAAGGCGGTACGTTCAGATCGCATGGCATAACACCAACGCACAATGAGATCAAACGGTACGACGCAGGACACCCCGGTGCGTATTAAAGATGCCGAATAAGATCGGTGCATTTGAAGTCGAGGCGCTGCTTTTGTTCAGTTGACACTTTTTTCGGGCATGAACGACTTTAATGGACAGCAGCGGCAGAACCACTGACATATATGAAGAAAACTAAAGGTCGAGTGAGAGCAATGGTTTTATAAATGAGCAGACAATCAGAGAATCCTTTTGGTTTTCGTACTCATGTACACACCATATGCATGAGGAGCAGGAGAAATCGAATGAGCGCAGTATGGAAGGTGTTGACCAACAAAGACCACCGATGCTGAACTGCTACAATATTTTTGCGCAATCACCAACACTGCTAGCAAGCAAGATCCCAACGATTCCCTGCGCAAAAGCCATTTGTCATGTGACACCGCAGTATAGCGCAAGAGAGAGAGAGAGAGAGAAAACGATATATCAAGTGAGACACAGTGAGTGAATTAGGGTAGCTGTGAAATAAATTGGCCCAGCAAAATGGAGTGCCATCCGTTTGCACAGACTAAGCGACGTCTTTGATCTTCTTCGATTTTCCTTTTTTACTTGTGCAATTGTTTTTGAGCAAAGAGCAACCAAAACCTGAAATAATTGAACCTGTTATTATTCGATGTGTTCAAGCCCCTTCAGTTGGCATTACACAATAGGTTCCGCTTTGTCTGGCAGTCGAAAATATTTTGTAAATAGCCGCTTTCTTTGCACGCATTACAGTGTAGTCGATTCGACACATTTGTTATTTCCACAATCCATGTCCTTTGCCTACTTTTTCGGTTAGCAGTTTCGCTTGATGCCTTTGTTTTGGACTGTTTTTTTTTTTTTCAAACAATTATTAATTGGCACAAGTGCTTGCCGCTCCCTATTGACTTAGCTAAGCGGCGTTTCGCGCATTTCTGGAAATCTGTTTGGCACTATCCGACATATAAAATAAACTGAAAAAATTCGGAGCGGCATAACTAATTGACAATTTAGATAAATTGGCCAATTGTCAGAAAAAGTAGGCGTTTCTAACGTTTTACACAATGTTTCTTTTAATGTACGGGGCGTGTTTAGTATATATCAAGCGGCACGCTCATCCAGATCTACAAAACCGATCAGCTTATATAAAATGTTGAAGAAAAGCATTTAATATTCGTTGGTTCATGTGTCAAAATTGTAAGAACTTCTTACATTATTACATAAAAAACAAATACATAGAATGCTACATTTGTGTCTGCTCGACTTTGAGATACGCTGTACTTTATGGAACCTAAATTCGTATCTGGAATTGTGTGTTATCTTTTAGTAAAATTGATAGAAAATTGACTTACATTTGAATTTTAAGAGCTTATATTTAAAAAAATAGGCCTATCACTCTCACCAACTCATCACACTATCTCTCCCGGGCGCTCATCACAATCACCCACTATCACACACCGAAACCTAACGCATGTTTATTATTCAGGATACTGATGTGATACTCATATGGAGTATATTAAAACTAATTATCGAGCTTTAATTATCATATTAAGCAAGGTAGGTCAAGTACTAACTATTTTGCGTCACAGAAAAACCGATTGTGTTCGGTGAGTGGTTTCTAACCATACCAGCGCACGTAAGACTTTGCCGGGCACAATTCGAGTAAATGTCGCAAATATAAATACATCGCGAGCACGAAGATGATGGTTATTTTCAAGCAACTTGGACGTTTAAAATTGTTTTTAACGGTTATATAGTCTATACCCATTTATGAATAGAAGTGTTGGGTAACAATTCGTTCTAACATCAACAAATCTTGTACATATGTATGTATAGTATGTATTATTATATAGACACCTAAACCCTTTCCACTTTTTCAATGAATCTTACATATAGAGGTCCCAAATTTCATCCCTGTACTATAAATGGAAATAAATGAAAGGCGGAGCAACGCCCTACTGATTTTGACAAAACGTCACAGTATTATGTCTCGCGGCTTCAATAACATGTGTATCAAACTTCATCTATGTTCCTTAAACTAGATGCAATGATATGCCGTATTATGTCTATGGTGTATATTTGTCTGGTGGAACATTGCCCCGCTGATTTTGAACAAATTTACCAGGATTACTTCTCCTGCTTCCATTAACATGTTTACCAATTTTCATTCCTGTGCTCTTAAGATGTATTGAACTTTGTGTGGCATAGCGCCCTCCGATTTTGACGTGATTCCTTTTCCTGAACTAAATGAAGCTCGTCTGTGAATTTTAGCTCAATCGGTTGGATGGTTTGGCTTCCTATAAGGAACATACATGGATAGATATAAAATTTTTTTTTTTTTTATATAGATACCAATAGGCTATATTAAGTAAATAGCTCGATTCGATATAGACGTCTGTATTTCCGTCAAAATATGAAGCACTTAAAAAATTATTTTACCATTTTCCGAGATCTGTAAAACTATAAAAGATAAAGGCTTAAAATTTGGATACACCATATACATATGTTCTCTGTTTTTTGAGTTTGTGTATAATATTTTTTTTTGTTTGTTATTGTTAAGCCAAGTCCCAAGTCCCAATTCCCTGTACAAATCGATGGTTTAATTAAAGACTTGTTGTATAGATGAACGACTATTCCATCTAACTATATGTTTTAATTTGAAAAAAAAAATTTCTATGGTTGCTTATTATGGATCCGTTTTATATGGAAAAAAAAAATACCCGGGCATTGTCGGATATAACTGCAAGTTTAAAATAATTCATCAAACTATTTTAACTTCGCTTAAGTTGGGTTTTTATTTCTAGTAATTATTGCAATGTTTTTTTTTTTTTACTTTATTTTAACAATTTTTTTTTTATTTTATTTTAACAATTGACCCACTGACAAAAATACAAAGTTTAAAAATAAAAATTCAGTCGAAAAAAATATAATCCGAGTTTAATTGCACAAAAAAAAAAAAAAAAAAAATTCGAATACAATATTTTGGCGGCTTTTTTGCTTTGTAGACTAAAAATAGATATATAAAAAAATATATTTCTTTTTATAAACTGAACCCAAAAAATCTAAACAATTGAAGATTTTGTGTCAACAAACGTTGAAGAGCAATTGGAGAGCGGCATAGAAAAAGTGGCTACTCCAGCAGCGTCGGCCTTGGTGGCAGCAACAAGTGCGGTCTGCGGGGCATCCCATATAATTTTATTTTTATAATTTCTTGAACTTCAATACTTTTTCCCCATTTTACTCTCTCTCTTTCTATAATTTTTCCATTTATTTTCTCTGTCACACTTCAACTGTTTCAGACAACAAACAAAACGCATCAAAGATCAAAGGGCGCCGCCATTAAACAGCCAAGATATCAGACCAAAATCAAAATCAAATGAAATTATAAGCGAAATAAAAAATAAATACATAAATATACATTTATACAATATTAAATCAGATGCTTGAGGAGTCAGAAGGAGATAGCATGCGAATCAGAATGGAAGTAAGAGTTAGTGAGAGCGCGATTTTTTGTTGCAATATGCAGGCAAAGGCGTTGATTATGTTTATGATATTTCAGATGCCTGATGTTGCATCCGATGATGATGATGATGATGATGATGCTGGTCTTCCTCATTTGAGCATAATTTTGTAAAGGCCAATAATAGTGGGGAGTGGGCTAAGTGAATTTCTTTGATTGTTCTGGCTTATTATACGGTCCGATATTATAATGACAACTGTGCGTAGAATTGACTCGATTATATATAATAATGCATATAATTGATATGCGTTCTGTGCGGTGCGGTGCGGTGCCACCTGTTGGGCGTGCTATTGTAATGTAGGTTAATTGAATGCAGATCCGGCTATCAATACAATTAAGAAACTAAAAGTCATAAAAAAGTGAAGCTTTGAAGTTTATTTAGTTATCCAATGAGTCAATGAGGCTGCACGAGCTTTAAATGATGTAAGTTGAAATTGTGTTTGACATAATAAATAAGTAAAAGTTCTGAATCCTGCAGACATCTACACAATCAATAGCTTATGCAGAACTTCGTTTTTGCAAGAAATGATAAGCCACCTCTGTATATAGTAAACTTCAGTCGAAGTCAAACTAGCAAAATAAAGTGAAAATATAACCCGGTTATACATCATGAGAAGGAGCTGCATACAAGATCCATTAAGCAGCATGTTTAAGCTATATTTATACCCTGTACCGATTGGGTAAGTCGGTATACTACATTAATGCAAATGTATGTAACTGATAGAAGAAGACGAGGCAGACCCCTAACTAAACATGTTCTTGATCTGTAAAAGTCATGCCCGTCTGGCTGTTCATTTTAATAACGAGAAGTTAGAAACTTTTTGAGCCTTCAATTTTGGATATTTAATCGGTCCTTTTCAATCTTCGGATCACTTGTATTTAATATACGTGGCAATCCCCCTCCCCACTATGGGAGGCCAAGTGGTTAAAAAAAAAAAAAATTTAGTTTTCTGATCATGACTTAACGGCATAAAAGCTCTTGAAAATTCATTTTGAAAATTTTAAATCGATCCGCTTCATTTCGATATAAATGTGATTAAAAAAGAACACCCGAAGAGGTCGTATGAGATATTTCAACCCAAACTTAGTCAGAGCCTTGGTTTGTTTATACAGGATAAAATATATTTTTGAGCAGGATCTATAAAATTTGTTAAAATATAAAAATGTATGAAACATAGCGATTATAAAATTTTTGATCAGCACGATAAGACGATACGGTCTAGCTATGTCCGCACGCCCGTTTGTATATATAAGTGGAACATCAAGGCCATCTATATGTGCAGTTTATAAAACAGTACATCACTTCGACTATAGCTTTTGTTTGGTACGAAGTTCATTAAAGTTAGTCTTCACAACAATTCTTTTTTTTTTAAACATTTTGCTTTGTTTGTTTAATATTTGCACAAAAACAATCAAAACAAAACTGCCGACCACATATTTACGCTTCATTTACGGATTCATGGTCAAAGAGATAGTTACTTTCTTTTAAGATCAATAAACATTGTAGTTTCCATTCACAAATCCGACAGCAACTATTGTCTCATTCATTCATGCAGTCAGCTCGGTATTCCATTACATGTGTCACTGCTTCTATTCTAGCCATTATCTAAGGTGACTATGACCCTGAAAAAGAATATGCCAAACGGTGACTTTGATCTCGGCCAAAAGGATAAACGGCACAAGTAAATTTGACAATGTTTGCAAAAATATTGTCACTTGTAGCTGTGAGAAGCTGAAACTAATGCGGTTCACTTTTGAACTGGCGGCACTCAGTTGAACTATTTACAAGTGTAAAGATCAAAGATCAGAGGCGCAACCTAATTGAATTTACACATTTTCTAATGATCGCCAACGAATACAATTTATCTTACAATATTCACAAATAAACGTAAGAGCAGTGAGGAACGAAGCTAAACAAATCCATACATTACCGCAAAGTTGTAACAAACAATCTATCTGGCTAGTTATCTGTGAATCTAGAGAAGGTATGAATATACGAGTATGTAGGTTGTCTGCTGTGATCGTTTATCGCATGACTTTGCATATTTAGTGATTATTAGCCTCAGTTCTCAGATACCTAAAAAAACTAACTGATGTTGTTTCAACGATCGCTGTTCGCTTGATCGAAGGTGAGGTGAGAAAAGTAATTCAGCTTATTAGCTGACTGCAAAGAAAAGAAACTGACCATCGATCGTTGGAAACAAATACATTGCGTTCTTTCTTTGGTTTCTCAGGTGTCATCATTGTGCCAACGATCCATAGTTGAATGTTGGATGGTTGGATGGATGTATTGGTTACTCGATCTACTCTCCTTACCGCAACATCACCTTCGCATGCCTTCGTTGATCGTTATCGAAATGCCGATCTATTGTATATAGTTGAGCGGCTTTTTTATTTAAGTTTAAGTCGCTCGTTCTAAGACGATCAAAGTAAGGTTGCCGACAAGTTTGTTGATTTGACCAACAAATGATTTGATGATGATTTTCCGAAATTATCAAATAAATGATCGGTAATTTTTGTAGCACGTTTTTTGGTTTTTCTTCACGCCTTCCTAAGCTATCGTACCGATGCTGTATTGAATATAAATTCATTTATACGAAATGACTTTCGCATTCATTTTTTTTTTTTTTTTGTTCTAAAACTTACCTCCTAATATCCCATGTATTGTATAGTCCTTGCGTCCATCCTCACTAGTGCGTTCATTTCCGCGCAGTAATCGACTGATCGATGATGTTGAGGGGGGATCCGTATAACCTTCCTGTGAACGAATAGTATTTATTTTATTGCTCTTCGTTGCTACCAAATGTTTTCTTATCTTAATAGGCATTAATTTCAACAATAAATCACACAAACACTTGAGAGTGTATTATGATTAGTTTTGGAGCTACTGTAACTATAAATTATGCAACCAGTTTGGTAGTTATTTTTTTTCTTTCGTTTTTTATCTGCTACGTTAACCGTTTGCCTAAATAAATAAATGCATGGCTCGGTTAAAGCTGTCACATGACATTAATGCTTCAGTTCATGATAAGTATCTAGAGATACAGTTGCGGTGGAGGGCAATGGAGATGTGTGGTGTGTCGTTTGCTGTAATCCAATTAGAAAAGTGTCAAGAGATCATTTAGGTGCGCGCATGCGTAAACTTATGTCGCGTGTGTGTTGCATTTCTACTTTAATTTGGCCAAGTGTAGGAAAATATTTTTATGTTCCCTAAATATATGAAATATTTGAAGGCGTTTGCTGGGTTTGTGGCACTTAAAGCGTGTAGGTAATGTGGAATAATAGGTTTCCAGAGTTCCGGTAAAGTTATATCTATATACTTATAAATAGAAAAATTCAAAACTTTACCACCCTTTCTAATCTCCTTAAATACGACAAATTTGATTGACTTTTATTATTTAATAGGTTTTCAGGAGGTGCAGTACAAAATACATTTTTTCTAAAATGTTGGGTCTAAGGTCGTCAAATTCAGATAAAGTTATCGATTAATCACAAGCACCATTTCTGTATCCATTTGCCTTAAAGACATCAGCTCTCTCCGCTTTCTAAAGTTACCATATAGATTTTATTGCCATATGATACGATTGGAATGCAGAAAAAAAGAATTGTTGCTATAATGGTTGAGTTTCAGCCAGTAGTTGATCCAGCCATATCCCTTTCAATATCTGATTTCCATCTGTGCTTTCTTTTTTTTTTTTTTTAAATTTTGTAATATCCCGATCAGGCTGCCTTGTACTTAGGCTTTATATATAGAATCCAAATGGTCAATTATAGCATAATCTTTGTTCCCACGGAAGGATATAATAATAATAGTTCAAAATTCAAAAAAATGATCGACTTTAAGTAAGCCGAAATTCATGATTCGACGAAACCATTTAAGTATGCCAAGCGAACCGACAGACTGCTGTTCTGCGTTGCCCCTCCCACCATATAAACGATAATCAAAATTTGTCATATCTTTGCATCCATTTAAGGTACAGAGATGAAATTTGGTATACATGTTAAGGGATCATGAGAAGTAAACGGGTTAAGTTTGGTAAAAATTAGTAGTTTCACAAATGAGGTAAAATAAGAAAAGTAATTAGATATGCTTCTTGTTATCGGAAGATCCGCGGACGAATTCGCGGGTAAAAGCTAGTTACTATATAAATCTCTGATCTGATAAACTGCAGCACTCTTTCATATATTTTATACTCTGTCTGTTTTAACAACGCGGTCTTTGATATTATCTTGGAGACTATAAGATATTTAGCCTTCAATTTTGAATATTTAGATTCTCCTAGTTATTCTTCAGATGACTTGTATTCAATGAACATGCTAATCCTCTTCCTTAAGAAAGGTTTAGTAATTACCATGTAAATGGTTAGTTTTGCTAGAATCACCAAATTTTGGTTACCTTAGGTTAAGCCTTTTCAAGTATTCCAGGTCGGACCGCTAAAAGCGATATTCCCTATTCAAATCTGTGCAACCTTTCTGAGTTTTTGAACGAAAAATATTTTATTGTTGTTTTTTATTAAACTAGAAATTTGATGTATATTTTATATAGACCAAGATCGGACCACCAGAAATGGTAGCCCTCATAAAAATTGTTAGAAACAGAGTGCAGCATTACTTCTAGTTCTTATTTTTGCTGGAAACGCCAAAATTGGTGTAGCTAATAAAATATGCCATTAGGATTCTGAGCAGCATATAGCCCCTCACACATGTAAGGCTTATGCAAAGTCAAAATTATATGTCTGCAACGTTTTTTTATATTTGAAGTTTTTGGTCCGGAATATTACATTAAAATAATTCTCATCCAATAGGCTCATATGTATTGGGAAAATCATCAGATGTGAGTTACGACATCTCGTGTTCAATGTAAATGTCATTTAGGGAGCGGAACAGATCCATTAAAGTATAAATTATCTTGAGCAGCTTCGGAGGTTGTCCATCCGTTCGATATTATAAACCAGCAGATCGCTGAGTCTATTTAATCTAGCGACAATTATTTTGGTATATATTTGGAGGAGCTCTAGCAAACTTTAGTTGAACGAACTCAGAAGATTTTGTTATGAATATGATTTGGCAGACTTCACATCACCATACTTTACCGCTATTAGTTTGGATAATTTATAAACAGAAAAAAATAACTATCCAGTTTAATAAAAACTTGCTTTGAAGCAAGAAGATTGTGTACAATTTTTAAGAGCTTAATTGCTCGAATAGAGTTGCCAGCGTTTATAAATAATTTGCTTCACATTACGTTTATGCATGTTTGACGAATAAAACCTTGATTTTTAAATATTTTAATAAATATTACATTTGATAAAGCGTTTAAAGAGGCACTTATTAGGTTCGTTCAGTTTAGTAAGGCAAATCATGTAATATGTTGGTAAATATCGAAATCCCACAAACGATTTATCGCACAATTTAAATTGCAATTTGCTGTTGTTTTGCCAAATTTAGCCACTGTGATAGTTCAGATAGACTAAGTGAAAACTTAATAAAAATATTAAACTTAAATTTTGGCTTGGCAACATTGGAAATTAGTATTGCTTAGCAACTGTACTAGACTTAGCTTAACTATTTCGACTATTTAGATCGATGTAAATGAAATACAATTTATGCAATGCCAACCTTTAATATGAAAACCTAAAGTCAAACATATTTCGATACGCTCTCGGATGTAGTGAGCCAATTTAAAAAAAAATTATTATAATTATTAAAAAAACAGTGATTTAATTTAATCGCTTTTATTAATTTTGTATGAGAGCGGAAATTGCTTTTTACTTTTCATATCTCTGGCTTAGCTGCAACTCTTCAAACCGCAAATATTTAGCTAATTGCGAAAAGTGATGCTCAAAATTTGGATATACCGAAAATTGCTAATAAATAGTTGGTCAATAAATAAATAAATTGCTAATAAATGGAAACAATAAATGTGGAAATATGAAAAAAGTGAATGGATCAATTGTCTCAATTTTATAATGTTTAGGTTTTCTAAAACTATTCTTCGATTAGATTTATTATAAAGTTCGAAATCTTTGCCCTTCACTTTAATCCAATTAAAACTTTCCGGAAATCTAAGACTTCGTTCCATTCGCTTAAGTCTAAAACTATGCGCCCGTCCAGTTTCCAAAGAACTCCAGCAGCGACAAAGTTGCGGCAGCATAAATATGCGCCTGCATTTGTACCTCAAGTCACAGCGACAGCAATTTCAATCAAACAAAATTTGCTGCTTAATAAAAACTAAAGAACTGTCAGTTTTCATTAGAGCTTTACAAAATCCCAACTAGACACACACACACATACCACATACCACATATCTAAAACGATGGGGCTATGTGGAGCGCCTGCGCGACAGACCGAAAGACTATAACTGCGCCTGAGCGTCTGTCAGGGCCGTCTGGCAGCTGGAGTTTGCTGCCTGGTTGACTGGCCGGCTGACTACCTGGGCAAGTGAAGTGACATGCGCTTGTGCGCACATAGTTTTATGATTAATAATAACTTTTTTCTGTATTTTACTTGTACCAAAACAGCTTATAAACAGTTGCTGTTAATTCCCGAGCGAACAAAGGTGCCACAACTGGCACCTTATAGACAGACAGAGAGACAGACAGACGGACAGACATATAGACAAGATATACGAAATATGCGCTGGCAGTCCGTCCAAGCTAGGCAAGATTCAAACTGACATTTGTCCAGCTTCATACGTTTCCATCTTTATCTTACATTTTACCAAGTTGAATATTGGCTTCGTTTTTGTATCTGTCATACGAAAAAAGTGTTTTGATTGTAAAATTATGCTCAGATTGAGTGGTCGCTCATTCTTGGCGCATTTATTAAGCGAGAGCGGGACTACTGGGCTTCTGCACACTTTGCTTAGATCGAGACTGGCCTGTACGGATTGCGTCTGGTCTGGTCTGACAGCTTATCTTGTTGCGCCTGACATCAGCTGCCGAGCGCATAACGCGCCGGTATAGATACTTTTATTTTTTTCTCTCTATTTTATTGTGTTTCACAATTTCAATTGAAATTTAATTAATTAGTTGACAGTTGGATTGACACTTGTAGTTGGTTAAAAGTTATTTCTAGAATGTTGACTTTTTCGGGTCTAAGCGCGCGATCAAGCGCACGCCATGAGTGACAGGTGTGGTTCGATTTCCAGTTGATCTACGTCTGTGTATTTTTAATTAAATCTTTTCTTGGAACTCAACAGATTTGTCAGAAGTTGAGCTGTTGTGCATTGATGAATAAATTTTGATAATTTACGGGAGTACACAAACAGCTTTGAAAATTGTTATTTTTTAATAAACTGCATAAAATACTATTAGAATTAAAGAAAAAAAAAGGTTTGCGAATCATAGTAGAGCGATAAATCTCGACTTGTGTTAAAAGTCAACAACAGATGCACAACTCTGCAGATACTTCGGCGCAATAAAGTAAAAAAAGCAAAAACAAGTACAACAACCACATCTCCGCACATATTCTAATTAAGCGTGAAGCGCACCTGGAGGCTCTTTTGCCGCCTCCTTTCAATAAAACATAACAAAAACACAAACAAAAAAACAACAGGCGAACGTGTGTATGTGTTTTTGTATCTCTTAGATACTCTAAGCTATCTCAACTGCGAGTGATGATGCAACTGTGCGGTATTGTACAAGACATTTGATCAGATCGAAGTGATCCGATCAGATGCGATGCGGTGCAGTACGTCGGCATCGACACATAAACTGTAACTAATTGATGCTCGAGGTATGCAAGAGTAAGAATAAGTTGAAGCAACGGATGAACAACGGATGAACAACTAAAGGTAAGTAGGAGGAAGTAAGTCCCTCGGCAGTCCATGACAGCAGTAGGCAGCATGCCAAAATTTGGCATAAGGAGTTGGTCTGGTCTGCTTTGATTTAGGCTGCAATCTTTGCTGTAGGTTTATTGCTTCGTTTCTCTCCGATTGGCTGCTTTTGGTAATGCATATTAATATACGTCAATGTTTGTACTGGAATCAAAGTTTTACGCTTATTTACTTTGGAATAGTAATTCGCATGATTGTTCTCACCAGCGAGATAGGCATTTGACTTATTAGTCCACTGAAAGTATTGAATGCTGTATCTTATGTCACGCTGAAACGTGTCATGTTTAAGATTCAACTGAGATGAGATGCCATACACTGCGCGAATTTTGTGTAGTTGAAATGTAGTCGATAAAAGCTGGTCGTTTCAATATCTTTATACACAATAAATAAAAATTTTGTAAATGTATGTAACAGCTAAGCGAAGGTGAAGCAGACCCTATAAAGTACATTTAGTTTTGATCAGCAGCAAAAGTTGTGTCTGTCTGGCTCTATGAACAACGAGAAATTGGAGGTTTTAAGCAATCTTTATGATATCAAATTTGGATATTTAGACGTTCCTATTCCTATTCTTGAATTACGTTTTATACAATTTGCATGTCAAAACCGTATATCGACATTCCCCTTCTCCTTTGGGTTGTTTACATATAGAAGTAGCCCCATACTTGTCCATCACTTCTGAGTTAAAAGAATTATTCGTGCTTTATATTAAAATTATAAAATAAACTTTGTGAAATTCTGGAGAAGTCCTAGTCGAATGCGAAAAGTCTCAATCTATTACCGTTTCCGAGATCCTTCCGTTCATACGGACGGCCAGGCGGACATAGCTATATCGACTCCTCTATGACTCCTGACCATAATGGGTGTAACTTTGGGGTTCTCCGACTATTATTTCTACCTGTTACATACATTTTCACAAAACCAATAGGCTATTGTACCTTCGGTACAGGGCCTAAAAAACGTTAGGCAAAGTTCAGGGTAGTTCAAGGTCGTACACATTCGACTCTTTTTTGAGTTGATATTATTGCTAGCGTACCAAGGTAATGCAATGCTACTATTCGAACAAAACGACTATAAGATACCTTGGTCCTAACGACTATATTTTACATACCAGTTTGAAACATTTTTTCATACAAAAACTTGGAAAATTGGGACAGATTTGTATGGGGACTACCCTATTTAGTGGTCCGATCTGGACTTAAATGGAATATTTTATAAGAATTTACATAAGGTAGATCAAATTTTGTGTTTCAAGTAAAACTAAAAACATCAATAAAATTGGGGTGGTATGGTAAGTGCCAACACCCCCTTTAAGGAAGGGGTTAATATGTTTATTAAATAAGAATGATCTGAAAAATGAATAGGAGAATCTAAATTGTCAAGGCTTTATCTCTTAAAGTCTCCAAAAATTCGATTTTCATAAGGACAGCCAGACAGACAGACTCGACTTTTGATGCTAATCAAAATTATGAATACTTTATATATCCTCTCTGTCTGACTTTTACATACATTTGCACAAACTGAGTACACAATTTTTATCAATGGGAACAGGATATAAAAAAAAAGAATACTTGGATCTGTAATATTTTCGTCCTATGCCCTAAACTAAGATAATAGGCTTATTTCTATCAATTTTAAATTTATAGAAATATAACGAAATCAGGACTTATTGACATAATAGCTCGGTACTCCCCCTTGAAGGCGTCGACAGGAAAGTGGTTAAATTGGCCTAAAAGAACGTTCTTTTAGTTTAGTCTTGAATCTCGGTTAGAGCTAGGTCGGGACTGTACGAACCCTATATTCTTTCATTTTATGAAAATTTCAAAGTTGATCCCTTTAAAATCAGACAAGACTGACTGACAAACTGACAAATAATGATAAAAGCTTAAAAAATATTTTTCTAAATTACTTACAAACGTGTTAACTTGATTTTTGCTTGTATCTAGGGGAGATATTATATAATTAATACTTTCCACGAATGTGGAAATTCTGTTGGTTTTACTTGATCTTCATCAAAATAATGGAGAACCCGAAATGCACACTAATAATATTTATTTTTTTTAAATTTTAAAATTTTCTTACAAAGAACTTAAATATAGCCATAGGTTGTGGGTAGGAATGCCTGACATTTTTATATATTCACTCTATTGAAATTTACGACCCGAAAAGCAATCAGGGTGCAACATGCACGTATGTTCCCTATAGATTACAAATAGTCGAATTATGATTTCCTTTCTTATTGAAGAGCATTTACACATTTTACATTTTCCAATTATAACATTTCACAACAACATTTCGCTCAGTGTAGAGTTTATAATCGATATACAAGAGTCGCAAGGTGTCAACTCGAATTAAATGCGTGCCAAAGCGGAAGTGTTTGACCATTCTGCGTCTGCATCGAATGGCACAACTGGCCGTCTTGCAACTTGCTGCTGCTGACAAACTTCAAGGATAAACTGGGAAGCCGACGCCATGACTACCGACGATTTGTATGCTTTAATCGATTTTAGGGACGGCTTGGGTGGTGCAGTTTGTCGTCGACTTTGTACAACAAATTTGTCAATGAGCCACTAAAGACAACACCAATAACAACTAAGAAAAGAGCCGCAGGAGCTACTTTGCCTTATGCAAAAAGTATATAAAAAAAAGTTATATTGAGCAAAAAAAAAAAAACCCAGAAGTAGAATGTAAAAGTCGAGCTAAAGACAAAACGTCCATTACGCCGGCAACGTGCCATAAACAAAGACAGCGGGCGGTAGATTCGCCGGGCGAAGGTGAAACGGATACAGCCGGTAGGGACAAACAGTGCCACGTGACTTTTCGGAAAACGGAAGTGTCCTGCAGCCAGGCCATACGAGGCTGGCGAGGAGACAGTGTGCAAATTTTAATTGTGTTTGAATATACAATATGTACAAAGGTATTTACGATAAAAAAGAGCGAATGGCTCCGAAGGTGATTGTGTGGTTAGTTTACGCTACTAGACGGCGGTAATCAGTCAGACTGCCTGTCGCCGTCGATATTGTGCTACAGTTTTGTTTACAATTCCTGGAGCTTACGTGCACGACCTTCATTTGTTTATATGTATGTAGTTTGTGTACGTTTTTGCCATTGTTTGTTCAAGTTTATTGCTTCCGGTTGCCGAGCCGCCGCCGCCGCCGCCGCCACTTACCTTGATCAGCTTCTCGCGTATTTCCCAGCTAAATATGCCGGGATTGTCCTTGCGCAGTTCATCGATGCGTGTTTCTATCTCCGGCGAGGTAACCTTCGGTTTGGAACCGCCTATAACACCAGGTCGTATGGAACCTGTCTCCTGATAACGATTAAGAATTTTAGAGACGCAGCCATGAGAAACACGTAGCTGGCGCGAAATCACACATGGCCGTACGCCACTGGCGGCCATTTCAACGATTCTCAGGCGTATGTGATTCGGAAGTGGACGTCCGTTTATGAAGACACCACCTAACTGATTGACGCGTCCTTGACCTGCAATAGAAAAATTAAGCAAAATGAGGGTTTCATTACGTTAAATTGGAATGCAATAGTTTGATACCTCACAAAAAAAACAAACGGTTTTGTTAAAAAGTTCAAATGTTCATTATATAAAGAAGTTTGAAAACCCAACGTTATTTTGAAAACAGGCTGCAAACAATATGGAATACAAAGGTAAACCGTAGAAAAATTACTGAACCGAAGAAAAATTACTTTAAACGCTACAGTGAAGCTTGAAGCCTTTATTCCGTGTTTTAAGATATCAATTTGGCGTGTTCCAAAAGATCGAATTAAAGATTTAATTTCCTTATTGGCAATTTTCAAATGTTATAAATGCAGATCAATATGATATTATTTCATAAGATTAGTCTATAACCTCATCGAGTTAATCAAGCGCAATTGTAGTTTGAGAAATAATCGATGACTTCTTTTGGGTGCTTCAAACTCAACACTATTTGCGGATAGGATAAGACTTCATATTGAAATACCTACGACACTGCTTATAGAGCATGTGAAGAACATATTTCCTAAAAAATTTCTCGAGTATTTTATGAAGCTAAGCTCTAATCCAAATTGTTTCTTCCTTTGGGTATTTCCTACGATTGAAGCTAAAGAACATAATATAATTTGATTGTAAATAGAGAAAAAATTACTGAGACATTTATTGACTTTCGATTGGAATTTTCTAGCACGAAAAGTATAATAATTATCCGTCTTTGCCCGGGTGAAATTAAAGTTTAAGTATTCCATTATATAGGCGAATGACACCGCTGATTTTTAAGACCAAAACTTATTTAGTCATAATAAACAGTTTTGTATTTTTCTTTCCAATTCGGTTTAACAGTTCTGAAGTAAATTGAAAGAAAAAACAATAAATTTTGTAATAATGAGTATTAGGTTCTTATAGTTAAAAGTTGGCACGTCATTTGAACATCCAGAGTGCTGACCGTGGATCGATAACGATTTTTAGTAAGATTGGTTGAAATCACAGGGTCTACAACCCTTATTCAAAACAAACAGACAATCGAATATGGCTACAGTGACCTCACTTGTTGAGCTGGTCAATAATATATATACTTTATATGGTTTCTGAAGCCTCCTTATTGGGTATTACAATCTTAATATCAAAGCTAATAACCTAAAGATAAAGTTGATCTTCATATAAGTACATCTATTTGATATAGATGTTTATTTATAGTATATCATAGTGCTCGAGTTTGATTCGAAGAGGATTGCTATCAAATTATATATCTGTTATATTATGCAACTATCAAGCTTGCAAATATAGACTTTCCTATCGTTTCTTCAGTCGAGACCCCCATAATAGTAGCACAGTCTAGTAGTGAAGCACGAAAGTTTACTTCAGAAGCCAACGAAGCGAAGTAAGATTCTAATCTCTCGGTTGTGCACTGTTCAAGCTCGGCCGTATGAAACACACTAGTAAAGAAAAACAAAAGAAGAGACCTATGTCGAGAAAGGGTAGCAAGACTGAAAACTGTCTGGCTAAACACTGCTCAAGCACACAAGGCTTTGAAATTGAAATACAAATACATATGCTGATTCTTCACTGTGCTACAGCTAGCTTCGCCATGGTATGTATGTACTTGTATAATATTCCGAAAATCGATATTGTTTATATGAACTTATTTTACGCTTAACTTTGCAAAAAATTAACATTGTCTAGGCAAAATTTTGAGATAACTAAGACTTAAGGATTCTCTATCAAAGGACATCACCAACTGCTCGTCTACTAATTGGGTTACTAGGATTTTCTTCGACACATTACATGAGTTTTGTTAAAATACCGTTACTCTGGGTTTACCAAGTTGGTAACTATAATTCTTTACCATATTTATAATTAATATATAATATATTATGAATAAGGCTTTGAAAGAAAACTCAAATTCAAATGTAAGGCGCAATAAGGTCCACTAGTAACAATTTTTTATACGCTATACCTATAAAGTACTGTTTTATTTTATGTCCAGATAACTCTAGTCTTGAAAAATGTATAAACTACATCAATGGTTTGAGTCTTATTGATACCCATTAAACATTCAAGCTTTTTTACACTTACCTTGAAAAGGATATCCTGCAAAAAGCGGTCGCATGTTCAAGGAATTTGCGCTTGTCATATCCATTTTAGAGCTTAATTCTATACACTAATTTAGGAACTTATTGATTTGTGGGTCTTCACTCATATAAAGAAACGTAAAAACTTTGGCATTTATATATTAGAAATCTTTTTTTTTATTTTAGGTTTAGTAATTGCACTCCACATATAAGTAGAGACATGTTATGGTATAAGGAGCGCACGAAGCATTGCGCGTTCTTCCTTTCGTTAAGAGTGCCAATTCGATTGAGAAAATAAACACGCCGCGCAAAGTTCCGTCGGAAGTACAAACCGCATACGGCACGCCGAAAGTACGCCGGCCAACGAAACTAAAAAAATACGAAACGACAGCAGCGGCGATGCCGAAATTCGAATTCTGGGAATTATTACGCGCGCTTCAACGATCAAACAGCACGAGACTTGCCACACAACTAAAAAGCCGCGCGGTGAGCATAAATTAAAGCGTCGCATCCACGAACCAGCGTCCAGCAACGACGCCGGAGATCGTCCAACGCTCAAAACTGGTTTCACGCATACACACGCAAACGCAGATACAAATGCACAGTCACAGATACAAGATTAGTATCTGCAGCGCTGGAGCGGAGCTTTCGCATTGTGTTGGTGGCGCTTGTGCAGGGCGGGCCGGGTGCGAGTTCCAAGCAGTTTATCGCGTTGCGCTCTCTGCATAACAATGGCAACGATCAAACGAAAATCAATAGGAGCAAATGAAATAGAGTGTTCATTAATGAAAGAGACAGAGTGTGCCAGTTTAATCGTGTGGCGCTTTAATATGAAAACTGCATTCAGATCAAAAGCCACGCCCCATACAACTCGAATGCATTGCTTTGATTGGTCGTCGGGGGAAGGGTCGCTGACTCGTTTACAAGCTGCTGCTATAATGAAAGAGTTTTCATTTTGATATCAACCCCGCTGCGGCGCGCGCTAAATGCAATCAACCACCATCGAGCCACTGAGTAGTAAGCGATCCGATCGGCAAGCAGCTGTCAGCGCGATTCCTTCCACTCCTTGCTATATGTGTACAGGACGCATGGCGGTTGCTGCTGCTGCTGCTGCTGCTACTGTTACACATATACATAGTGTTGAGATTGTTTTGTGTGTCAAAGCGAACAGAGTCGAGTAAGGCTGTCATTCATTGTGCTCACGTTGACATTTTTGTGAAAATGTATGACACTCGCCGTTGCCGTTTGCAGCCAATTAAAGCGTGAAAGCCGACGATGACTGCCGCCGACCATATATGTTCAGTATACAGTATACAACCGCGCTCCCCCATTCCATGCTACTTTTCAGCAATGTTACCTTACCGGTCTTTAGGTTAGTCCCAACGCTTGTCGCCTGCCGACTGCCTGTTCCGGTTACCATTTTGAAAGCGCCGCACCCACGGTTGTGTGTATATGTCATCTATCACAATGCCATTGCGATAAGGGCTTCTTCC
This sequence comes from Leucophenga maculata, assembly GCA_035044805.1. Classification (NCBI taxonomy): domain Eukaryota; kingdom Metazoa; phylum Arthropoda; class Insecta; order Diptera; family Drosophilidae; genus Leucophenga; species Leucophenga maculata. The sequence continues at coordinate 854,314 of JAWNNP010001279.1, read as the reverse complement.
CGCTCCCCCTCTTTTATGCATTAACTCCAGCTTCAACTATGTTGTCTGTATGCAATCGCAGATTCCATCTAGTTAGGTTAGGTCTGTTAACATTCGTCTATGTAGTATTTAGTTGACATTGTTGTTTGTCAGCAAGTTTTATGAGGGTTTTCTTTGAAATGCGTTTTTGTCCTTTTTCACTTGGGATAACTTTGACATTGTTGGCTTAGCCTGAGCGTATTTATAAAATTTGTTCATGCTTATTAAAGCTGCTCAATGGTTTTATTTAATTTTTGATTTTGCAGCAGTTTTTATCAATAAACTTTGGAATATGTATGTACAATGCTTGGAGTTATAGTGCGCTTAGGTTTACAAATATTCTTTATGGCTTATTAAGAGCAAATACGTTTTTAGATATAGACAGCTTTAAGATAGAAGACAACAAAGATCTTTTTAGTCCCTGTACCGAAGGTACAAGAGCCTATTGGTTTTGTCCAAATGTATGTAACAGGTAGAAATAATGGTCGGAGACCCCCCAAAGTTACCCCCATTATGGTCAGGAGTGTTAGAGGAGTCGATATAGACATGTCCGTCTGTCCGTTTGTATGAACGAAAGGATCTCGGAAACGGTAATAGCTAGAGACTTCGTGTTCTGAATTCGACTAGGACTGCTATGGAATTTTACAAGTTTATTTTAAAATTTTTCCCCTCCCCATAAAATCCCCCCCTAAGGCTTAAAATTTCTTCGGCACAAAGTATGCCAGTATAGAGATAACGTCCCTCTAAGCCAAAATCCAAAAAGTTCATCAAAATCAGAAAATAATTGACGATCGTTATTTATTATCCGATTTGATGAACTTTTTGGACGATATTTTTACCTTTAGGGGAAGGGAGGAGGGGAGAAATTTTAAAATAAACTTGTAAAATTCCGGAGAAGTCTGAATCGAATGCAAAAAGCACGAAGTCTCTATCTATTACCGTTTCCAAGATCCTTTCGTTCCTACGGACGGACATGGCCATATCGACTTCTCTATCACTTCTGACCATAATGGAGGTAACTTTGGGGATATCTATTATTTCTACCTGTTACATACATTTGCACACAACCAATAGGCTCTTGTACCTTCGGTACAGGGCCTAAAAATATGATTTTAGGTTCGTGTATTGCAGGGTTGCCATACTGTCAGGGGTCAAAATTTCTTGAAACAAAATTTTCGAATTCTCATAACTTTTAAACGAATGGTCAGATTAAAAAACACCAAGAGACTTTTTTGTGCACAATTTATTAAACTTTAAAACTTTTTTGAATTAATAATTTAATGGAAAAAATTTGATAAAAAATGTTGTTTCAATTTTTAACCTTCGAACTTTTTTAAAAATTTCCGAAAATGTTCTTTATTTCATTACCTTTTTACGCTCCAATGGGCATTTTGGGCCAGCAGTATTTGTATGAGTTACAAATAAAAAAAAAATCACTTTTCTAATGGTACAAGAAGGAAGACTATATAGTGCCGCGGTTCTAAATAGGTTTAACCGTTATACTTTAATACTATTCTGTAAAAGTTTAATCAGACTGGTAGGCTAGATCTACAAAGACTTTATGACTATATGCGACATCGAGTTACACAATAGGGGTGAACATTATTAATATAACACTGATTTATTCCATGGGATTTAAATTAACAGATGATAGAACGACTATCGCTAAGTCTGCATCGAATTAATAATATACTTTAAAAATAAGGAATTAAACTGGAATGAAGCTGGCTACACTATGATATGTCAAACTGAATGTTAAAAGTCTCAAGATTGGAAAATCGCATCTGGTGATTTTTTCTGATGCTAGATAAAGTTTATTTTGTTTGAGATGATTGCAAATGTTACTTTCGTATTATGGAACTTCTCAACTGCAGATTCCTAATTCAAAATGCGAGTATTTACGCTTGGAAAAAACCTCTCTGCTTAAAAAACATAGATATTTTAATACTGCGAAGGAATTAAAACTAAGGTTTGGAATCCAGTAAATGCGTACAATGGGCTGAAGATTTCTGAATCTTGCATGGATATTATTATAAACTGTTTCCGTAAACTTTTGAGAACCGACTCTCATATGTTCGTAGAGACCTAGAGACCGCTAGTATATATACCTATGAATTAAGATTTTTCATATCTGTTCGCAGCTTAAGGCCCCAACTGTTGTGGAAACCAACCCAAACAATTATATGTCCTGCATGCTTTTCAAGACCATTTAGCCGAAGATAAATATTCTGTTTTTAATAGAGAAAACAAAATTTTGATTCAGTTAAGATTATTTGGGATGTGTGGATTCCACATAATTTGACAGTTGCCATAAAAAATGATTGAAAATTCACTCTTCAAAAAATTCGGTTAGGTGCATCTAAAAGTATATAAGTGGAGAATTGATATGAAGTTTTAGCAGGCTTGAAATTATTTTTATATTACGAAATATGTACATATATAAATTTTTTTCTATATAAGGAGAAAAATTATTAAATTTTCTTAACATCAAAGTTTGATGAGCTGCGTATTCTGCTACGAAATATCATCAGACCACTGCCTGTGATATTCCAATTTTTTAGCAAACTTATATTATGTTTATTATGAAATGCATCCTGTGAATCATATGGATTTCATTTTTGCAATGGAGAATATTTTCAAAAACAATACAAGCCTTTTTTTTTAATATTTTATATGTAAGCATGATACAAATATTTTTTGTATTGCAGGAAATAGATTCATTAAATGTTCTTATTATTTTGAAATATCATCGAAGTTTAAAAGCAGCAGCCATATTGCAACTATATATTGTAGTACAAATACAACGAGACCATAAGGGAGTATCATTTTCCGAGTTTATCTAACACATCCCTTTTTTTAGTCAAATTTCAATAAATGTATTCCTTATATCGAGTATATACATTTATAAAAATCCATCAACAGCCATTAGTGGCAAATGGCTTTGAACGACAGATCGATTGATCTTTCTAAATGAAAGTCACACCTGGCCACCGAAAAATTTCGAAACCAAAAATGCACATTTCAAAATTTTGTAAAACAAAACTGAAAATTGAAATAGAAAATAATAGAACTACGAACTACGTGCAACTAGGCATGCCGAACAACAGCCAAAAATACTATTCCAAAAGCAAAAAGGACATCATCATAATACATCGAATTAAGCGTGAAGTTTACGCATATTAAGGACACGATGCACAACTGCCACGCAGGGAAGTAGGGAGAAGGCAGGCGGATGAAGCCGACAGCCAGCATGGCAGAGCGAATGCCAAAAACAAATAGAGCAGAGTCAGCACTACCAGCAGCAGAAAAATATTAAAAGGCTCAACTGGCATACATAGTGTTGAACTACAATGGAGGCCGGATAACGCGAAATTGTTAAGAATATTTTTAATTGATTTTTGTTAAAGTACGAAAATTTCAAATGCATTTGACTACGGGTATTAAAACAATCTTAGCACAGCCAGTCAAATGCTAAGGTACCTTCTCCGTTTGCCCAAAAATTTTACAATATAATTTCTCTGCATAATCAGCATAAAATTCCTCTCTAATGAAGCGTAGTGAAATGAGTTCTCGAGTGTAATCGCATTGCATTGTCGACAATTACAAATATTTTTCTACTTCTGTGATTTTGCTTAGAGCACACAGTATATGCTTAACGAAAATTGCCCGTAAGACTTCAAGGAATAAGTTAATTTTTGTTGATGCAAAGGACCAGAACTAACTTTGTCTACTGACCAAAACCGCCGATTTGGTTACGTTCGATACGCACTCCTTGCTTTGACAAATTTCCGTAATTTGCCTATTGACAGTTTTCAATTATCGAATTTCCTCATGCATAGCTTTCAGGAAATTCCGCGCTACCGCTGTATTTCCTGCATAGCATGCGATAAGGATATGTCACCTTTAGCTTCAGCATTTATCGAGACAGGAAATAACTTTTATGCTTTGCCATGTAAATTGATTTTATTTTACAGATTTTTGTCGAACATGCTGAGGTCGTTTGACTTTCTAAAGAAAAACAAGAATTGGGTAGTTATAAATGCTTAAAAATCAGAACTGCTTATTTTTAACTAATATTTTAAAAAGTTATTAATAAGAATTATTTTCAATGTTTTGCAGCAAGTTGACTGCATTTACTGAAAATTTGCCAAATAACAACTTTTTGGTTTATTTTAAATCTTCTCATAAATATCAATAATTCGTTTCAGCAGTTTTTTTTTTGACTTGCATTCATAAATTTCTCTCGTAATGAATAAATTCTTTTATTCTTAACTTTAAAAAATTTACAGCCATCTCATAAAATTGTGAACAAATAAGCCAAGACGAGACTTAAGTGCGACAAATAATCAGCAATTCAAACGACAAATCTGCTGTACTCCTTTGAACCGCTCCAATCTATTTTTCGAGAGAACATTAAACAAACAAAGCCCACAAATTAGCAAAACATAAAAACTTCAACAAAATCAATAAGCATCGTCATAAAATTTTGGATCAGCACACATTTGTAGTCAAACGATCGTTTTGTAGGGGCCCGTTCTGCGTTTAACGTGTGTAGGTGTTGCTTCTGCACTGAATTCCAATAAACTTTTGAATGAAGTGCTAAGTAAATTTTAACAGAAATTCACACCATTCGATTGTGCTCTGAATTAAAATGGGAATACATGAAAAGATCACTGAAACAGCTGTACAGCTGCCACATAGCACGACTCAATTCTTTATTTATTCAATTAACCTGTGCAAGATTTATAAAGCGCAATAAATTTGTCGTGAAGTGAAATCAACTAAAGATCATCTACAAAAAATAAATGGCATAGTAAAGTGTCAGTGCTTCAATTCTCAGTTACTTCAAGTGTATTGCAGCACAGATTGTATACATGCGTCTACGATGTCTTCCTCGAATGCACATTTGTTAGTTGCAGTCTATTGTATGCACTTTTTATGACTACTGAATGGTGAGTAAAAATCACTGCTGACGAAAGGATAAAGGACAAACACCATGTGTGCATAGTAGCTAAGTGCTTTACGTGTATACATTCGACCACTTGCTGTGCCGACAATGATAGTCAACGTTAGACAGTAGCACCCTACGAAGTGCACTCCTTGGAGATTTCACTTTGCCGTGGAAATTTAGCATGAAGGAGTGAAGATTTTGAATATTATTTGACAATTGTGTTTTAGTTGACAGTCCGTCACTTGTTCCAAAACACACGCATCCAGTCTTTGGGGTATGATCATTCATTTCAAGCCATGAGAGTAGACGTTGTTGGACAATATTTATTTTTATTGAAATACGTAGAGGTATAACTGCTTGTAAAGGCTTAGAACAGTTATTTCCAGCTACTGGATTGCATAGTTTTTGCGAATTTCAGAAGCCTTGTGGTTTGTTGCAAATATTTGTTGACAGTTGTCTCGTTGCTTTGATGAATTATCTCTAAGAATCGATACAAGGAATTGTAGGAAATTAAGAATAATAAACTGTGAAGATTGTTTGCGACAGAACAATCTAATGGTATTCACTTCTTAGAGCCGTCACAGATTTAACGGATAATGTTAAAAATTTGTATTCAATTGATTGTATTCAAATACTTTAACCGTTCATTTTCGGAAACTATATCTTCAAAAGTTTGAGAGTTATAGACTATTAACTACTATTATAAGATGTTGATAAGGAAGAAAAAGTTTAATGTCTACAAATTTTACATATATACGCTTGAGACCTGCCTCTTAAGCAGTATGTATGGATATGGCTAGATCGATTCGTATCGTCGAACTTAACAAAAATTTTGTCGTCTTCGACTGTGCGAAAGATTAAAGCCAAATGAAGTTCTAAAACATTTATGGGTCAGTTTTTTTTCAATAACGCAGTTTCTAGGCGTATAAGAGCTCCATGAGCTTTTGAGTGTGACATGTATAGGACGAATAGGATTTGCTTATGCCGTTTGATACATCGATTTTATTACAGTATTTCTATGATAGAAAATCGTACCGGCTTAGCCTAGAATGCATAAGGGATCATGGATTGCAGCCGACAATTGGTGACCTCGGAAACTCATAGCAGGGCCATTTGTATATATATTAGGCTTCCGTCCATAAGGAACCACTAAATGAAATTTTAAATTAATATTGGATGTAATAAAGCAGTTTTTTAAATATCGAAAAGATATTTTTTTTTTAATTTCTTTTATTTATTGAATCTTATTTTCTTATAAGGACTAACAATAATTAACAATAAATTCTTAAATCTAAACTTAATATGTGCTAGCCATCCAGATGGAGGTTAGTAATTTACAACGGCTCTAATATATCACTGAGCTTGGGAGGTCATTTCTCGTGAGTCGCGTTGTGTTATTTGGTTGAGTGAAAGCTCTTGCAAGCGGGTTTGGGTGATAATCGAGTTTTTGAGAATAGTTTCGCTTGGTTCGAGCTATTTCAGACTGCACAGTTGGCATAGTCAGATCTCTGTGAATACAATCGTTTCGAATGTACCATGGTGCACCAGTTTTTGTTCTAAGAATTTAAGATTGAGCTCTTTGAATTATTACCACATTGCTGGCACTTGCATTGCCCCATAGCTGGGATCCATATGTCCAAATTGGCTTTATTACTGTGTTATAACCTTGTAATCCAGATTTAAGGGTGATGGTGAATTTATAAGCCAGTGTAGGTAGTTGGCCTTCAGCTTAATTTGTGGTTTCTTCGCTCCAATGTGTTTACGATATGTGAGTCGTCTTTCGAGATGGATGCTGAGATGCATGTCATCATTGACCTGTGGGATCGTAATATTGTTCAGAGTTAGCGTAGGGCTAGTATCTCTATTAAGCGTGAATGTAACGTGTTTACTGTTTTCTTCATTGACTTTTATCCGCCAGTTGCCCAGCCACTCTTCGAGATGGGTGAGGTGATCTGCAAGTCGACTTGTTGCTTGTATTGGGCATCGGAACCTGCTTAATATTGCAGTATCGTCAGCAAATGTTGAAGTTGTGAGGTTGTGCTTGATTTGGATATCTGATGTGTATAGCTTGTATATCATGGGGCCGAGTACGCTACCTTGGGGCACACCAGCTTTGATTTCCGACTCTACTGTTAGAAAATCATTTTGTCTTACAACGAAGGTTCTTTCGCTGAGATAGAACTCAAGAACCTTGCGAGTATTTTGTGGGAGCAACACATTAATTTTGTACCTAAGCCCCTCAAGCTAAACTCAATCAAACGCTTGGGCAATATCGAGAAAGATTGCGAAGCAGTTCGAATCTCTGAGATAATACGATTGACTTGTTCAATGGTTCCACGCTTTTCGCAAAAACCAAATTGATGTGTAGGGATGATATTTTGAGTGTACTGACTTATTTTGGTGAGAAAAATCAGTTCGAAGAGCTTGGACAGACATGATAGAAGACTTATGGGTCTATATGACGCTGCCTGAGTTTTATCCTTACCGGGCTTTGGGATCATGACAATGTTTAATTTTTTTCCACTAGGTGGGAAAATAACCACTTTTTAGAATGGCATTAAAAAGTTTAGTAATATAATTAATAGCTGGACTGGGGAGTTCCACGATCATTTTTGGAGAAAAAAGATCATGACCTGCAGTGTTTTTTGGGTTTAGTTGATTTTTTATGATGTTTTTAGGCCCTGTACCGAAGGTACAAGAGCCTATTGGGTTTGTGCAAATGTATGTAACAGGTAGAAATAATGGTCGGAGACCCCCCAAAGTTACCACCATTATGGTCAGGAGTGATAGAGGAGTCGATATAGCCATGTCCGTCTGTCCGTCTGTCCGTCTGTCCGTCTGTCCGTCCGTCCGTCCGTCCGTCTGTATGAACGAAAGGATCTCGGAAACGGTAATAGATAGAGACTTCGTGTTTTTTGCATTCGACTAGGATTGCTCCGGAATTTCACAAGTTTATTTTAAAATTTTGCCCCACCCCCCCCTTCCCCATAAAATCACCCCTTAATGTGAAAATTTATTCGGCACAAAAAAAATTGAGTGTACCAATATAGAGATAACGTCTCTCTAAGCAAAAATCCAAAAAGTTCATCAAAATCGGATAATAAATGGCGATTTTATAAGCAATTGAATTTGAACAACCCCCCTTTTCTGTTCATTCATATTCGCGCAGTGAGAAGTGGTCATGTGTTTGGTCATAAGCTCGGGAAACATTTAATATGTTTGTTAGGCGACCTGAACTGGTACAGGGCCTTTTACAGTCGGTTACACCCGACTGTATTTCCTTACTTGTTTTTATTTATGTTTGTGTATTCGGAGAGGTGCGGAATAGTTCCTATCCGTATATGGAGGAAGAGCGAAACCGTTTGTCGACAGGTTTGGCTGAAAGACATTTCTACGATGTGCTTTAAAAATGTTAGCCTTTTCTTCATCACTGCGCGCCTATTTGCCAGTATTATCTCTAATGGGTTTAGATACCTCAGCGGGTGGCTGAATAGTAGCGCGAGCTTTCCATAACATCGAAAAGTGAGTGCAGGGAATTTTCTGCTTTTGAGGTTTGAAATTCTTATGGGTGTGAAACAATAATTGACATCTACATAATCTGTTTTAAATAAAAATTTTAAAAACCGAGGAATATCCCAGGTAGGGTATACACAAACAGACAAACTGAAAAAGCTAGCTCAATACGTCTCGTAGATCTGATCAAAAACATTTCAAAAGCTTCCTTAATGTGTTACAAACTTCATAACAAATTTAAAATACTATATATACTACGTGTAAAGAGCGTATACTCGTAAATGTGTGCATGTTAAGTGTAAACTTTTGAAGGCAAAGTTAAAATTTCAAAAATATATGGACACTTTTTCAAGCAAGTATCAGTATCTGTACAACTTCTATTTCCTAGATACATTCTTTCCAGGTTGGTAGCACTATCCTTAAGTATAGTACCAATTTTTAGCGCGAGCTGTTGAAGATTTTTTATTAGTGAAAATGATCACTTATCAACGTATTTCAGTTAAATTTTGTGTTGCGTAAGAAATATCGTAAGAAATATCGTGCTCTGCAAAAACGTGCATTTACGAGTGTTATCAAACATTCAAGAATGGTCGGGGCGATCTTTAAAGACATTGCTCGTTCTGAACGGTCTACAACGAGTGTTAGAGTGCAGTTATAGGATATCTCTAAGTCGGGAACACTCAATTGCAGCGTTTTAATTTGTTTTTTAATAATAGTCTAACCTCTTTTGATCTAATTGTTTATTTCGTTACGTCGCCATCTTGACATAACATGTCATAGTGTATAGATACCCATACAAAAACTTCGGCGTGGCTATGCAAAATATCCTTTCACTCATATACAATTGCACATTTAATTACAATATTAATTTTTAATTAGCAACTTAACTAATTAAGCATATTGATAAGCTAAATACCGAAGTTAAAATTTCTAATTTGCCATTTTCAGCTATGCATTAGATACTCAAATTAATGCAGTTTATTTTAAAAATATTTTTCCGACTGAAAATGCAAATCGCAGCTGCTCTCGACAGTTGCCAGACAAAATCGACAAATGTAATTTCAATTTCATTTGTCATTTCGTTACGATTCGTTTTTGTTTGGATCATAAAAATTCAACAGAGAGATTCAATGGACTTTGATGGATCCGCCAGTATAAAGGCATAAGCGACTAAACGTTCGATTTTGTAGGAGCGGTGTGTCGAAGAGAGCGTTAGTTTAAAGCGCGTCGCGCTTAAATGAAGTACGAAAAACTCAATTTATTTGCAATTAAATTTTCGAAAATAAAAAGGTTTAAAATAACAAAACAACAAAATAAGAAACGACTATCGGATTTGAGTTTGTATTATTTGCAGCTTTGAAGGAAAGATGGATTGGCTAAATGCTTCGTCCAAGTCGCTTGGGCCAAGTGTTTTCTTGGTTGTCGGCCATTGCGTTTGATCTCTGTCCGTCAATGCAGCTGTATGCACACTTGGTCACCATTCCCGTCTGAACGGCCGTACAGGCGCATTACTTGTGCCATCTCATTCGTAGCACTCGACTTTTTTATTTCATTTCATTTGAAAGCTCTGGCGCAAACACAGCTCCAGACGTCCGTTCAATCGTCCGCTTGTACATACGGCCAACTGACTGCCTGACTATATGTCATTGTAACATGAAAGTTCAATTTTAATTGCCGCGCTTGACGTGCTCAAGGTATTTTGCTTGGCATTTTTACGATCACTTTGGCAAATGTGCGCGCTTCAACCATTCAAAGTCATTTCGCGTTCGCAGTGAGAGACGAAGTAAGTCGGTGCATTCTGTGCAGCCGTCAACTGCTTTCCACTCAGCCAACGCCAGCTCATATATGTACCTTTCCAATCGACGCGTCGGTACCAACAGTTTTTTTTTGGTTTGACCAGTTTCAGTGTCGTTAAACATTCGCTAAATCGAGCGCGCGTTCACTCTTTGTGTAAACTTCTCGCCGCCGGTTGCCATCAAATCTGGAGTCCGTAACTCATTTCATATGCAAAAATTTCCCATAAGTATATTTCGTTCTTTACGCATGCAAGCTAAAGAAAACAGCCTTCACCGAAATAAACATGCTGAGATATGTTGAACAAACTAAGCCGTGCAGAACCGGGCAAGTGACCGACTGCACATTTTCCCACAAACACATTTTGTAAATGCACTGCAAGAAAATAATTCGCCTATTTTCTCTATTATTATATTAGTATTATCAAAATATTACTGGCGTTGGTCGGGTTTGTTTTGGAATTTTAATTAAGTTTTTACCCAGAGTCGAGAGTCGAGCAAACGATTAAAATATAAAATGGAATCTGCTAAGTTCTCGAGTCTTATTTTATTGTTGAGGTCATATTTAACAAAATAAAATTTTTTTGGTAAGATTAATGGAATGACTCTGAGCAAACGAAAAATAAAACTCTCGAATCATTTGAGATCCTTGATATTTCGATTGTTTCCAAATTCTTGCAAAGGAAGTATGTACATATCTTTTAAGGGTTAAAAGATATCTTAAGGCGTGGAAATATATTTAACATTGACCAAAAAAGTTGAAACGATTTAGCTATATCTAGCTATATGTGAATTTGTATGGAAGCTATATTCCGATCTAGATCCGCATGAGATATTTTATTAAGTTTCAAGATCAAATTTGAAGTTTCAGAATAAATTGACAACATTATCAAAATTTTTACACGCAAAATCTCTGAAAATAGGGAAACGGGTGCAGGTTAGTTGGTGGTATACTTTTTATAGAAGGGTTGGGAAGTACTAGCTATCCTAAGAGCATAACGCTCTATCTATCTCTAACTCTTAGAGTCTTCAAATTCTGATTGTTCATGCAGACAGGCCAGCGGGGAATGTCCATAAAAACTTTATGTGGACTGTCTCATCACTTTCTGCCTTAATACACCCTTCTACTCTGTGGATACAGGGTTTTAAACCACTGCATATGAAGGGTTTTCCAAAGAGCACATACATACACAACTTATTCCGGCTGCATTTGAGTAAGGAAATCGATCACGTTCAATGGAACACCGCACGTACATTTGCCGGGAACGATTCTCTGAAGTCAAACATCGACCAGAACGTTGACAATTTCGCGTTCGGTATTGTTTCTCTAACGTTATAAGCTCAATGCACTTGGATAAAAAAATAATCCAACGACTTTAAGCCGCATGAGCGAGATGATAATCCACCGAACCACTTCTTCTTTAATAGATCAACTGTTTGACCGGTTGTGTTCGACAAGCGTGGCATATTCACTTATATCAAGTACAGAAATAATTCTGGTTAGAAATAGTATTCTAATATGGCCAAATAAAGAACTTTCTTGACCGTAATATGGCGATCATTTTCAATTATATGGTAAGAATATAGTGCAAACACATCTCTCGCTGGAAATTCACCCTTTGTGATTGCAATGGAGGTTCTTCAAGTACATTCAATAACTCATATCTTAATTATTGAGAAGGCTTTTAAACCAAAATGGAGTTTCATAATTAAAAATGAAGGTTCGGTACTTCTAATGGTCAAGAAGCTTTTGTTCTTAAGTTAATTTGATCTTGTTAGGGTGTAGATCAAGATCAGGTTTTAAAAGTTCCCGATTCGTGTAAACGGTATGGAATTTAGATTTATCTTCCTCTTGCTTAGATTTGACTATCAAAGTTAAACAATATTATATTGCCATCTGATCCTAATATGTATATTCAATTTCATCAAAAATATTATCTCACACCATAAATGCTAAAAAAATCGCGCAGTGTATTCATATTTCATTTTGTTGCTCATCAAGTTCATAAACTTAAGAGGCTTTCAAAGGCACTACTCTTCCTCCTTGTATCAATGAGCTTCTTTAGTTTATTTGCGCAAATTCAGACCAGACTGCATGGCTCCCACATGCGTAGACAAACCGTTCGGTCGCAGTACAGCTGAGTCAGACCCATTGACGACAGCCGCAATTTGTTTGCACCAATTTGGTTTACAAGAAATCAACGAAAACATGCCTCAAGTGAATTGATTAGTTAGTCTCTACGGCAGCTAAGGCCAACACCTACCAAAGCAGGAACCGAATAAGATGCATCTAGATGGGATACATGCAGACAGACACAGAGGCAGACACTTTTGTTATAATTTATTTAATGACACAACTTTGGTTGTGAAGACGGAGCTGGCAGATCGTTGAGTAATTTGCTTAACATGTGCCGAACAGGATCGGATCATGATCACTCAGCTGTCTGTCAGTCATACGTCGCCCAAGATGCCAGCTCATTAGATTTATGGCTGCCGACTTGAGAGAAGTGCTCCAGGCAGCGTTTCTTCTTTTGGCGATTTAGCGTAATAATAATAAAAATAAAATACTTCAAATGTGTTTTTAAACGGCGCATTTAAATACGCGAATTGACTTTCCTTTTTCTATACGCATGGCTTTGAAGCTCGACCGCCTGCAAGGTTCTACAGAAAAACAGTTTGTACAAATGGCATGGCATGAGATGAGATGCGATGGGAAAACAGTCACCGAACAATGATAACTAAATTACCACAAATATGCAACGACCACCGACTAGTGTGATAATTGCGGTTGTCTTTAAAGTCGCAGCGAATCGAAACCACAGCGAGAATGAGCATTTCAAATAAGGATACTAACGAAGGATACAATCTCTTCTAACGTATAATATTTCCACTACAGCTAGTAACTCATTACCGGCTAGCGTAAAATTGCGCGTTATTTCCGCAATGAGACTTCAGTTGAGATTTGTCTGCATTTGACAGGATATGCGTAAGGATAACAGCACACAGGTGGCTGTAATTGAAATAAGGAAGTTAGCAGCGCTGAGCCGCTTTAATTTGCAACGCTTAAGCGTAACAAGTTCAACACACTGCTAGTGCGACGACTACATCTGCAAGGACGTGTCGCCTACGGAAAGAATACACTAACAAACCATTAACACCAGAACCGCAAATTGGCAGCAGGAGAAAGAACGAAGAAAGAGCGTAGAAAGTCACAGACTACCTGTTTGCACATCTTTAATTTATTTATTGTCGTTTTTGTCATAGGATGTGCTGTCAGCGGCACCAATAAGCAGCAGGCGCATTGTTTGTGCATCTACACGGCGGTAGGTCCTTGGACGAAAATATTTTTGTCGTCCGATTATTTGCCATTACAAATCGTAAGTGTTACGCTCAGCTTAGACTCAGCTACTATACGTACAGCTTCCTTCGCTTTGGCAAGTGAGCTAGCTAGCAAGACACAGGATGCAGTACGGTGGTCCTGCAAAGTGCCACCTAGTGGGCGCAGTGTTTTGTCTATTATCAGTTGCAAATAGAGTCGTCAAACTGTGCGCATGATCGATTTTCAACGCATCTTAATAGCTAAATGCGATATACATATAGCTCATTCTCACACTTGGTTACTCGTCTGTTTATCCTGTTGCGGCGTTGCCAATTTGATTTCGTAACGCTTTCCGGCTAACTACGCAGATCGTACATTGTTAACTTGAATTTAGTTTGTTGTACGCGTATTTCTATTTAGTGTTATAGAAGTATATACGTATGTATATATAATTTGGCTTCGTTTTCGATATATCATATCACTTCGCGTGCTAAATGGGCGTGTTCGTGTAGGTGCTGCCAAATTATGTTAATTATTGTATGAAATTAAATTGGCTTCCGACTGTCTGCGAGTTAATTTGTACGCAAATTATTCTCGTGCTCAATGATGATGTGTTAATTAGCTTAATGACAGGTTTGTGTTGTTGTTTGGTTTGCAAATTGATTTTGATTGGCTACTGTTTAACCTTGATTCGCGATGATGTGTGAAGGTGTTGTTATTGAAGTTGTCTGGCTTGCGGTTAGAGCAGAATTCAGTATTTGAAATTTTTATAACAAAGATATTTGCCGTATATAACATTTAACTCGTCCTTTTCGGTCAAAAATCGGAACAGTATCGACTACTACTACTTTTGTCTTATATATGGAGACTTTTCTTCTAACTTCATGGCTAAGTGTAAATATTAAACTGGAAGACCAAAAAATTCCTTTTATTTAACCAAATTAATTTCATGTTTCCCGCAGTTCTGCATATTTGTACAAGTAGTTAATTCTTTTCTAATTTTTTTCCGCTTCAATCGATTTTTTTACAAAAAAAAAAAAGAAAGTGTGTTTCAAAAGTATAAACATATTTTCTCACGGCAAGCAACGATCATCTAATTACTAAGTTAATTAGATTCAGAGACATGAGAAAAAACAAACGCAAATATTTCAACTGCCTCGAAATTCGCACGATTCTAGTGGAGAAAAGAAAAAAGCAAATTTGAACAATTAAAAAATGCGGCCAAATCAAAGTAAACTTAAGCGAAAAGCACCGCGGAGTCTCCATTAGGCGCATGGTTCGCTGATTAAACTTGGCCCAAATGCTTCGTTTATGTTCGTCGATAACTTGTGTGTTTCATATGCATATTAAGCTAAAAAACATATTTTGATTACTAGGCCAACATAGCTTTTTTACCAAAAAAAAAAAAAAAAAAAAGAATTGGAGGCCTCTATGTGGTAGCAACACATCCACAGTGCCACGAGGAGAACAAAAGCCAAAAAACAATTGTCAAAGGTATTTATGAAATTGTGTATCTGTGTGTGTCTGTTGTATTGTTTTGTTTTTTATTGTTTAGTAATGTACGATACAAGTTGTAGCTGCTGCACACATCTGAGACAAATGTATCCATAAGATACTATATACAATTTGTTTTTCTTCTACTGGCCTTATCTGTGGGTGTTCGTATACGTACATTGGCAATAATTGTGTTACTATTGTTCGTGTCCGCTCCACAAATAGACAATCGCACGCCCGCCCACCCGGCTGGCTGCCTGCCTCGAGGTAATCACTCAAAAACTATGACAACTAAAAGTGCTACTGTGCGATTTCGCAAGACTCAAGTCTTTTAAGCGAAATATATCTATTTTTCGATTATTGTTCATTGCTGCTGCGGCTGCGTCTGTGTCTGCGGTTGGTAGCAAGTGTTTCTTTTGTTTTTTTTTTTTTTTTTTTTGTTCACTTCCTTCACTCTACTGTTGGCCCAGTAGCTGCCACACAATCAGTTATTAACATACAAAAATCCATTTGGGTGTTCATTGAAATTTTAGTTCTCATATGCTGCGCATTCATTCAACATATTCAGTTTCAAAGACACATCGATCCGTTACTTTGGCAAACAATTCGACTTTCAAAATTCATTTTCGACGCTGTTGTTTTTTGTTGTTTCTGATGTTGTCATTCACTCGCTCCTATGAAGTTCATGTGGCGTTCAGCGCTGTTGGAACCGTCCCAAGATTTAATCATCTGATTTAACGTTTATGGGAAATCACTTCATTTGTTTTAATATGTACATCGTAGTTGGAATAATTAATATGTTGTGGTAAATTTGAAGATAGTTAATACTTAGATATCTTATAGTACGTTTATACGAGGGGGTTATTCAAGAAAACTCAAAAAAATTTGCGTATAAACGCTTATTCACGAAATATAGTTTATCATGAAAACATTTCGTGTATAAGTGTCTATTTCATGTATTTCTTCCGACATTTCCACCTTATAGTTGTAATATTGTATGGCAAATGTGAATAGTATGAAACTCTATAGGCGCCAAATTCAAATTGAAGCTGACTTTTCAGTTTCCAAGAACGAAAACAATAAAATTGCTGGATTTTTTTTTTTGATTTGTCTGTATTACATAATAGTACTTCTTATTCAATTATAAATACTTTGAACATATTTCCTATTTATTTTTACTGATACATGTGGCCACCTCGTTTAAGAATTAATTTCATTAAATTGTAAATATCGTGTATAAACAGTAATTTTTCTTATACGTGATATTGACAATTTAATGAATTGTGTCGTATAAACGCAATATTAGTGTGTGAGACATGACGGAACCGTTATTGCAGACTAAAGTACATTCAATACTATTAACATTTTGAAAACGATGTCGTTATAATGGCCATCGGTGTTGTGTGTATAAGACTCTGTTTGAGAAGTCCAATTTTGTATGAGTTGTACTGCATAAGTTGGACTGAGTCTTACCAACGATTTGAATGTTGTAGCGAATAAATGTAGACCCAGCGAAAAAGTCTAAGCGCGTTAGACAATGTGTTCTGAGACATTTTTTGTGTAAGAACTTTAATGTAACAGCCGATGTATGATGCGATGTGAGTACTTATACAAACCATATCCGGTTTCAGTTTCATGTCACCCAATTTAGGCGAAAAAAGAAGAAATTATTGAAATTTTTTCTTGTGAGATATTTTTTAAATGCACTTCTCGCTTCAGACCAGAAGCTGGCGATTTGTGTTAGGAAGTATTAATCTTCATCGGAAACCACTTGCAATAGAAACTTCTCATTCTCATTGAATAAATATATTTTCTTTTTTTTTTTTTAAAAAGCGAAAATAAATAAAGTTTTAATATATGTGACTGGGTCTATAAAAAGGAAGCTTAGTTTTTTGTTTTTTTTTTTTTTGTATTTCTTCATTATTTAACACTTTTGCACATTTTTTTATTTTAATGACGATGAAGATCGCTATTAGGTATGTACCACGGAGCATTTACTATGTTGCGAAGTACAATATTTTGAAACTGTTAGATGACATTAACGTTATTGTTTGAAGCACAACCCCGTAGTTGAGAACCATAAGCCCAAATCGGTTGTAGTATTTGTTTGTAAAGGATGAGCTTGTTATAAATTTATAAAGGTGAACGTCTACCTACCAACCATTTCATCGATCTGTATTTTATGCCCATATTATTGCGCTTTTTCTTAACATGCTCATACCAACGAAGTTTGGTATCGAGTGTCCTGCTCAGAGATTTTACACTATTGGAATATGGTATTTGAATTCAATCTATATACAACGGTATGTAGCGAATTTGTTTGTTTGTGAAGTCAATATGTGTTGACTTTATAATATTAAGTTTAATCCTCCAGATACGTGTCCAAATGGAAATTTGGTTTATTGCGTTTTGGAGCTGTCTTTCGACTGCATGTACTGCGGTTCATCAGCAAATGTAGCAATAGTGCTTCCATCCATGTGTGGGATATCGTGTGTATATAATAAATATAACAACGGACAAAGTATGCTATCTTGAGGAACACCTGTTTTTATGGCAAAAAGCTCTGAATATATATCTATGAAATAGCGATCAGAGAGATATGACTCTAGTATGGTAGCATATTTGCTTGGGAAAATTGTTTTTATTTTGTGAATCAATCCTTCATGCCACACTTTATCAAAGGCTTGAGATACATCTAGGAACACCGCTGTGCATAGTTTCTTAGATTCCAACGAATCCTCAATTATGTGAGTTATGCGGTGAACTTGATCAATTGTAGAGTGGCAAACCCTAAAACCAAATTGTTGGGTTGGAATTATATTTTTTTCTCGAATAATTTTCAAAAACCTTTGAGATTATGGGTAGTAGTGATATTGGCCCATATGAGTTTGCCTCATTTGGATTTTTTCCCGATTTTAATATCATTATTGCCTATGAAACTTTCCAGACTTGTGGTACATAGCCTAGACTTATAGCAGCGTTAATAATGCGTGCCAACTAATTTTTGCCTATTAATCACAGTTCTTTTAATAGCTCTGTAGTTATTAGGTTAAATTCTGGAGCTTTTGTGGTGTTTAGTTCACTGTTTATTATTTGAACTACGTACTTCTAACTCAGTAGTTTTTGGTATATTTCCGCATGGTTGACAGTAGGATGCATTACTTATTGATGTGCCTGTATTTGTATCGTTGTATGTTTGAGAAAATACCTTCGATAAGTAAAATACTAAAGATTTTGGGCTATCGTTTTTAGCCCAATTTCCAATTGAGTCTTTGATAGTTGCATTATATGTTGTGGGCTTCTTAATGCTCCGTGCACATTTCCATAGGGTTTAGTCCGTACTTTTGTCACTAGTTAGGTTACTCAGGTAGGAGTAGAACGCTGATTTTTTAAAAGCTTTAATGGTTAGGCTTAACCCACTAGAAATTTCATTAAGCTTGGATTTATCTACAGGATACATTGTCATTTACCACCGTTGCGAAGTTTTCTTTTTACCCGAATAAGACTTTACATTTCTTTAGGGTAATTTTTTTTTTCTTATTTGCTTCATTCTCAACTTGAGTAGCATTGTGCATTTCAGAGAGTGTGTCAAGTTTTTCATCTAGCATTCTTTTAAATACTTGTCAGTCTGTCAATCTATTATATAAGAATTCTTTATTAACTGGAGACTCACACAAACTTAAATATATCAGAATTTAAGTCTACTCCATCCTCTATAATCAGATTTGATATGCGATTTTTCTAAATATAAAAAATCAATTAGGTCAGGAACTTTTTGGTTGTCAGTTGGCCAGTATGATAAGTTTTTTAATGTAGCCGCTTTTCGTCTGCTACAAACGCGCTGAATGTTAGCGGCACACCATGGATATAAACAGAAGAGCGGAAAACTATCTTGAGTGACAAATGATATAGGAATGATCAGACAAGTTATAAACCTTTCCAAAAAACCTTTTTTTACTTCACATTTGACCATGATTTAAAACTTTTGATGACTTTGAAGTAGTAGAAGTCTGTAGAATAATTTTTGCCCAAGAAGATTCCGTTCATCAAAATATAAATATGGGGGGCATCACAAACTCTTGTGTAAGTTATGTCTTGTACGAAAGCATGACCAAGTATTCTCCTAAAATTGGACAAGCGTTTATCCAGATTGAAAATGAGCACAATCAACCACAGACAACTTTCTTGCTCATACTAAGAATAATTTTCGAAAAAAAATAGCTTGGCACGATATATGTTTGAACATTTTATATTTCAATGCAAGTTTTTGTCTGAAAGCTGTCATGGATGCCGATTGTAATACCTTTAGTCGAATGCCACTCTATTAACTTTGAACTCACTGCTCCGCTAGGCATCTCAAAACGCCTTTAAATCGTTTTAAACCATTAGTTAAAATAATAACATCTTTTTCTCTAATAACATTAACACTTTTAATTACATGTTTTCAAAAAGTGTGAAATAATTTAATGGCTTAACGCCATTTCAAGAAAATTATTGGCGCATGACGTCAATTTAACACATTCGACAGGTTAACCTGCACGAACATGGGTCCCGCCGCACGATCAGGTTCAAACACGCTGCAGTTCAACCAAAAGTACACTTTAAACAAATATTGATTATCTTGTGACGCTGATTACGGGTGTAACGCCACGATTGCATGTTAATTTAATATATAAAGGCAAATACCAGGAAAAGGCTAAAAGGTACTAAAAAACTGACGATCGGAATTTCCAGTCAAGCACTAAAGGATCATATCGAAATTAGCAGGAATGCGTTAAATGCGGCGCTAGCAATGGGATAGTATCTTCGCAATCAAAATTTTTTCTTTAAGCCAATATTTGAAAGATCATTCGTTAGTTTATTTACGAGTATGATCAGTGGCCGTGTCACGGCAACTGTTAGAATTCACACTTCATCGCAGTTGCTGCGTGTGTGTCCCAACTTGGAACTTTGCCGACAAAGTCAGTCTAAAAGAAACCGCAGATCATGCACATAATAGCATCCTTTGTGCGGCATATACATGCAGTACATGCAGCGAACTGGCTGCAGTGCAGTGCAGAACAGCCAATGAAAAACGAGCGCTAGCGATCGAGTGAGTACGCCAGCGAGCGTTCATTGTGATGAGCGTGATAAGCATCATTTAATATTATTTCGGTGTGGTGTGAAAATTCGGCAAGGCATTCAAGCGTTTACCGACACCAAAGTGTCTGACGCGGCGATCGAGCGAAAACATATGCGAACGAGCGAGAAAGAGTGAGGTAAGCATAACGCCAGCGCCTAAGCGGCAAACCACCAAAGTCGTTCTGCCGGTCGATCCTTTCTTTGATCCTTTTCAAATGTAACATTTTGACTTTTAGACCGCATTGTTTGAGCGCTAATACGCGTGCCCGCCTAAATTCCATTAGGCCAATTCGTTCAGAAAGTCATCGTTCTCTTGTTAGGTGTTAGATTCTCGCAGGATCACTCGTGCAACCATTAATTGTAATTCCAACGAAATTAGTTAATTTTGCGGTTCAGACCAACTGGCTCATATTATGCTCAATATCTTGGCTTCTACGAAATGTTCAGAAAGGCACTTTCTTTTGCTGCCCCCAAATTGTGGGCGTCGTTGTACAACACATTATTAATTTGTTTTTAACCGTTTTGCGGTCTCTCAAGAAGGAGTGATATATTTGTACATATTAGTCTTCGCGATCTTACACTCTGACTGCATCTTCCGGCATGATACTCGCAAGTAGCTAAAACGCTAAATGCGGCTTAATTAATCAACTTTACTTGGTTGGAATCAACTTCGCTTGTGGGATTTGTGGCAACATTTGCTGTGTAAACAGCTGTTACAGCGTCTGACATATGGGCGTCGGAGAACATATATTAGTGGAAAATTATTTAGTTCGCTTTTTAAGTCATTAATGTGGTATTTGGAGCGCATATTTCATTGAATACTTTAATGGGAACCTTCAAGGTTATTAAATGGTTGCTTATGTCGAAACAGTTATAACTCTGATCCGTAGAAGTGGACACAAGACTTTAAAGATATTTTAAGCAATGCTGTATACCATTTAAATTAAGAATTGGTATAGACATGTCCGAGATCTTGGAGACTGTTATAGATCTTTCCATTCACTTGAGGTACAGTAATAAAATTCGTAACACATGTTGAAGGGAATGGGGGGAGTAATCGGAAAAAGTTTGATTTAAATTGGAGCTGACATGCACCCGGCGAAAAAATAGACTACTCGAAGTAATAAGTCTACGTACAGTTAGAGAAAAATGCAATAGAAAGTAGTGGTATCTAGTGAAGTTTATTCCATAGTCCTACTCTAAAGTTTTACATAGCTTTTATCTGTTCTAGATTCTTCCATTTTCAATTGCTTTTGCAATATGCTTTATCAGTAAATTCTTTATATCATATTGGGTTTGCTATTATTTTGAGTGGAAATATAAAAAATATATATGTCGAGAAGAATACTAACATAATAGACTTGCCCAAGAATCATTGCATTCTGTTTCTCCACTCCTACTCATCTTTTATATAAAACATAATAATCACATTTTATGAATCACAAATCAATGCTACAAGTTTATCACTCTAATATATCACGCTCCGAACCTAATTTGACATTGAGTTATATTATGAATTTCTCTTAAAAGGGGTAAAGTTCCCAAATTCTCAAACCAATGCAAACAAAGCCGCTGAATAACATTTATCGACTTCTGGCGCTGGGGTAGCCCAACACCACTCAAATATAAGCGTAGACAAAATTCATAAATAAAATATTAACGAAGTAGTTTTTCACTCGTTTTTCACTTGTGTATGCGAAGCGGTGTGCAGATGCTTTTCTTTTTGATTTATTCTCCATAGTAAATGGATTTTCGTAATGCTTTTTAGTTCTGCATGCATTTTCGGGCCTGTTGCCGTTGTGCTCGATGTCGACTGATGTTGATGAACCTTCGTAGGTCACACTTATCGACATATGAAAAATAAATAATTGTACAAAATATTTTCTTAAAGCGCAACGAAGCTTCTGATTGTGATCTGCGGTCGCTGACTTTGCGCGCTGCTCTAATTGAAAATATATCGAATCGAATTATTAACTCTTCGCCGTTGTCGCTGTTGGATTGTGAAGATTTTGTTCTCTTAAATCGATTTGCTACAATTTCATTTTTGTTGATTTTTCGTGCATTCTGCTGCATCATAGAAACCGTGTCTCGTGGCTGCATTTGGCTGCAATTGTGGTCAGTCGGCACATGTCAAAGTGTGTTTAGTGCTATTAACTTGGATGGAAGATTCCTATTATTTTCTGTTAATTGTGGCATCAAGCCAAGTTGCCGTTAAGTCCCAAGAGACTTAAAAGCAATTACAAAATCATATCATCACCAAACATGCAAGTGCGGCTCTTTTTCGGAGGCATTTTCTCTAAGTTTTGGTAGTTTGTGTGAAATTTAAATTCATGTTATCTCCGCTAATTGCATTAGTTAGGGCATCTTTTGGTATTAATTGCTCCAAGTTGCTTTCCTGTATATGACAAGATTTCACGTCAACACAACAATGTATCGATATAAATTTGTTTTATTTTTTCTTTTAGATTAACCAATTTTTATAGTATTCCCCTAAGAAAAGTCTTAAGTTTCCAAGGCTCCAATGATTTGACTTTTGCTTGCAAAAATTTGTCTATATTAATACATTTAAAAAACAATTTTTTTTCAAAATGCAGATAGCTAAACAGATCCATACAAATTGCACCTTTTTTTTACTGCTGCCAATATTGAAGCCATCTCGACTACCACGCTTGTTTATATTATTTTTATAAGAACAACATTTAGTGTAAATGTTATCCTTCCAGCTTATTTTCTTGCTATAACAAAGTAGAAATATTTCAAGCAGAAGAACTTTCCGAAAGGAAAACAAAATGTTGACGCGTAATTAACACAAATCGTTACGGAAATATGTGCCTTACAAAAAAAAAAAAAAAAAAACAAACACAATGGAGCAACGTCAAAAGCCGTAGCGCAACACCTTTTACATGTTTTCGCAAACATTTTGCAGCTCCAACACAGAATTCTACTGCGTTACAGCGTCATCCCGGCACAGCTGGGTAGGAAAAATGCGCAGTTTACAATATGCAAAAGCAACGCAGAACAAGTTCTCAGAATATTTCAAATGCCAGTCGAGCACAGCAAGTTGGACTGCCATCTCGATGGAGTAAAGCTTCAGATCCGCAAACTCAATGTGAGAACAGCAGCAGCTTGGTATAGCTAAGCAAAAAAAAAAAATACAAAAATCCTAGAGTAATGGTATGAAACATTCTTTGCGTTGTTTGCACAAAACGCTGTCCATTACGCCAACTATGCTCTATATCTGCTGCCTTCTATCCCGGACCGAAGCGGTTATTTCTGCTAGAAGAATCACTTTGACACCCACATAGACAAATATATGAGTACTCATACCCTGAGGCAATGGCGCGTGCATAACAGTCTACAGAGCACCCATGAGCATTCTCCAGTTGGAGGATGTGTTTGCATATGTACATAGTTTAAACTTTTTGCTGATTTTATCATTAAGCAAAAAAGCGAAAAAGTGGCAATGGATTCTTTAGCAGCAAGTTTGAGATTGTGGGATTTTGTTGCAAATTCAATTTAGCAGCTGGTAAGTGTTCGACGTAGACTTAAAGTGCTTTGCTAAGTCCATCAATCGAATAATGGCCAGGATATCGAGCGTAAGATGTTTTGTACCATTTCGCACAAGTAAAGCAGCATAAATGAATGACAACAACTACACGAATGCATAGGATAATCAGCTCAGCTTTATGGAGCGAGGAGTATTGGAAGTAAAATAGAACTGAGATATCTTAATGAAGTTCATATTTTTCATACCTAGTGTAAATAGTACATAGATGTTTTAATGAAGTTTGTAACACACACAGGTTTGTGTCAGAGAGATTTTAAATTGTATATATTCTTGATCAGCGCAATCTAGTGGAACTTTCAATCCCAATTTATACATAAAAAATTAGAATATATTTTTTTTAAAGAAATTTTGAAGTCATCATATTTCCTGCTTGCTATTTACATGACAAGCAGAAGAAAAATGATAAAGGAGATCGAGGTCAACAAAGGAAAAAAAAACTGCGAGTAGGGTCTATTTTGGACCATTTAAGAGTTGTAGGGTTAAATGGAAAAACTAGTTTTTTTTAGAAACAGACAAAAATGTTCTAGCCTCCATCACAAATGTGTTGTTGATGTAAAGGGTTTACAGCCAGTTCAGCAAGATTTAACAAATATGTTAAGATTTTAAAAGTTGCATTGCGAATAAAAGATTCCCTACCGCAATGTGAGATAGCATCATCTGTTGGAAAATAAGTTCAAATCTAATGTTTAAAGGAATGACTTCGAGTAGTTCAAGTAAATGTTTGTTCGAGAAAAGATTAGGTTTAGAACAAAAGAGGTGTAGGCTTATCATTTCGTTTCTGAATGCTGATATTCGTTCTGGTAGTTGAAGCACGTTGTGGAAATTGAGAAACATCAGTCCATAATAATATACTTGGGCAGTCAGCTGGAACTGTGGCGTAGTCCATCTTATTTTAAGACTCTCTAAACTCTTAATAGTTGCTGATAGTCTAAAAACTGAAACTGTATGTCGAGTGCTGGCTGACCTTGTTGGATCAGATCAGCAGTCGGTAAGCCTATCTTGGAAAGTGTGTATAAGTGATACTGAGCACATTTCGACCTAGGGTCCGCTGTAGAGAGTGTCTTCTTTGATACTTCATACAAGCTTAGCTTTCCATTCAATCACAATTCCCATATAAAAGTATTATATCCGCATGTTCCTTCGTAATGAACTGATTCATTTAACATTTTTTTTGGAGATTGCGATATTTATAAGAAACAAAAGAATAGGCTTTTCGGACTTTTTAAACTTCATAAAATCAGAAAGCTAATATCAAAACTTTAGCATATTTTCCTAAGCAACTTTTTCTCCAGTAGGCCCTCCTATTCCATATTCAGTTAAAATAAATAAACAAGTAAGACCTAAAGTCGAGGAGCTCGACCACTTTCTATCCTGCATATACCAGATTTTTTGTTATGAACTTGTAAGAGTGCATAGCACTTTTGTGTGAAGCAACAGAAATTTAAGTTAAAAACGACTTTCATTAAATTTAATTTACTTTGCCGAAGCAACAGCCGTAATGGCAGCAAAACATAAGCCTTATGATGCAGATTATGGTGTATATGTGCTGGCGATGCGCAGGCCACGCATGTTGGGAAGTCTTTCATTATCAAATAAACGACTGAATCGATCTTTCATAAAAGTCGAATTATATTAAATGCTTAAACAAAATCCAATGAAATAAAACAATTATTTTGAAAATAATTTATGCAGTGAATTACAATTACATATATGAAACCAATTACATTTTACGTATAGTATCTATAATAAATGTTGATATTGGATAAATTGTACGTTTAAATCGATATAAACAGTTGTTGTCTATTTCTGAAACAAGTATTCATACTAGTTAGAATTTAGTTTGAAAGGAGATGCCACAGACTTAGTTGACTAGACTCCTTGATAATTTTCTTATTTATTGAGCTGACCACCAAGAACACGAAATGAAATACTTGTGAGAGTGTGACAAAAGTTAAGACTTTTATTCTATCAGAAATATCATTTTATCACGTATTTATTTCTTCCACCTTTAAGAGGAACATTTTACATACATTTTTTCAATTCCGTTGTGAAATATTTAAATGCTTAAACAAATAAAGAAACAAAGTATCTTCGAAGTATTTAGCACAAAATTGTTAGAATTTGTATTAATGTACCATAAATAAAAAATGCGTACCTACACACTGTACTAGTAAATCTATCTAACAGTGACATCAACTTTCGAAGCGCCCAAGCTGTCGGCTTACTTCAAGCAGAACGCACTGAGCAATGCTAAGTAACTGTGCAAAATCAATTGAAATCTGAGAACTAAACAAATCAAAGAATCAAAACAACTCCAGACAAAAAAATCCAATAAATCCAAATCAAGCTACGGAATTATGCTGACTATTAATAGAAGAAATATGCTCTATAAATGTTAAACCCAAAAATTAAAAAAAAAATACGAAACGAAACTCTGAACAGTTAAAAATCTAGTTAGGCAAGAAGTATCTTTTTTCGTACGCTCGCCAAGTGGGCGGTGCTTAAAAATTGCAGCCATGCTTAACGTTGTGGTAAAACTGGTTAGAAACGTTGAACTATATAGCTTTGCACTGCTCTAACATATAGTAAACCAAGCGATCTCGCTCAGATGCAGTGGTTGAATTGTTGTCTCGATCGAGGCAGCATTGCTGCTCGCACCAATGCGCTGTGTGGCATATTGAGATACACAGTCACCCTTAAAAGATACTTGCACACACACCCTCACTGAAAACATACACACACAGTCACATTCACAGTACGCGTGGGTTTATTTGTTGTTTTTGAACTTGTTTTGGTCAAGATACACAAATACTGAGAGCAGAGTTGCGCACGCTGCAAGATGCTGTGACTTTGAGAATCTCACAGATGCGTCTTAGTCGGCTGTGTTGACCATTTCCAAATCAGTTTCGAGCTGACAAGCAAACGAGTAACAACAAGTTTTCGCTGCTGCGCAATAAAGTTAAATCAGAAAGATCAAATATACAAAAAAAAAAAAAAAACAAGTGACTTGCAAATAGTAAAAATAAAATAAATAAATACGTTTTTATTTGAAGTGTGAAAATAATATTTAAATAGTGTTTACAAATTTTAATAAACAACAAACGTACTTGAATTTGCTGCAATTTTGGATAACGAAAAATACTAAAATACCACAAAATGGCGGTCTCAGCATTGAATATAACACCGTACTTTGCCGGATATCCCTTTCAAGGTAAGCAATCGTTTGAAGATTGCAAAGCGAATGCTTGCTTAGCACAGCTAGTCTATATTTAGGCATTTTTCTTAAGTTCTTAGCGCAAGAACTGCTCTAAATATAAAACGAACAGTAAGTTGAGGAACAAGTACTAAGAGCGCCGCAATAATTTCCAATTACCACAATTAGAAAAGAACGCTGTAGAACGTTGTGCAGACAAAGCCGTACTGGCAGACAAAAACGCCAAGTCATTCCAAGCAACTACCAGAAAGTGTTCACAGTACACATCACCAAGCGGGCCAAGCGAGAACAGCAATATCATTAAATTTGTACATAGCACAGCTTCCAATAATCATGATCAGCTTTTTGACTTATTGATTGTGATCGTAACTTGCAGCAAAGGAAAGCGCTCAACGCTGCTTTGGAGTAGTAGACAAGACCCACAACTTCAGCACTCACTCCCCACAACAATTCTCCATAGAGCTCAGTCCAGTTCAGTCAGCTAACTTTGCCAGACGTTTTGGCGCGGTTCGATCGATCGATTGCGCTTGGATGGCTGGGTTGCTCTTCGCTGTCGTCGTCGGCATTTGTGCTTTGATCTTTCCACGCGTCTTGTATATCACGTACATATGCTCCGCCGCCCCACTTTGTAGTTTGGGTTCGTCCGTTCGTTCGTTCGTTCGTTCGATCGATCGATCGGAGGCAGCAGCACATTAGCTCGCACAGCTGGATGTGATCAAGAATGATCTCGTCTTGGCCGCTGCTCTGGGCTTTGGGCTGCTTCTTTAGTTAGGCTTGCTGCATATTTTGCTGCCTGTTTAAAGACGCTTATGGATTATTAGTTTGATTTGATTGCAATGTAGTTCGCTGCGCGATCCACAGCTGGCCGGGCCGAGCCGGCCGACACAGCATGATCGGCATTTTCCATGCTTACTGATCTGTTGCTCTTTTTTTTTTGTGTTTCGTACCATTCGAACGTTTTTGGTTTTCTTTTCAAAAACACAATACTTTAAGTGAACTTCATGCCCAATAGCTGCCATTGTTTGGGTTAAATTGAGCGCTTTGCAGTTGCATAAATTGGACAAAAAAGTAAAAATAATTTGAAATAAATTTTTGCATATCACAGAGACGCACAAAAGATCGTGCGAATTGATCCTCTAACAATGGTTAAGCGAAACGCAAGGACCTTAAAGTGCTCGAAAATAGAAAAACAAAACATAAAGAAAAATAATTAGCTTACTTCTGCACAATTGCATTTTGAAAATTTTGAAAATAATGAGATCAATTGCAAGTGAATGACATTGATCTCATAGGCAGGGATTTGAGGTGAAACAATGACTAATTGTGCAGTACCTATATAGACACACACGAGGAACACACACACCGCAAATTGTTTACAAAACTAATCTCAATTTTCTCTTTCTTTTATTTCGCTTCA
Organism: Leucophenga maculata; assembly: GCA_035044805.1. Lineage (NCBI taxonomy): Eukaryota > Metazoa > Arthropoda > Insecta > Diptera > Drosophilidae > Leucophenga > Leucophenga maculata. The sequence continues at coordinate 825,906 of JAWNNP010001279.1, read as the reverse complement.
GGTCAAGGACGCGTCAACCAACTTGGCGGTGTCTTCATTAACGGACGACCCCTACCGAATCACATTCGCCGTCAAATTGTTGAAATGGCAGCCGCTGGTGTACGTCCCTGCGTTATCTCCCGCCAGCTACGCGTCTCTCATGGCTGCGTTTCGAAAATATTAAATCGCTTTCAAGAAACTGGCTCCATACGCCCTGGTGTTATTGGCGGTAGCAAGCCCCGCGTCGCTACACCAGATATTGAAACAAAAATCGAAGAGATGAAGCAAACGAATCCGGGCATCTTCAGCTGGGAGATACGCAGCAAACTCATCGATTCGGGCATCTGCGATAAGAACAGTGCGCCCTCAGTGAGCTCAATCAGTCGTCTACTACGTGGCGGTGCACGCAGTGAAGGAGGACCAAATGGTCATAGTATCGATGGTATTCTCGGACCCGCATCGAGCGGTTCAGGTGAAGACAGCGAGGATGATCTCGAACCTGGTGTACAACTGAAACGCAAACAACGTCGCTCCCGCACCACATTCTCAAATGATCAGATCGATGCGCTTGAGGTTATTTTTGCACGCACACAGTATCCCGATGTTTACACACGAGAGGAACTGGCACAGAGAACTGGATTGACGGAGGCACGTGTGCAGGTTTGGTTTTCAAATCGCCGTGCACGTCTGCGTAAACAAATGAACACACAGCAAATGCCAAATTTCTCGGCTAGCGCTGGCGCTGTACCCGCTGCATCGAGTGGATTTTCGACACATTATGCCGCTGCTGCTGCTGCCAACCATCATCAGATGAGTCACAACATGGGATTGTACAGTGCGGCCGCTGCTGCGTCTTGGCCTTCTACTGCTGCGGTGCCAGCAGGTCCAACATATGAACATCATCAAACTTTTCCACATGCGAGCGGCTCGGTAGCCTCCATGTCGCCTACAGGCAGCAGCAGCTCGTCCTCTTTGAGTCCAGCACTTCAGACGCCAAATACGAACAACGCCAACTCTATTCCATCAACGCATATGAATAGCGCTGCCAATTATGCTACAGCATCGTCCAGCTATGTAAACTCAACAAGCAGTACCACGACTGCCAACACTACAACCACTTACACCCCTTCAAGTGCTGCCTATTCGATGCCATCAACTTTTGCCAGCGCTGCTGCCACTTCTGCTGAGCAATTGCGTTCACAATTCGCTTCTGCTGCAGCTTCAGGAGCACACCACCCTTCCTCAACTTGGGATAGCTACAACTTTGCTACAGCTGGCTCATTCTTTCCCTCAAGCGCAGCTGCCGCCGCCGGTGTCAATCACATGGGCAGCTATCATCAAACAATGGGCGAGCAGAAAGCTTCTGCAGCATATCCGTACTTTGGCTTTTAAGTGGCAAAAGAATGTGTGTAAAACTTTTTGTTTGAAAAATCAATTGAGAGACTGCATCTGGAACTCCAGCAAACCCTGTGCCTCAATTTAAGTTTAGTTCCAAAACTGTTTAATTAATTTTAGTTTTAAGCATTAGTTCGTAATTTTTTGTTAGTTAAAATTTTAAGACTGTTTACTTTGTAATTAGATGATTTATGAAATGTTTAAAATATTTGACAGAACTTTATCAATTTTTAAGATAATTAAATAGAAAATAAAAACAATTATAAAAAAAAATTATTGCTTATTTCATTTTAATCCATCTGGCACCATATAGCGTTTATGATATTTGCATACAAGGATCCTAATATAGCTAGGCTAGAGATGATCCTATTAAACAAATTCTCGAAATAATTACCGTTCCCGCATAAAAAATGTTTGTCAGAGTGCTTTATGGATGTTAACGACTCTTTTAAAACCAGATATAATTTAAAACTAAAAAAAAAATTTGTTTGGACCATGCACATCCTTTAGGATTCACTTTTTAATTTTTGCTAAAATTAAAAACTGTGCCGAAATTGAGGACGTGCCCATCTTGTCGAGGTGTTCCATCTATGTAGGGTGTAGAAATTAGTTCGGTTCGTACTTTTTTTTTTTTAATAACATTTATTAATAATAAAAAATGATGCTTTAATTAATTTGTGTTTTGTCCGTCGCTGAATACTACTCCGAATCATTCAGGGAATTTTCTCATTCTTTCTAGGAAAAAAAGAAGTATGGAGCCCATTTTCAATATCTGCGAAAGAAGTGAACCGATAACCTGCAACATTTTAATGAATTCGTAATTAGTTGAAGCAATGTCCGGAGAATACGGCGGTACGGTATTAAATTATATTTAGGCATTTCCAAATGTTTTTTAAAGACTTTTGTGGCTTGAGGTCGAGTGGTATCAAGTTATAGTATAACTTAAAATGTTTTAGCATCTAATCCGAGCGTTCTTCATGCAATACACGGCCCAAACGAATAAATTGTAACCGACATCGGTTGATCGTAATGGAACCGTAAGGCTTAAACATTTCATAGTACACAAATAGCCTTTTGGTGCCATCAGATGCAAATGTATCTTATACATTCAGCTTTGATGTTGGTTTTGATTGAAAATATTTTGGCGTTGGTTTTTGTATTCAAATCTCCTCTTTAATTTGCCCTCCTTCTTCTTTTTTGTTACTTTGCTTTCGACTTTTTTTTTTTGCCAGTCCAAATTCTTCACTTTAAGTTATACTTATGATCTTCAAAGATAATTACAACTCAACTTAGTCTATATCCATAATCATCTTCTAACATATTATCCACCACAAACAAATCCACGCAGAGGCTTACTATTGTAGAAACTTCAAAGGCAACAACATATCCCTCATTACCGAAGTACCAGCGCTGCCAATACTTGTCAATTGAACAAAGCATCAAACACGACATCCACCCAGTCCTCCAATCAACTGAGAGCCTCTATCAACAATGTCGCGATCCAGTGACAACCTGTGTGTTCTGTTTTGTTTCAATTCATAGAGCACTCGGTTGACATAAATGCAGCTATTAGGAACAATAAGCAACCAACTCATGCACTGACAATTAAACAATTAACGACAGAATTGTCAATTGTCCTAGACACGTTTTGTGAACAGGACATAGGAAAAGTGAGCGCTCCAGTGAGAGAAATGATAATACGAAAATAATTTTCCAAATTGTTTATTGTTTAATCTAATTTATGAAAGTCAAAAAAACATGCGGAATAAAGGTGAGTCACACAAAGTGTAGACAAAAATAGAGTAATAGACAATAGTGATGAAAGAGGATGCGCAAAATATGAGCGACCACCAACGATCGATAAATACTACTTCGATCGGTCTGTAGTGTATATAGAGCGAAGTTACTTTGAAACTGCCGACGTTTGTGGGCTAACCATTGTAAGTATCGGCAAGACATGAGAGACCAAAAGCCGACAATGCACATTCTCATATGAACAACACTCTGGATATGTGGCTCGGGGTTGACAAAAAATCCATTGACAAAAGGGCGTTCAGCGAGGGTGTAGACCAAACTACTCGTACAAAATCTCCGCAATGATCCAGTTCTACATCAAGAGAGCCACTTGTCGGCTGAGTTCATATTAGGTAGTAGAGCAACGTCGATAGAGACAGGATCGGTCACTTAAATTATGTGTTCACAGCGGGCGTCATACATACCACCTAGGCTGCAAACACAGTTTTAGTCATACTGCTGCTTGCATCGGCTTCATGTTCAACTCAATGCTAAGGACCAAGTGCCTAAATGAAAACATCAATTAGTTCATATCGCTCTTTTATTCTTTTTCTCTCGTTCTATCCGCCACTGTAAGATGTCCTTTCAGAGACTGCTCACAACGACAGGTTTTCCTCCGTTTCGTTTGCTCTCATCAGCATTTAGCTACAAGGGTGATAATGTCTATCAACTGTGACAATCGTAATTGATCGTCTTCGTCCTTCACTTTTGTCAACTTCCTTTTTTTTCGGATCTCCTACGAAGTATCGGGGAGTTCCACTTTGTCATAGCCAGTACACACAGTAGCCTGCGGCTTCGTTTTTTCACTTTGGCACAGCTTCGTAGTCTTAGGCCTGCAACTTGTATATTTTTATACAGATTTAATTTGTGTGGCATTGTCGCCGCTCATTTTCACTTTGACAAAACTGTTGATAGGCACTTTTGTTCTCGTTTGGCGAGAACAACTCGTGATTTATGCGTTTTTGATAGCAGAGCGCTACATGTGCAAAAGACGGATCTTCTTATAGAGTTTCTTTCAGCTACTGGCTTCCTGTGTGGCAAAATCGTTGTGGTGGCTACTGTGGGTACAGTAGCGAAAAGCAATCAATATTTTTGAATTTTAAATGATTGACGATGGTCCTGTCGCAAAATTTTGATTAACGAGCTTGGTTAAGGTGTTAAAATAGTTATTACCTTCATTTAAGATGGTTAAAGTGTTTGGAATTTTTATTGATGGCAAACGGAGCAAGAACGATTCTGTCGAATGTGTTTGAATGTGAGAAATAAAGTTCAAAAACAAAAATTATTCAATAAAATTCAAACGTGGCTTCCTTTAAGAAATTCGAAGACCTTTAACACCTGTCTTGCTACTTTATAAACCCATAACATCCGCCAGACACTTCCTTTTCTTTCAATGAATCGCCTCCATACACTCGTCCACATATCATGACAACCTGTGCCCTCTGGCCCAATTAAAAGCGCAAATGCATTACTTCAATACATCGATTATCGAATTTTTAACGCAAATCGATCAGCGCTCATCGAATTTTCATGCGTGGATTCGCCTTTTCACTGCTGGCCTGAACAACTCACTGTATTCCCGCAACGCTTCGCATTTTATCCCATCCCAGTCGCAACTTGCACCGAGACGCGCGTGTGAACATGCACACAAATTTAACGCTCTAAATTTGCGTTACGTAACGGAATTTAAAGCGTTCCTTATCAGATTGGTTTTGATGTTTTATCAACGCTTCCAAACACACACGCCTCGCCGATGCCAGTCGAGCGCGTTTGGCGTTGACGTTGTGTTTTCTCATTTTAAAGTCATGGGTGAAAATTTTGTGTGCCCGCAATTTCCTCAATTTTTGGTTTCTTATTTTAATTTTATTTTGGCGTATTGAATTTTTTCGGTTGCGCTGCTTAATTCGGAAATAATTTTTAATAAATATGTGATAAGTCTTGGTTCATATGTTTCACATTGAAGGTAGTTTAGCGTGGAAGTGCGGTGTTAATTTGGTTTGATCACTTAATCTTGTGTATAAAAAATGGTTCATAAAAGAGACAGTGCTAACATTAAAATTGTTGCAAGATACTGTAGCCAATTAGTTGCAGATAGATAGACACAGACTGTCGAGTTGATCATAATGATAAAATTTTCCTTTGGTCTGCTATTTCTCCTTCAGTATGTTACATACGTTTTGACATTTCAACAAACCTACAAATATTTCTGGTACTGGGTATAAAAAATTAACTAAAGCTAGAAATGCTATGAACTTTGGTGGGGTTAAATAATGATGTAAAGATAAAAATGCTTCTATACTGAAATTCAAAAAGCAAATATGTGAAAACGATGCTTCAATTCTCTTCAAAAGAATTTTTAGAGACTACACATAAATATGGACTCATTCTAAGCATTTTGATTGCAAAAATTTTAACTTCTAAACAATAAAAGGAAAACAGGATTTTAACTTAAGAGATTCTCAAAACGTAAAACAATTTTATACCCTTTAGCCATAAGGTAAAACGGTTAAATAAGTTGTTGCAAATAAGATACAGGTGAGGCAAACCCCATAATGTTTATATATTCTTGTCTATGCGAGAGAGAGCCTTCAAATTCGTATATTACTTCTTCAAATAATATATATTCAATATATGTGTAAGATCTACTACCTAAAATACATACCATATAGACCTGCCTTCATTTTGAGTTTTTGTATGAAAAAATATTTATTGGCCTCCCACTTACCTTAATGGCCATCAACCGATCATGGCCCCGTCTTGGAAGGCACGCCAGCCTCCACAGTCTTGTGCGCGCTGGCGCCAGTCGTTTTGAATGCCAAGTACGGAGAGATCTCTCCATACCTGGTCATTCCATCGAGTGCCCGGTTGTCCTCTATTTCGGCGTCCACCAATCAAGTTTGTGCCCTCATGTAAACCATGCTTGCTGGAGCTCTTTCATCCATTCGGATGAGGTAACCAGCCCAATGCAGCCACTGGAATTTTATGCGTTGGACTATGTCAACCTCATCGAATAGCTTGTACAGCTCGCGGTTCATACGGGACCTAAACTCGTCACCGACTCTAATACGACCAAAAATCCTATGAAGAATCTTCCTCTCGAAGACTTTCAACGCATTCTCATCCGAATCAATCAAGGTTCATGCCTCTGCGCCATGCAATAGGACCGGGAGTATCAGCGTCTTATAGATCCTTATTTTCGTCTTTCGAGAGAGGGCTTTACTTCTCATTTGCTTGCTCAGCCCACAAAAAGCATCTGTTTGTAAGTGTGATTCTTTGCCTGATCGCCAGACTGACGTTGTTGTTGCTGATTATCTCTGTTCCAAGATAGACGAAGTTTTCTACAACACTGAAGTTGAAATTCTCCATCGTCACTGACCGTCCAAGACGCGATGACGGAGTGCGAGAAGACACCAAGTACTTTGTCTTGTCCTCATTCACCGCTAGATCCATGAGCAGTGACTGTTTTTCAATCTCTGAGAACGCCTTGCTGACTCGCCGTTTTTGCATAGCGGTAATATCAATGTCATCAGCGTAAGCGAGCAGCATCACTTCCTTTTGGTAGATCGTGCCCGACATACTCTGTATGTACGGGCACTGGCGTATGATGTATTCCATCAGAAGATTGAAAAAATCGCACGACAGAGCATCCCTCTGCCTGAAACCTCTCTTGGTATCAAAAGGGTCGGAGAGGTTTTTTCCCACCCTGACAACGCTTTGTATGTTAGATAGCGTCGCCATGCAAAGACGAACAATCATTACCGGGATACCTAGTGCAGGCAGGGCGTCGAAAATACTTCGCTCGTATCGTCGTGTCGAAAGTGGCTTTGTAATCGACAAATAGGAGGTGTAATGTGTTACTGGTCGACCTTTTTGGTCTGAAGCCACACTGATATAGTGAATCCGTATATGGCTTCAGCCTATAACACAATACGCGCGACAGAATCTTATATCCAATGGAAAGAAGACTTAATCCGCGGTAGTTGGAGCAAACAGCGGGGTCTCCTTTCTTAAAGATAGAACAGAGAATACAGAGATTCCAGCTATTGGGTATGCGTTTATCGGACCATATCTTGCATAAAAGTTGGTGCATACTCTTCGCCGCCGGTCTTAAATAACTCAGCTGGTAGGCCATCAGAGCCTGCCGCTTTGTTATTTTTCAGCTTTTTAATTACCGAATCGACCTCGTTACAGTCCTGTGGCTCTACAATAGTGCCGTCATTAACTGGTGGTTCCGGTGTCATTTCTCTATCGGCGGAATTGTGCGCTTCATTGCCTCCGAGTAGGTTGGAGAAATGATTTCTCCATAATCTCAGTGATACCTGTTCATCCGTTACCAGATTTCCATTTTCACAAAATTTAGTCTATCATACATTAATACTAATAAAATATTCCATATAGGTGCAAATGGGACCACTAGAACGTGTAGCTTCTATACAAATCTGTCCATTTTAATGCGATGCTGAGGGTCCAATTCTAAATTGAACAATTGAGCTTTTGATGAACTTTAGTTTTGTAATGCAGTATTTGTCCACATGCAGCAGTCATTCGATAGAGTCTGGCACGGCGGCCTCTTGTACAAGGTTAAAAACTCCTGCTAACGCTTTACGGGCTTACGCCATGCCTTCTAAGGTCTTACCAATACGAGCGAGAATTTCAGGTTAGAAACCGGGACATCTATTTTGTCCACGTGCGATGATAGCTGGAGTACCTCTGGCCTCCCTATCCCTGACGACAACTACATGGAGGCCTCCACATGGCACTCATTGCGACTTATACTGATTATGTTGTCAATTTATAAAGTGTCGCATCGAGGCAGCAGATGGCCTTTAGGGTTACCTCCACGCATTGGTAGTTTGCTGCAGACGCTGAAATCTGAAGATTAATGCTGGCATGGTCACTCCAGCAGTTTAAATAGAAGGTGTTTACCTTTAATTATATCTTTTACTGACAAAATACCTTGGCATCAACCTAGACAAGAGCTTAACCTTCCAGGAACACCTGACAGTACACTAAAAAATTGAGGATGGCTTAACTCAGCTGGCTGCTCAATAGAAGGAGCACACTTTCTTTCCGGACGAAAAGACAAGTGTTCGCCAAGTTCATTGGCCCAATCTGGTTGCCGAAATTCGACGCTTCTAGTTCAATTTATTAATACAATTTATCCAATATCAACTTTTATTATTTAATTTTAATTTCAATCCTAATTGTATTCACCTTTGTATGTAGTAGGATAATTTAAAAATAATTCTTATTATTAAAACCATTTTTTTGTAGGTAGTTTAGCCAAACACTACATATTTGGTGTAACTTCTATCAAACCTAATAAAGCAATCTATGCAAAAAGATTTACGAATACATGTTTCAATTGGCTGCAAGATATCTGGAGGACATTTGATCGAAATTTTAAAGGATTTCTACATTTCTGAAGCTACATAACTAATACCAATGCGCTGTTTCGAAACTTCAGAATAGTTGATTAATGTAAATTGGCTCGGATATGGCTACAAAAATATTGAAGTTAAAGAAAAATCTTTTGCTATGTCATTCTGAAATATGTTTTGTTCAACTTCGATATTAATTTAATAGTTTTGACCAAATTTGTTTTAAATAATACCTATAAAATACTGCAAAAATTTTCTGCTATTGTTGTATGAAAGAAACCATTGAGATACATCTAAAAAGCTGACGGATAGCGTATAAAAGTAACGCAAACGAAACAAAATTACAATGTCAGCTTGGTTGGCGGCAAAAGATCAAAGAAGCGCATGTGCAAACGCAGAAGAAGCTGAGGAACAGATCGGTTCAGTTAAGTTGGGCATAGAGCATAAAGCACAAACGTACAACAACAATAACAATAACAATAATAATAAAAATAAAAATAATAAAATACAAGTAAAAATGGCACAGAAACGGAACGCAACATTTATGATGAAGTTAACAGGGCGGGGGGAAAATGGAAATGCGCGCATGCGCAATAGAGATAACAATACAGCCGACAGCTTTAAAGTCGAACCGACTTTCCCAAGAGTGATATGCAAATATGTTGTATATCACAGACAGCGCGGCTAGTTATGCTAAAAGATGGATGAATAGACAGTTGAGGAGGACGAACGCGTGAACGAACGAACGAACGAATAGACAAGCGAAATGGTCAATGAGTCATAAGCGTAAAGCAGCCCCACAGTCGCAGCCCACAGTCGCAGCAGCTGTTGAAGCTAGGCCCGAGCTAGATCATAGATCGAAAACGAGTGGGGCACGCTTGATCACAACTTGAGCGTAAAATATGCTAAAGATCATACTGAGATGATCACATCGCAAGCAAGCGCGCATCGCCCGAAATAAGCGTAAAATGATCAAAGAATCTTCGCGCGCTATACTAAAAGCATTGAGCGCATCCAACCAACATCTCCGACTCCCATCCCATCCCTGCTTTTTAGCTCACCTGGAGGAACTGATGATCGGTTCGCTACAAGAATACAACACCAGAGAACGCAACGCCTAAGTACGTGCGCGCATTTTACAAAATAACATTCAATTTGTGCAACCTGATCAAGCAATTTTATCATATCATTTCTTATGGCAGAAATCACATTGCAATCGTTGACTCCGTCATCATTGCTGCAGCAGCATAACTCAGCAAGAATTGCAAGCCAGCCAGCGCATGCTTAGTGCTTTAATAAATAATCAAAGTAGTAATAAAAGAAAATAATCATTTTTTATTGTTCTGAGCGGCGTTTGTGCATATTTTTACGCTTGCTTAAGTTGAGAGCGCGGCAAGAGTCAGAACGGATTCAGATTCAGATTTGGAATCGGAGTCAGACCAAGACTGTAGATATGAAATGAAACGCAAACGGAATCGGCATAATATCATCCAACTGTCCGACTGGCCATAGAACTGAACGACCACCGACGGCAAGCCGTCTTGCAGCGGTCGAAATTACATGTTGCACTGCCACTTTGATGATTTCTACAATTGTTGCCAATAACAACCAGCTAGGTAGGCATCAAATCCGCTGACTGGAGCGAGTGAGCTAGCAAAGTGCAATTTGTTGCCGCCAGATACTTCTGCTGGTGATGGTGATGGTGATGGTGCTGCTGCTGCTGCTACTTCTGCTGTAGTTGATTATGATGATAATGTGCAGTTGGTTGTAACTTGGCCCTCATTGCAGACATGCTGACTGGCCTGCCAGCCAGCCGGCTGGCTGGCTGGTTGTTCGATATCTTCGTCCACCGGTCTACCTTTGAGAGTTGTACCTGCTGATTAGTCCGACCCTACAAGATTGCTATGATCGCTTCTCTTATTGAATTATAATGTTATCCATTGTGCAGCTAGAGTTGCAGCTACTTTGTGTCGAAAAGTGGAAAGTGGACTGTCGCCTATAGCGCTCTTTGGACAACATTTAATGACGTAATTCTTTATGAAAATGAAGACATCGTAGAGTAAAAATCAGTCGTTTATATATGTCTTCATAGATCATTTTTAGTTAAATGTTGAATGTTATGTGTATATATGTATGTTTGATGCTTTCGATCGGTTGGTAAGGTAGATTTCTATACAAGAACAACTAATTAAACCGTGGTAAAAATTTATACCAAGCAAAAAGATCACAAGTACACGAATTTAGAATTTATTTATTAATTTTTTGTTTATTTATTTACTAAAGAAGAAAGAAAGGAACACTCAGACCAGTTCGAAGATTATTCTTTGGTCACCAGGACAACAAAAGATTGAAGAAAATTAATATCGGAAATTAAAATTTTATAATTTTTTTTTTTATATAAATCAAAAGTAAATATATGAGAATATTTATTATAGATACAGAAGAGAGACCGAAGTGGGTGATAATTTGATGTGTAAAATGTCAGCAAGAAGAAACTTTTAAAAATAATAAATAAAGCAAATAAGGAAAAGTCAGATATAATCGACCGATTAGCATACATAGTGGTTTGATCAATAAGTTTTAATCGATCCACATATGGAGGCAGATATATATCAAAAGCCCAATGAAGGTTTCTGGAGGAAGGAGGCCTCGGTTTCAACCACCACCAATGATTTAAGAGCCATAATTTTTCAGTTTACACCTTGAACGGCCGCACTGTTAAATATACAAATGGTTGAATGATTCAAAAAATACAAATCTGACTTCACTGCAATCCAGAAAATACAATGGATAAGACAGGGTTGCTAAAAAGTGTCCTGCGGCATATATAATATAACTGGTTTCATGGTAAGTAGGAAACTACGTCGGTTTTAATTTAAACAGATAAAGCTTTACCATTTTACTTAAGAATTCGCTAAGCAAAAATCCGTATAAAAAAATTCGAAATATATTCCAGCTATGACAAAGTTTTATATGCAAATCTATAATGTAGACCCACAGGCATTCAAGTCACTGAAATTGTAACCTAAGTATCCTAGCAAAATATCTAGAACCACACAGTACAAATAATTATACTCTCCAAAAGTAATTTTTTAATTAACTCCATAGCATATCTGATCAATTTAATGGCGATATAGCTAATCCATAGCTATGGTTACGATGCAACAACTGAATATAGTCTCAAGTTTTATACAAATTAAACTATTAGATATTTTAGGGAGAGTTTTGTGGATAAATTATACTAGTCAGACCGTTAGATTTTGTAGAACGCTGAATATGGAATTTACTAAGGAATGTGGAGTGCATATTTATATTATAAAAATAGGAGCACAAAGAAAATAATTGATGTCCTATAACACAATGAGGTTTATCAGAGTTTCCTTTGTCCTGAAATTGTCCATTAACAATACGACGAATATTTCTAATCGAGCAATTGATTATTCGGATACTCTACTTTAGTCTTCTCATAAATTAAAGACTAAAGAGATTCAAAACAAAATCGTCCGATAGACATGTTGGCGCTTGTTGGTAACTTCCGATGCTGTATAATCCGAATCCGATTCGGATAACAATCCGTAAAAGTTAGAAGTAGATGTGAAAGTGTATATAATGAAGAGCAATAAAATTTATCGAACATATTTGTTTAATTTTTAATGTAAGTAAATAAATTAATATAAAATATTAAATTCCAAATATTGGGTAATGTCAGGCGTGATTAAATTGTGGTAAAGGGAGGGGTAAATAAATTAGAACTTGCATATAAGTAGCTAAATATCAATTTGCATATTTTGAACCATGAGTCCTTCAAGCTAATTAAATCGGTTTTGTTTTTGTTTAGAATTGTATAATAAATTTTCCATATAACATATATGTGGAAAAATTTCTGTTAATTGCTTCAAATTTTTCTCAATCTTGTTGGTTTGGAAAGAGCGTCCCGTAAAGCGGTTTCATCAGTATAAAGCAATTTGAAGTAGCACTTCTCCACCAATAAATAATAATAATAATATTTTTTTCTTAAAAATTTTACTCAAATATTTCTCCTTACAAATCGAGGCTATAGCTAGATCGCTTTTTATAGAACACAAAACAATTAACTGGAGTTAAGCGCTGTGAACTACACGATAACTGCATTTCCACGACCATTTTGCTTCCCTTCAAACATATTTCGCACAACGGAAATACAAACAACCCAATCATTTAAATGAATTATATTTCTCGCCATAGAAAAAAAAAAAAATCAATGATTCCCACAATGGAACATATCCACTCTGTGTATTTACATATAACTGCGAGCAATGAAAATCAGTGGGTAAGAAAGAGATAGACAGAACGGAATCAAATCTGTAAAATACACATTGACAGGCGACAAGCAGACGAATCGAACATGGCTGCCATAGTTAGATCTATCTAGAATCTAGATGCATTGTATGTGTGTATCTATGCACACAAAGCGAGGCATATCCCGACGTACGACCGAGTGAGCCGGGCTTGATAAGCGCATAAATTGGCGTGAAGCGTGCAAAAATCGTTGTCGAGAAATGAAATAAAAAAGAGAGACGCGGCGGCATGGCTGTAGAAGCGAATGAATGGAAGGATGGTGGCCAGGAGTGCCTCGGTGCCATTATTCTTCGACAAATCTAAAATAAAACTATTTTTTGACACTTTTTCGCTGTGCTGATGATGTGCTGAGGTTGCAGCTGCCGCTGTCGCTTCTGCCTATGAGTTCAATTCGATTGAAGCTCATTTGTGCGAGTGAGCAGCTTGCTTACCGCGAAGATGGATGACTGAATGTATTGGATTTGTACGCTTACTTTGATCTGCTCGGTGGATGTTTGCTTTGGGCGGTTATCAACGCTTGGTGTGGCGAACAGCGGAAAAAAGCGGTTTCTGCCTGCCATTGAGGAGGTTCGCATACTACAGAGTGGTGGCTTCAAAATGTTCAGCTGGGGTGGTTACATCTAGTGCCATTATGATTTACGTTGATTTTCGGACTAAATACATTCTTTATGTATTTAAACCAGTAAGAGTCCTCGATAATATTATACCCTACATGTTCGTATTAAATTTAGTTTGCTTGAATAATAATAGTAGAACTTCTACAAATGTTCCTCCGCATTATATAAAAGTTTGGTTTGTCTCGTGTTTTCGTGGTACAAATTATTGTCCGGACCTTTCCAATTAATTTAACTAAATTAATAAATCAGCAAATCACTACACGTTTTCAATTCTTAGAAGAAAAAAAACGGTCTGGCCCTCGAAAATTCATTCATAAATATTTGACACTTTCTGTAGTCGAACCTAACCAATGCGCAAAATCTCAAAGTTAATCCCTAAATTGTCTCAACACATAAATCAACCAAAATATTTTCCACACATATATAACTTTTTAAGCCCTTCAAGCAGCCGCAAGCGAACAGGCAAACACGATTCTGTTGAAATCAATATCCGCTTATATAGATCAGTTCAAGATCAAATGCAGACACTGGAGGCAAAGAACGCGAGGAGAAAAGCGAGTAAACCGAATGTTGTCAAACGTTGCAGCAGCTCAGCTCAGACTTGGTCGCCTCGGGCCTAAAGTCGAACGGATACCAAAGAATGATGTCGAAGATCAACTCAGCTATAGACACCGAAAACCACATGACAAGATCATTGGATTGGCAGATTTTCATTAGATAGCTAGTCGAGCTGACTGTGTCGGCGAAGTGGGCGTTGTTGCATTTTGATTGAAATCAAACACAAAAGCAGATTACAATTTATTTATTTGTCTAACCCAGAACCGATGACGACGCGTTATGTATTCCAATATCCTCGATCGAACAACGCAGAACTGTGTAGAGCGCAACTATTGCACTTCCAACGGATTATCCTTTTTCGTTCCTTGAGCATGCACTTGTTCTATTCGAGTGCGAGTGCAAAGAAGGCGATAATAATAACAATTTTTAAAAACGTTCAAGTTGAAGCATTTCACGAAAATAAAATCATCACGAAACGAGCGGCAAGACGACGTTGATCCTGTTCCGTTTGTGTGTGTCGTGCGTCTTAAGTGTGCCGGCAAGTGTCCGTCAGGCTGACACTTGCCTCACTCGCTGCGACTGCGACTGTCTGTCATGCAACACTTGATCCGATTTAATTTGGATTACATACAAAATCCGTTGGTAAGTCGAGTAAACGCCTACATTGCGTTTAGTGTGAAGAGTTCGGCGTAAGAAAGAGTGGAAAAAATCTTAAATTTGGCAAAAAGTCATCATGTCACTGAAAGGAATTGCCGATTTGTCCGATTTTGTGTTGAACTACAAAACCTGACACAATTTGAATTTCGAAATGACTTTTGCTTCTTACAGTGTGTACACAATGTGCCCAGCATCTAAGCTCGTATGATCCTCGGCGAAACAATGCGCTGAGCACGCTACAGTTTGGAAATATTTATCGGCATGTTATTGGATTTAGAGATTACCCAAAAGATTGAACAATCCAGCAGCAGAAGAAGCCATCTACGTAACTATGGGTGATTTTATTTTACGCATGTCCCGCTGGCTTGAAAGAATTTCGATGCTCGCCATAATACGAATATCTATAATATAATCTGAAAATCTCGATAAAAAAAATACAAGACCTATTGTGGAGGTACTCTACTACACAAACTTTTTTATAGCTGGCCTTGACTTTTCTACAATTTTTTTACAAGGCATTCAACAGTGAATTCCCCAAAATTTCACTTAAATCCTTCTTCCTAGTCGTTTGCACTGGGATTTGGATCAGTCAAATGTCACAAACCCAATATACTCTTTATCTACTAATCTATGTGGAAAGCAGAAGTAGGTATGGCAGACCTTATAGAGTGTTTCACCACCATGTTTAAGTTTGCATTGATCGATGCTTTGGAGGAAATTTTCCACCACTCTTCCACATATGTGAGCCGAAAAGTTAATAATTTCGCGTTCCATATTGTTCTTGAGTTTCTCTAATCATATAAGGTATGTTAGATCGGACCATATTGTTTGAACCACATGTCACTGATGTTGATTCCTCACTACCCGACCAATCGAATCACTGGTGTATTGCATACGTTGCGTTCAGAGGTCTGAGGTCATGTTACCCTCTTCTGTTTTAAATTGACGCGGATAGTTGGACATATAATCGATAGAATTTGTGCTAGAATTAACATCTATTCAGAGTCGTTGGCCTTCATTTTTTAGTATAGAATAAGCCGTCTTTGCTTTCGTACCCTGTTTATATTCTCGGCTCACGCCAATAAGACGTATAAAGTCGAGAAAGACAAAGCTAAGACATCTTTGGGTATGGATAAAGTTAAGACAAAGCCTGCTGAGAGGTCATAGTAGCGCTCAGAGGACTGCCATCTACAAGTCGAAGCGATGATACTCCATGTCTGCGAACATAATGAATTGCTTCAAAGCAATTTCCATTTGAGTATATTTAGGAGTGAAGACTCCCCAAAATGCCTCACACAGCAGACCATATTTAGTACAATTAATGTTCGGTTGAAGTAATGAGTTCGATTGTTGCAGAGAGCGAGTCGGCAAAAGCATCAATGATTATTCTCCTGAATGTTAGGGCGTATCCAGGGGGGGCCGAAAATTAGGGGGGGTGGGTCACCCCCTGATTTTCGAAAATTTTATTAAAATTGTATTTTTCTACATATTTCGCACTTTGGATTACTACAAACACACAACCGCTCCCATCCCCCTTCGGCGGGAGCTCGATACGCCCTTACCCGAATGTATGCAATTTCCTCAAATTTTTCTGAACATTTATGGACCCGTCCAATCGAGGTAGCCTCTTTCTAATGATTTCTACAACCCTTTGTGTGCATAGGTTAATGCGAGAAACTGTTTAGGGATTTAATAGTTTCCGCCGAAGTTGTGGCTCAGAATATTAGAAAATTGAACCACTTTGGATAGAAATTGAAAATTTCATTAAATGCCTGAGTATAGCAAGTCAATCTGCAGCAAACTAATAGTTGATGCATAAAGTAATATAATATTATAAAGTCGGTGACATAAACTTTGACATGTATATAAGAAATTCGCTGTTATTAATTTTTCCATTGGCATCTTTTACGCTTCGCATTTTACGGCCACAATGAGACGAGTTTACTGAATGTCTGCCAAATGGTATTTTTTTTTAACATTTGCACAAACGCAAAAACTTCTCTTCCCAAAGGATAAGTGGAATGAAGCGCAGACGAATTTTTGTTGCTTGCCATTTATATTCCCATTTCTATTTCAGTTTTGTGTTTTTGATTTTGTCGAATTGAAGACGAAAGTCCATGAACTTTTACAAATATTCAAGCAATTATTCAGTCACTGTCACACACTGACTTTGCTAACTGAACTGTCGATTGCAGCACGAATATTGAATACAATTAATTTGGGTTGGCAACAAATAGGAATAGCTTTGAAAAGAGCAAAACTCAATATAATGCTGCATAAGCCTTGTACATGATATGTTTGTTGCTGTCGAAATGTCACTGATTACATTTAACGCGCAAAACGTTGTAAAACAATCAGCAAATCGATGATGGCGATGATGATGGTGATGATAGTCTCAACTTCAAAAGAACTTTAAACGCAAAACCGAAGCTGAACAGAAGACAGTTTGAGCCCCACATAGGCGCAACCAATCGCACGAGCGGCCGGCAAACAAACAGCTGGACTATAAGGGCCGTAAGGAGCACGCCGTAGATAATCGCTTCTAAATGAACAACATGAGCAGCAATAATAAACAATGTGCTGGCCTGGCTCGAACCAAAGGATCAGTCAGTCTGTCTCTTCTGACAGTCAGCCGATAGTATGATCGACTGATCCTATCTCCTTTATGTAGCTATGTATATCCCAATCGGAACTAATTGTTGAGACAATGAAATCGTCAAAATGAATTCCGCAATAAAACGAGACGAGAGATGAAAGTCTATTAAAGAAATTGAATTCAGTTGATGGCAGAAGAGCTGATCCTGTTGAAGAGGCAGTGGCATGAAATACATATTGCGTACAATTTTCTAGCATTTTGAATTATTGTTTTTAAAATAGCTAACACCCAAAAGGAAAGAAAAAAAAATGCGGCTGCGACTGTAAATGCTGCAGGATGTGATAGGATTTTGTCAGCTCTACGCATGCACAGCGCAAAAATGGCGATTCGTTGCGGCTCAGCGCGCGTGTATATATGAAAAAGTTAGACAGACAGAGAGAGAGAAAGAGAAACAGAAATAATGCCAGGCCAGCACAAGTCTGTTCTTTTTATGGTGCAATATCCTTTAAAGATTTTCGTAACACTGTCCCGTGGCATGTCGGTTTAGTCGCATTATAGGCGATTTGGTTACGCTGCATAAATAAAAATTTTTATTAGTTCTCTACAAATCGTTGAGGTAATTTTTCTGTCAATGCATTTAGTTTGTCAGCTCTTTTGTAATCACTGAACTTTTTTTTTTACTCTGGCCCTAGGCCTGCTTCACGATGTCGAACGCCCACTATGAAGTTTAATCACTGAATCTGCGCTACACTCGCTGACAGTACGAGCGCTATTTGAAATTCGGAACTCATTCGAGAGAAAATTTTATAACCATTTATTATAATAAACATTAATTTAGTTGCAGAACTCAAAAATTTGTATGGAAACCCTCGTCGTACTTATAATCGCCCCAAATCACATCAGTTTAGCTTGTAATCAAATTGAACGCACTCGCCGATAAAGATCGAAATCGATCGAATTCATAGTTTGCCGTTAGAGAGCTTACTTTGTAGTCGCCGGCAAACGACTGAAGTTCGAATAAGCAAAATATCTCATAAGCATATCAGCAGCGCAGCATCTATGCAACAATTGCCGCAAGAAAGTAAAATATCTCAGTACGTACTTCAATGAACTCTTTTTAGGCGGGCGCTTTGTGAATCACGCATCAAGCAAAAATATGCAATATGAATAATGTTAAAGTGAAGTTGGTTAGCATATTTTTTTCTTTTGTTTAGCTAGTTGTCCCCTCAAGCATGCAAAAGACAGCTTTGGTGCAGTAAACTGGTAAACTGCCCAACGTTCGAAAAGGCGTTGAGTTAAAATAATAAAAAAGGAAGAGTTGAGTAATCCTAGTTCAGATACAGCTTACCATGCTAAACAGATTGCAATCTATATCGTATATGCGATGCACAATATAAAGGAAGTGACGAAGGTGGAATTGAATTACAAGTACATATACGTAGGAGCAGATACTTATACGAAATTCTGAGATACATATTTACATATGATACACATAAAATCTAAAAAATCTAAATTTTTACAAAATGCTTCAGAGCTAATGAATGCAGAGCACTATGTGACACATTAGATACAGTCAAGCATGTCACATAGGCACATATCATTCATATCAACTTTTGGCAATCGCTCTCCAGTTGTTTGTCTGCACTGCTACTGAACTAGCGATTTCCCTCAACACTGGTAGTGAGTACTAATTCTCCGCTTTGCGATTACTTAACAAATTTAATTAAATGAATTGTAGGACATTACATTACCGTTAGCTAGCTATTCGTTACCACTAAGAAGTTAACTCTTCATACACGAATTTGGCAGCTGGCTAGCATGAAGAAATGTTGTGATAGCTCGTTGACAATCACAGTGATTCAAAATTGACTATTTGGAAATATAGGAGTTAGTAACAGACTTTAATGTGCTTCGAGCACCATCTTCTTGGAACTACATAGCACTGATGTCAAGTCTATTCATTTTTGAGAATGACAAAGCCATTAAGTCAAAAATGAACTTCATTACTGAAGAAGATTTTTTGATGGTATTCAGAATTTTCTATAGACCTTTGCAGATCCTAATTGAAAAACTTTCGGCGCATAACACATTTAGCACAATTTGATAAAAGTTTGCAAAAAAAAATTATCTTTCTGGAACACCTCATACTTCATCGGTCCATATCTGGTAACTTTTCAGTAAGTATATTACGCGAGCTCAATGATTGGTTGGATTTCTCCAATAGATTTTAATATCATTTTAAGCCATTCTTAATCATCCTATGGTGGATTCTTTTGGAGGAGCGCTTTACATTCATATTCTTTAGTTATTTAATTCCTTTGTTATGGGAGCGGTACCATCAAGTGGCCAAAAGTCTCTCTAAGACATTTTCAGCTACAGAGCATTATAATTATCCATACCAAATTTATAAACTTTATACTCAGGAGTGAGAGAGAGAGACATACTTTTGGTTTGATGCGTGTTGGGTAGTCATAGAGTTTCTTAAATTCCAGATCAAGCAGATTTAACGATATTTAACAATGTTGTTTAATTCGCAAATTGTCTTCCAGATTCGTACAAATACCTGGTTGGCCATCTCTATAACACAGGCCAAGAAATTTTTCACCCAGAGACCAGACCTGACATACCCGAAGGATTTTGATGCGCGGAATCCGAATCCGTGCTCGAAATTGCTCCTATATGTCAGGTTGTCGAGATATCCTAACCTAAAAGTGAAAAAACGCGTTTTTTGCAGTTTTTGAGGTCATGTGACGGAAGGAAAAAAATTTTTATCAAAAATCTCCCCTTTCAAACCTTTTTGGATTTTTTAAAATATATTTTTTTTTACCGAAATATCGCTATTTGAAATTTTATTTAGGTGGGTTGGAGTTTTGTGGGTTAGCCCGCTAGTATTGTGGGATCCAATTTGAATAAAAATAGGACTTATTTTAAAGGAGGGAATGTTTTTTAGGGGATGATTTTTGAGTTTACGAAAAATTCTTACCTGATGGGGTGAATTGGACCTCAGATTCGGAATCAGCGACCCCATAATCACAAGATCAACATGGTCTGGTATCAGGCAGAATTTTTTCGATTTTTTTTTTTGTGGATGAGTATGTAAAATTTCAAATAGCGATATTTCGGATTCAGCGCATCAAAATCCTTCGGGTATGTCAGGTCTGGTCTCTGGGTATAGACATTTGTCAAATTATGTCGGCCTGTGTAATTTTGAGGACTGGCTTATAAGGAGTATGTGTACACCCTGGTCTTGGATCCAAGTTTTAAACAGTCGGGAGGTATGGATTGATGCAATATCGGTTTGGAAACACCATTTCAAAAGGACCCAACACATTTCTTATATTCAGCCAAAGGTTTCAAGCATTAATTTTAGTGGTAAAAAATATAAGTTCGTATGTTCCGTAATATGCAAGCGCTCTCCAGACCATAACACCACCGTTTCGACTATGTTGACGATTTAGAAAATGTTGTTGCACGCACGCAAATCGTGAAATTAAAAGTTATATTAGTCTGGGTCAACTAGGTTTCATTTTTTTTTTCATTCGAAAATATAACCGTTTCGACTTCTCAGACTTTCTCGACGAACTGCACCTTCAACGACCCGCTTTACTGTTTAAATACTTGCAGTTTTTGCAACACATTTGGTTTGAATTGGAGGCTGCACAAAGAATTTTCAATACGCCCTTTCAAGATTTTCCGATACTCTGGCTTAAATTTCAATTTGCTACAACTGGGTAGAACAATAATAAATTTCAAAAGTAAATGTCTTCATTTTATAAATGCCATTTGCTAATAATTTCCAAGTTCGATTTTCCTATCAGTGGCCTATATAATAAATTAAATTCAACTTTATGATCGTCAAAGTCAACAACGCCACTCACTGAGTCCTCAGGGCAAATTATTTTTCAACCGCGACCGCCCTCGTATGTCAAAATCAGTCATTCATATGCACGACTGAAATGAACTACACACCTCACCTCAACTCACCTTAAAGCAGGCAAAGATCGTCAGCTTTCGGCAACTTAAAGCGTTCAACCAAAAATTGGGCGAATTCCATTAGGGATTATATGCATGCGTTTACTGCTGCCCCTGACCGGACACAGCTTAGCATCCTGTAGACGCCAAAGATGAGTTGTCGTTGATTAGTTGATTTTATGTTGTTGTTATATTTTGTTGTTGTTGCCTTCTCATAGCGTTCGTGGCAGACTTCTTGGCACTCTGCAAATCCAGTCGAATGCGTATACGAAACAAAAAACGACGACTATAACATGTGTCAGGAGATTCCCCCGAAAAAATGAAGAAACTAATTCTTGTGCAGAGCATATTCTTTCGAAGTCACAAAATGAGGGAACGGGAGGCATTCAGTTGCCGCAAAGTCAATGCAGCACGCGTAATTGCAACACAACAGGCGGTAAGCAGAACAAAACAGATGGAGTAGACTATCGGGCAACGCCTGTATGCCGCAGAAAAGTTCCTGGTCCCCTCAATTCTGTCGTTTCCGTGGACGTCAGATTCAGTAGTAGACAACTGATGTTTATAAACTAAAGTCTGTAATCAAAAATATTATTACGAGTAGCAAATAACTTGGAGAGCATTGCTTTAAGGAGACAGATTGAATGAAAGAGAGTGAGAGCGCTAAGCGAGAGTATAAACGTTTTTGTTTCGAGAACTGTTAAAACTTTTGACACTTCATTGCAGGAAAGTTGATATACTGTGATACTTTTATACACTGCCTGAATACTGACATTATTATAAGTCGGATGACACATAAAGAATATGTATACTTGATCCGCCCGACAAGAAGCTTGCATATAGCCATGTCCCTCCTGAAAATAGATGATTCTTCGGTGACCATACATTTTATTGAAATACTAACAAAGGCAAAAATAGTTTTCACATTGATACGAACGCAAGTATTAATTATTATTTTTCATTCCCGAAACATAAATGACTACCCTCGTACCAATATAACATTGTGGCGATTGCTAACTCGATCTTTGTGGCAGTATATTAAGACGGCGGGAGTAAGATGGTTTTGTGTTTTAAGGCGTGCCATCGATGGGCGTTACTTATGGTACTCAAGATGAAATTATTATAAGCAAGAACTGAGCAGATGGAAACCACGAAAAGCAGACATGAACAAAAAATGCAACTACATTCAAAGGTGTTGAAGTTTATTAAGTTGAATAAATAATGCAATTTGTTGAAATTAATTTGTAGATTTATGGAATCAACATTGGACATATGTACGGTGTGAAAGATCTTTTGCTTGAGTGCATCAATCTTCGTCAATCATATAACGAAGTGCAAAACAATAAAATCAATTTGAGCATAGCTAGTACGGCAGAACAGGCAGAAGAAACTGGATTACGTTAAGCCAAACATTGCAACTATCAAGACTAGCGTCAGTCGAAAACCAACTGGCCTGTTCGAAATCGATGACACTGACTCAAAAGCTCCAGTCATGCCCAACAATCATTTGCAATCCCAGCTGAAGCATTTCCACCGATCAGCCTACTGGGAACAAAATGACCCTTACCTTAATGAAGCTAAAGGACCACAAAGTTACTGGACCAAACGCCATCTCACGCGTCTCATACCCCATTATTCGTGAGGCAGGAATATCTGTGACAATCCCAGATGACTGGAAGGAGGAGTAGATCATTATTATTCCAAAAATAGGACTCTCAGTCAATGTAAAAACAAAAAGAACTGGCTTTTATCTTCTTAGTCACAATCTAGCCAGCATTAAACAGCCCAATTACAGCGAGAAAAGAACGAGTTCCGACCAAACTGATTTGGGCACTACATCAACACACTACGCATGATTGTGGAAAAATTGGTGGAGTGGAGTTCCCTGTTATATCTACTTTGTGTAGGGCTCGAACGCAAGTTTGACACCATCAGCAGTTTCGCGATATGGAGCTCACTGTGCAGTTGTATTGTCTCAGACGAAATCATTGATGCAGCTCTCACCGTGCGGTTTAAAAACAACCAATTTCAGCGCTAAATTTACCCTTAAAATTTACATTTATGCTCCAACTATGAGCGATACTTTAAGTCACACAACACCTTTGACCTTGATTTTCCTCCAATATTGTATCTTACAAACGAATATAAAAAGTTGGTTGAGAAAATAGTACAAACGAATTTTTGGAACAAGTCCATGCATACCAAAAAAGGTTGCGAGCTATGGCATAGATATTCTTGGAAGTCTATGGGGAGACTGTAAGGTTAGGTCTTTTTCTGAAACTTGTCTGAGCGAATGCTCTTCGCACTCTTTTCACTCAGTTGGATAAAGGTCTCTATTGAATGGAAGTGAACGATTTATTTAGCATATTTAAGAACAAAATCAATATTTTTGCTTTAACAATCTAAAATATTACCTGAAGCTATCTGGAGCGATGACGGGAAAAGTCTCATTCTCTCTGGCACAGAATCTACATTGAAGGGAGTTGTATACAATCAACATTTTAAGTTGATTCCTAGCTAGCAGGAGTATGATTTTTACCCTTACACGGCTTATAGCTCGCTATGACTCTTGCTTTTCATAGCCCATAGCCACCCATACCAGAAAAGTTCTGTTATATTGGCTAAGCACTCTAGAAAGTTTTTTGCTTCTTGCACTAGCTTGGATTTGAAATTTAGTTAAGTACCTTAACATCATCTAACTGTCTGATAGTGTCGCAGTATCATGATTGTTATAGCCTCTACCTCTATGTTGGAATATTTGCACATAGACTCAGAGTGTTCAAGTCTTGGACCAACTAATATCAGGCATAAATAATTGTTTCATCTCTATACCACTTCATTGCGGTAACAGTGTATAGGATCGCTTTGAAGTTCAGAATTTCTTGTCGAACTAATTAGTTATGAAGTTCCGATCAATACGTGTCTTGTCATGGACTGGACTTATGTCAGAATGATATTTGAGGTGTTTCTACATCCGTCGACTAGCAGTCTCAAAACTAAAATGGTGTCAGATCTAGATCTTTGTAGAGATGTTAACTCATTGATGACTGTGACCGGTTTCGCCTTATGGAAGCACATATCATATTATATAAACAGAGCAAGTTTCTTGGCCATGATTTCGGTCTGTCTACAGACCATTATTTCCTTGTTTGCATTTCCGTCTAGTATTTTTCTGCTTTTAATTGAAGATATTAATTATTTTGCAGCTTTGAATTATCTTTTGTAACATATTTCGTTCTAGGTTTGATATTTTTTGCTAGATTTGACATGTACTAAAGAATATATGAATGTTAATCTCAAAAATGGTTTTTATTTATTTTATTTTACATTTTATATTTTTATTTTAGTTTATATTTTATGTGATTAAACTTGTTGTAAATAGTTAAATTGCAGCGTATTTTCTCTTATGTCCATTACTCACTCCAAGTCCACACCCTCCCCATTAATCTGTATTTGTATACTAATATCTGGCGGCGATGAAACCGTGGAATCATTGGAAGCCTGCGCCACCACCATCGGGCGATGGGTTTGCCTTGGAGGCAGCGCTCGCAGTGAAATATCGCTTTCACGACGCGAAGAGAAGCGACGCCGGGTGCTGGCCACAAAGTTTAAATTGTTAGAGTTGCCTTCGCGCTGACGCTGTCGCGATTGAGCATACGCAGCTTCTGTAAGATCCTGCAAAGCGTTGTTGCTACTGTGTCGCACTATAGCATTGAAGCCCAAATTGGTTGGCCGCTCTGTGGTCTCTGCGGCGGTCGTCTGTTGCTGTTCTTCCAGTTCACGCCTCAATTGTTGCCTACCGAAAAAACCGTTCGAGTAACGTCCATCAGCGGAGTGCGAACGGCGCTGACGCATAGTTTCACGTACACCCAAGAGATTCTGTTAAAATGGTAAAAATTAAAATTCTTCAATGCGAATAATCATTGCGTTTTAATGACAAACCTGCTGCATCTCATTTTTGCGCAAACGACGCAGACCCTGCAAACCATGTTGTTCCTCCAGTTTGTTTGTCATCTGCGACATCCAATCGCGTGCATGTTGCAGTGACATCGAGGATTGCGAACGTTCTGGCAGGCGTGCAGGAAAGAGTGTATCACGTTCGCCGACCGCACTGCCGGAATCTAGTACGAAAACGCGCGGAAAATCAATCACGAAATCACGACTGCGTATGAGATCGGTAAGTGCACTAGTGCCGCCTGCTCCACCGCCACCAGTAGTAACGAGTGCATTGCTAGGTATGGCATTAGACGTTGCACCACTGGCCTCTGCGCCGGCAGCAAGTACGGCTTGATTTCTACGTTCCGGTTCATATTCCAATATGCTCTCCTCACTTCCAAGAAACTGCCATAAGAAAGTGAAAGACATTAAATAAATTTGCAAAATACACAAAAGCTGACAACTTTTTGATGATAAGCATTTAGCAATAGCAATTGACTAATTATCTAATATAGTAATAAGCAACAGCATATAATTTTATGTTTTTTTTACATTTTTATTTGAAATTTATTGTAATTTTCTATATACATATATGTATATACATATGTATATATATATATATATATATATATATATTAATCGATTTATGTTTTAGAAAAAATCACGTTTCTATAACGTTTACTAACTAAACACGTACTACATATAGAGCTAAGCTTAGCTTCATACACACTCATTAGTTATTCAATGTTCAATACTCAAAATAAACATAATCGGCTTAGGATATCTAGCAGCCCTTAAGTACTTTCTGCGGCGCATCATCTGAACTTGAGTAAAGCCTACAGCGAGCAACAAATGAAAATTATAGATAAAAATAAAAATAAGACATAATATTTAATCTAAGATAAAAAATATAATAATCACTAAGAAGCAAATACTTTGGCACCATGCGTTTTCTCATATTTAAATGTCGCATTAAAGATCGCGCGCGCATTCCCTGTGGGAATGCGGGCTTGTGTGCGTGACTAGCAAAACAGGCGCAGATTTTGCTACAAATCAAATCAGATGTGAGTTGATGGTGTATCGACAATCGGTAATTGGTTCTGGTTTTCTTCATCGCTCTACACGTGTTTCTAAGTAAACTACTAGCGCTTAAATTCGAACTTAAACAATACACTTAAACATTTATTTATGTAGGTTTTAGTCAGATTACAACTCTGCTTGGCGACTGACTGATTTTCATGAACTATGTTATACAATTTCGATTTTTCTCTTTTTTTTTCTTTTGCGTTTCATGTAGAAGCAACTATTTATAAAGTAATAAAAATAATATATATATCGGAGTCTCTTAAGTAGTTCAAAGCAATCTCAAACGCACAAAGACTTTTCGGCAACACTTGTTGCGTCGCCATTTTGTCTAATTTGGCGTTAAAATCGCAAAGTTTTTTACGCATATTTACACAGAAAAAAAAAAAAGTGAGGATAAAAGAAATAATAAGAAGAGAACTTAAAGCCAAATGAAACCAGCAATGAAACTTTTTGCGTTTTAAACATCGGTGACCTGGCGACTGGCAGTGGATGATGACGCCTGCGACAACACAGTGGCGGGCGCCGAATTGCGGCGTCCGCCATTTTGTTGCTGCGTCTGCTGATCTTGATGGTTATTACTACTACTAGTGCTACTACTACTATTTGGCAGCTGTTCTAGCGTGTTGATTTGCTGCTGCAGTGTCGACTGCCGTGTCTGAATCGCAACATTATCAGCGGCAGCGGCAGGAGACGGACGCGTTGACACAACCAACACTGGTACATCGAGACTAGCATGAATATGATGTAGATGCTGCGGCTGCTGATCGGGCACTACATGCGCATAGTTGGCGGGCGCTATGTGCAGCGGAGAGGGAGTTTGCTGTATCTGATCACCCACCACATAGCCGTAGAATTTGAGCACGTCCAGTTTGCACATGGGACAGGTGCGGTGCTCAATGAGCCACGGATCGATGCAAGTCTTGTGAAATTCATGCCTTTAGGAAAATGAAATATTTATTTTTTTATTGAATTTATAGAACTATGCGCTACTTACTTGCACGGCAGTATGCGTATAATGTCCGATGGTTTGTAGGCTTCAATGCAGATGGCACAGCAATCACCGTCGAGATCCTTTTCATCTGTCATTTTGCCTGTTTTGGTGGGTATCTTCATGATGGCCTTCTTTGTAACCGAACAGAGATTGCGCTTTTCGAATGGAAACATAATAATAATAATTTCAATGATGTATTGAAGCTTATGTGTAACTTACAGATTGCTGATCCTTTGCCTGCAGATAGCGGAATCTTTGTATATAGTAGAAGATCAGCCAAACAAGTGATATAATCATTAACACAATAAATGAGATGGATACAAATAGCACGGAGGTACTGCAAATATGGAAGAAGAAGAAGAAGAAACATAAAAAATAAGACTTTTTTTAATTTACATATGAAATAAATATAATAAATGGACCAATAGGTATACTAAAAAGTATTGACTCATTTTAATTTATTTATTTAACTCTAATGGCCTAATGTGCAGACTATGAAACAGATTGGTGAAAGATGTACAGAAATTCTAAATATCATTGAGTTTTTTGGGGCTTACATATCTTCGAAATATTTTACAGTCTGAACAGCTCTGATGATCTGCCGCAAGAAATAAAATAGTCTGAGCAGACTTTAAGATCAAAGTTTGAAACAATTTTTTTAAGGCCAAACTAAATGAGAAACTTCAGTTACTTGAGTCAAAATGAAAATCGATCATTTATTTTATCACCAAACAAAAAAAATATGAAATTTTTTCTAAGCAAACAGACTACAGCATAAACCTCACAATTACAGAATCAAGAGTTAAAAAAAAAAAAAGTCATTTGGTGAAACTACTGTCTGGAAAAACCTAGATCACAAGTGAGGAAGTTATAAAACGTAGCTAAAAGCGGTAGTAAATGGAAAGATTATAGCGTGGAGTACATTCTTTATAATAAAGATATAAGAAGAGCTAAACCGAGGAACTACAGATCTTTCTATAAGAGGTGAAGAAAAAGGACGCAGACCTCCGCAAAGTTTTGGAACCAAAAAGCTAAACGAGATCAAGTCACATTGTTCTTCTGAATCTAACGGTAGCAATGGAGTACATATAAATCACCACACGTGCCTTCTAAATTATGGTCTAGTAGAAAGGAGTATTAATCCCATCATAATGAATTGAATAGAGGGTTCTTTCAGCAAAGGTCGTTTAAAAATGTGCTTAAAAATATTAATTCAGCCTCGTTGTTTCAATTTACTTTATTGGCAGTTGTACCCTTCTAGAAAAGAAAAAGTTCCTTTCAAAGTATTTTAACTACAACGATTACAAATTGCTGCAAAAATTGACTTTTTGAAATTACTTTTAATAAGACCTAAAGGAAGTTGTAGCTCTAGTCGAGAAGAGTAAAAATAACCTCAAGATATAAAAATCTGTTCTTACCTATTTTTGTATACTGAATAATTTATAGATCCGCATTTGTGGGTCCTATGTTAAATACGACTATAGCTATGAAAAGGAAATTGCTTGCTCTTTCAGTTGATTCAATGTGGTTCCTACAACTATTTGGGTTCTACAAGCATATTTAAATTAAAAGATAAACCTTGTCAAAGTAGTACTTTTGGCCATTTTATAAGTGCTTTGTAAATATCTTTTATTTATTGCATCCAGTACTTTCTACCATATCTTTTATTTTATATGTTTCCTCAAACTTCCAATAAAAGAAATTTTTGATTTATTACATTCAAAAAACTGTTAAATTTTTTTCCGAACTGATGCCGCACATTTTTCTCGAACTGATGAACTCTGATAGGCAGCGCCATCTAGCTGTCACTTCTGCATACGAGTATTTGGTGTTAGATGATGCGGTTAACCGCTTCAAAACCGGTTATGCACGTTTTAATGGTCATGCTGTATAATTTAATAGTCGTTATAATTCAAATTTCAGTGTTGGCTGC
Source organism: Leucophenga maculata (assembly GCA_035044805.1). Taxonomy (NCBI): domain Eukaryota; kingdom Metazoa; phylum Arthropoda; class Insecta; order Diptera; family Drosophilidae; genus Leucophenga; species Leucophenga maculata. The sequence goes on along the minus strand of JAWNNP010001279.1, from coordinate 796,676 downwards.
TTTCCTTAATTTAATTGTTTTATGATCGCCTTTATTTAAAGTATTTCAGATTTGTGATTGAATAAATTGTGTCAAATTCAAACATGGTTTTATGCTATTTTCCATTAGGGAGTTTGTAGGGTCAAACATGCTACCGAAGTCTGTGGATGTTCGTTAATTTTTTTGCAATATTAAAAGCGCATTAGGAACAGTAATGACATCAATTTTGTTGCAATACGATTTTGGCATTGTTTTGAAGGCAACATAACACACAAAATATCTTATATTTATATTAACTACATTTTCTTTTAATTAAATCTGTTTAATTATCTTCTTCAACTCGAATTCTATTTGATTGACATTAAATCTTCACAATTGCTAATACTATTAGCCTGAACTTTCTCCTAGTTTTGCAAACATATTGTTAAACTAAACGACAGAAGGATTATTGTTGCTGCCGCCTTTTTGCCTTAAAACAGCTAACGAATTTTATCCACCAATAAAAGACTTTTCTACCAAAAATTGTATGTATTTAGTTTTTGTAAGAAATCAACTTTTTAGGGGCCTTTGTGTTCCTTATGAATCCAGTAAATCCATAAAATTTGAATATTTTGCTGTGTACATGACTTAAAATTAAGAGCATTCTAGCATTGAGATTGCTATTGATATAGTATCAGATGCAGTATATTATAATACAGTTTCTGTAATAGTATAAAAATAATATAAAACAATTTCTAAAAATGGATTAAAATATCTTTTAAATTAATTAAATTTGATAACATATAATTAAAATTTAAACACTTATCGTAACAAAAAATACTATGAAAAAAAAATAATTTCCAATTTCTACGTTTGGAGACGCCGGGGTTTGAACCCGGGACTTCTCACATGCGAAGCGAGCGCTCTACCACTGAGCTACGTCCCCTAACGGTGAAAGTCTGGCAAAAAACTGGGACATTTTTTTTAAAATTTTTTTTATGCCAATGTGCACAACATCATTCAAAAAAAATTTAATTCATTTATTTTGCACAGTAAAATTTTTTTTGTAATTTTAATTTAAAAAAAAATATTTTTTTTATTTTTGCTGTGCTTTGAACCCGCGACAGCATTTTTCTTCACAGTCTGCTTGCCGCAGATTAGACAACACAGCCAACTTAAAATTTGTTGTAAAATTTATCACAAATTTTGTTGCTTATTTCTTGTTTAGCATTCGGCACTTTTATTTACAATGGGGACGTAGCTCAGTGGTAGAGCGCTCGCTTCGCATGTGAGAAGTCCCGGGTTCAAACCCCGGCGTCTCCAATCGAAATGACTTTATATGTTGTGATTTTTTTTTGTCTATTTGGTTGCATTGGAAATAAACTACTATGCTTAAATATTAAAAATTTTTTTTTCTGAAAAAAAAAAAAAATATTTTTTTTTGATAAACAATGTTTTCTGACATCTATAAAAAAAGCCAAAAATATTAAATAAAATGAGTATCACGAACAACAAGTGGAGACGCCGGGGTTTGAACCCGGGACTTCTCACATGCGAAGCGAGCGCTCTACCACTGAGCTACGTCCCCGCGATAAATTTTTTGTGTCGCATGCTAAACAAGAAATGAGCAAGAACATTTGTGATAAAATTTACAACAAATTGTAAGTTGGCTGTGTTGTCTAATGTGCGGCATGCAGAGTGTGAAGCAGAAGTAATGTCGCAGGTTCAAGGCTCAGCAGAAATAAAAAATTTTTTTTTTTTTTAAATGAGTTAAAAAAAATTGTACTGTGCAAAATAAATAAATTTAATTTTTTTTTCAATGAATTTGTGCACATTGACATTAAGAATTAAAAAAAAAAAAAAAAAAAATCCCACAGTTTTTTGCCAAACTTTCACCGTTAGGGGACGTAGCTCAGTGGTAGAGCGCTCGCTTCGCATGTGAGAAGTCCCGGGTTCAAACCCCGGCGTCTCCAATTGATGAAACAATTTTTTTTTATTAAAAGGAATTTTTTTTAAACAGTTTTTTTTAATCGAATGCTTGTAAATAGTTTATTTTTCGAAAATTTTTCGAAAAGACCAAACGACATCACTCGCTAACTATTTTTGGAACATTTTCCCCAATTATCATAGAATCACTGAATTATTTCAATAGGAATTCAATGGAATATTATAATTTTAAATGGTTTTTGGACAAAAACACAAAATATACTTTTAATATTTGCAAATAATAATTAAGTATTAAAATTTATATAAAAATAAATATCATATTCGCTTGACTTTTTTTTTTTTTTTCGAAAGGTTTCTAAGAGAAACATTATGCCAACATTTTTCTAAAATGATGCGTCTAACAGTTAAAGCTATCGGACCAATCACAATGTTCCATTCTTTCTGAATTTGTCTTGAAAACATTAAACAAATAACCCTTTAAAGGAAAAAGTTAAAATTTTAAAATTTTTTTTTAAATTCTATTTACTTCTTTTTTAAATTTTTGTCGAAATCAATATATGTATACATATATGTAGAGATATACATATATGTATCTACAAAAGTTTTCAGAAATTAATTTACCAACTCAACAAACTTGTAGCACTTTAGTTGTTCAAAACATTTTTACACAAAGAAATGTGCGCAGTATCTGCTGGTGGCCACATCCTGATCATTTTAATGAGTTTTATGCAGACAGACGGAGGAACATGGCTATAATGGCTCAGTGTAGAGCAGTGTAATTTTTTATACTATTCACAATCTTATCGTATTGCCTGGCTTTATTAGATTGTTTATACAGTTGAAAAATACTGAAAAGTAGCAGTTTTCAAAGTTGTTAAACATTTTAATACGCTACACTTTATAAATTTGTCATCGTTTAAAAGAAAGTAACGGTTTGTCGTTATAGTCTGATATGTAAGGCCATTTTTTATAAATACTTCGAGTAATATTTACTAGCAAACAATTGTTTCTACATACACTTCATTCCGCTTGCCTATGCGCTATTATTATTTAAAGTAGAAACAATGACTTACCGATTCAGCGTGCTTATAGGTCGCATACCGTTGCGGCCCTCGATAATACCAATGGTGACATCTTGGCCCTTATCGACCAAATTGGCCAATTCAATGCCGATTTTCTGATAAGTTATCACAGCTGTTATATCGCCTATAAAATAAAAAAAAAAAAAAAAAAAAAACAATATTAAAATACGCAGTTCCACAAGTTAATGCATGTCTAGACTTCACTCACGGTTCTTGCCCTTGATTTGCATCTTCTCAAGCTGCATGACCTGCTTGTCATTGTAGATAATAACTCCGATGGCGTGCTGTGCATGTACATGTTTGACTTTGTCCTCAAATGTGCAACGGCCACGTCGCACCAACGCAATCCAAGGCACACCCTTCGGAGGCGTAGCTGTGCCCCGTGTACCAGCTATATGCGGCGTACACGCATAGTCATCGCTTGCATCGTCTACATTGCTTATATGCACCAGTTTAGCACCAGCGATGGTCATAATTTTGCCTTCGCCATAGCGTGCCTGCTCCTCCTTGTTATCGATCTCGAAACTTTCTAGGCCAGTGGTGTAGGACCAGTTAAGAAAAGCATAATTATAGACATCCATAGCGATGCGTTCTTCGGCAAATGTGTGCGTTGCATTCACAGTACGGAAGTATCGTTCCAGATCCTGATTGGCAATTGACATTGCTGCCACAAAAGTCGTCGTGGTTGTGGTCGAGATCAGTGGTGGCAATCCACCGAGCAGCAGCGTCATGCTGCTCAGTGCTATCAACAGCGCCTTGGTGTAGTACATTTTGAAAATACGTTTGACTTATTCTATAAGCAGTTTCGTTGCTTGTCTATGCACTACTAATTTAGTGTTCTTCTCAGTTTTGTATCTCTCTCACAATCTAATATCTAGTTACTCCAAATTTTCTTCGAGATCTTTGATTTTGCGGCATTTGTTTGATTGAATGTTAACTTGCTTTTAGTTTAGTTCACGAACGTTGTCCAATCTTCTTTGCAAACGCAATATTTCTGAAACAAGAAATTGAAGTTGATTAGTCCAGAAATGTTTGTATATAGTCAGTCTAATTTGTTAATCGTTTACGATTTGATAATCAATTAAAACTAAGAGTGTGCCGTGCTGAAACGATGAAACGAAATAACCGGCAATGCACGGGAAATTTGCTGCATATGTACTAGTAATACTTCCCAATTTTGTTCCTTCTACATTAAAAATAAGCAAACGTACAAACACTAATTCTTTTATTTATATAGCAGATACGTATTTCAGCCATATTTTGAATTCCGAATGGTTGGTTTTCGAATCAACGTAATAGACTTCAAATTAATAAAATTGTTTTTCGGCCGAATCCAATTAAATTTGTAGCGCGTTTAGTTGGCTATCGCCTGGAGCTATCGCCTATGGTTTGCTTACTCTTTTCCGTCTTAACTATTTGGCGACTACTGGTAAACTTTCTGTTTATGCTTTCGATGGTAGATTATTTATAATTACTTGTTATATTGTTCCACAATAGAAATTAAGATAGTAAATAAGTTTTTGTGTCATTTAAACTGATGAGAGGGAAGCTAAATGTAAATTTAAACAAGTGAAAAATGTTGACCTCTTTTAGCTGAGAAGCTTTCATACTCCACATAAAAGTGTATACCATATTAGCCGACATTTTTGCTTCTATATTGCCAACAATTTTCCAAGAGACCTTTTTTTCAATTAGTTTATGTACTTTATTCTGCTGCATCATATAGTTGGTAAAATCTAACGAGCTTTATATATAAGGATTAGTTGGATCTTTTTTCTCGTAGTGTCTTTTATATATGAATCAGAATTTAAATGAATAATTAGTAAAATTAATAAAATTCCGATGTTTCGGTTTTCAATTCCGACTGAATCCGTATCGATTTGTAAACAAACGTTTTCATTTCGGTTCGATAACAATTATTAATCGGCGTGAACAATTATTTTCAATTTATTTTTCATGAACGTAAATTTAAAGTAAACAATCTAGTGCCAATGGTTTTCGGGTATACTCATATGTGTTATTGCAGGCTGAAACCAGAAATTATTGGCTGAGAGTAAAATTTTTCATTTAATGACATACATTTGTGAATTGTTTAAAATGACAATCAGTTGGATAGCGTAATAACGGGCAGTAGTTATCGATAAAAGGGCTGTCATCATTCTGAATATTGAGCTACAATTATTTGCCAATTACTATTCATTTGGACAATTCATAGTTTTCATCATTCATCATTTTCAAATCGAAAAATGTAGTCTTTATTCCACTTCTCTGTAGTTGTTATTGAAATGTCTAAAGCTTTCATAATTATGCATAAGCAAAAACTTGTTCATTCATGTATAAAAACTAACTGAAAGGAGGCTATCGAAAAACGAAGCACCATAATATATTTGCCTGAATTCGTTTCATCCAGATAAAAGGTGAAGCAGCCCACACAACAAGCATTCGCACAGATGCAGGCGTCAAAATATCTAAAGTTTTATTTGCATTTATTTATTTTGTCTCCTTTTTTTTTTAGAAATGTCAGTTGAACGCAGTATCAAATGCATAAAACTTAATTTATCGCATGAAAAATAAAAAAAAAAAAAAACAAGAAAGATTGTAGCATTCAAGTGTGTTCGACTTTAAGATACCCTCTATCTATACGACTTTTTATTTGAACTAATCTGAAGAAGAAAACATTTCATACAAAACTGAAAATCGGGCAAGATTGTGGAAAAGATACATTAACGAAAGATACACCAATCTTGAAGTTTTTTGGTTCTATATTAATAAAAAATCAATAGATTGAGTGATTAGATTGTATATATATATATATATATATATATATATATATAGTGGTTGGCACAGTCATTAATAGACTTTATATATGAATACGTAAGTCTAAATATCTAAAATTTAATATCTTCAAGTCAGGAATACATCTTTATTCATATAGACAGCTAAACAGACGGACATACAAAAACATCGTAGCTAGTTTGATGTTGATCTAGAATATATATATATTCTATATATATATATTATAAATATATATATTCTATATATATATATTATATATATATATATTTATATATATATATATATATATATATATATGCTTAACGACATCGGTCATCCTTTCGTTTGGTTGTGGCATATACTTGCACAATCTTAATAAACATTTTCCCTTATGGGTACAGGGTATCAAAATAAAGCAGATTAAAACTTGAGTATGTAATTGAATATGTTTATATGTACGAGGGTTGTTTTATTTGTTACAAAGAAATAAGCGAAAAATCTAACGAATAAAATTAATAAACTTTGGTAATACATATTCGTTTAAGCTGATTCTCTGCGCCCCGTAAAAACTATTGTGAAAATAAATGTTGCGTCTATATAGACAGCCAAACCGTCCTTACTCTACCAATGGATCATACTTTCGATCTCAATAACATATGTATATACCAAATGTAATCCCTTTACCTCAAATGTATGCAAAGATATGAAGAAATTTGGTTATTGCTTATATGGTGTGCGAGGCATCGCTCGCTCCATCCGATTTTGTTAGAACTCACCATGCAAATCTATTCTGAGTTTTTTCTATGTAAAAATTTTATTGATGCGGCTAGTTTTGCTAAAAACAACAAATTTTGGGTTACCTTATGAAAATCCTTATCAAATATTCCATTTAGGTCCAGATCGGACCTTTAAAAAGGGTAGCTCCAAATACAAATCTGTCAAACCTGTCTGAGTCATTATATGGAAAACGTTTTAATGTTTTTGTTTATTTAGCTAGAATTGTCAAATTTGGTGTACATACCATGCATGATTTGTAAGGCCAATATAGGACATTTAACAGGGGGTATGCCTTATACGAACCGTTATGTATAGGGTGTCTAGTAGTTGGATTCACTCGATGTCATGGTTCTTTTTTTATATTAGAGACTTGTACTACTCTAATTAAATGTATATGCATAGATTTATTATGTAAACTTTATTACTAACCTTTGAGGGGTAGTAATCCAAAATGGGTGTATCTTACTTTATTTCTAGTAAAATATTTCATATATGTTCAAATCCGTTCATTAGAAAGGATTCCCCTTTCTAGGTTTTTTTAAGAAAAACATATTCTTCAGCATTGAATGACAATTTTGTTATATTATCCAAAAAAATTTATCACACATGGATTCCCAGTTATGAATATATCGCCTATACAAATTTAATGGTTGAATAGGGGTATAGGGTATCTTGTTTTTTTATATATATATATATATTAAGCTGATACTTGGCAACTGTACTTACCCTGCCACGCTCTTTTAAGAGGGCACCCCCATATAAACAGTCTACCAACTTTTGCCATTTTATATCCATCCACCTAATGCAGTCAATTCTAACCTAAATGTTATTGGATTCTTATGATCCAACATGTTACCTTGATTGATCCGCCATTGTCTAAACTACTGGGTTGATTCTATTGCCGCCTATTAGAAAATATTTACATTTAATAATATCGCCGACGAATTTGTATGATTTTTGATATAGCAATAGATGGAACATAGGCTCTTTTCTAAAAATCGGAAAGGACAATGAACTACCCCCCCATTTGAGCGGTTAACAAAATTTGTCATATCTTTGCATCCACTTGAGTTAAAGCGATGAAATTTGATGTACATGGTAATGTGATAGAAAGAAGTAAGTTACATTAGACAATTATGAGCAGTTGAGCTTAACTTGACGCGAGCGAAGTCGGAGGAATAATATTTGCACATATGTAATTAAATTGTAAGAACTTATTAAACCTTATTAAAACTTATTTAACCTTCCTCGAAAATAAGTTAATATTTTTATCGTCGCCAGAGGAGTGCGCTCTGCATCACGCCAACGCTTAGCGAGTTACCACTTTTTAATAGTATTGGAAGCAAACTGGTTAGCTGCTATAGTGACTACCCAAACTTCTCTGCTTTAGTTCGCTTGGCTGTGACATGCTTATATTGTCTGGTCGTCCGTCCATGTAGACGTATGATTTCTGTCTACTTGTCAGTCCTGGCGTCATCCTTGCCGTTGTTGTCGTGCCGGCTTTATGGTTCCAGAAAGTCGTTTCATTGCTGTATGCATACACAATTTTCAATGCGACTCTTAATATACATATATAGAAATCTTATATACATACATATTTAGTTGTATTTCAATGTCGAACGCCTACGCAATTATCTTGAAACATTCTTTAGCACTTCCTTTAGTAATTTCATAAACAATTATCCAACTATTATATTGTTGTAAATTTATTTAGTAATGTTTTATGCAAATATTTGTCTAATTCATTTTCAGCAATCTTCACGTTTTAAAAAATTTGTATTTAGAAAATTTTGCTGGCTCACTGCCAAAAAAAAAAAAAATGAAAAAAAAAAGATAGAGATTCCCATCAGATGAGATTGAGCAGTTTTAGACAATATAATCTATATGGCATTCTTTTTGTAGAAATTTTTATATGTTGACTTTATTGAATTTATTTGTTTATTTACTTTTTAAAAGATACAACAGCTCGCAAATATAATTAGGCGCGTTATTTCCAATGAATATTCTTGGGTTTTCTATGTTTATGCTTTTCAATTGGCAGATAAAAATTTTTTTTGACAGCATTTTTTGTTATATAAGTACATCTCTTAAGTACTTTGATGGGTGAAATAAATACAAATTAAAAATCCCCTAAAATGTGCGGCAAATAGTTCGAAGTTCTATGAAATCAATTTAGTAAAAATAATATTAAATTTTTCACATACTCAAGGAAAAAAAAGAAACATGATTGAACCACTTCAGAGATTTAAGTTTACGAAGATGCTCTTAATTTATTTCAGTTTTCTATGCCATTTAAGAATTCATAGTCAAATCAAATATCTAAGGAAACGAATGTAGCTGTAGGGTATACTAAGGCGTTTAAAAAAGCTTTCAATTTAATTAGTTAATTTTATCGAATGAAAGTCTGTCTGGGCACAATTTCCATTAACTTCGAGATATTGATTTGAAAGTTGGTATGGAGGTCTTTTACGAACAGTAGAAACATTATAAATAAAATGAAAGTTATGTGCCCAACAGAAGGTACCGCTCATATACAAAATACATTTAATGTAAACAATAAATTTCAAAATAATTTTTTTTACTTAAAATTTTTCAAATATATTGCATAATTTCTATGCAGGGTATTTAAATAAATGTTCAAATCTGCTGTCAAAAACATATTCATTTGGCAAATAAAAAAAAAAACAAAAAAAAAATTATTGCGTAAAATAAAATTGCGCTAAATATAAAATAACTAAAATATTTCAAACTTGCTGTCGAAGTATAAAAATAAAAATTTAAAAACAGCCGAAACGTGATTTGCAAAAACGTGCTTCAAAATTTAATTAGTTTAGTTTATTTTTCGTTTGTGATATTTTGGTTTATTTTTTTTTTTGTTTTTTTTTTGTCTTTGCTAGTTTTAGTATTTTTTTTTTTAAGTAAAAATTGTTTCTGAGATGTTAAATAAATAATATATTTTGCATACTAATTTGCTTAGCATGCCGTGCAAATTTATGCGATTTTTTTTTTTATTTTTTTATTTATTTATAATTCTTTGCTTTTTGATGTGAAGCTGTTGCTTGGCATAAAAAAGATGAAGTCCAATTCCGAAAAGGAACAAAAGTCTCTTAATACTGTTTAAATTAGTCAATCAATTATGCAGTGCGAGTCACGCGAGTCACTTCCTCTTTGTTTGAATGAGAAGGAACTCTTAGCATGACAATAATTAATTATTGAAATAATAAATAATTATATATACATATATTTTAATTATAGTTGCCCTTCACCGTCATACTAGATTTATTACTTAATAGCAAAGCGACATTACATCTTTCAACATCAATATGTATCTCAATTACCAACATGAACCAACATTGTTTGCCATTATTTTCTGCTCACACCTTTGTATAGCAACCGCTTGAACCATATGAATACGAGTACATCATGGTGCATATACTATACGTACAATATATATATATATATATACTCGTAAGTAATAATGAATGTCAGTTCATTTGTAGTACAGCAGCCTTAACCTCAACTGTAGACCGATTAAGGAACGAACAAACGACAGCACATGCAAACAAAATCTCGGCTGGGCTGTGATATTCAGGTCACTTCTTTATTGTCTGCATTTTCCAACAGAAACAGAAACAGCAACAGCAACAGAATGAAAATGAAGATAGCCAGAATGTACCAGCGAACAATATAATGAATTGAAATAAGTTAGGGTATGAGTTGAAAAAATAACCATTAGCAGTTTTCACTCTTGGCACACGCCACCGAGTATTTGTGTAGCTCATACCCGGCTAGCAGCTACAAGAGACAACAAAGGCAAATAAGTGGTCGTCGAAATGCTTTGTTGGCACACTCGAGAGTCAAGAGTATGAAAAACAACAACGAAAGTAAATAGTGCCAGAAATCAATAGTTTTATGTTGCTGATAATGCCAATAGTTGTAATAAGCTTGTTTTATGTTTATATTTGGCGAAAAAGCTTCATACATTAAAAGATTAGAAAAAAAAAAACATTTAATTCGTTATCAAAATAGGTGGGAGTGGTCTGCGAAGTAGTTAGGAAATATTTTAAAGACATTTTGTTTAAAGAACTGAATAAATTATGGCCTTGATTTATAAGTACTGGTCTGGAAACACTTGAAATAGCCCAAGTAATAGGTTTAATTTGGTAGAACCCGAAATTAAAGCCATCTTCTTCACGACCATAAATTAGTGCGTATTGTAGGGCGTCGTAAGCTCTATGTGTTTCTACGATGTATTGCAGCTGATTATAGCGAGTGCGCAATGCAATATCACGAAAGAGCTCCAGCACGCATGGTTTACATGGAGGTCCGAAATTTGATTGGAGGACGCCGAAATAGAGGACGAACGGGCACGTGCTGGAATGAACAAGTATGGAGAGATCTCTCCGTACTTGGCATTCAAAACGACTATGAAGGCTGGTGTGCCTTCCCAGATGCGGCCATGACCGGTAGACGGTTGACGGCCATTTAAGTAAGTAAGTATAGAATATATTACGGCTTGCAACCGAATCTGTATTTTATTTTTTATTGAAATTTTTTCACATAGCACGAGATATAACATCCCAAGTTTTCTAAATATTAAGGCCCTGTTTTGTGAAAATGAATGTAACAGGTAGAAATAATGGTCGGAGACCCCCAAAGTTACCACCATTATGGTCAGGAGTGATAGAGGAGTCTGTCCGTCCGTCCGTCCGTCCGTATGTATGAACGAAAGGATCTCGGGAACGGTAATAGATAGAGACTTCGTGTTTTTTGCATTCGACTAGGACTGCTCCGGAATTTCACAAGTTTATTTTAAAAATTGGCCCCTTCCCCCCCTTAGGGTGAAAATTTCTTCGGCACAAAAAAGTGTACCAATATAGAGATAACGCCTCTCTAAGCTAAAATCAAAAAAGTTCATCAAAATCGGATAAGAATTGACGATTTTATAAGCAATTGAATTTGAACGACCCCCCTTTTCTTTTCATTCATATTCGCGCAGTGAGAAGTGGTCATGTGTTTGGTCATAAGCTCGGGAAACATTTAATATGTTTGTTAGGCGACCTGAACTGGTACAGGGCCTCTTACAGTCGGTTAAGCCCGATTGTAATTTTCTTACTTGTTTTTAGTTTAAATGGTTTAAATTTCATTATCCACATAAATCTAACTAGGCTAAGACCTGGGCTAGATAATTTTTAATCCTACTTTTTTATTTTTGTGCTATGTGGAGATGCACCATTATGCTGGAAAATATAAACACCCTGCCCAAAAAATGTCAGTACCTGCCTAACTACTATCTCCCAGTTAAATATTTTACCAGGTTGGCAGCACTGTTTGAGCTAAATCTTTTTTAAAAAAGATATCGAGAGCAGGTAACTGCAGACATGCCAAATATCAAGTCAATTCGGATCCTACCTTAATGGAACGCATAATTACTGGCGACGAGACACAATTACTAAGCAGCAATCATTCGAATAGCGCCCAAAAACCGAAAAAGTCTAGCCAAAGTAGATCAAAAGTGAAGGTGATGCTCATTAGATGTATTTTGAATACGTTCCACATGGTCAGCGGTCAACAAAATGTATTACGTTGGTGTTATGAGGCGTCGTAAATATCCGAATTTATGTACCATAAATTCATGGAGTCTTCATTATGATATTCTGAAGATTTCAATGTGTCGCACTAGTCGCATTCGTCTCAAAATTAAATTTACATCTTGTATTTAGTAAAATTAAAGTTTTAAGAAATCATTTTCGAACGTTGTTTAACATATTCTTAGTTTAAATTATTAAAAATACGAAATGCAAAATAAGGTTGCACTTCCAAATATAATGACATATCTTTGAAAACCAAAACATGTAGCTAACAATAAGTTACACTAGTCCAACTTAAAGTATGTACTTATGTGCATACAAGTTTAGGGTAAACCTAATTGAATAGAACAAGAATAGCATATACGCCATAGGCCATAAATACTCGTAAGATGGCAAGGCATCTGTCGGTCGGTTTAAGTCCCTTGTCTGTGGTACATCAACTAAAAGTAGCGACGCTAAAAATGCAGCTAAGCACTTGGTGGTAATATGTAAACAATAACAGCGGAAAAATAGCGGAAATCACGTTTTCAAGCAAACTACGACGACAACACCGAACCGCGCTATGATGAATGCAACGCTTGATGGCGGCTGACGTGCACAAGTTGGGGAAGGTGATAGTGAGTGGAGGATCGGATTGGATAGGAACAGCGACACCGACACCGACACCACTTCCGATAGCTAACAATGTTGGCATAGCAGTTGCTGGTCATTGGTCAAATTCAATGGGGATTGCGTCCGTAGTGCTTGGCTTGATTTATGACGTCGTAGCCACTTATTTATAATAAACGAATTGCGTTTCTATGTAAATACAAATATAGATTGTGCATGTTATTTGCCCACTGTCGGCTTTTCTTTCCGACATTCTCGACAATTTTCGTTTTAAAGTGCGGAACACATGTTTTTTTGCTGTTGGTATTTCCAAGAATTGACCACAAGTTCAGCAATAGAGTGACATGCTATAAGAAGGAAGCGCACTTGAAAAAAAGTTTTTTGCTGCCTCAAAACGTGACCAATGTGATTTTAATTAAGTTTGAAGTCGTGAACAGTGAAGACAGGGCATAGTTAGAGAATATGCCTATATAATTCCATTCCTCTAAAACGGAAATGTTAGAAAATTTTATATGCTGAACTTAGTTTTATGTGCTTCTCCAAAATCTAAAATTATTTTTAACTTATCGCCTTTTGTGTCCATAAAATTTAGTTGATAAACCTTTAAAAGTAAAGACCTCACCTCAAAATTTAATATTGTTTGTAGAGCATCTTTATGCGTTGTCAAAAATTTTATGCTGCACCCAACAATACGACGTTTTAGGTTTTATTATTTAACATTTGTAGACGGCTGCATTATGACAACGAATCGAGCTGATAGTTGGTTGCATTCCAAAATAAATATTCAAGTGCATTATCGACGAAATAAAATGTATTTATGCCAAAGACACTGTGAACTGTGTACGGGCCGGGCCAATATAAGTAAGTGGCCATCATATGAACGGGTACAAATTTACAAAAAATCAGGCAATTATTGCGCAAACATTTTGCTGTCATTTATGGCTACTCACTGCATGACAATGGGCTGCTAAATGCAGGCTGAAATAAAATATCGAACAAAAAATATTCCAATCTAAATGCAAAAAATGCAGCTCAGACCAAAACATTTTTTGGCTCACGTCCAAATGGACAAATATTTGCATTCGAGGGCATTTCCCATAACTGAATCTGAAATCTGACTGCGAATCAAATGAATCGAATGAAAGCAAAAGTACCACAAATGGGAGCCACAATTTGATTTAAACTCAACGAAACTATATAAAATGGCCAGAACTGGAGGGAACTGAACTTTGCCGAGTGTAACAAGATACTTGATTTGTGTTTTCCATCATTTAAGTCGATCGGTTTGATACGAATTTATGCTAAACACATTTGTTTATAGAGCGAAAAATAGCAATGAATGGAAAATCAGTTTCTGTTTCTGTTGTGGAAAATTTGTAGGAAATGAAACTCGCCAATTGCAATTGCGAAATAGCTTCATCGTTAAAGCCAAAGATGGCATTGATGTGAGATGTTTTGTATGACTATAAGAAACTGCAATACATTTAGAAATAAATCAATCTTCAATGTAAGAAGCAGGAGAACGGCTTCTTTGCTGTAGAATAGATATGCCTTTCATATAAAATTTCTTTGAAAAAATGGAATATTTATTTGATTGAATATCTTACAAAAATGTTGCACAGAGTTTTGTTGTAGAAACAGCTAAAAAAGAAGAAAATGTAGCAATTTCAATAATAAAATCGTAGGAAACTCAGAAGTATTCACTAAACAAAAATGTTTTTTATTTCAAAATAAGAATCAATAGTGCATGGAATAGAGGGAATATTATATATACGAGTATTTGAGTATCTACGGAACGATTTTTATGTTTATTTTTCAGTTTCAAAGCTATATATTGATTATAAATTTATTTTGGATATGAAAACTAGAAGATGAAAGTCTAGAATTTAGATATAGTCAAAGGTTATTGAATTGCGTGCAGTTTAAGTAGCACATGTCCCATAAGTTTGAAAAGCGCTACAAAATAGTTTGAATAGCGTTAGTGTTTAGCAATATTTAAGCTTAATTGCAGACTTTTTACTACTAAACAATACACATCAAAGATAAAATTTTCTCTTGTTTACATCATAAATCGCAACGCCCTCATACTTTTACTTGAAATACAACTCCATAACTGTACTGCTGAATTAAAAAAGAGTATATAGATACAATTTTGGTACAGTACTGTACACAATAACTGTCAGAGTTAATTTTTGACTATGGAAATGGTTAAACGTAGCTAAGCACCTTGTTTAAATATTAAATACACAAATCTATTTGAACTGCTACAATAATATTTATTCATGTGTGGTTTAATAGTGATAAACTTCCTCAACGGTTCCTATAAGGCGCTGTTGACTCAAGTGTAACATAATTTCAATTGATAAACAAAAAAATTCAAGATAAATATGGTCTTTCTGTATAATCGTATGTACATAATTCTGCAGTGCACGCGAATAAGATCAAAAGTAATTAAGTGTGAAACGAATCTGCTGAAATTTCACAATTTTCAATGGTATACATTGCAGACTGTGTGTTGAAGTGCAGAAGATCACAGAAGCCTCAATGTAAAAATAATTTGATTTCATTTTGTGGTTTTTCTGCGAAAATTCGAGTTGGTCTCAATTTATGTTTTAAATTATATGCGTTGGTTTTTTGTTTGTGTTTTCTTTTCTTTAGTAAATTGAAACAACTGTGAAAATATAAATACGTAGCATGTAGGCCCGACAAATGGCGACATATGCCTCAAACTGTTTCCCTTTGAATACGCAGCTAACAAAACACATCACACAGTAATTACACACAAGACTAGTCACACATTTTAATGGTGCATATTCTCGTAAGTTGAGACTCGAGTAAGTTCACACGAAAATATATAATTCACGTTAGAAACAATCACACGACTTCTGCCCTCTATGTCACTTAAGATAAATTAATTTGCATAATCAATTTTGTTTTTCTTGTGACATATTTCTGCAGCAACATTGCTTGTTTATTTATGTTGATTATGACACGTTTTGTATATTTTTTTGTTGTTGTTTAAATTTAGAACATTTTAAAAAAATTTATCTTCAAGAATATGTATATTTTTCAAAAACAAAAGGAACTCATCAGAATTTTTGAAATATGTAGTTCGTTTGAGGTGCAAGAAATACTAAAGAAATGAAAGAGTTTGACAGGAAGTAATATTTCAGTCAAATGTGCTCGACTTTAAGTTTTTTTTTTTTTTTTTTTGAAGTATAAGTTTTTATAGGTTTACATATATAAAAAAATATCGTAGTCTGTTTTTAATAAATGCAGCATCTTAAAGTATGCATGGAAGGCTCATAAAGTGTGTAGATTATTGATCAGCTCGACATCAAATTGCTTAAGGAAGACAAGGAACAATTTGTGTTAAAAAGATGAAAAGCGATCACTTTGAGCTGTACCTGGAGTTGTATTTCAAACGAATTGGCAAATTTCATATTTACTTTGTTTGGTTACAGTTTTTTTTTTTTAACTTTATCTTATTTATTGAATCTGCTTTTCTTATAAGGACTAACAATAATTAACAATAAATTCTTAAATCTAAACTTAATATGTACTAGCCATCCAGATGGATGCCAGTAATTTACAGCGGCTCTAATAATCGATAATCGAGTTTTTGAGAATAGTTTCGCTTGGTTCGAGCTATTTCAGACTGTACAGTTGGCATAGTCAGATCTCTGTGAATACAATCGTTTCGAATGTACCATGGTGCACCAGTTATTGTTCTAAGAATTTTAGATTGAGCTTTTTGAATTATTTCCACATTGCTGACGCTTGCATTGCCCCATAGCTGGGATCCATATGTCCAAATAGGCTTTATTACTGTGTTATAAAGCAACCCCTTGTAATCCAGATGTAAAGGTGATCGTGAATTTATAAGCCAGTGTAGGTAGTTGGCCTTCAGCTTAATTTGTGTTTTCTTCGCTCCAATGTGTTCGCGGTATGTGAGTCGTCTTTCGAGATGGATGTCGAGATGCATGACCTCATTGGCCTGTGGTATCGTAATGTTGTTCAGAGTTAGCGTAGGGCAAGTAACTCTTTGAGCGTGTATGTAACGTGTTTACTGTTTTCTTCATTGACTTTTATCCGCCAGGTACCCAGCCACTCTTCGAGATGGGTGAGGTGATCTGCAATTCGACTTGTTGCTTGTATTGGGCATCGGGACCTGCCTAATATTCCAGTATCGTTGCAAATGTTGAAGTTATGAGGTTGTGGTTAATTGGTATAACTGATGTGTATAGCATGGGTCCGAGTACGCTACTGTTAGAAAATCATTTTGTCGCACAACGAAGGTTCTTTCGCTGAGATAGGACACAAGAACCTTGTGAGTATTTTGTGGGAGCAACATATTAATTTTGTACTTAAGCCCCTCGAGCCAAACTCGATCAAACGCTTGGATAATATCGAGAAAGATTGCGGAGCAGCATTCACGGTGCTCAAACGCAGTTTGAATCTCTGTGGTAATACGATTGACTTGTTCAATGGTGCCATACTTTTCGCGAAAACCAAATTGATGGGTAGGGATGATATTTTGAGTGTACTGGCTTATTTTGGTGAGACAAATCTTTTCGAAGAGTTTGGACAAACATGATAGAAGACTTTTGGGTCTATATGACGCCTCTTGAGTTTTATCCTTACCGGGCTTCGGGATCATGACAATGATTGATTTTTTCCACTGGGTGGGGAAATAATCACTTTTTAGAATGGCATTGAAAAGTTTAGTAATATAATTAATAGCTGGACTGGAGAGTTCCACGATCATTTTTGGAGAAATGAGAGCATGACCAGCAGCCTTTTTTGGGTTTAGTTGATTTTTTATGATGTTCTTTACTTCATGTGTGTGTATTCGGAGAGGTGCTGATTAGTTCCTATCCGGCAATGGAGAAAGAGCGAAACCGTTTGTCGACGGGTTTGGTTGAAAGACACTTCTAAGATGTGCTGCAAAAATTTTAGCCTTTTCTTCATCACTGCGAGCCCATTTGTTAGTATTATCTATAATGGGTTTAGATGCCTCAGCGGGTGGCTGAATAGTAGCGCAGGCTTTCTATAACGGAAATTTTTAGTTTTTTTTTGTAAGAGACATTCGATGTATCGTCTTTGGGCGAGCTGGAGGACCGTGGTCAACGCACAAGTAGCTGTTTTCAGCCTTAATTTTGCATAAATTAAAATTAAAAGATTTAGCATAAATAATACTTGCAAATAGAAGCTATATCTCCCAAACTACTCTCCTATACAACTTTTTCACTATTCTCCAAATGTTGCAAGTGACAGAGTGACGCAGCAATTTTGATTTGACGACAGTGCGTGTGATGTAATGCGAATCTATTGTACTTGTCAATATACGGTTTCGATATTTGTGCGTCAAACGAACATGCAACACTCACAAACTGCAATACAATAACTTCCAACCCGTTACTTCCCCCCCTATACAAAAGTATCTAGCTTTCTGTCAAACAAGTGCATTAGCTGACTGCCACTACTAGCTCTCTACAATGCAACTCAATTTTCGAGTACTTCAGTCAATTTCATCTCGTATGTTGCAAGCTCTAATTGAATTATCTGTAGTTAATTTGCTTGAGTCCGACGTGAAAGACTTTTGGCACTTTGCGAACATTTCAGTGAATGTACATATATGGCTTGGTGAGACTTTAAGTGTTACTTTGTATATGAAATATATAAAATAATTCAATTTTATAAGTGATATGCACCTGAACTACTACAATATAACTTAGTATGATATATTCATATTTCTTTTGTTTGGTGAAATATATATAAGCTACATAAAATATATTCCTAATCAGTGCATATTTCCGTGCCACTTGTTTATATTTATATTTTTTTATTTATTAACTACTATTAGAAATATAATTGTGGAAATACCATTACAAAACTTTTATCACATTGTTCCAATTATTTTTTTTTTCTATTTAGAATTATATTCCGTAGTTGAATTGATTCAACGAAGCGCAGTAATTCATTCAAATACTTTTTGTTCGTTAGTTATTATAAAAAGCAGAAAAATTATAAATCTATGCACTAAATATTTTGGACAATGTGTCTATGAATATACGATATTCATATATGATTTCATCTATGTTCATGTCATAATTGTCACACTTCCGCTGAAGTGAGATTTCATGTTTGTTCATTTACTGCGACTGTCATACATTTTTTAAACTTGATATTTCATGTATGTATTGCCAAATAATTGACGGACGTTCTACATATCTTCATATGTTTGTACTAGGGTACTCTGCCTGATCTGCTACGTCACTTTCTTTTTTGTTTTTATTTTGCTGCGAGACATCGATTGCTTAGCTTATGTGCCTATAGAAGACTTGTGCACTTTAATAGTATGCGATTGGAGACATCGCCATATCTTTCGAAAAATATGCACTTCTTGAAACAATTTTTATTGTAACAAAGGCACTATTCAAGTTACGATATTTTTTCTACCTCACTCGTAATTTTATGTGGTTTACATGTAAGCAGTTGTGATTGAGAAGGAATATTCTAATTACCTATTCTATATAAAAAGTGTCTTTGTACAAAATGTAAATCGAATTTCTATATTTAAATCTATTTAACCTATGTCAAACAACCCTGCGACACATTCCAATTCGCAGTTTTCTTTTAACTCAAATGTCAATGCGATTGTTAGACGATCCAATCGTAAGTAAACCTTAAAAGTTTAAGGTTCACGCCAAACAATGGCAACGACAGTCAGAATTTAATAGGCTTTAATGAAGATTAATGACATACATACGTCGCAGAAATGATTTACATTAAACAAAAAACAACAACAAAAGGAATGAAAACAACTACTACCCATATATATGCAAGTATTTGCAAACAAATATTCTAAAAATAAACACTATAAACTGAAATGTCTGTAAATTAAATTAGACAAACTTAATCGCTTTTTAAAATGTATCAAAATTCAATCAGCGAGTATTTAAAAACCAATTCCCTTTTTTGTTAACAAATATAAAAGCCAACTTGTGAAGATTAGCCAAGCTAATTGAATCTTTAAGCATTTTAAGTAGATACAAGTAAAGTTATTTGAAAAGATAAATGCAGAAATATGTTATTAAAAATAGAAGATGCAAAAGAAGAGACAATTCGTGTATTTCTTGAGTAGCGAAGCTTAAATATGCTTCACAATTGCATGTACAATTTGATCAATCAAATAGGATTTACTTTTAATATGTAGTGGGTAGTTAATTTTTCAAAACAGTTATTATTATAATAAAAAAAAATTATTATTATTGGTATATTAAATAGTCTATATACCAGTTCCATACATACACATAAACACAGACGGACAGACGGACATTGCTAAACCGATTCACCTTGTCGTCATAATATCTGCAGTATCCGATGGATAATTTAAGTTGTTGCAAGTAAAGTAAAGTTTATTTTAATATTACTTATTTTCTTTATGTTTGTAAAAAAACTTGAATAAATATTCGAGAATATTTACAATACCTTCATTGTGACGTTTATTTTGCTGTCTGCGTCACAGCGTCGAACACAACTAGGAAGTAATCTTTTATATTAATACAATTCATTGTTTAATTATTCATTAAGAGTAGCAGTCGGTGCGGTGCGGTTCACTAAAAATATATATTACCTATTCCATAGGCATACATATTTATAATAAAAAACTATAGTACACACCTCCAAAAATATAAAAAATTGGGCATATAACATTAGACAGTTTGGAGACTTTTGTGTTTCGTGTAGTGAAAAAGCCAGTAAACCAAATAAATTAATTAGTAAAATAAAAAAACTTTATTAAGTTATATGCTTATCTGGAAAACTAATTGCTTTATTTACGAAATTTTAAATGATTAGTTTTGGCGTGGAATTCGACATATTTAATTGAAAATCGAACATGAAAAATTGCATAGGAAGTGACTTGGAGGAAAGGAGTGAAAACTTCATGAAATGCGTTATGCGCTACACACATTTCGTGTATCTCAATAGCACTTATTCAGTAGCATATTATCATTTAATAAAGTAATTCGATTTATTATTCAATTAAAAGCAAATGAAACTTATCATCAATGTTTCATACTACAATAAATGCCTTAAGATTATGTAAAGCAATATAAACATCACCAGCATAAATTTTTGTGTGTGTAATATATTATAGCATGGTATGGTAAAATAATACAAGTTAATTAAAAGAATTATGCATCCTCTTTGGCTTTTGTTGACTTTGAAACTTATTTTAAAACTAAACAAATTTCAACTGAAAGTTGAAGCAAATGCAAACAATTTCATAGGCTTTACATAAGAAATCTGAACGTCATGCTCTGCAATTGTTTGCTTGCTTTTCATTACTTTGCAATCGTTATATCATAATATCATAGTCATAAGTTTTATGACCATCTTTTGATGGTGAAATCTAAACGGCGGTTAGTCAATATGGAAAATATATATAATTGTTGATATTTTTGATTTATACTAAATGATCCGTTGGAAAGACTCTGAATGGTATCCAAAAAAGGTTTATTTTTTATGTTGTCACTGCTAAGCTCCTTTTAAGCTCGAGCAAGTATGCAGAGAGAGTGAGACCAGATTCTCAGACTTAATGAAACCAGGTGGCTCTTGCACCCTGGCAGGTCGCATTTTCATCTACAGTAGCCACACTCAAGATGGTGTAAGCATAATAATAGCCAATAGCTTGAAACACGCGATGGTAGATTACAAGCCTTTCTCTGACCGCATATTAACAGCTCGACTTAAAATCAAGTTCTGCAACAGAACCATTGTTCAGTGCTATGCACCTACCGAACCTGACACAGATAATTCTAAGAACGAGTTAAATAACATTCTTGAATTTACAATCAACTCTGTCCCTAGTGGCTATATAATTGTTTCACTGGGTGACTTTAATGCAAGGATTGGCGACAACAACACCAACGTCGAGAGGTTCATGGGTCGAATCTGATTGTTGGACGGTTACGTCTACGTCCAGAAGGAATCAGAAAGTAACAGCAACACAAACAGATCTTCAAACTGGATGGCCTGGAAACACCAGCCATGCTCCAGCGGTACCAAGAACAACTATCCTCTGCCCTCGGTCGGCTTGCAGCATTTTAGACGGAAGCCGTGGATAAGTAGCACCACCTGGACTCTGATTGAGGAGCGCAGGCAATTAAAAGCACAGCTAAATGCATGTGCAATGCACGACCGTAGCAACCTTCGTGGATCATATAACGAGGTGCAAAGCCGTATTATAAAATCCGCGCTTATGTGGAAAGCATAACCAGTAAGACAGAACAGGGAGCGAAATGCAAACAACTTACGCGGTATATAGATAGCGGTAAAGGAACTTGGAAGGTTAAGCCAATTATTCCAACTATCAAGGCTAGTGACGGGTCAGATGGTTTACCGGCTGAACTACTTAAGTACAGCGCAAACACCATCTCACGCGCCCTACAGCCCATTTCGTGCCCATTCGTGCGGCATGATCTCTGATGATCGCCGTATCTTGTGGCCAGAAACGATATCAAACGCTGACCTATGGCAAACACCGAACCTATCAACATTCAAATAAAAAGACGCAAGTGAAATTGGATAGGTCACACCTTGCGGAGAGAAGACGACAACATTGCAAAGATGGCCTTCCAGTGGAAACTACAAGGCAGCCGTCAGAGAGGTCGTCCAAGGCAAACATGGATACACACTGTCCATTCTGAAATCGGGTGGAGTGAGCTAAGAGCCCTAGCAGCTGATAGAAGTCGTCGGAGGGTATTTGTTTTCGCTCTATGCTCCAACTAGGAGTAATACTTTAAGTTATAAAGGAATTAAAAAAAAAGTAATATAAAAATTCTTCCTCTTTCTATTTGAAGTCGGTATTTACGTAACGAGTTGTAGGAAATATTAGATTAAAAATTTAAAAAATATTCCAATAGGCTTAGATCGGACCGCTAGAATTGATACCTCTCATACACATTCTTCGAAACAGAGTACCTCGTAGTCAATGCCACTCGACTACAGCGTTCTGCCATGTTTATATTCCATTTTATGAAAATGCTTATACAGTTTAGTAAACATTTAAATAAATAACTTATTTTGCATCTGTATTTACTTACCAAAATCAATAACTGCAGGTCATAATCATATCTGCAAAAAATTTAGAAATATTAGAACATTAAATGGATATACATAAAATAATTTTATTTTATAGTTCAATTAAGCATTTATATCATTGAATACACATTGCATATCATTTAGCATACGACAGCAAAATACTAATAGCAGTTCTTATAGCAAAAAGTCTTCATATGGATATGCGAAATCGACATTTACCAGCAAACACGCACAATTAACCTTGACCTTTGGCATCGGTTTCGATTTTACAGATTTTACGCTGACTCGTACGTAGTCTCTACCCTTAGGCCTCTGTTTGCCTTTCTGCCGCAATTTCAGATGAAATGTGACTATTTTATATAAATTCCTGACATTTTGGTGCAATTGATTGCAATATTCTCTCAGTTTGCTGTATCTCAGCCAACAATCATGAGTTTTTCTTATTGAAAACAACGTGAGTTTTTGTGCAAATCACTTGAAGGTTGTGCCGCCGACACGTGGACTTGTTTGTCTGAGCTAAACTATTTAGCACTTGGCAATTAGTACTATCTATGTTTTTTTGTTTCATTCTAGACTTACACGCGGCTATTTTTGCGTGTTAAGATTGCTAAATAATATTGATTTTGTAGAATAGTATAGAATATTTGCTGCAGCACAGCTGCTGCCCCCCTCGAATGCCAATTCTCTAACTCAATTCACAATGCGTGCCGCATTTGATTTGTTTGTACGCTTTGCATTCTTAATGTGCACACGGGCTATTATTATGGACATCCAATTAGCATTTTTCTATACAACACACGCGCCACAAGAATTGGTATTTTTAGTTTGCTGAAAAGTATATAAACCAATGAAGTAGGAGACCCAAGGAAGTATATACATATATATATTGTTTTTCATTAGCTTTCTGAACATGTTCGACTATTGAAAAGAAATTGACTTTAAGTTTATTGACGTATGCAGCCACTTCCTAGCAATGTTTTCTATTAAAAATTTTAATTTATCTTTTTATATTTTGATATTTCGTTTCTAAAGGTTATAGAGATAAAGTATCTGTTTTTAGTTATCAAAGTATTTTCAGTACAACTGGGTGCTACTGTTTATTAGCGCTCTTTCGCGGTTTCGGCTGTGAGACCTTGTATATAGTATTATTCTAAGAACTGAACGACATTGTTTAATATTAAATTTTTCTAAAATATTTTAAATAAACTTTTACTTTCTGCAGCGCTTTTTTAGTGTATAAACTAGGTTTAAGTATTTCTTTAGCTAATGAAAAATTCTGTCAAGCAAATTATTCGCAATCCAATGTGGCATATGCGTACTTCAGTTCCCTACTCTTCGTACACACTACGCATACGGAAGCACCCTATATTGTAAATTGCGTGTTTGAATAATTAGCAAACATTTTTTTTTTTTTTTTTATCCAAACAACTTTTAAGCCAACGCAAATTTATTCGATTTCTGGTTTCCATTTTCCTTAATAATTTTTATTCAAATGTATAAAATTTTTGTTGTTGTATATTTTCTATATGCAAGGTGAGTTAGGCTTAAATGTGCGAAAGTGCGTCACGTTTTATAACTTTTTCTTTTCTAGTTCTCAGCTGATATTCTAGAATATATTATAGTCACATATCTTTATATAATAGTTTTTTTTTTTTTTTTTTTGTAATAATAATTCTCGCTTTTATGTAGCTTCGATAGAATTCGATTGCGTTTGATTCTTTGTTATATCGCATTTAATATTTCACACACGTCATATGATTTTCAAATAAAAGTGAATTGTTTTTATGGTGAAATTAATAATTAATTATCGCAGCCATATATGTATAGACATACATATATACTTGCGTAAGGGCACATATGTATTTAGTTTGAATTGGAGTGGAGGAAGTGCCTAATACATATAACAGATTGGTGATATGTTAACATTTATATAAGTAATATTAAATAAAGATGGCATAAAAAGTTCTCCAATAGGGGCAGAGGATCGAACTTCCTCCGTAAGGGGAATAAATTTCACCAATAAGAATTTTGTGGAGAAAAACCACAGAGAGCATAGATCTGCGGTAAGAAGATTAATTAATTTTAATCTGTCATTATAAGATGGAAGATTTACATGGCTATCCCAATTAAGACTGCGAAGAGCAAAAAGAAGAAACTGTTTTTGAACAGATTCAGTACGATCTTGGTGAATAACATAATAAGGATTCCATCAAAATTCTAAAATTTGGCGGACAAGTGAGGTATAGAGAAGTTTAGTGGTATAAGGGTCATTAAACTCCTTGGACCAACGCTTAACAAAGCCAAGAATGATTTTGCTTTGTTTACCATTGATCCAATGTGTTTATTATAAATAAGTTTGGTTTCCATAAGAATACCCAAATCATTAAAACAATATTCTATGCCGAGGATATTCTTATTTAAAGAATAATCAACTATAAATGGATTTCTCCGATGAAATGTCATACATTTACATTTTGAGAAATTCAAGTTCAGATGATTAAGACTACACCATGTATGTAGTGAGTTCAAATTAGCCTGTAGCAAAACTGTGTTGGGAGACATCAGAATGTAACAAACATAATTTGACATCGTCT
Source organism: Leucophenga maculata (assembly GCA_035044805.1). Lineage (NCBI taxonomy): Eukaryota > Metazoa > Arthropoda > Insecta > Diptera > Drosophilidae > Leucophenga > Leucophenga maculata. Next base: position 771,233 of record JAWNNP010001279.1, on the reverse strand, counting down.
GCATACATAAGTGTATGAACATGATTTATAGCAATGGGAAGATCATTAATAAAAAAAATTTAAACAATATAGGACCAAGGTGGCTCCCTTAAGGGAACACCAGAAGATACGAAAATAGTTTTGGATAAACAATTGTTGAATAATACTTTTTGTGTCCTACCGGATAAGTATGACTTAATCCAAGAGCAAAGAGAGGGTGGGAAGCGTATAGTTTTCAATTTAAACAAAAGGTGTTTGTGACACACGCTATCAAAAGCTGTACTGAAGTCTGTATATATGTATCATCAGTTTGACATCCGTACTCAAAACCATTATTCACAATAGAAGAGAATTCCAACAGATTTTTGCAAATGGAATTACCTCTAATTAAACCATGTTAGTAAGGATCAACAGCAGTCTTTAACGACTGTTGCAATTGGTGTGTAATGATTTTTTCAAACAATTTAGCTTAGCAATGCAACTATAATTCGTTATATCAGATTTTCTGCCTTATTAGGCCCTGTACCGAAGGTACAAGAGCCTATTGGTTTTGTACAAATGTATGTAACAGGAAGAACTAATTGTCGGAGACCCCCCAAAGTTACCCCCATTATGGTCAGGAGTGATAGAGGAGTCGATATAGCCATGTCCGTATGTCCGTCCGTCCGTCTGTATGAACGAAAGGATCTCGGAAACGGTAATATATAGAGACTTCGTGTTTTTTGCATTCGACTAGGACTGCTCCGGAATTTTACAAGTTTATTTTTAAAACTTGCCCCTCCCCCCCCTTCCCCATAAAATTACCCCCAAGGCTAAAAATTTCTTCGGCACAAAAAAAAGTAAGTATGCCAGTATAGAGATATCGTCCTTCTTAGCCAAAATCCGAAAACTTCATCAAAATCGGATAATAAATGACGATTTTATAAGCAATTGAATTTGAACGACCCCCCTTTTCTTTTCATTCATATTCGCGCAGTGGGAAGTGGTCATGTCTTTGGTCATATGCTCGGGAAACATGAACAGTGGAACAGTGGAAAAGATTTATTTCCATTCTAATTAAATATGTATTCCATATAGGTCCATTTCGGAACATTAGAAATGTCCCTTTTAATGTGTTTAACTTTCGTCAAAAATATGTCATACAGGTTGAGATAGGAATATATCACCCAACTCCGGATATCTCGAAGTGAAACTGGTTCCTTGACATCTAAAATATAAGATACAAATTGAAGCATAGCAGACCCTATAAAGAATATAGATCAACGTTAAGCGTCGAGTCAATAGAAAATTGTTCGTTTGGAGTCTACAAAAGATTTAAAATGTTCCCCTTTTTTTGCAATTCTTTGTATAAATTTAATTAAAAGATAAATTGCATCTACGAAGACATCTTTTGTTTGTTAAAATATCCGAGTTAAGTGAGACATATTCATTTTAATGCAATAAACAATTTGTAAATCATAATGGAAAACACACAGCAGTATTCATGCTGTCAAACAATTAGTAGGCTATTCCCACGCCATCATCGATTTCCCAGGGTCTTCTTGCCGCATATCGTCACTCTAAATCATTTAATCTATGACTCTAACTCTTTCACTTTGGATTGAGCTCGAATTCAATGCCTAGACACTAAATCCTCGATGCTGTAAATTACAAAACTTAATTGCTTGCGTTACAAAAATATAAATTCTGTTCACACAATCAATAATAATTAACCTCCTTGTCGCGTACTTAATTGTTGTTGGTGGGAGATACAAAGTAAAAGATGGGAGACGTTGAGAAGGCATGATATCTCAGAGGAAAATAAGAAAATAAATGCTTTTGTAACAAACACTTATGGATTGCTGTTTGTACGACAAGTCATGGTGTAATAATATAAGGTGGTAGCATTAGCAATGTGTTCTCTTTTTTTTAAGTACCAATTGTTATTCATACAAAACTGCAAGCTTAAATAAACAGTATCACTTTCTCTTTCATGTGCACTATTTCTTAACAGCTAGTACTTAATGCTTAATGTTGACACTACCTTATATTAATGTTCCATGCTCTGAAATACATGCATATATGCACGAGAACGCAATTGCGTATTTTGAAATTGCGTTGAAATGTTCACTTTGAAGAATAGAAGATGAAATTCCAATACCCTACACAAACATTTTCTTTCGGTGCAGCAGAGTTGCATAAAGTAGATAATTATATACAAAAGTCAGCCAGTATGACTCATAAATTCATAATTGCGACCGATACAAAATTCGAAATGTGTTGCAACTGCTGTAGGCTTCGAAAAATTAATAGAAAACATGTACAGCAGCTTCTTCAATGTCACAAAAGTTATACACAAACTGATAATACTCTACTTTTAGTTACAGTTTGTAGCGTATAAAAGTAAAAAAAAAAATAAAAATCTGCGTCTGCGACAATAAATTTCCACTTGAAGATGGGCACGCATACTCGTATGAGAATCGAAGCAAGAAGTGGAATAAACAGAAGAAAATGCGCTGATGAAAGTGAAAATAATAAGAAGAAAAATTAAAGCAAAATAAATATTGACGCTGACGGAAAGGCAGAAAAATACGGTCGGATGATTGAAGAAACAAAACTGTCCATCAAGAAAAAGAAGCAAAGTCGGCGCTGATATTAGCGACATAATTAATACAACGGCGAGACACATTTGCAACAAAATGATGCGGGCAGAGAGAGAGAGAGAGAGAGAGTAAACAATCTTCAGTTTTTATAATTACTTACGAACTTGCTCCGCAATGTCATCTATCTAGAGACGGGGTGTGCCAGAGTTACACATGCAAAGTGCAGCCAGACATAGCAGACCAAGGCGAAGGCTAATGTTAACTCCTGCTGTGCACTGCCTTGGCATGTACATATGTATCTGTATCTAAGCATGTCATGCCTAAAGATGACTAACACACAGTTCGTCTACTCATGTAGCGTGTGTCTGCACGGGGGTTTAAACTAGAGAACGTGTCCGGCTGCTGACTCATATCAATCATGCCTTTCAGTGCAATAGAAAAGTATCTTTTACACACTAAACGCAGCAATTTCTGCTAAAGGTTTATTACATGTCATGTACACACAACAGCCTTGGCTGTGATTTTTTTTTTTATATTTTCTGACATTCACAGCGGTGCGGGTATACCCTACCTAAACTATTGATTGTATATTATGATTTGTTGGTGATTTTTGCTTCAAGGTGTTTTTTCCTTTGAACGTTCTATTTTTACACATTCTTTTCAAATATACATATTTCATGCATTTTATGTCGACTCTTTGATAAGCAGAATACGAATTGTCAATATTGACTTTTACGTCAGTGTACTTGAATACATGCTGAAACTTTTACATACAAGTACCGACAATATAAAGGTATCTACCTAACCAAACCATACAATTGTGTATCGATCTTTGTATAAGAGAAAATATATAATATTTATTTTTTGTATCTGCTTGTGTGTGTTGCCGTTTGTAATTTGCAAATATCTGCCTTGTTAATCAATGTTACGAGTTCGTTATTCGATATTTGTTTTGTGGGTGCGTGTGTACATTGCATTGATTATTTTTTAATTACTTTTTGTAGTTGGAGCATTCCAGGAAAAGGCTTTAAAAAAATGTAACAGAAAAGATAGCAACGAATTTTTAATTTGGTATACAACAAACAGTTCATAGTTTGTTTCGGTCTTGAAAGTAGTTTCTACGCTTTATGGTTTTTTTTTTCGGATTTGTTAAATTGCATAAAATAACCATTTAAACAATTTTTTTTTAATTTTTGTCATAATTATGGTCTTTTGTTTCATTCATTTAGTTGGTCTCATTATTTTGCAAAATAAAATGCAATTTCCTTTCTTCATACAGCTTTTCATTTGCCAGCCATTCACACTTATATTTAAATTATAATTTTTTTTTATTTCAATTATGCAAATATTTATTTTTTAATTTCTGTAACTGCATTGTAACCCTCTGCAACTGTTTTCTACATTTAAATGTTTTCTATATTTATTCAGTTGCAGCGCATTTCAATGCGGTTGCACTGCGAATTAATAAAACGCAAAACTCACATTTTGCAGTTTTATTTTTATATAACAATTAATAACGCAGTGTTTTTTTTTTTGCTTACTTTTGATAAGATCTAGTAAAGGTTGTAGGCCTTGTCGGGTAGATCACGTGGCTATGTATACAATTTTCAATATATATACATATACTCAAATGATCTTGAACTCACACGTCCGTTAGGACACTTATCTGCTTGGTAGCTTCTGAACAGCTGTTCAGAGGTGAGCTAACGTGAGAAAGCAAAAGGGGGCCCCCTCTACTTAATAAGTGGTTGGTGCGCTGGGCTTGGGACCCGCCACTTTAAAATAAATAAACCCCCAATGAATACGAATAGGAAGCCTCGGAAGAAACACTATGATGACGACCCCCGCAAACTAAATAAGGATCACGATTTAAGGATATGCAGCTGGAATGTCCGCACACTTAATTGGGATGGTGCAAATATCCAGCTGTTTGATGTCCTCGAAAGATGCAAGGCTGACATCACCGCAATCCAAGAAATCCGATGGATAGGACAGGGTTGCTCTTCAAAAAGCATCCTGTGACATCTACTACAGCTGCCATGCGAGTAAGCATGGGGTGACTTGGGGTGGAAGGAATCTTGGGCCCAACCGTCGAAAAATTTAGCCTTCACGACACTACCTCCAATAATGGAGAGAGGCTAATCGATTTCGCCGCAGGTTGGAACATAATAGTTAGTAGTATCAGATTTCAACACCTTAACATCCACAAGGCTACAGAACAAATAACACCGCTGCAGCTTTTTCAAACACACTCTCCCGACTGCTCCGGAAATACTCTCCATCTTCTCGAGATATAAGTGAGCAGTGGAAACATATCACCCGCTCCATGGATAGGGATGTCAAGGATGACATTGATTATACAAAACCTGTGAAGAATTCTTGGTACGACGAGGAGTGTCGCAATGCTACTGCAGAGAAGAACGCTTCCTATCACCGAACTCTGCAGTCGGGAGCAACGCGAGCTGTTAGAGAGCGATATCGAGAGAAACAAATTTCGATTCGGTTATTAAAAAGCTGAACAATAACAAAGCAGCAGGCTCTGAAGGGCTGCTAGCTGAGTTATTTAAGACCGGCGGCGAAGAGTTGGTTAGGAGTATGCACCAACTTTTATGCAAGATATGGTCCGATGAACGCATACCCAATGACTGGAATCTCAGTGTTCTCTGTCCTATCTTTAAGAAAGTAGAACCCGCTGTTTGCGCGAACCTGCGCGGAATAAGTTTCCTTTCCATCGGATATAAGATTCTGTTGCGCGTATTGTGTAATAGGCTGAAGCTATATACGGATTCACTGATAGGACTATATCAGTGTGGCTTCAGACCAAAAGGGTCGACCAGTGACCAAATTTTCACATTACGACAAATCTTGGAGAGGACCCGTGAGTTCAACAAAGATACACACCACCTATTTGTCGCTTATAAAGTCGATACGATTGAAGTTTTTCGACGTCTTGTCTGCACTAGGTATCCCGGCAAAGATTGTTCGACTTTGCATGACGATGCTATCTAACCAAAAGAGGTTTCAGGCAGGGCGATGCTCTGTCGTGCGATTTTTTCCATCTTCAGATTAAATACATCCTACGCCAGTGCTCGTATATACAGATTATGTCGGGCTCGATCTTTCAAAAGTTAGAAATGCTGCTCGCTTACGCCGATGACATCGATATCATCGGCGAGTCAGAGATTGAAAAAGAGTCTTGGCTCATGGGTCTAGCGGTGAATAAGGACAAGATGAAGTACTTGATGTCTTCTCGCACTCCGTCATCGCGTCTTGGACTTTCATTGACGATGGAGAATTTCAACTTCAGTGTTGTAGAAAACTTCGTCTAGCTTGGAACATCAACCACATTTTATCATAAAGCTGTTGGCAGAAAAATTAAAATTTTTTTTTTAACTCGTCACCAAGACTTCAAGGTATTTCAATTATTTGAATGCACGACTGCTGATTTGATATTGCTTTTCTTAAATTCATTAAATTTAGATTGAACTACACCGTGTGACTTAGAAGCATTTAATAAACTTCACTTGACTTGCTCGTACATATTACTTGTACGAATATATTTTTGTGATATCCTATGACTAATCGAGTCAATCTATTCATACAAAGTAGAAAGCACACAGTTCAAACAATGCAATTTCACGCTTTAAATATTCCATATACAAAATGCTGATGAAGCCGTAAAAATTAATTGCATCGCCTGAAACATTTGCACTGGCGTCTACTGGCAGTAAAAGATTCTTCAACAATAAAAGAGTCTAATAGCAATTTATTGGAATTGCTGCGTATAGATCTGGTCCAGACAGCCGACAATTGGAAACTATCGAGTGAAGCGATATGTGCACTACACTTCATTTCTTCAGCAACTAGATACATAAGTATCTTTTTTTTTTTTCTTTTTGCGCTACTCGTTGGCGTGTGCAGCAGCTGCCTTTCAGACATCTCAACAGTCTCTCGTACAATGCTTGCAATGAAGCATCAAAGTGTCAAACAATAAAAATAAAAACCCATAAAATACTAAGTGAATGAAGGCAGAACAGAACAGAACGGAAGCTGTCAACGCTTCATAAATTATAATTTTCACGCGACTCGATTGAGTAGCTTTCATTTTCATTCAATTGAGTTTTGGTTTGGTTAAAACCAGCGAAAACTTTTTGCATGCAATGTCAACTGGTTTTGGGCAATTGAACTGAGTTGTGAAATGTTTTTGAAGTCATACAAAATAGTATCAATTATTTGCACAAATGTTTCGCAAAGATCGGCATTGAACAAGCATTCAAGAGTCTATGTACGAGCAAGTACACACTGTATCTGATGAATTATATTTGCGTCTGCGGCGTTTTAACTCAAATATTGGCTGACATGCGTTACTAATTTTTGGCTCTAGTTCGTTGATTTTGTTTTACATATTTATTTGCCTTTTTTCTTTTTTATTTTTTTTTGCTCTGTATCTCTTTGTTTCTTGATGAACTGATTGTTCTGTCTGTCAAAATTTTCTGTACAGCCTGTTGAGTTTGGATGGACGGTCTGTTCCATCGCCTGAATGGTTTTTTTTTTTTATAAGGTTTGCGCTCTTAAGGCTTTTGAACTTTTTACGCTTTGCCATTTTGGCGACGAAATTTGTTCGCTGTATGTGAAAAGTTCATTGATTCGCTGATGTCTTCATTGTTGTCTTATGTTCAGAATGGCTGTTTCTTGTTTATTTTTTAGCTAAAATGCAGTTATTGGAATTTAAGTCATAAATTAAAATTTTATGCACATTTTTTTAGATTAGTTTTTTTTTTAGTATATTAAAGTATAAACAAAAGCTGTATTTTGAAGATATCGCTCCTTCCGACAACTCGTTCCGGTTGATGACACTGGCCTGTCCCACTAGAATTCATATGAACAATGAAAAAAATGTGTCAATGATTGGAAAAGACGAGTTGTGCTTCCATGCTGGAATTCGAAAACTGCCAGAAAAATGGGAAAAGTTGTGCCCAGCGATGGACACTATGAATAATATATTGTTAGCTATTTTTGCATCAATAAATTTTTAAAATTCAGTAAAAAAAGTACACAAAAGCTTAAATCCTCTGGGTCAAAATAGATTTTTAAAAGAACATTTTGATTTGCGATTGCTGCGAATTGAAGCTCTTCTGCATATTTTGATATTTGGCTTTGCGGTTGCTTGGAGTTTATAGCATGTAAAAATTTAATGCAAAAACTCCTCCTTTTTTTTTATCGTTCAGCAGCTGTTCACAGTTGATATTTCCCCTCTTAAGATCATTTCCTAGACTTTAAAAGCTTGATAACTGTTGTTTGTTGAACAAGTTCTAATGTATTTGAAAGTTCTTCTTGCGATTACCATGCATCTGCTCACGAGATCTCCGAAACTATACAAACAATTGTTTTTAAATTTTGAACAGAGGTTAATTTCGATTAGAGTTCCACTAAGAACGGGTCATATCTTTGCATTCATTTGATTTATAAGCATGAAATATAGATTATATGTTACTAAGATGTGGAGAAGTAATGCTATTAAGTATGGCTAAAATCGGAAGGACAATACTTTGTTCGGCCATATAATAGTATCTCATATATTTTGGAAGCTTGCCTATTGGTATATATGTATGAAAATTACGTGTCACATTGTTTGTCCTCGATGAACTCCGAAACTACTCAATCGACTTCGTTGATTTTTTTTTTTCATTTGGCTGGATTTGTTCTAACTTAAAAGATAGAATAGGTTTTATTTTAATTTAGTTAATGTCTGAGGGGACGGTACCCCACCGCCATATAAGCGATAAACAAAATTCAGCAAATCTTCGACTCTCATTCAGCTACGGGAATGATATTTGGATACGTGTTACAGAAGAAAATTATTCTAAGGGTTTGCTCAAAGTCGGAGGGTGATGTTCCGCACCCCCGTATAAGCGATAAAGAAAAAAACATATATTTGCGTCAGTTTGAGGTGCGGGAACGTTATTTGGTTATGGGCAATGGATAATGGGTAATGGGTACTGGGTAATGGGTACTGCGTAAGAGGTAGTGGGTAATGGTTACTGGTATTGGGTAATGGAAACTGAAAATGGGTAATAGTAATGGGTAATGGTAACTGGTAATCGATAATGGTAAATCCATTGGTAATGGGTAATGGTAGCTGGTAATGTTAAATCCATTGGTAATGGGTAATGGTAACTGGTAATAGTAAATGAAAACTGGTAATGCAAAATGGTAAATTTGACTTGAAAAATTTCATTCTCGGCGATACCTCAACTTTGCACAGGGCAGCTAAAGAGGGGGCTTAGCAACACAAGCCGGGTTAGCTACTCTGTTATGTAAATTTTTTTTATACATTAGGTTGGTTCGTAATGGATTTCCCGGTTTTTATTATTGGAAATTATTGTAATATGTAAATAAGCGTTCGACAGCTTACAAATCTTTAAAAAAAAAAACTCGTTTCTCTAACTGATGCAAAGTATCTTTTAAAAGGATCTACACTATTTTAAAGTATTATTGAAGATTATTACATTTAAATAATAAATTATAAAGTCTGACACTCTCACATTATATAACACATAATATTATAAGCTCATAGGTTTAATAGTTATATTAGCTGCAAGTTATCTAATAAATAACCAATCGCGTGCTAATTAGATATACAATTATTATATATATCTCTTAATTGACAACTTGCAATCAGTTTGAAGTATTGATAAGAGTCAATATGGCTTTATGTAACCGCAAGACCTAAATCAACTTATCAAAGCGTAGATATTTATTATCAATAAAAGTATTTCGCTATCTCTAAGCATAATAAAAATTTTTTTTTCGTTTCATTTTATACTAATTTTCATTTAATACTAAAACAAATAGCTACCGGAAGCAAATCAAAAGTGTTCACTTATAAAGCCATTATAGTATCTCAGTGGCATTGCACTGGGCAAGTCATATGTAGGCAATAAATCTTTGCTCTCTGAAGTGATAAACGTGTCTGACGCTTCAAATGACAAATCACGGAATATATATGTACATATATTTTTTTTTGTGGTTTCATGCAGCGGCACATGTTGTATGCACATGCCCAACAGGCGGCAATACAAAATGTATCTACAAATGAATGCTATTAGCTAAAAATCTAATGCTGCGGCTTATCGACATAGTTCTGCATTGATAGCAATAAATTGTTATAATTTGATTAATCATTATTAATCATTTATAGTCAATACACTTGAGTACTTTCACTCTGTGCGCTTGTGCAAATTATTTGATTGATTCTTTTCACTTTTTCACTTTCCATTTCGTGAATTTATGTTGATTTAACTGCTTTTTAATGACCTCAAGCGAATCAGTCTGCAATTATGCCATAAATGTGTGGGCAATTAACATAATTTACACTTCATCATTGGCATCTTCGTTGGCTTTCGTATGTTTAATTGAAATACGCTACTCTGTATGAATGATCGCCCACCATTTTGTGGGCATATGTGTCAGCTGGGATCGGTAAATATATTGTAAGTATATAGTATTTACCACACAATGTCATGACTCATATACATGACTTTTATTTCGCATTATTTTATTGCAATTACAGCAAAGTTTTGTGTGTTTTTCTTTTGAATTTCGATGTGAAAATACATTAAAACGTGTTATTTAGCGCTTTTGACCCATATTCGTTTATTCGTAATAGGAATGAGTTTATTTACTGTAATAATTTATATTTTCTTATTACAGTTCTTTTTCCCGCTTATGACTTATAAGATTTGCGACTCCAAGTAGTTCTCGCTATAGTCTTTCAAGTACATATTTAATTAATTCATTGTCTCTCATTTTGAAGCCATCAATTTATGTTATACGATAAGCAAATATTCGGCAGTGATACTTTGCTTGTTTGCAGAAAGTCGGAAAGTTTAAAATATATCTTTTTTACAGTTACAATTAGCATGAAAGAAAACGAAGAAGAAGAAATAGAAGAGATGGTATCATTAAAATTAAACAACGAACTTGTCTGGAATCACAGTTTTTTGAAAGGGTATGAAGTGGACATTTAGATGTAGTTATGATAAATTTAATTATATAATTTATACGTGTGGTAGATCTTAAAAACTAATCCATATAAAAGAGAAGTAATGTAACGAAATAAAAGAAAATAAAACATAAATTGACTATTGTTTCTGCAGATGTGATAACTTTTTTAATGACAAAATAAATCGTGTGATATGTAATAGGCTGAAGAACGAAGTATACATATCCTACTAATATTATAAATGCGAAAGTTTGTATGGATGTATGGATGTATGGATGTATGGATGTATGGATGTTCCTCTCTTACGGCCAAACCGCTCAACCAATTCGTCTGAATTTTGGAATAGAGATTGATGGGATGATGGAAAAGAACATAGGCTATGTTTTGACAAAATCGGTGGGGGCGTTGCCCCACCCCCCATATAAGCGATAATCAAAATTTGTCATATCTTTGCATCCATTTAAGGTACAGAGATGAAATTTGGTATAGATGTTAAGAGGATGAGGAGAAGTCAATCTGTTAAGTTTGGACAAAATCGGAGGGGGCGTTGCCCCACCCCCCTTATAAGCGATAATCAAAATTTGTCATATATTTGCATCCATTTAAGGTACAGAGATGAAATTTGGTATAGATATTAAGAGGATGAGGAGAAGTCAATCTGTTAAGTTTGGACAAAATCGGAGGGGGCGTTGCTCCACCCCCCATATAAGCGATAGTCAAAATTTGTCATATCTTTGCATCCATTTAAGGTACAGAGATGAAATTTGGTATAGATGTTAAGAGGATGAGGAGAAGTCAATCTGTTAAGTTTGGACAAAATCGGAGGGGGCGTTGCCCCACCCCCCATATAAGCGATAATCAAAATTTGTCATATCTTTGCATCCATTCAAGGTACAGAGATGAAATTTGGTATAGATGTTAAGAGGATGAGGAGAAGTCAATCTGTTAAGTTTGGACAAAATCGGAGGGGGCGTTGCCCCACCCCCCATATAAGCGATAGTCAAAATTTGTCATATCTTTGCATCCATTTAAGGTACAGAGATGAAATTTGGTATGGATGTTAAGAGGATGAGGAGAAGTCAATCTGTTAAGTTTGGACCAAATCGGAGTGGGCGTTGCCCCACCCCCCATATAAGCGATAGTCAAAATTTGTCATATCTTTGCATCCATTTAAGGTACAGAGATGAAATTTGGTATAGATGTTAAGAGGATGAGGAGAAGTCAATCTGTTAAGTTTGGACAAAATCGGAGGGGGCGTTGCCCCACCCCCCATATAAGCGATAGTCAAAATTTGTCATATCTTTGCATCCATTTAAGGTACAGAGATGAAATTTGGTATACATGTTAAGAGGATCATAAAAAGTAAACAGGTTGAGTTTGGTCAAAATTAGAGGGGCGGTACATCACCCCCGTATAGTTTCACAAATGAGGCAAAATAAGAAAAGTAATTAAATATTCTACTTTTTATCTGTAGATACGCGGACGAAGTCGCGGGTAAAAGCTAGTATACATATATATCCGTATACATTCTTGGATTTATCTTTAAAATAAATACATTTGGTATGATAAAGCACAAAGTACAGTCTGAAAAATATGAGACATCAATTATATTTATCTGCAAGGTGTTATGGGATTTCTGGGTGAAGCTTGACGGAATGTTGCCTAAATTGCTTAGAGAATATTCTTAATAGGCCAAGACCAGACAACTAGATCTTATCACAGCCGCTTTTATTCTTTTTTCTTTCTTCATATTGAACTAAAATTACGTAGTATGTTGGAAGATTTCGGTTTCCTGTTCATTTTTATAGCTTCCTCGTTAGTAGTCGTAGTCGATTCGCTTGTTTTACATTTTTTGACTTATGAACCGTAGTAAATTTGTTTAGTTATTAAAAATAAAACCAATCTCTTACAATTAACACTTGTTGTATACCAAGATCATGCAGCTGTATCATCGTAAAGCGCTGACGTCAAACTTAAACAAAGTAGGCGTGTTTGCGGTTCAATAGATACTTGTGTACATGAGTGAAAATAGCAAAAACAAACTTTAACTACTGTAAACCGGCAAATATCGAATGAACAAACAAACTTCCTCATAGCGCCACTCAAAACTATAAATTATTGAACATATAAAGTGTTGTTAGCTCGAGTCATATGAGAAAAAAATAAAATCAAAATCAGGCTTTGACCGGTTTATTCTAATAAATTGCATTAATTTTGCAAATTCACAAAGTTTGTTCCTCATATCGCACTATCTCTATCTTTCGCTCCTTCTCTAACACTTTATTTGAACGTGGGTAGTTCAATAAATCAGTAAAGTTGCAAAATCGATTTAACATTCTTCGATACATCGATTAATATTGTTCATAATTGATTTTATTCAGCTTGTAGCTGATGCAGTTTATCCAAGTAGCGGCTGAGAATTAATTAAATTTCTTTTCAAATTATACTATGGAAAATCGATAAATCGATTTAAATCACCGATTATCGTATTAAGAAATTATTGATTTTTCAAATCATCCATTGTCGAGTTTTAGCAGCTCTAATTAAAAGTTGCTGAATTATAATATTTATTTAGTTTTTGCAAACTTTTTAAGCCGCTCTCTTATAATAAAATTCACACTGCTTCACATCATCAGTCGTTGACTGATCAGCGTATGTATCTTGGCAAACTTGAATTGATTAAACGGGTGTGCGATCTTGACTTAGGATAGGGGTAAGCGAGGGCGTAAGTCAAGCAGAAACAGCGACGGCGTCTGACGTTGATTTTCCTGATTGAATTTAGCGAATGATTTAATTTAAATGAATTTTTATTGTTTTGCGTTTTTTCGTTTTGTGCTGTTAATATTAATTTGTCAAATGTAATTTTTTGTGTGTTGTAATTAATTGAAATGTCTGTGTATATTGCTTGATATTCTATTGACTTGCTCCATTTAAGGGTCATTGTTAAGGTTATCAATTGATTTTCTGTTTACATATCATAATTTAATATTTATTGAGCAATACGCTTATGGATTGGAACGCTGCAGTCGAGAGTGTTTGTCTTCTAGAAATATTTTAATGCTGCAGTCGAGGGTGTTTGTCTTCTAGATACATTCTACCCCTCATAATTTGAACCTGAAAATTGCATATGGTGTATATAGAAATATTTCTATCTAGATGTGTGTGGTATAACTTTTTATTAGAATTAATATAAATAACAACAACAAAAACTATTTTTGTAAATGAGCTTCGAATTTGTATGACAGCAAAGGGTAGCTGTAACGTAGCAATTTGACTTGGACATCATGAATGACCTGGTCGTGAAGAAGGGTTGAAAGCGTACTTCCAAATTTTAAGCAAAAGTTTCAACACGTTCTTGTGGAGATGTAGCCTAGGTACCGTTAGCCTTTTTTATTGGGTGCTTTGAGACTGCTTGTCGGTTATAGCGCTACGCCAGCGACCAGAGAGAGAGAGAGAGAGAGAGTAGTTAGTGCTCGCATCAGTCGTGACTTTTTGTAAAAATTGATCATTTATGCTTCACCAACAGCTTTTTGATCATTTTCGATATCCTGAGATATACTCTGTCGACGAATGGGTCATGAGTTCGAATGTATTGACACCCCAACCTGCTCTTAATGAGCAATAGCTTATCTATAGCCATTGGGAGTCTCGTTAAAGGTGTTTATCTTTGACTAGAGTAGAAGGGAGCAGCACTGAGGACTATAGTGTGCACTTTGTTGAGGAAAAGTGCTTTGGCATCTTCAATATCCTCACCCTGCAGAATCCTAATATTCAAATCTCTTTGCAGCCTTCAACTGTGTGATGTTGTCTAGTTTAACCATAAGGGTAGGTGGTCAGAGTATAATAGATACTGAAACTTAGTTCGTCAGATCTCAGTACATTATAGATGATAAAATCTATTTCGGAGTGTGATGCAGCGGAAAAGGGATGAACGTACTAGGCTCAGTTTCCAAAATTTGTGCTGAAGTATTTACAACGTCTTTTTGTAGTTTTCTGCCTCTCACATGCTCTCTGTAGTTTCCTCTGAAACGATGTTTTGCATTTAAAATTAAAGAACAAAACTCAACCATCATCACTTTACACCATCTAACTTTCTATTCATCACTTTGTTATCTTGATGGAATGGTTCTCATTGTGCTTCGTTCAGGAAGTTCATAACCATCTCGGTTTAAAATTTAAATTGGTTTTGTAGCTTAGAACATTTCTGTATACTTCTTTGTAACTTTCAAAAGCTCTTTTTTCAACTTCAATTATATCATTGAGAAAATTCAATTCATTAATTAACATCCAAATCTGTGGTTCATCGAATACACCTTGTTGCACTTTTGTACCAGAAATAGCTTGTGAAATTGCTTCATCAGAGGTGAAGAAATGTAATGAGCATCTTCTCTGATTCAACCAGACTTTGTTGAAAGACATTGTGAGAAACTGCTTAAAATCTTTTGTAAAATATTTTCGGAACTCTTTACAGCACTTTCACGTAAATTAATTCTACTTAAATTGTTTAGTCTCTAAATATTAACCCACTTAAATTCACTCAATTATGAATAAATACTCGTATTAACTACACGTTTATGTGTTTGTTACGTCACTCAATCTATTAGCGATAACCAATTAAAAAATTAAAACCCCTCATAAATAAAATCGTAATTTAAATGAAACATTTGCATAGAAATTACAAGTGTATATATTAATGCATAAATATGTGTATTAGTGTAATTAGATATATTAATAATTATAGACAAGATAATTTCAAATAAGCAAGTAGAAAATAAAATATTACACAGTACTCTCTAAATAAAGGCTAGGTTTTAATCTATAATCATTTGAACATGCGATCAGGCCAGTTTTATAGTGACGACTTCAACAACAATTCCAGTTAAATTAAACAAGCCTTAACTAACAAGTTTCAATTTCAATCATACCCTATAGCCGTTGGGTAATGGGTATAATAATTTTTTTTGCAAATTTATTGTATCTACTAGCCAGCAAAAGGCATGTAGATCACTTGGAGTATACATACATATATATAAACTTAATATGCATAAAAAGTCAAGTCGATATTTGGCACTCCTTCTGGATATCTATAAGAGCAATAAGTTTTTGGAGACTTTAAGAGCTATTTTGGATTAAATGAGTCTTGACGCAGCAACCTAATGATTTCTGCATTAAATGGGGCTATCAAACATAAATATAATGATGTGTATTGCTCAAAATATTACAGTAATCTAAATGGTAGTCTGAATTTGTCTGAACTAGCATAATTTAAGAACCCAACGCCAACAAGGCACAACTTTTTTAACCGATTGACACACATAGTTACAGATTATACATAATATGAAATTTAAAACCACAACAAATCTATTAAATACACATTTATACAGCTCTAACCACAATTGCGAGCATCTCTTACCGAATTTGCACACTCTCTCTCACAGTCAGTCGCTTTGCCACACTTATTCCATTATAAAATGATAATAATGCTGGGCATTAAACGCATACGCTCGCTGACTGACTATCTGACTAATTGACTAATTGACACAGCGACTTGGAGTGACTAAATCACAACACACGAGTGACAGCCAAAGATCGGTGAACGACAGAAAAATGTGCATTCGAATCTTTATAATGTATCTTAAATAAATGACTGCGCGTGCAATGTATCTAGATGCATATTGCATATGCAAACGTCACATCAGTTCAAATTAAGTATATGAACTGTGTTTTATAGTCATTTTAATAGTTACTTTTACATTTATATAAGTCGCATTATGTCGGTTAATATAAATCGAAAAGAAAAAAAAAAATATTAAATATAAATAAAGTATCTCAAAAGCAACAAGAATGCTTCGCATGGTTCGTTCGCTTGTTTGTTTGTTGATTCGTTGTTTTTCTTCTTCAAGTTCAATGCACTTTATATGAAATAAAAATAAAATGAAAATTTAATAATGATGAAACGCGTTGTTTCCAGACTGTGCAACAACAGCAACAACAACAACAACATTGCTTATGGCAACATCGACGGCATCAGTGTATCCAACGGAGCTGACGATATATTGCCAATATGTATCTTTATTTGGATTGGTAAAAGCAATATAAACGACGCAAACAATGATATTGTTTTTGTTGTTGTGGGTTTTACTACTACAACAAACACAACAACAACAACAACAACAACAGCAGAAATGCCAACAGTTGCATGCAATGGCAGTATTAATGAAATGCGGAAGTATCTTTTTTATTTTTGTTTTGATACATTTTTTCACTGTTGATGTTGATGTTTTTTTTTTTTTTTTGTGGCGGCGCTCTCTTGCGTAGCTTTTCACTTTTATTTCAAATTGCTAAGTGGCGCTATAAAGTAAATTTCGTTTTGAATGCGAGTTATGCCAGGTGTGCGAATTTTCAATTATTTCATTACAGGGTGCCACAATAGTGTGTGTTAATTTGAATTATTTATATATTTATTTAATTTTCTAATAAATCTATGCCAAATCTCATGCTAATGCGTTGAAAAGTTGCTAAGATAGAAAGCATTTGGTCTGTTCTTTATATTTTTTATATGTTGGAATGTGGCAAGCAAGTTCTATACTGGATTGATGTAAAAGTTTTGTTATTTTGCATTCTTTACTTTCTTGAATCTTAATATCTTACGATCTTGAACCGTGTGGTATTTTTTATTAGGATTGATGTAAATTAATAAATTCTTCCCAGGAGGTAGGAGGTGGATTTATATGTGGACAAATCGTATATCTAATGAAGCATATGACTTCATGAACAGAGATTTTTAACAGGAATATAAAAGAAAAAAATCGAACGAATCTTTTGAAGTAGTCTGTTCGATTTTATTCATATTCCTTGTTTGCTTGCTGTACTTCTGTACTAAAAAAACAACAATAAACAGTTTTTCATACAAACAGACAGATTTGTATGTGGGACAGATTTGTATGTGGGACAGATTTGTATGTGGGACAGATTTGTATGTGGGCTACCTCTTTTAGTGGTCTGATTTGAACCTAAATGGAATATTTCATATTTTATAAATAGACCAAATTTCGTGTTTCTAACAAAACAGCAACATCCATAAATTTTGTTCACAAAAAAAATTGCATGATAAGTGCCAACCCCCAGTTAGAGAGGGGAGATAGCGTATTCATTGAATACAAGTTAACTACAGAATGAAAAAATCGAATCCATTTATTCAAATTTGAAGGCCCTATCTCTTATAGTCTCAAAGATCTCGATTCCAGAAAAATGGACATGTCTATATAGACTCACCTTTTAAGGTTGATCAAGAACATACGTATATACTTTATGGAGTCTGTCTTATCTTCGAGCTCAAACTTTCAGACGAACTTCAGTTAAACAAGGAAAGGAATCCGCTTAAGTTTGGTGGGGGGGAGTTACCCTGCGCATTCATTTGAAGTACAGCGAAGAAATTTGGTAAACATGTTAATGTGGTCAGGAGAAGTGATACTGCTAAGTTTGTTCCAATAAGAGGGGACAATGCTTCACCACTATATCTTGCTAATTGATATTATTTTTTATATACATATAAATATTTTAGTTAATATGGTGATATGAGATTTAGTTTGTTAAATATATTTGGAAAACACCCTTTATTAAGCTTTTTCATGCTTTTCAAATTATTCGAAATGTTTTTTTTTTGTTTTTTTTTTTGTTATCATAAGCCAAATAGTTGTTGCTTTTTTCTCTCTATGCTGATATATCAGTTGAAGATACATACAGGCGACACAGTTCGCTTGCCAAAATAACAAAAACAAAAGCAACTGCTAATAATTTCAATAACAACAACCACAACAACAACAACATCAACAACACCAGGGAACCTGGCATGCAGCAAGTGGGCATTTGCAGATACTTGTAGTCAAAAATATTGTCGTCTATGAGTACTGAACAGCGTACGATATAAAGAGGGAGCGAGTGTTAGAGCGTTCAAATTGAGATACTTTTGTTGCGCATGCGTTGAGATTTTTCGTTGTTCAAAGTTTCGTTTCGTTTCGTTTCGTTTCGTTTTTATTTTATGCGTTGAAATGCTTTTGTTGACAATGCGCCTCGCATATATCTCTATATATATTGGCTATATTTGTTGTCTAGTTGTTCCGATTTTAGTTGTATTTTGTCGCTCGTTGTTCGCTCGTTTGTTGCACTTTTATTTAGCGGCGGTAGGATGAGAAGCAAGGCGAGGCCAACCGCGCTATTGGGTGACTTGGTTTAGGGAGGTGTGTTGTAGTATAGATACAAAATTCACAGAGTCGTTGTATTAACTGCACTTAATCAGCGCCATTTGTTGTTTACCTGTCTGTTAATTTGTCGCGTTTCTGAGATACACATAAACCTTTCAACTTTTTTCTTTCTATCAGTCTCACTTCGAGGCAGCACACTTGTTCCTAATGAAAGCTTAATTACAATCTGGATTTTCGTTCAAGTTGAACAACTATATTGGCGAAAATTAAAAGTCTGTTGACTTCGCAAGACTGCGTTTGTTTTTTATTGATTTTTCTATTCAGCAGCAGACAACGTAAAGAAAGGCGGTTAAGTTACAATTTTTGGAAGATATTTTTTTTGGAACATGTTAATGTCTGTTGCTCTCTTATATAGCCATCATATGATTAATGCGAGTTGAATTAGGATTTCTTAGCGTTTTAGTCGTCTAAAGTATTTGGTTGCAATCCACTCAAACACATGCTCTCACAAAAAATGCGCAGAGAAAGTGCAGATACATTTTCTTCTTATTTTTTTTTTTTTTTTTTTGTTATGGCAACTGCACTGTTTCTTAGACAAAGGTCACTCAACTCAAGCAAATGCTAATAAGAATGTGCGTTTATATCATATTTAGATATGTCAAAAACAAATAAAAAATATTCGCATTCAACAGTATCAAATGTATCTACAAAATTTGTTATTTAACTTGTACAATACATTTGCAAAATATTTCGCGCCAAAGTATTCACTTGTACATCTGATAAGTCAAACACTTTCAATTTGATTTGTTTGCTTTTTATTTTGTTTTTTTTTTTTTTCAAATGCTGTCGTATCTTTTGCCAGAAAACTTAAGAATGCAGCAAAGCGCTAGAAAACACACACACAGACACACTCATAGAAATATTAACACACACACACACACATGAAATTAATGTCAAATGAATTATTTTGGCAAACATTTCTGGCACATAATTGAATGCCGAAGTGCTGCGATTGTTTATACAAAATCTACGGCTCGTGTATCTTTTGTTTGCTAATTGAATCTACGCGACTTTGCAACACCTTAAACATTAATTAAGCACTGCGTACTCACCTTAGCAACTGTTGCTAAATACACTTGACGTAATTATCAACTTTTAGTTGATATGTTTACAGTTGCTGCTGCTACTGCTGTATCTTTTTGCTTGATTTTTTGTATCTAATATAAAAATTTTTGTTTTTAAAACTTCGTTTGTCAACAAACACCAAACAATAGATCTACAGAAACAAAAACAACTACAGCTGTTTCTTGCGCATACACAAAACTTTTCGAAACGATTTTCTTTTCGCTACTTCTGCTGGCTGATTCTTTCTCTTAGTTTCTTTTATCTTCTTAGTAGATATATTATATTTACTTTGTTTAGAAAAAAAAAAAACACTTTTTCGTATTTTTAAGACTAAGAACGCGCGTGAATTTTCTAATATTATATCTAACTGCAGTTACAAGCGTTTATTTAATTTTGTTTTAGCTACCAAGTGCACTTCATATCTTGAAGATACTCTATGGTCAAACTCAGCAAAATTCATAAATAAAAACTGCAAGTCTGGAGATAAAATTATTTTTGTTGTGATTATATTTCGTACGGTGGCTTTGTTATATTGTAATACTTCGTTCTGCACTTCTTTTACATTTTTCTTTCAGTATTTATTTAATTTGAATATCTTTTATCTTTCTTCTTTTATCCACACACACACAACACACGCGCGCTCGCGTTCGCCGTTCGTTTGAGATACAAGTATATCCAACTCGTTGGAGATACGAAAAGCAACTGTTTTTCAGAGCTCGCTCACTGCCAGAGCAGAGCTAAGCAAATGAATCGACGGAATGATTTTGTATTTTGTCGAACCGACCGAGACCAAGTGAGAACAACGCGAAGCCGAACGATACCTTTTGAAAACGAATGCATTTTATTGAGTATTCGAATGAGATGCGCGGCCACCCTCACAAAAGAAACAAATAAAAAAAAAAAAAATGAAAAACAAGAGCTATAAGCGAGGAGCTGGACTATTTTATACCCTATACTATATTATTTATTATACAATGTTCCTATAGCGTAAAAGGGTATAAAAAGTATAAAGCAATGAAAGACAGACTTCATAAAGTATAGACATGTCCGTCTGTCTGTCTGACTGTTCGTATGAAAACTATGATATTTGTGACTATTATTCTTCATTCTTCAGATGACTTGTATTTATAGAACACCCTTAACCTCTCCATTTAGTTTTGCTAGAAACACCAAATTTTGGTTTCCTTGCAATAATCCTTATGAAAAAATTTATTTAGATTCAGATCGGATCACAGAAAGGGGTAGCCCTCATACATACATGTTCCACTTTTCTGAGTTTTGTATGAACACTTTTTAATTGCTATTGTTAATACTTTTAATTCCGTATGTACATTGAGAACTTGGAGATTATAAAAGAAATCATTCAAGTTTCTAAGTTTCTCTTTCAATAAAAATCAACCCTTTTTCTCATCGAGATGATAGCAAATATACCCGTGATATTATGGTTCGTCAGCTTCTTAACTATATTACATATTCTTCACTATAATCCAAGTGGACATGACAATGTGATTGAGATCTTATAAATCATATGGGAAAGACCACGTACTTTACTTCACTTTTCTTTGAAGTTTAATTTTATGTGTTACAAACTTTGTAGCTAAACAAATATACTATACATAAAATGTGAGAAGTATACGAAAATAGCGTATTAGAGAAAAAATAAGTAAATAAGTCCGAGGGATGACGAAAAAGATTTAAGGATTTTTTGTTATACTTCGAAACAGAGTACATCTTTTTATAAAATAAAAGAAGTAAACAAAATACAATTTAATGATTCCGTAAGATTGATTGACTATTCGCGAACTTTATTTTCGAGTATTTATCTAAGAATTGGGTTTCATATGGAATAGGTTTCCATGTTTTCAAAAATTCAAAAATGGGACTGGTGTGTATATTGGGTTTGACACATTAATTTAATACACTTTATCCGAAATGTCCGAATTTGAAGGCTATATCAGTTATTGTCTTCAAGACTTCCAAGACCCATACGAAAAAAAATGGTATATTAAGTTTGTATAAATGTATGCAAGAGGCTGAAGTAGGCAAAACAGACCACATATATTCTCGATGAGCATATAAGGTCGAGTTGATATAGACATGTCAATCTATCCGTCTGGCTGTCCGTATGAAAATTGAGTTCTTGGAGACTATAAGATAAAAGAGATAGACCCTTCAAGTTTGTATATTCTCCCATTCATTCTTCTGATCACATGTATTCAATGAACAAGCTAATCCCCCTCCTTATGGGGGAGTTGGCAATTACCATGGAAACCTACTTGTCATTCTGAGTTCCTATATGAACATTTTTTATTGATGCTGTTTATTTTGCTAACACCAGAAGTATTTTATTTGGTGGCACCCATACAAATCTATTCAACTTTCTGTGGTTTTGTAAGAAAAATATTTTGTTCTGATTTATTTTAGATAGAAATATATGCGTCTTAGTTGTAAAGAAAAACTTTTTAGCTGTATTATTGTATCGATACTAAGGATGAGTATTTGTGCGATGAAAGTGGAAAGAACTATTCGATTTTTTTTCGTGCCTATCGTGTTTCGGGCATTTTTGGTTAGGCGCGGGCCTTATGAATTCCACATGAAACTTGATTTCAAAAACCATGCTGAGACTATCCATGATTTTTTTGCGTTTGAAATCGTTGTGAAAATCGCACAATTCTTAGGTTTGTATGTTTTTTTTTAATAGAGCTATAGAACTGTTTAGACCTTTGAACTTTTAATATAAACTTGTAGAAGTGAAGCTGAAGAGAGCTTTTGGTTTTTGTTGAGTTTCTGTGAAACTTCTCTATCAGAAAATAGTTCTCTTAGGCAGACTTCTAGATGGTCACTGCTGATCACGAATATACTCGTATTAAATCTCCCAGAAACAGAAAACATTTTGTACTATGATTTCTGAAAATTATTGAATCTCGTACTTCAAAATTCGGGCGATACTTAGAACAACTATTAATAGACGTGTAATACTCTGTCATTAGATGGAGCCTTTATAGTGTCTCCAAAGTGATATGCTTTAGTTCTATAAACGTGGTTAAAGCTCTCTTAAAATCAAAATATATATGCTGCATCCCTTCGACATTGTTGCACCCTGAGCGGTCGTACTAGTACACTTGCACTTGAACGTTCGTGGACTTGTAGTGACTGTGCTTTTGGTTCATGTGAATCTGCAACATTTGATTTTGTATTTTTAGTTTTGGGGCATTCCTTCGACATTTCACAGGCTGCTTTGCCGCTGTTGTTTGTTCTTTATTTGCTTTAGCTGCTAAGCTCATTTGTATGGAATAGCTCGGCTAGTGAACTAGCTAGCAAGCAATCGACCACCGCTGCGTGTCGTTGCATTTAGCTGCCACATGGTGGTGTATGTGTCTCTTCAACCCACTGTCTATGTGCTGCACATGTCACACGTTGCATGCCGGTCTGTCTGCTGTCATGAGCTGCCTGCACTTGTTTGCTTTGTGGCATTTTCTAATCGTTCTTAGTTTTCCGTGGTTTTCCATGATTTTCATGCTTCGTTTCAGCATGCTCTGCCTTGGTTTGCTGTGGCGCTTTATTTGTGTTTTCGAAGACGTTGGGGATTTTATTCCGACGTCAACGATACTATTTTTGTTGTTTTTATTTAAGTTTAAAAAGGGCATAGAAGGGAAGAGGGCGTCTCTAACTAAGTTAGTGGGGAGAATGTACGTGATTTGTTGATTTGCGGCACCCTGGCTTGTCTTGAGTGGGGTCTCCGTATACTCTCGAAAAATAAATTTTTGGAAGCGTTTTGGTCGATTAATTAAGATTTTGTATTGAAATTATTTTAAAAATGCTTAAATTAAAAGTCTATAAATTTTTGATCTGTCGAGTGAAAAGTTTTAGTTATGATAATTCAGATAATAAAAATTAATTGAATAAAATTATTTATTAAAACAAATTTCTATTATCTGGTAGACAAGTACTCAACATACGTCGACAGCTATATCATAAAAAATAGATCAAAGAGTTTGTATTTCAATATATAAATATCTGCTTTTTAGGCCCTGAACCGAAGGTACCAGAGCCTATTGGTTTTGTCCAAAGTTACCCTCATTATGGTCAGAAGTGATAGAGGAGTCGATATAGCCATGTCCGTATGAACGAAAGGATATCGGAAACGGTAATAGATAGAGACTTCGCGCTTTTAGCATTTGACTAGGACTTCGCCGGAATTTTACGGAATTTTAATTAAGTTTATTTCAAAACTTCGATCCGAAGAAACAATTTTATGAATAAATATTTATCGACTGAAAGTAAAAAGTCACCTTTTTTAACAAACCTCGTGAATCAATGTGCTCTATTTCAGAATTCAATCTTATATGTCTTTTATCTTATTTGACCGCCATATAACCGACTCAATAAGCTAATATTTATTAGATATAAGAGTCGTAGTAGCGCAAAAGAAGCTTAAATTGATAATTTGGTGCTCTATTGCAAAGTCTGGAAAACGAATTTACTTTGTTTACTGCATGGTCTTTAAGAAGAAGTAATTTATTTTAATTCAGTTAAATAGTTCTGTAGTATAGTGTAATAATACATAGTGGCGCCACTTCAAACATGCGCTCTCAAAATAGCTACAGTTGAGAGAGAATAGCTACAGTTCAGAGAGAATTTTTTTCAGCTACATATATTGTGAGAGTTGCGCTAACTTCTAACGCCAACTTTCTTCTTCGCGATATGCTGGTAGCAAACGCCTCATAACACCAAGATAAAATGGCCCATTAATTATTTGGCTCAGTGAAACGAGCTCTTGGTGAATAATTCCGTTCGAATTATAGAAACAAATCAACATTGTCTTCACTTTTCCAATAGTGATTTTTTAGGTTTTGGCTCACCGGGTGGCTTCCATTCGGCACTTTGACGCTTTGTTTCAGGGTCGTATTTACAAAACCATGTCTCGTCACCAGTAACAATGTTGAAAAAGAAGTTTTGATCCTTTTAAGCATCTTTAATGATGTCTTCCGAATGTTGAATCCGAAGCGCTTTTTCCTCGTCTTACATTTGATGCGGAACAAATCGTGAAGCTCCAATGATCGACCAAAATGCAATAGATTGAGTCTTTGAACAATCCCAATTCCAAATCCATGAAACGCAATGACGACTTCGGCTTTTTTTTGATAAGTTCACGGACAATAATTACGTTTTGTTCGTTCACTAAAGATTTCGTCGACGTTCGTCGTCTTTCAAGTCTTCCCGACCGTCTTTGAAATGTGTAAACTAGTCGTAAATAGTGACACGAGATGGACAATTAATCTAATAAACTTGTTTCATTAATTTCGTGAGTTTCGGTAAAAGGTTTACCAAGTTTATAACAAAACTTAATATTGGCTCCACTTCCACTTTTTCGAATGGGGGGAATGTCAATGAAAGATGTCCCTTTCCAAAGCAGGTCTTCACCAAGAAGTGGCGCCACGAGAAAATGCCCTGAGACACACCTTGTATAATTGTACCATAATCTGTAGTATAAAATGGGAAGGCTATTCGTTTTCGATTCCAACGTCAAATTACCAAAAATCCTCCAAAAATATGTAATTTTTTTATTGCAGTTGCATACATACATACTTCTACGCGAGTGAAAATTATACCGGGTTCATTTGTGACTCTAAACATTCAGGAATCCGCTTAAGCACACACAAAAATTGCATTAAAATAGGTTCCCTCGCTTTGGGGGATTTCAGTCACATATATTTGGACAAAAGAAATATGTATAAGAAATCTAGTTGAAGATTCGTTGAGCATTTTTTGCAGTTAACAAAGCGGTGGATAGGTTTATAATATGTAGACAGCCTTTCATCTGAAAAAAGAAGCAATCTTTGCCGAAGCGCGGAATAAAGACGGCAGTTAGTTCAGTGATAATTAACCTTTAATAAGGATCAAGTCCTGGACGCAGCAGAGGCGTTGGAAAAAGAGGATGAGCTTAGTATATCCGCCCGTATATATGGGCTAACATTGTACAAATATGAAATCGGTTATAAAACGATATACATAGTTATCGTCTATCGATACGTGCAGGTATCGTGTTGCTTAGGTATGAGTAGGGGCTTATCGCTGGCGTCCGATTACAATTAAAATTTATTTTTATAATAACTGGTCAAATCCGCTCAGGCGTCGACAGTATGAAGGGATAGTAGTTGTACACCAAATTTGTCATGAGAACTAAATCTGTTGAGTAAATATTCCAAATGTTGAGCTATAAATTTCATTTTTATTATCGACTTCGTCGAAAAATATTGAAATGAATGAAGTATCTGGCGTATTATTTAGGATGTTTTGTGGATGTTAAATTATTAGACGAGTATAAAAAAAATACAATAAATTATCCGATATAACTGCTTCTTTATGCTATTATTTCGTCTAAGAAAAAGCCAAAATAAAATTTAAAAAAAAAATTTAATTTGTTTGGCTGCTGAGAGTTTATTGTTTGCTTTATTTGAATACTTATGTCGCGTATAAATACAATATTTGAAGAATTTATGTATGTACATGCATATATATTTCTATATGTATACTTCGCATCGGCTCTAGTATTGCAAACACAAAAAGTTCAAAAAAATACAAACGAGAACGTGGGTATAATCAAAATATTAAAATTGATACATAATTAAGTATTTACTTTATACAGTACGTCATAGAAAATAGCAACTGTTTATATAATATGTATATCATATTGAATTAAACTTTTAAGATGTTTAAATTAAAGATCGGGAAATGTGAGACCGAGTAATACGAATTTTATCTTTAGTATAAGGCACTCTGATACCTTAAAAAATTTGTTTCAGACATTTTTGCTCCATTGTAAATTTCTGATAATAGGAAATGAACTCAAAAATTTCGTAATTTAAAAATTTTACATTTTTTTAAACTATTAAATTAAATAAATTTGAAGTTGAATAAGTTTTACTATGTCAACTTTGTACATTTATCTTTTTTAAACAAAATCAGTCGGAATTTATTTAAGGCTTATTGAAAACTGCAATGACATGATTGACAATAGTCCACGATATGCATGGAGACCAGCTCTAAGACGACGTGAAAGAAAGGAGTCTTTTTTGGGTAACATAAGTGAGCCAAAGCTTGAATGAGCCAGGAAGAATTATATTAGTCCGAGATTTGGAACTCCTAAAAAGGGGAAAAAGAGAAATTCATTTGATGTATGAGAGCTTGTATTGTCATGGTGAAGAATAATTGGACTAACTTCTTTCACTCTATTCGAGTTTCTTCGAATATGTTCGTGTACCATTCAGAAACCTTGCTCTAAAGTCACTGTTGTTATGTGACCGGTAATGTTGAATAAACTGGGAAAAATATGCTTCTATGTGCTTCTTGAATTCTGTCGAGTGTGCTTATGTACAGGGAATTTATTCCTATCTGAAGCCGTGTGGGATATTCAAATTTGTCAAAGCTAAATTAAAAAAAATTAAAAAAAAAAAAAAAATAAATAAATATTTATACAAAATTCAGAAAGTAGGATGGGTTTGTATGGTAAGTAGCAAATATTTGTAAGCAGAATATAAAATAAAATATTAAAATGTATGTAACATACTTTTGCGATGTACTGTATGCAATAATTCACAATTTGCAAAGCTCGTATTTTGATGATAAGAGATATTGCAGACGAGGACGCTGATTATTGTATAATGCCGAAAAATAAAATCGGGTAATGACATTTGGTGAAATGTGTGCCAAACGTACTCCTCTTCGGCATCTAAACCCTAATCGCAATGCTTTCATTTAGAGCAGAGTCATTGGACCATCTATGCGCTATCAGTTGCAATAATATTAAGACGGCGTCAGTGTTTTTGTTGCTCAACAAAATATAAAAAATAAAAACAAATACTTTGAACTCTCCATGCACTGAACTCGCTTCTAAAAATTTTATCATTTACTGCATGAAGGGATTTCACTTTTATAAAGACTTAGCAGCTAATTGAAGCAGATACTTGAAAACTATTTAATGATAAATTTCTAATATAAACAAAAACTTTATGAAGAAGCAGAAGTTATGGATAAATAAAAAGCAATCAATTGAAACTGCAACCCTCTAGCCCGACCAATATGGTGTCTTGCAAGCCAATTCAATAATAATATAAAATAAACGATTATTGCATCTATGACAAAACATTCGATTATTCACAGAAATGCACATTTTTTCATGGGAAGCCATAAAATACTTGTCGAAGCGTTTGTATTGCCTCAATCAATCTCAATTTGCTCTGTATTTGTAGAAATGTAGTAAAAAGCAAAGGTAGACCGCTAACTACCTGCACATTTTAATAATATTTACTACAAGCTGAAATATTATTGGAAATTTTTTGAATTGCGTTGTGATTATGTTTGATTTTTTGTCTCATTTTTATTAGAAAACCCCAGGAAGGGGAATAGATTTGTATGAGACTTCCCTTTAATTGGTCCGATATGAAGCCATTTAGCATAGTTTACTATATGCATTTAAAGATATACCAAATTTGGTATTTTAACTAAATAAAATCTGTGCAAATGATAAAAATCGCATGCTGGAATGCAAATGGGTTTGTCCAACACATACAAGGACTAACAACATTCTTGGCAGACAAAGGCATTGACATAATGTTGATCTCAGAAACACATGGCACAAACAAAAAAAAAAAGTTTTTCGTATCCCCAAGTATTCAGTCTATACTACAAATCATCTTGCTGGTACTGCACGTGGAGGAACCGCGATTATATTCAATAAAAAAATAAAATACATATTCTGTTCTTGAAGAGTATCGAACGAGCCATTTGCAAGCAACAAAAATATTAGTTACGGTTCAACAACAGCCACTCACAGTAGCTTCAGTTTACTGTCCACCTAGCCAGACAATAAAATGTAACCAATTTGAAGATTTCTTTTCTAGAAATTTTTTTGCCTCCGAAAATGTGTTTTTTGAATGTAATTGATCTGAGAGGAATTGTCTAAAAGTTTCATAAGCATCGGTCGAAAAATAATTTTAAAAAATTTGAAAACAAATTGGTTTTGTGTGATTTTCGAGTAAATAAGGGCTAAAAAAATATAATATACTAGCTGTTCCCGGCACGCTTTGCTGCGCCCAGTAAAAATTATTTTCATTACACAATATATTTTCCTCCTACTCGACTCCAAGCACTTCTTTACTTCTTCCAGCAATATTCAAAACCGATAAATCAAAAAACTTTATTATATCTTTTAAACTATGAAACTTTATTCTCTTTTCTTAACTTGATTACTTCATCCGATCCCATTAACATGTACACCAAATTTCATCCATATACTTCAAATGGATGCAAAAGTATGTTGAATTTTGTTTAGCCCCTTCGATTTTGACCAAACTTAACAGATTACTTTTCCCGATCACATTAACATATGTAATAAATTTCGTCCCCGTATTTCAAATGGATGCAAAGATACATATGTTGAAATTTGTTTACCGCTTGTATGGGGGGTGGGGCATAGCCTACAGCATTCCTCGATAAATGTACTATCCAACACTGAAAGATTTTTTCAAATCGGACCAGCGGTTCCTGAGATTAGCGCGTTCAAGCAAACAAACTCTTCCGCTTTATATACATATTAGTATAGATAAGATATCCAGAGCTGAAGGCCTTTCCTGCCATAGCCATATATTAAGCTAGCATATAATTTTATTATAATTAAGTTAGCTCTTAAAATAAATAAATAAATAATTAAATGTTTTTAATGTGTTTTAAACAAATTCTAAAAATTCTTAAAATTTGTTGCGCAATTAATAAATTTCATTAAACAAATCAATTAAAGAAAGCCGCAAGGCCAATGTATGAAACGAAAAAAAACTGTTTTCCACGCAATTTTCTTTTAATTTAAAAAAAAAAATGTATGAATTTCTAAATAAATTAAGGTTTAAAGAGCCAAGAGCCATTCTGGAGTATCTGATATTCCTCACCAACATCATTTAACTGATATTTTGTAAGTTCTGATTGTTTTATTAGCAGTTTTTCAATTCTGTCTAGTGCTCGATTTTCTTGAAGTTATTTGTGTGAATATGATATGAGGTGTTGACAGTCCATATATAAAATGTCTACCCCTTCAAAACGTTCCACTTCATCTTGCACCTCCACCGGTTACACATTAGACCTTCAACTTCGGCCAATGATCCTTTTCGAATAGTTGCCTAATATAATTTTTTTAAATTTTTTATTCCGTTAAAACGTGAACAGCGCCATCTTTCCTCGAATTTGTCTACACTAGATGGCGCTATAGCTGGTGTCCATAACTCGTTCCATTTCCATTTCGTACTAGAACAGGTTTCGCCATCCGCGCCATCTGTTAACAGAAATTCTTTCACCACAGGTAGCCATCTAGGTGCAGGTAATAAATTAAAGCCATCTAGGTGCAGGTAGATTTGTACAGCCGAGCCATCTAGGTGCAGGTAGATTAGTTCATCTGTACAGCCGAGGCCCGCCAACAGGAGTGAGCGGTGTGTCCCATTTGCCATCAGAACACATTTATACAACAGCCATGCGTTGCTGATTGTCAAGTCCAGTAAATGATAAAAGATTCTGACTTGCCAACGTCTGCTTCTCAATAAAATTTTATATCTTCCGATTATACTGTCGATCAGATCAACGCCTCCCATATAGCTGTTGTATTGCGCTACTGCGAATGGACGGTCAATTTGAATATATTCCTTTTTGGCCTTGTTAAATCTTCGCGCAGTGCCTGTGGGAACTATTCCAGCGTAGTTCGATGCCAATGAGACTATTTTATTATCAACCCATGAGGTACAAGAAATGTCTACTCCACCAAAATCAGCGACATACTCCACAGATGTGCCGCGAGGATTTTTCTTCAGGTGAATATTCTCCATGGATTTAAAATTAGGGATTCTGTTCATTCGAATTGTACCCAACGCTAAGATTCCGCTTTCCGCCAAATACTTCAAAAGAGGTAATGAATTGAAATAATTGTCAAATTAAAGGTGAAAATTCTGATGCCTGGGGACTTCTCTGGCCAATCTCACAACACAATTTGATGCTGCTCCTAGATCGCTTAAAACATATATTTTATATCCCCATTTATGAGGCTTGTTAGGATTCTAGCTTTTGTTGAACAAATCTGTTCGTCGACACACAAAAACTGTTCCTTAGGTACTTTACCAAAATTATTATTCATTTCCTGAATAAGTGGTCGTAGTTTGAAAAGCCGATCGTGACGGGGTTCAGCCAAAGGCAGATTATTATCATTGTTGTTGAAATGAATGTGACGTCTGATTGTTTCAAATGTTTTTTGCGACACAATGTTTTGAATGGTCGGTATTCCAATACTTGCAGACCAGTACAGGGCACATTTTGGAAGACGTGAAATGGACATATAGAATACCATTCCAACAAACTGCTGAATATCTAAAGGAGTAAAATAAATATTTGCGTTTGGGTCTTTTTGATGAATGTAAAGGTTAGTTTCATTCGAAATATTCTCCAAAATTTTTTTTGGAAATAGATACGAAAAAAATTGTATAGGCTGCGACAGCTCCATTAGTTCTGGAGGCAATGCAGTGCTCGTGAGCAGCTGAAGTTGGTTCTCATTCAAAATCAAACTGCGTTGTCTCCATAGCAAATTCCTTCTTAGGTCGTTTTTGCTAGAAGTAGTGCTATATACCGTGCCCGTTACATCCGTGAAACATTCAAGTCGCTAGGGCGTTCAACTTGATTTTCCAAGTCTTCGTCATCTGTGGTATCCAAATTTTCCTTATCTGGATAATAATCGCTTTCGTCATCCGCAGAAAAGTCGAGATCATCCTCGCTATCCACACTGTTAAAAAAGCTTTCGATTTGCGAAGGCTTTAATCCTTTTCCTGACATTTTTCCTATGTAATACAATAGATTGGCGGGAAAAGTAAACATATGTTGTGAGAGCACATAGTAGAGTGTGACCATATCATACAACTAAAAAAAAGGCTTGTTGCAGCATTACATTAAATTTACAAATGTCATTTTCTTCATATACAATAAGAAATAGTTGAATTCAAACGGTATGTTGCAGATATGCATCACGGCCATATAAAGGGTTAAATCAATTTAATCAATTTATTTGCAATTTAATTATAGGTAATGACATCAATTTACTAGCTTCTCGTCAGCCCAACTCGGGTGAATCCAATAAAAGATTCCAAGAAATTTAGGTACGCTGAAGCGTGTGTTCAACAACATGGATTTACTATTGCAGCGACAAGCAGCTCAAGAATTTTATTTTAGCCAACCAAATATCCATAATTTTCTGAAAAAGATAAATATGTATTCAGGTCCGCAAAAAGGAGCGCTTCCACATCCAAATGAAAAGCATATTGCAAACTCTAAGAATCATATTTTACGTCCACTACCAGCGAACGTACCCATTTTTTTTTTTAAGAAGATGGTAAACTCTCATTAATGACTTCAATTTTACGATTAATGGTGAAGTTTATGTAGAGGAATGAATCAAGAAATGACTGATTCCATACAACAGAACTAGATGGCCCGACAAGCGGCAAATTGTTTTCTTGAGAAAAGCGGATCACCTCTGTATTGAAAATATTTTAAAATTACTGGAGATAAAATCATTACATAAACTTACTTCTTTGATAAATATTTTGTGAAACCAATCATGAAAAATGCGAGACGTCATCCAAGCATTATTGAATCCTTGGAAGCTCCTTGGTTTTTTCGCTTTTCCAATTATTAACGGCACTAATTTATGTGACCCATCTGAGTTTCCTCCAAGTAAGATTGAAATTCTTTCCTTTTGGATTTTGTATCCAGGAGCAGATTTTTCAAAAGTACATATAAACGTATGTTTTATCAGGTAGGCAGCGGAAAAATAGTCCGCTTTCGTCGACATTATATATTTGCGACTCGAGTAATCCCATCTCATCAACCTTGGCACGGATTCCGTGTCGCTTTTTAAACTTTGTGAACCACCCGTCACTTGCTAGGAATGCCTTTTCATCTTTATCAGGATATTGCTCTTTGAATATTTGTTTGGCCTTCTCCTTTAGAATCGGCACCGTTAATGTAAATTTCTTCTCTCGTTGGTTTAAAACCCAATCATAGAGAATTTCTTCCATTTGTGATATTCAGCACTGTGCAGGGACTTCTTCGTTGCCTCATCAAAGGTGTTCGGAACTGCATTTAATGTTGCTGCCTTGTTTGATTTGATGTAACTTATTGCCGATTGTGTTACATTAAACTCCAGGGCCAAACGCTTCCCTTGAACACCTTGGTCCAGCTTTTCTGAAATTTTAATTTTCGTTTCTAACGACAAAGTATTTTTTTTTCGTTTATTTGGCATTTTTGACGATCAACTTTTAAACAGACCGCTGAAACGCGTATCAAATTTTACAGAAAATGTAGCCAATGTAAACAAACGCGCTGGAAAAATAATAAATACATACCAAAGCGAAATAGCGAATAACATATGTAAAAAAATCATTACAAAACAGAAACGCTCAGAAATTAGAATTAAAAATTCTTATTTCAGAGCGTGTAATGTAAAAAAAATGTCGATTCGTATTTCCGAAAGATTCTAATATCTGAGAGTTCTAATTTGTGAGCGTCTACTGTATTTCTAACCTGAGCAACAAAACATGTTTGCAGATGCAATCTGACGTCTCCATCGTAAAGTCTGACATTTTTTAGACCTAACTTACTGTGAACACGACGTACGAGCGCAATTAGGTTTCTCTACAGGCACCTGAAAAATTCATTTCGGGCAAAAAATGGAATTAAACCGTGAACGCGGACAGCGGTTTTCAACTCCCGAAGAAGCTGTGATGCCTTCAAAACAAATGTTTTGGAGGTATTTTTTTTGGAATGTATCGATCTTAATAGTGAATATTTTTAAAAACACAATAAAGCTATTTTGTCTCGAATATTTCCGTTTTTTCATGGTTAGGCTAGAAATATATACAGCAACCCTCGTATGAGCTGTTTAATGTGAGCGACTTAGTTCTGTGCATAGAATTCTTAAGGATGCAGTGGGCTATGCACCAGCACATATAGTGTTGATGTGGAACTCAAATTAAATTGGTAAAAAAAGTAGTGGAGGACAACCAAGCAACCAACTAAAGGTAATAATACAGTGAAAACTCTCTTCGGACAGCGACCGTCGGGCATTTTTTGTCCGCTCAAGAGGAGTGTCCGCCTAATAGAGGGGACATGATTTAATTTTTTTTTAAATTAATTAATTTATTAATTTAAGAATAATTTAATATTACTAGGACTTCTCCGGAATTTTACAAGTTTATTTTATTATTTATTGTTATTATGTATTTTTTTATGCATCATAGAAATATATTTGTGAAGTTTTTATGAAATTAACTAATATCCAGCTACACAAAAATTTGCATTCCAAACTAGGTTGGTTGGTTACTTCAAGAAGGTATTTCTCGCTCAGGTCAGTTACCGGTATATCAAGCTTGCACTATAAGTTCAATTGCATTATACGTATTAGGGAAAGTTCATGTGGCTTCTTAACATTTGCTCTCAATGAAATATATCCGTTCTCAACTACAATCAAGTTTACCAGAGGAGGTGTTCCTGCGAACAAGGCACACATGTGCTTTGCATACAAACATTTTGTTCTGCATGTTCAGAAGAATGTTAAGAAGTAATCTTCTCGTATACCACTAAACATTAGTTCTGAGTTGACCAGCCACTTCACAAACTTCTCGACAAGAATTCACATAGTGTTAATATCTACTGAACCCATACACAGTTTGTGTAGGAATATATCTTTAGGGAGGTTCTATTTTTTGAGTACTTTTCTATTAAAAGTGAAACTTTCAACAAGTTTAGTTGCTCCTTCGGCGTTTTTTACTGATTGATTAAGGTCCTTTTTCGTTTGCACATTTATATATATATATATATGTACATAGAGCTGGGTTCAGATACATCCAACATCTTCTTGGTGGTTCTGGCAGTATCGTCGTTCCTGAGATTGGCTTCATTCCATAGACTTTATGCCGTCTGACTGTTTAGAGTGCGTTTACACCACGAGCGATCTTCATTCCACCATTACACAACAATGGAATAAAATTTCTTCTGTGGTATGCTAAGTATTATAGAGTTGATATATTCTCGTATTATTTCAACGCATTGAAAAGAGTAAAACTCTGTTTTTTCTAATGTTCTATCAATTTTACATTTTATTCCTTTGTTTATACATTGTTTAATATATGCGTTTCCCTTAAGTTAAACACTTACTTTGCTAGTTACATATTATCTCATGTCCTTTGAGACATTTTGCTACAATAACAATTTCACATGAAATCAGATTATACAAAATGAAAAATCTATAAAAATTGCACAACAATACACTACACATTGTTGCATTCCCAACATTCGTGGCTTGGATTTGTAACTAATTTAATATTTTTTGTCAATTATTTATTTATTAATTTGCGTTGTTAATTCTGTCATTCTATATAAAATACAAACTGTGCATTTTTGTGTTCAATTATTGTTTTTTATTTTCAAATTTTCTTCACTAAGACTATTAATTCTTGTGTATTTACCCTGTTTTCGATTTATTTTAATAAATATTTTGCAAATTGCATTTTATTGAATTTATTTTATTTATTTTATTTTTCTGATTAAATAGCAATTTTGGCTTTTTAATTATAACATATATATATATATATATATATGTATATATAATATATAGTTTATTGATCGCTAGACACATGTTTTGCATGTTACTACTTTGCTACCTGTTTTATTTGTTTGCTTCTACATTAAATTCAGTTTCACCATTTTGAGTGTTTTACTTGTCTGTTGCGGTTTTCAATTTCGGCAAGATTTTGTGAAAATATTCACGAAAATGAAAACTTTTACAGATTCTTCGGGTATTTTAATTTTGTAAATAATTATTTGTTATTTTGTACATTTCTTGAAGTTGCTAAGAGCGTATACCCATTTTTAAAGTGAATACATTCGAACTTTTTTAGAGTAAATAAAGTAAAAACATATTCGAAACATTTGATATACTCGAATAAATAATAATAAAAAAAAAAAAAATTGTTTTTGGAAGTCGTTTCTATTGCTTTGTTACGATGTCATGTCATGTCGTAGGTCGTTTATAAGGTTTTATAAATATCTAAAACTGTTTTTATTTATTTGAAAAGAATTTCAATAAGAATTGACACTTTGAATGTGAGTTATCCTTCTACAGTTCAGTACAACTAATGCGAGTATTATGTCCCCCAAAAAAGAGTCTCAAGTGTTGCAGCCAATTTTGTATTAATCGAGAAACAAATTGCAATAGAAAAACTGAATTCCATCTTCATTTCCGTTAAAGTGTGTAACTTGTTATTAAATTGTATTATTATTTTACTATTCGTATGTGTATCTTTATTATAATTTAATCATAGAATTTTTCGTTTTTTGATAGCTTCTAAATAGTTATTCATAGTTTAATATGCATTTATTTAATATATAGTTTATAATTATTTAAAATTTTGTTTTTCTTTTGTGCAATTGCTAAATTAATTGTTTATACAAAAGTTGAGAATTCTTACTACTTAAAAGTATTGTTTTATAATTTTATTTAATAATTTGTTACGTTTGCGTTTAAAATTTTGGTACAGTCAGATCAATACTAAAATTTTCGATTTAAATAATTATTAAATATTAATTACATTATTTCTGCGCCTTGTTTAGCCAAGATTTAAAATACATTTTTTTACAACATTTTTTTTTTAGCTTTTTAGTTATTTTAATATTTACATTCGCTTAGACTAAACATTAAAATTATTTTTGATTATTTTTCTAATATCTAAATAAAAATTGTAAAAAATAAAACGAAATACTGCCTCAATGCTTTGCAAGCGGAGATTTTCACTTAAGAAATAATTTATCTTCAAATAATAAAAATATGGAAAACATTCAAATAAAATAGGAACTAAAAGAAAAGCACCAAAATATATCTGTGTAAAAAAAAGGTTTAAACTTGCTTATTTATAGTTAAAAAATATATATATATATATCATCCCATATATAAAATAAATCGTTGTATATTGCGTACTTAGTAAAATATTATTTGTCGTAGTAGAAAATAATCGAAAATGTTTTTCAGAGTTTTCCAAAAAAAATTAGAAAATATTGCATTGGTTCTCACAAATCGATCGTTGTCGGCGATCGTTAGTCACAGTTGCATCCGTATAATCGTTTAGTTTTTATGCATATAAACTGCTAAAACTAAATATTTGCACATTACACAATTAATAGATTTAATAAAAGTTCGTTTAATTTATTAAACAATTTGTTTTAGCGAATTAAACTAGGTGCGTATAACTGCAGGCGGCAGCTGCAGCGGCGGCGCTACTTGCAGTGGCAAAAAGGGATCATGTGTTGGCGGAGGTGGTGGCGGCGGCACGTTTGAGCTGCTGGCCGCAACACCGCCAGCTCCGCCGCCACAGGCTCTGCTCATATGTATGCCACCGCCGGCGGCGCTGCCGATACGTTGCAGCCGCT
Source organism: Leucophenga maculata (assembly GCA_035044805.1). Taxonomy (NCBI): domain Eukaryota; kingdom Metazoa; phylum Arthropoda; class Insecta; order Diptera; family Drosophilidae; genus Leucophenga; species Leucophenga maculata. Next base: position 733,830 of record JAWNNP010001279.1, on the reverse strand, counting down.
TCTGTCTGTAACGCTTGAGCTTCCTTCTGGCCATGTATAAACTTTGATTGAACTCTCTGAATGGATTCATTGCCGACTGTGCATGTGTGGAACGCACGGCATTGTGCGTAGGCTCACGATGTACTGCTACGCCGCCGGCACCTGCTTCATCCATAGCCTCTTCGATGTCGTACGGCATATGTCGTAGATCCGTTGGCGGGAAAAACATTGGGTGGGCAGCCCAATCCCGCCAGAGATTTCAATCATGCGCCGCAGCGCCATTTAGCGGCCCATTGGCCAGCATTTCATTACTGCTGCTGCTGCGTCGCTGTTGGTGTTGGTGTTGATGTTGGTGAAGATGCTGCTGCTCATCGGCGCGACTAAGCGCAAATTCTTCATCCAATGACGATGACTGCTTCGATCTGTCCGACTTGCAGTCCTCATCGAGTCCAGCAGCTGCTGCTGCGCTCATATGATGCATGGCTGCAGCGGCATGATGACGTTCCGCCGGCGGCAGCAGATTGAGCATGCTCAGTGGTAGACCGGGAAAGCCACCAGGGAAATCGGGATAGAAGCCTTGTGGATTGAAGGGATTGAAGAGCGCATTCGGTCCGCCTAACAGATCTGGCTCGGAACTGGCACTACGTGGTCCACTATGATGTGGTCCACAGTGCATTTGCAAACCAAGCTCCATCTCTAGTGACAACGCAGGTCCGCCAAGGGGGCCATTGTTATCTACTGCGCCAGAATTCGGACCGCTCGATCCACCACCACCAGCACCACTAGCTGCCTTCTCTTTATCGCGTTCCTTGCGCTCTTTTTGCTTCTCGCTCTTGCTCGAACCACTGCCGGTATTTGGTAGACCCATTTGCAGCATTTCAAGCGGTGGTCCGCTGATGCAATCTTTGCGCAGCTGCTCCAGTTTCAAACTTTTGCCGTACTTGCCGCGCACATACATCAGCAGCGAGTTGTATGGTATGCCAAAGATACGCGATGCCTGCGAAGTGGTCATCTTTTTGTTCCACACATGTTGTAGTGCTTCGGTGAGCTCGGAATTGGTCCACGAGCGTGGTGGTCCACCACGTGGCGCGGAATGTTGACCTTTAGGGCGTGGCACTGCAATGAAAAATAGTAAAAAAAAAAATACATGAAATTAATATAGATGTAAGTGTATATTAGGAATTTCTACAGCATTAGAGACACACTTCAACTGCACCTGCCTAACTGTATGCCACCCTCTGGCCTACAAAATGATTGTCTGCAGCTAACGTCACATCTTCAAGAGGTTATCGCTTCGTGTGCATCGCTTAATGTTTCAATCTGCTGTCCTATATATTTGTAAGACAATTTCTTTGAAAGTCAGCTTATTGTTTTCGCGTATCGATTGACTTTCCGCTCTATGTGCTGACAATACACACCCTGCTGTGCCCAACCAGGCCAGGCCAGCCAGTTTGTCTACTCGTAAGCTCATCATGTATGCCAGCTTGTATTGCATGCCACCTTCCAAAAGCGAATTTGTATTAACTGCCAAACGCTGTGGTGGTTCCTGCCAACACAACCCCGACCGACCGACTAACCAACCGACAAGCTTATATTCTCCGCCTCCTATTCTGCCATATGCAAATTATGCGCCGCAGCCTTTGAGCTAGTCGCGTACGACGAAGAACGCCGCCGCTAAAACTCAATTTAGATTCTCTGATAGCAGCAACAGCGCACTGCACTCCATCTGTCCAGTCCGTCCGTCTGTCCTGTCGCCTATATCGATGCCTTCGACATTGTCGGCAATAGTAGTACAGGTCCCATTTGGCATTGGAAGATTGTGTGCTGAATACAGGCTGTCTAGGTGCAGATAGTTTTATGGCGCTCTATAATTTGTAGTTTATTTTGCTATTTAATGCTCAGGTGATAATGTAGTAGATTTTCTTTTTTACAACAAATTTGTAAGCTGCCGAAAATCAAATGATTTATATACGTTGTGTACAAGATTGTGGGAAAACTCTTTTAAATGAAGTTTATTTGATTTGATGCATAATTTCTTGTGGAAATTAGTTGATAATATTTTTAGTTCTCGAAACATGATGTAATCTTGTTCTACTGAAAGTACGCATGACACTCCTAATATAATGAATAAGTTGGAGAAATTGGAGTACCTGTCCGAGCACCGCTTTAGATGCACTTCTAAATCTTCACATGCAACTATCAGCTGATAATGTTAGTTTGTGCAAAGAGGCCTACGTCAGCCATAAAGTAAAATATCTTCTGAGTAAAATAGCTACTGACTACCTTAGTGACATCCTGGACATGAAACATAACATCATTAGGAGTTTAAAAATAGGCATCAGTGTGAAAGGTAAATGCAAGAATGTAGTTTAGAGCTGCGGTATTAAATCAAAGGGTGGAAGAACTGGTGTGGGAGTTTTCGAACTTCGTATCAACTACTTGGAATCGCTAGTGCATCTTTGAAGCTTCCAACTAAAATGTCATCAAGTCTTGGATTGCCTATGGAGGCTGGCGCGCCATCCTAGAGTCGGCTATGACCGGTAGACGGTTGACGGCCATATAAGTATGTAAGTATGTAACAGGCAGAAGGAACGAGGCAGACTTCATAACGTAGATATAGCCTTGATCAGCATCAAATTCAAGTCGATATAGACATATCCTTCTGTCCGTCTATCATTCTGGCTATTCGTATAAAAATTTAGATTTTGGAGACTATAAATGATTGAGCCTTCATATTTGCATATTTAGATTCTCTTATTCATTCTTAAGATAACTTGTATTTCAGGAACATGCTAACACTCTTCCCTAAGGGCGGGTTGGCACCTATAATGCACACCTACTTCTCATTCTGATTTTTGGATTACCTTACTTTAATTCTTATCAATCCCATACTAAGCTGTCCAAACTTTCTGAGTTTATGTAGGTAAAAAAGTGTATCTTGCATTATTCCTAAGAAAAAATACTCCATATAGGCCATGATCGGGCCACTAGAAGGGGTAGCTCCCATAGAAATCATTTGGAACAGGTTTTCTCGTAGACGGGAGCACTTCGGTAAACATGCTCTGCATGCTCCAGGAAAGGGTATACCGATTTACCGATAAACCCTTGTAAATCCTAAATTATAAAATTTTTTCATCAATGGTTCAAATGAAAATGATTATTTTCTTTTGAAATTTTAAAGAGAAATATTATGAACCAGAAATTATGTGTTTTACTTAATTATGCATGGAGTCACGATTTATTTTACCAATTAACCCGATATACCCATTTTTAGGTCCTGTACCGAAGGTACAAGAGCCTATTGGTTTTGTGCAAATGTATGTAACAGGATGAACTAATTGTCGGAGACCCCCCAAAGTTACCCCCATTATGGTCAGGAGTGATAGAGGAGTCGATATAGCCATGTCCGTCTGTCCGTCCGTCCGTCTGTCTGTATGAACGAAAGGATCTCGGAAACGGTAATATATAGAGACTTCGTGTTTTTTGCATTCGACTAGGACTGCTCCGGAATTTCACAAGTTTATTTTAAAAATTTGCCCCTCCCCCCTTCCCCATAAAATCACACCTTAGGGTAAAAATTTCTTCGGCACAAAAAAAAATTTAGTGCACCAGTATAAAGTTAACGTCCTTCTTAGCCCAAATCTAAAAAGTTCATCAAAATCGGATAATAAATGACGATTTTATAAGCAATTGAATTTGAACGACCCCCCTTTTCTTTTCATTCATATTCGCGCAGTGAGAAGTGGTCATGTGTTTGGTCATATGCTCGGGAAACATTTAATGTGTTTGTTAGGCGACCTGGTGAACTGGTACAGGGCCTCTTACAGTCGGTTACGCCCGACTAAAATTTCCTTACTTGTTTTTTAATAATTTAATACATAATTTTTAGTAATGAAATTTCTTTTGAAGATAAACTTTTTTCTATTTCACTTAGTCAAAGTTTTTATATAAATTCACTCTTTTAAGTCTGCAAATCCTTTGTTTCTAGAGCTTGTTAAGGAACTCAAGTACATTTTCACAATCCAAAGCCATGCAAATCAACTCGCAATAATTTTTCCACAATTAGTTCCCAATAAACAAAAAAAAAAAAAAAAAATATGTACTTATGAACAACTTCTTCGATTGTAGTAGTAGCTTGTAATAGAAACATTTGCGATTAAGTTTTTGCTGCTATAAAATAATTTTGAATGCGATCATTGCGATTGGTTGCTACTGCCACTGCATGAGGGTCACTTATAGATTTGACCTTTTTCCTATGAATTAAATTGCAAGCAATTGCAATAAAAATGGCGTATGACTACTCCGTTTGCTGATTGTTTTGTGGTAGAATTTAATTCCTTTTTTTTTTGTTTTTTTTTTTGTTTTGATTTTGTTGTTGTCGCAGCCCTATGAATTTATTTTTATAATTTCATTGCCGTTTTATTGGCCAAACAAAATTCGAATTTGTTACAAATCGCAAATCACGCTTCGAAAAAATACAATCGTACGAGAATAAGTATCTACAGCAAACACCGAGGGAGGAAGACCAAAGAAAACTGTATACAAATCAGTTAATCACACCCACACGACCAAATTGTCTAATAGTAATAGTCTTTTAGTCAGTCAGTCAGTCGGTCGGTCGTTTGTTCGTTCGGTTGTTCGTTCAGTTGCTAGCTTTTCTTACTTTAGATTTAATTTTTTATTTTGGCAACATACACGACTCAAATTGTATAGCATTGAATAACAGCGCCCAGCACCATACACCCTACCCTCAATTCAGTTACATACAAAAGCTTACGAGTCCATTGCCATACTTTTAGAGCTCATTGTATGCGAGATTCTTATCAGAGTTGCGAATTCGAGCAAAAAAAAAAAAAAAAAAAAGAAATATATCGTGCTATATGCCTGATTTCTTTGTGGAACTCCGTTTTGTTATTTTGGCGCTTTGGCTTTTGTGATTTCAAGCGCCAAGCGAAAGACGATCTCTTGTCGTTTTCAGCAGATCTTGCATGTGCGATAAGTTAAAGATTCGCTACGAAACTATTTCTTCTTTCAGATATTTTGTATTTTGTTTGATCTACTCTAAAGACTATGGCAAATGTGACTGACATGTGCGATCACGAACTTGCGTCTATTGATGAGTTTGTGATGAGAAAATGAAGCAATTAATTGAATGAGTGTAATGGAGATTTGTCTATTTGACTTGTGAGCGATGTGAGAATATTGTTTGAAGTCTATTAAACTATTTTCGTTGAACAAGTGAATGAATGCCAGGCGGGCGCCATTTAAAACTTTCTACTTTCCACATATTCTTTCATAAATCTCACAACACAGTTCACTTAAGCCATCAACACTCAGTTAAATGATTGAGCCATTAAAGTATCTCACATACAAAGAAATAATCTGTCAAATAGACTGTCATATTAACAATATGAGTTGAGTTGAGTTGAGAAGGAATATATGTAAACTGAAACATGAATACTTTGCCGTTGGCGTTAATCAGCAACTGCTTGCTAGATCACGACACGATTACATTAATGTGTTACATGGCCTATGGCTAAAAACAAAAAAAAAAAAAACACTTAAATATAATTCATAACTTCTCAATATTCACAATGCGTTACATGTCAATCAGATGACAACTGCCGCACAGTAAAAGTTAATTGATTTTTTCTCTCTGCACTCCGCCAATCGAAGCCGATCGATCAGTATGTTTGCATATCGACAAAAAAAAACTTCATTAACTTTTTGTGGTCTACATTTGAGCAATGGAAAATCGTAAAAAAACAGCTTACGAGTGATGGAAAAACTGAATGACAATAATTGTAAAACAATTTTATGTGATTGTGCATCGACTGTTCGCGTCTGTTTGTCAATCAAAACTGAAGCCAGGAAGGAAGAAGGAAGGTTGGCAATCAGAAAAGAAAACTTTTCAACGATATGCATAGGTGCACATGTTCAATGAAGAAACAAACAGGAAAACCACAGAAACGAATTTATCGCCTCACATGATCGAACAATTGGTACGCGTTCAAGAAAAAGATACATTTGTATCGTGTATGGTGTACAGAAATGAATGAATGAATGAATGAAAGAAAGAATGAATGGAGTAAAAAATGTTGTTAGTTAAATTGAAAAATTGTGCATTTATTTTAAATAAATATATAAAAAGCGATCTGTAGTATTTGTTGAATGTTTTAAAGGTGAAGATCAGTGAAATGCTTAGTCAGAAATAAAGTTAAATTTGGTTGAAAAAAAAAAAAATATATAAATGTATAACTAGCTAAACCCCGGCTGTTGGCTTTGCTCGCGCCAAGTAATCCCATCACCAGGTATACCAAATTTCATCGCTGTACCTCAAATGGCTTGTATGTATATCGCTTATATAGGGGGAATGCGTTTTGAGGAGCATAGCGCCCTCTGGTTAGGACCAAAAAATTATACGGTTAAGTCCTATCAAACATCATCTCTGTACCTTAAATGGATGCATTGATATGACATATGAAATTTGTTACGCATAGCTTTATTCGATTTTTAAACAAAATGTTTTCTATGCTGCCTCTACTAACGTTCCATATTTTTCTTGACTAAAATTTATACAAATGGTTTAAGCTGTTTAGGCGTGATGCACGCACAAAGAAACAGCTTACGAAATAATACTTTCAACATTTGTCCCAACATGCACAAAAAGAAAATGTAAATGTTTTGATTTTTTACACTTTTAAAAATTGGTCCATCATTTCTTACAGACTACTAAAAGTGTTCAACATGCACACAAATTCACTGCTATTGCTGATCTGGAGATCAATCTAAAAGTAAAAAATTTTACATTTTGCATTTTTGTGTGGTGGATATGCTGAGGTGCTTCATGGATACAAGTTTGTCGAGGCCGAAGGCTATCCTTGTCTTACTACTAAGTCAGTATAGAGTACATTGAGTCGTTGAGACAAACAGGTAAAATATAAAGTTCTATGAAAGCTGAACCACAGTTTTTCACAAATTCGTTTCCTTCGAATCCAACTTTAAAATTTAACGAATTTTAGAAAACTGAATAAAAACTATTAGTTTTTGGGTCGACTTTGTCGCTTTATGGAATTTAACCGCTTATAATCAGAAATAAAAGATCTCTAATTTGAAAACTCATTAAGCCGTTTTTTAAAAGTAGCTTCGAAGAATATAGTTTTTCTTGCACAGTGCTTAGCATTTCGAAATATTATAAAAGTTTTGATATAAGACTGCCTACGCTTTTCTAACTTAACTCCACTTCAGTTTTTTTTATGAAGTTTCACTATTAAGTTCTAGATTACCCGAACAAGTTAAGCACAAATAAAATAAAAACGAAAAATATAACAAGAATCAAAGTTCAAAAAACTCTTCTATAAAACGAGGGATCAAGTCAGGTGTAAAATTTTTCATCATCACCAATGTCTGCCACGGTGCCGTATCAATTCGATTTAAAGAGCTGCGTTGACTCTGCGAGAAGGGCAGCTGGAGTATTATTTTTTTATTTTTTTGCTTCACTTGTTGCACATTGTGCGACGTGCCTGAGCAAGCCTTAGCTACCAACCTTAGCCAAGTTGACATGCCAATCATGTTGAAATGATTTCGAACTGCCATCGCCGTCAAAGTGATTGTATGTACTCGTTTGTACAATACTCTGATTCGAGGAGTATGTTGTTTTGCCTTGCCTTTTTGTGGGGTTAATTAGCTGTTGTTGTACTTCGACTAGTCTCGCTTTAAATGTTAGTTGTTGTTTGTGCATTTGTTTACTTACTTTTCTTTTTCAGAAACGGCGGTGGTCCACCGGGCATATCACGTGGATCACTCATTTCCATCAGCGGATTGTAGAGTTTAGCTGGATCGATGCCGGGCGGAAATAGTCCAAGCGGTGAGTCCAATCCAAACACTATAGAAGAAAAAAAAAAAAGAAGCAATATAGAAGAGAACAGTTATTAAATAGTTCCAACATTGCACTTAAACTAACAATATCCAAGCTCATTCAACATTCAAAACTTAGCTTTCCTTAGCTTGCATTGAAATGAGCTGTCATAGCGCATAAACAACTCATATGCTCGCTTATAATTTGACAGTTCATTTCCCGCCCATTAACTCTATAGCTTACAATTGAAGCAAAACTTGTGCAACTATTACCTACAATTTGAACTATGACTATCAACTATCAACGAACTTTGTCACACGACTTTCATGACTTCATTTGTGGCTTGCGCAAAAAGTTTTTCACAACTGAAAAATGTCGTCGAAATAAATTCAATTGCGGTTGATTTTTGCCTTTTGCGTAGTTTTTTGCTTCACTCGGCGAATGTATCTACATACGTAGAGGCGAATATGCATAGCTATAATAGGTGCGAATATGGCGAGTTGAGTTGGGTTTATTCAGAAGGAAAGCAGAATTTATGTTGTGTCTTATGGCATGCGAAATAGTCAAACGCAAATCAAAATAAATATAAGTAGAATATAATATGTACTTTTAAGACACAGTGTAACGTTGCAAAACATGTTGACATGGGCGGGCGTTTAAAAAAAGGGTTTTCGCTTAACTAAAACTTTACATAATCGATCTATAAAACAGCGCCACCGGACTATAACGAGGTCGATTCGTTTATTAAAAATAACAATGCGGCAGGCTCTGATGGGCTGCCAGCTATGTTATTTAAGACCGGTGGCGAAGATTTGGTTAGGAGTATGCACCAACTGTTATGCAAGATATGGTCTGAGGAATGCATACCCAATGACTGGAATCTCAGGGTCCAATCTTTAAGAAAGGAGACCCCGCCAAACCAACTACCTTTTCGTCGGATATATGATTCTGCCGCGGGTATTGTTTAATAGGCTGAAGCCATATACTGATGCACTGATAGGACATTATCATTGTGGCTTCAGATCAAGAAGGTCAACCATTGACCAAGTATTCACATTACAACAAATTCTTAAAATGTGCCGTTAGTTTTACAAAGACACACACCACCTACACCTATTTGTCGTTTATGAAGCCGATGCGATCAAAGTTTTTTGGCGCCCTGTTCACACTAGCTATTCCGGCAAAGATCGTTCGACTAGCCATGATGACGTTATCACACACACAACGCGTTGTCAGGGTAGAAAAGAAGCTCTACGATCCGTTTAATACCAAGAGAGGTTTCAGACATGGTGATGCGCAGTCGTGCGATTTTTTCAATCTGCTCATGTACTACATTCTACGCCCGAGCCCGTACATACAGAATATCTCGATCTTCCAAAAGGAAGTCAAGCTGCTCGCGTACGCGAATGATATTCTTATAATCGGTACAAAGGAATGGCAAATTCAAATTGAAAAACAGTCTCGGACACATGGGTCTAGCGGTGAATGAACAAGACGTATTACTTGGTGCCTTCATGCACGCCGTTATTGCGTTATCATTGGATAAGAAATAACCAACAACAACAAAGCCTGGAGATCAGGTGAAGAGTCACGCTTGCAAATAGATACAATTTTAGCCTGAGCAGGCAAATTAGAAGTACAGCCCTCTCTCGGAAGACGTAAATCAAGATCTATCCGCTGATACTCCCGGTAATACACTATGGCGCAAAAGCATGGACCGTGATTGAGTTAAACGAAATAGCGTTGGAAGTTGGATTTTTGGACGAAAGCGTATGAACCGCAAGCTATGCGTTAAGGTTGACATAGTTCAGCGCATAAAATCAACTCATTTGAATGGGCAAAAGAGCTCCAGCACACATGGTTTATATAGAGCGCCGAAATTTGTTTGGAGGACGCCGAAATAGAGGATGAACGGGTACGTGTTGGAATGACCAGGTATGTAGAGATATCTCCGTACTTGGCATTTAAAACAACTCGCACAAAAGACTATAGCAGTTGGTGCGCTTTCCTGAATGCGGCCATGACCGATCGAGTAACATTTAGCGACTATATATAACTATATAAACTATAGATATTCCCATTTAAGTTTTTCTATGCAATATGAACTGTATTTGAATTACGAATAGTTTTCTTTCTGGATTAGCTCTCTAGAAGTGCCAACTTCTCAATTCTATTTAAAAATCAGCATCAAAAGTCAAGTCGATATAGACATGTCCGTCTATCCATATGCCTGGCTGTTCATACGAAAATCGAGATCTTGAATACTATAAGTTAGAGCCTTTAGACTTGCATATTTAGATTCTTTTAATCATACTTCAGATATCTTGTAGTCATTGAAGGCGCTAACACTACTCCATGTATTTTGCTTAAATATTTAATTAGTACCGATAATAGTTGTGTGTGATATCATTTTCATTCAATTTCCAGTCAATCTTTATCATAAAAATACTCGACATTACATCGGAGGATGCTTGTAGTGTTTTGTGTTTGTGAGCTATTAAAAGCTTACATGAAAGTCAGACGGAGGAACATAAATAAGCAGGTGGCCGCTCTAAGTAGGCCAAAAAAAAAAACCCACTGTTTCTACTACTATTTGACATTTCAGAGCCTAAACTTAATATCAATTATTTCTTAACTACGCCACTGCACTGCTAACCCCACCCACTTGCTTCTCTGTATGCAACGGATATGAGTTCAAATGTGCGCGCCGCAACTTGTTTAAAAACGATTTATGTCACAGAAAAACTGTTTTGAGTTGCCGGCAATAAAACTTCTTAGTCGCATGTACACACACACATAAAAATATTCTTTCGCCCGCATCTTGTCTATGCTCGCGCCTTTCTAGCCCACCGCGCCAGGATATGTGTTTAAAGTATGCCAAAGTGAAAAACTTCAACCTTTTGGCAAACAATTCGCTGTATTTATTTGCGAAAAAGCGTCGTCGAGCACATCATGCATGCCGCTACAGTCGAAAAACAACGTCGAGGATTGCTCGCAGTATAACGATAATGATGACGTGGCTGGCTTCTGAACCCTTTCTTGTCCCCCTATGACAGCGTGTACCGCAACGCTCACGAAACGTAAATAAAAATACGCTTTTCTTACCAATAAAATAAACTTTATGCGACGTACGAAGCAAACGACGTACGACTAAGCGCGCGATATTCATATTAATAATATCCGTTTGGGGAGTTTAAAGTCGGCAAAGATGCAGAAGTAGTCGACGACGTCGAGTACGACGACAAACGCTGTCTTCACCTGCGCCAAAATGCATACGAATATGTGAGTGCGAGTAAGTGTGTGCATGCAAGCACACAGGATATAAAATAAATTAAGGCACAAAAATATGAAAAATATGAATAAATGCAGAAAAAGAAATGGAATTGTAGAGTAAAGGGTGTGGGGGTGATGGGGTATTAAATCCGAAATGCCAGGAAGCGAAAATACTTAATGCGACAAAGATAGCTACTACTCATTCTAGTGCAAACTGCTGCCGCTGATAATGTGATGTATGAGGCGCAAGCGACGACAACGACGACATTCGACTAACTACTGCATAAATATCCTGCAGGCATGGAATGCAAGGACATGCGAGCAAAGCACCAAAGACAGGATATAAGATTTATATTTTCTTTGGCATGCTGTCATATTTTCTTTTTTTTTCGGCGTGAAAAATCATTGAACTAATAGCATGCATGTTAGCAGGGGTTTGGCTCAAAAGGGGGTGGGGTGGTCTGGTGTAAGCAATATTTGCTTCTTTTACAGATCAAAAGCGCGCTTAAGTCGTTTCTTTGTTCTAGATTCTTGGAAAGAAAAAAAAAACTTCACATATAAAAACTTAAGAAAAACGAATACACAAATCCGCACTAATTTCGCATTACGTATACGCAGCATTGGAGCCACAGCGGTAGCCAGCCACTCAGCACATTTCGTCAGACTGACTGCGACTTCCGAGTATATTTGCGCACAATGCGCGCTCGTTATTTCTGTGTCATTATTGTCAGCAGACATTTATTCATATATGCCTCAAGAGTGAAGATATTCCTCAGGAAAGGAGGACAATTCGAGCGCTTTCTTTTGTCTGTACTGCAGGCTTTTGAATCGCAATTTGAAATATCTATTTAAGTCAGCGGCAACAACGGCGATGGCAAGATACAAACATACTCGTGTCCTCGCATCCTTAGCTGTCGTTCCGTCCGTGTCTGTGCTCACATAATAATCATCGCGAGCGTGCTTCGAGCATGTGTAGAAGTGCACTTCGAGCGTAAAATATTAATAGAATAATAAGTTGGCTATTGTTTGACAACGACAAAGACGACAGCAATAGACGTGTTGTTGAAATCTGAATACATGTATGGGGAATGTGCATGAAGTTGACAGAGTAGCAATGTAGGTGCTTGCAGAGACCCTTTGCAAGAAGCAGTCGATTCGAAATCTAGTCGAATGAATTTATTTCCACATTTTTGCGCAAACCATTGAATTGCATAATACTTAAGACTATTCTTAGCTGACATACTTCTTGTATGAAATGTGAGCAAGTCAGTATGCGTTATTATGAAAAATAATATATATAAAAAGGATACACCTATAGAAACTGCTTTATTTACATCTTCTATATTTAAACGTTCTCCTTGATTTACTAATGATTAATTACTGACAACAATATTGCACCAATTTATCAATTATTTAAATCAATTGCTGCCTTCAGCTCTGCGTATTTGACTTAATGTCCTTTGCCCTTATATTAAGTGCGCATAATGGTCTATAATTCGATACAAATAAGCTGCCTGAACAGTACAAAGATGACAACATAAAAAGACAACATTTAATATGTTTAAGAGCTTTGCAACAGCTTTGCTGCATAGAGAGGTACTTGATTGCACGTATTTTCCATTCATGAAGCTCCTGCCAGTGTTTCAGTAGAACGGTTTTAAGGATGCATGCCACATGTTGCATTCGACAGCCACTTCTCGGTACTTATAAACTGACTGACTGACTGGCTAAATGACTAAGGACTGCAAGTGCAAGTGTGCAGAGGAGCTTACTTATTAGGTGGCGACACAAGTGCATGTGCGAAATGTGAAGGAGCACCCGCTCTACAGAAATTGTGCAACATGGTGTGTGCTCCTTGTAAAAATGTCATAAGATGTTAAGGCAAAGTTGCAGCTTCAAAGTCAAAATGCCAATGTGGCAACGGCGCGCAAGCATGAAAAAAAGCAATTGCTTATTTGTGAAAGTAGGAGAAGTAGCTCCTGCTCGAATGCCTCGGAAGTGATGTTAACCGCGCTGACAGTTGTGTGTTTACATTGGCGTATGCGTTTATTATGAATTTCCGCTGTTTGCTTCTGCTGTCACATTTTTTTATATTTTTTTTTATTCAAATCGAATTGGTTCAGTTCTGATTTTCCGTTTGCCAGCTTACGCTGTCTAGATGTATTTTGTGCCGGGTTCTGTAGACTTAAAACGTTTTGCAGACGGTTGCGCATTTGTTTATGGACTTTAATATTTGAATTTGAATTTTAAATTCTATTACTCTAGGCAAAAAGAATAATATTATATCTACTTACTATGTGGCGGTGTTAAAGTCAGCGCCGAAGACATACCCGGAAATGGTAGCGGCGATGGTGGATGCGGAGGTCCGTCCGGTGGATTGAAGTGTGTAGGCAAACTCATCGGCGAGCTGGGCGCGAAATCTTTGCCGAATTCCTTACTTAAACGGTTCATGCTCTCCTCGAGACGTTCATGTGGTGCCTGACCACTCATTTGGTGATTATTTGGCCCACCTGGTCCTCCTGCGCCCGGTCCGAATGGTGGCATGCCCATCGGTCCTAGCAAACTATTGGCGAATGCATTGTGTTGATGCTGCATTTCGCGATGCTCGCGCTCTCTCATCGCATGATCGCGCTCGCGTGAATGCTGATGAGAGACTGCCGCCGCTGCAGCTGCGGCTGCCAATGAGAGATCCATTTGATGTTCCATGTGATGGAACGGATTTTCAACGCCCGCACTGGCAGCAGCAACAGCGGCCGCTGCAGCTGCATGCATCTGTGCTTCGAGTGCTTCCATGTGACAGGGACTGTCCGTCGTGTGTTCGAGCCGTAGATCACGCAGACCTACCGCTGCAGCGAAGGGATTGTTCGAACTCGAATTTGGTGTTGAGCTTGAGCTGGGCTTGGCATTCAGTTGGCGTATGTCCTTGAGCGAGAGTACTATGCGTTGGTTGTTGTCCTTTAGTTTGCTGCTGTTATTATTATTATTCGCTGGACTGCAATCGCTGTCCGACGCTGAGGTGGAATGATGACCACTTGTGTCATTGTTGTTACTGCTGTTCGTATCTTGCTTCTTCGTGGTGCAAAGGTCCTCTGGTCCGTCAGAGTTGCAGGGTGAATGCGCGAGTTTGCGACGCATTTCGTTGGAGTTGTGTATAAGCTCTTCAATGTCCTCATCTTCATCGTCTCCGATTACCGACGCAGCATGATTGTGCAGATCGTCGACATCGGCTAACAGCGGTTCATCGTCTGAGTCCGTGATTATGTTGTCGTCGTGTTGTAGCACTTCCTGCTGCTTGGTTTCGCTTTCATTCTCATCGTGGTTTTCATCGTTCTCGTGTGTCTGGTCATTTGACTTATTATGCTGGTGACTGTCATTACACGTACCACTGTCATGTTCCCCATTCAAATCGTCCAATGCATCATCAACATCGTCCATTGGTTCAACCAGCTCGTTTTTGATCATCACTGTATGCAAAGCGGCTAATTGCTTGGCGTGCAGTTCCTCCAACTCACGCTGTACGCTTTCAGTTTGTGGCTCATCGTTGTTGGTCTTTGCGCCCTCTCCACTCAGCTCTGGTAGATCCTGAAAATCGTGCGGCAACTCGCCGGAACGTCGTCTTGGACGCGCTTGTTTGCGTCGTGGCATAGGCGACGTGCACAAATCGGTACCCTGTAGTTCCTGATCGCTTTCGCTATTGGCCAGTGCATCGCGTTCACGCTCTCGTTCTTCACGTTCCCGCTTGCGCTCATGAGATCGCCGCATATGACTTATCGAACTCGCGCCGAAGAGCCGCGAGGGCATGATCAGCTTTGAACCGGCAGTGACCATTGATGGTGCTTCATCGTCGAAACTGGAGCAACGATCTAGCTCAGCACTCAGCAGTGAAGCATCAAGCATCGAGCCGAGGTCATTGGGCGATGCGGCCGGAGTGGGCGTGTGTTCCGGCACTGAGCTCTCAACGAGACCGCGCACTTGTAACGACTCTCCGGCCTGTATTAGTGTCTGGAGGCGCTCCTGCGGTACGCTTATCTCGCCACGATACATAAAATCTACAATAGCTTGCACAACCCAGCCACGAAAGTCCTTCAGCACGATGACAGGATGCTTGCATGGTGTCTCTGCGAAGACGCGCTGAAAGAAAGGCGAACAGGCAGACAGTACCATCTTGTGTGCCCGTATGCTAGTTTCGGCACAAACAAGCGTCACATCGACGAGCGTTTTAGTCTGTAGCAGAGCATCAAAGGCGCGCAGGATATGATTCTGATGGTTATTCCAGCGCAGACTGTAGTGATCCTGTAGTGCGGTCGCTGCATGTGTTTGGGACGCCGGATTAATGTTGACGATGGCCGACGCCGCACTTGCAGCTGTGTTTGTCGGAGTAGCTGTGGCGTTGGTTGTGGGCGTGGCAGGTGTTTGGCAACTGTGCAGTGGCGTTGTGCTTGTCACTGTGTGCGCCATATTCAGCGGTGTGGGCGTGGGTGGTGTGGTCGGCGGTGTTGTAGACGTTGTTGTTTCGAACGGATGATTCGTCGTTGCAGACATCGATGTCGCCAGCGGTAGCTGTTGGTGCAGCGGTTTGGCCAACAGCGGCACTGGCGCCGGCTCCCGACTGTATTCGGTCATATGCAAGGCTAGCGTACTCAGTTTGTGATTTTTAAGCAGCGCCTCGGTATCCTTTAACATAAGTAACAAAACCTTTTTGTTTTGCTCCGATTTTTGTTGGCTTTACGCTTCAGTCACGTTTATAGATTAAACTGCTGCAAAGAGAAAAAAAAAGAAAGAGAGGCTGTTAGAGCTTGTTGTGACAGCGCTTAGCTAGGATAATGCTTAGGCTTTAGGCAGTTCAGTTAGTCATCTAATATATGCACGACATATGCTATATGTGATAATATGTTAATGAGTCACTGCATATATCATCTTAATGTGAGAAAAATTTGAATGAGCTGCGAATGTGTGTCGAACAAAGCTGGTAGCGGCAACTAGGCTAGAGCCACTCACGACCGTATTTTTCTGTCTCACTGCTACGTGTCGTGCCGTATATCCTTGAGGATATACATGCGTGTGATAAAAGCTGATACATGTTTTTTTTATTTGAGTTTGTATGCTTGGATTTGTTGAATTTTTTGTTTCACCAGTTTCTACATTTTGTATTTTTTTCGTGACTTGTCTCTGCATCTAATTAATTCAGCAGGAGTCTGAAGTTTTGCATGCGTGTGTGAATTTTTTAAACAGCAGCCAGCTGTTAGAGCAAGTAGGATGCTTATTCCTAGTTTACCTGTCCTATGCGTTGCTCAAAATTAAAAAACTTTAACGCAGCATTTTCTACAGATTTTTTCCATGGACTCATGCTGCTACTTTCTAGACTCATTCAAAGTCAAAATAAACACATTTTTATTTACTATAAACGCATCGGCAACTCTTAAGGTAGACAAGCAGACAGACAGACAGACAGTTAGAAAGACACGTCTATGGCTTGGATTTTACTTAACAACTTTTATTCATTTCACTGGAAAACCGCATATTAACACATGCTCCTCTCTATGTTATAACTGGGTTCTGCACTCTTTCGAGTTCAGTATTTTGCAATTAACAGGAGCTAGAACAACAACAACAACAACAACAATCGTTTGCAATTAGTAGCGACTCTGCGCCACTTTTAAATGTTGCAGTTTTCTTTCTTGCGGATTTTATTTTTCATGCGTTTTGCATTTATTTATTTTGCTGTCGCTTGGCTCGGAAAATGCGGCTAAACGTCAAGAGCAACAGTTTTTCTTTTAACTTTTTGTGGAAATGAAGAATGAATGAAGTTGGAGCTACTAGCTACAGTTGCAGATATTTGAGTTGTAGCTAAAGATACTTGAATTTATTTTTTTTTTTTAATTAATGTGGTTGCAACTTGAAGAGGTGTTGATGTTCTGCAAAACTTTACATTAAACTGAAAAGCGCTTTGAATAGCTTAAATGCATTGAAATAACTTGCAATTGGTGAAGAACTTAAGAGATTGAAATGGAAAAACTGTTTATTCTAGGAAATTTTAACTTGTAGAGATAGTTAAATAGTACCAAACTAATTCCATTGTTTGCAGTTAGTTTGTGCTAGGATCTAATTCATTATAATTATTTCTTTATTTGTGTTTGTGTAATTAACGAAGCAACTTAAAAAAGGTAATGAATGAAACTGAGAACAAGAAAATCAGTCGATTTAAATAAGATTAAACAGAATCGGGATCACTTTAAATAATAACAGCAACATATAAGTTTAGAAAAAGAAAGAGGGAAAATTGGAACTTCGGCGGAATTTAAACGCCCAATAATTACTTAATAAATTGAGAAAAGCAGCTGCAAATATTGGACTACAGAGCTCAGTAGGTGCTCGTTGACTTCGATTTTTTCTATTAATTCTAAACAACTGGACAAGCTGCAGGAATTTGCTTTAATAACTGCTACTGAACAAAAACTGTTTGGATGTCAGATATATTAGTTTTGGATCAAAATTCAGCGTCAAAGATTAAAGCTTCATTCACTCTAGTTGATGAATTTTCCAGTCATTCGATGTATTCTGTTCTGCTTTACAATCATTTTATAGTCCAAATAATATAAGAAAGCAATAAAAAATAAATGAACTAACAACTCATCTGTCTATGTGCATGAACACTAATATCTCGAAATCTATATTAGGTTGAGTAGGTCGATTAAAATTATGAAATTATATACTACGGTTCGTTATATTATACAATTAGTGTTAAAGCAATGGCGAAGTGCACAGTCGGCTCCAGTTTACCGCCTCAAAATCCAACAACGAAGAAAAATCGGTGCCAGATTACAAAATTTTGCCTTACGCCAGTGAAAGTAATAGAATTTTCATATTACAGCTAATGTTCAAACAAGATGTCAATCGCTGATTCGAAACAACATTGTTGCCCTAGCTTTTAAATTTTCGTTATTCTGTGTGTTCACCTGTCTTTTTGGATTTTACTGCACATATGTATACCCTGAACCCATAAGGTAGAAGCGTATATTAAGTTTGTGTGAACCTAATATACGGCAGAAAATGGCGTTCAATTATATATACTTGGTAAAGTTTATATAATCTTGATTTGGCAATAAACTGTATAAAAAACGAGAGCTTGGAGACTATAAGCGAAGCGGTAGATTCTGTATAAAAGAAATGTTTTCGCTGTTAATTCTTATTAAAATATCCCAGACGAATTCTGATAGGAAAATATTACTTTAACAAAACTTAGGAACAAGCCCTGATCTTTCTTATTTTGTAGTATTTTTCTACTTATTTGGCAGAAATCGTGTACCTGTTATAGAGTTCCCACATTAATATATTACACCCAAATTTAGTGTTAGTCACCATACCGACTATTAGGTTTTTGTTTGAAAAACTTATTATTCACAGTTATGTTACACACGCAATGCTAAAGAGTATTGTTTCTCGCAAATTTTATAGAAGGACGTGTAATTCGGAAACTTTAAAGTCGACAAAAAACTTTTGCATGTTACAAGTTTATCTAAAAACCATTTCTTGGAGAGTTTATGTACCATAGACTCAAGACGATGCCAGTATTGATGCAAGAAAAAACGTAAAAAAACCCATTAAGCTTCTATATCGTATGGTGAATTTATATGAAAATGGGGCAATTTATTTTCTTGGGTCCACACAGGTTTCTCACTTTTACGAAATTAAAAAAAAAAATTTGGTTTCTTTCTTTTTTGCCCTTGGAATTATATTATACTATTTTTTATGTTTTATTTCACACAAGTAAATATGTACGCTGCCAAGAAAGTAGCCAAGTGAGCTTGTGAGAGACCGGTTATGTATTGGAGATGTCACATGCACGAAAAATTTGGTATACAATGTGTTGCTGCAAGATTTGTTCCGACTGAACCGAATATTTTCAAAAAATGTATCGAGAGAAGGTAATTGTAGACATGTTGGATCGAGCCAATTCGGATCGTATCTTCATAGAACGCATAATTACTGGTCTCCTTCCACTCGACTCCAAGCACATCTGTACTTCTTTCAGCAATATTCAAAACCGATAAATCAAATAACTTTTTTTACGACTTGTAGACTTGTCCCTGCATATCCGATATTTTTTAATCGATCCTAACTATCGTATTTTTTTTTAAATTTTCACTGCACCTCAATATATGCAAAATATGAAGAATATGGTTTATCCCTTACATGGGAGGGATATCGCCCTCTGCGATTTTGACCAAACTTATGATGCGATCTTACTTTAAGCAAAACAATTTACATGTATACAGAATTCCATCCCTGTACCTCAAATGGATGCAAAGATATGTTGAATTTATTGTATCGTTCGTATGGGAGGTGGGGTATAGCCCCCTCTGATTTTGAACAAATTTAACACGAATACGTTTCCCGATCCCATTAACATGTGTAATAAATTTCGTTCCCGTACCACTGATGGATGTATTTCAGATGAATTTTGTTTATTGCTTTTATGGGGGGTGATATGGAGATCATATTATCTGAGTTATGATAAAATTTGTTTTATCTTGTATGGGGCGAGACGGTTGCCATTTATGTATACTTTTAAGCACTGTTCTCATAAGAAAGTCTTATGTAAATATATGTAACTGACAGAAGTAGGCGTGGCAGACCCCAGACCATACAAAGTATATATTGTATATATGTCTTGATAAGCATCAAAATTCCGTTTCGATTTAGACATGTCCGTCTGTCTGATTGTTCGTATGAAAATCGAGACTTCAAATTTGTATATTTAGATTGTTTTATTCATTCTTCAGAGCACTGGTATTCAATGAATGTGCTTAGCTCTCTCCCTAAGGGGGTTTTGGATTTACCAAGCAAACCTGCGCTGCAATTAGAGATTTGATATAACAAAATTTTATTGATATTGGTTAATTTACTAGAACTGACAAATTTGGTCTACTTCATATTAATTTTTAAAAAATATTCTATTTAGTTTCAGCTCAGTCTACTATAAAGGTTGGCCCTCATACAAATCTGTCCCAAATTCCATGGTTTTTGTATGCACAAAAGTATGTTGTTGTGGTTAATTCAGTTAGAAAAGTTAATTTTGTTGAATTTTATACTAATACCAATAAAATATTCTACAAGGATCAAGATAGGATCATATGCTCTATACAAGTTTCTGGTTTAATGAGGTGCTCTCACATTAAACCAGAAAATATATAGGGTATATGTTCCGTTTCTTGAAGTTGAGTACAGTTCACTGCAGCATTCTTTCTTGTTAGGAATAATTAAGTAATTTTGTTAATAGTCTTCCATTTGTGAATTAAAGTTCCGTAAAAATCGGTTCAGCCGTTCTGAATATAGACAAAATACACAATTTGTAACTTTTGACTTTATGAATTTTATGCTTGTTAAACATTCAGACATGTATATATGCTATTGATGAGTTGTTAGAAGTTAGTCAAGCAATACATGCCCGTTCGTCTATCTCAAATATGTGTTAAAAATCTCAAATCGTTAGAATATATTTTTATTTGCAGATGTTTGAAAGCTATTCACTGTTTACCCATTAATATTAACAACTACAAAGTGATGGTCTCGTAACTGTAAACGAAGTTTTAGTATACGCAAGGCCAAATTAATCTTCTGCCTAATGATAACAACTGAGAGTATGCAGCTTTATGTTGTGACCCAAAACTAAAAATATTTTTATGAACATTTTTCAAACAAATTTTGAACTCTACATAGCAAGTTTGGAACTGATATATGTATACAAAATTTGAGTGACTTGTTTGAGATGATACATATGGATATATACATAGACAGAAAGAAAGATAAACGCTCCATGGATCTGATTAATCTAATCAAAGTAAAAAAAATAATGATTAAATGCAAATTTTAGAAAAAACTTAAAAATTTTTGTGTTTGATTTTTAAATTGATGTTCAAACGTACCATTAAATTTCAACATATTTTGTTTATAATTCTTTAAGATCTGCGGTATTCCATTATTTCGGTGTATTTGTATTTTTTTTTTTTATCTTCTCTCATATGTGAACGTTTCAAATGTTTATTATTATTTTATATAGCACTAATTCATTCATATTTTTTATTGCACAAAATTTGTTTTTCACAAAAGTATTTTTTGTTAAATTTATCACCCTTAAAAATTTATTTGCCAGGAGCAGCTGAAATCACAAATGATATTTAAATATATGTTAATGATATCGAAATTATGCGTACTAGCGAAAGCAATACGCACACACACACACACAATATAGCATATACACACATGTTCAATTTTATCTACGGCAGTTACGAGTTCATCACGTGCGTGATCACTACAGGACGAGGGTTCGTCGCAAACTAAATTTTTGAAATGCAAATAAATATGTAGCAAGTACTTTGTGAAGATATCACTGCACCTTCAAACAACACACACACACACGCATATTACTTGTATGAATGTGTGTGTGTGTGTTTGTGGATAATACATACATATATACAAAGGATCTTGAAGGTGATAATCAGGTGCGTGATCATATGTGTTGACATACACAGTACCAGGCTCAAAGAGCATAAATTGAAACAACAAATAAACAGTAAGACAAACAGGTAGATAACAAGTGCGAAATGGCACAAAACTACGAATGCTATGGTAGGGACAAGTGCGCTGTTAGCTACCTGTAATTAGATACGCTCTACGACCTTCGTTCTAAATATTTTTCATGCGTTCACCTATCGGTTGAACGCTCATTAAAGCATCAAATCAAGAACTGTGCTATTTATTTATATAGGATATGGTCATAAAAACTTTTATAACGAAGATATGAAGATATGTGTGTGCGATTGTTTATTTTTTTTTTGCTATCGCTTTTCCTGGAAGCAGCGTTTTCCATTGAAAAATATTATGCTTGACAAATTATTATTTGTATTTATGAAAGGCGCGATTTTCAAAATATTTTCATTTCGAAGACAAGTGTTCTGCGTTGGTTTATTTAAAGGAAAAGATTGCAATGTTTTGAGTAGATCAGTTGTTTTTGTTTTTATTTTTAATTTAGATTTTAAATGGTTGTTTATTTTGTTAAACTTAATTTATATTTAATTAATTAGAGTTTCTTTTTAAACACACTTTAAATTTTTAATATCAGCTTAAATTGCTGTTTAAAAAATTCTACAAAATTTTGAATAACTTTTTAATAAATTATTTTAGTGCTCTTAGATCTCAGATAACTCTACAAACGGAAAAACTATTTAGTTGGAAAGTTCTTAAGGAAATTTAGGCAAAATAAATAAATATAAAAAAGTATAACTAAATTATAATAATATAAAACTAAAAAATAAAAAAAAAATTTATAAAGAATTTGGCGAAAAATATTATAGTCAACTGATCTTGAAAAAAAACGATATTATTAGAAAAAAATTATATGGAAACCTTCCAAACTGTGCAATGAGTAACATATTTTGAATGAGCTTGAGCTGTTATTGTGCCTTGACAAGAATTTAATTAATCAAGCTAGTCCAACAAAGTGTTTTAGGCCTTACATAATAAAGAGGTTATTTGATCTGTGCACAAAATTTTTTTGAAATTTAAATACAGAGAAATTGTTAATATCGGGGGAAGTAAGTATTGTTAAGTTAGCTTTTCAAGCTATAAGTACACATGGACCTGACTATAAAATACTATAAATTGATTATTTGAACTATATAGATGAGGTTAGTTAAAATGTTCTTCAAAATTGTGTATGGAAGAATTAATTATTCAATTTCTTTTAATTTATAGTTCATATATTATAATATTAACTACACAGTGCTACAAATTATAGACTTCGCATCATGTTTGAAGATGTCACACACCCAATTTTGTTGGACTTATTAATTTGTAGCTCAGTTATTTATTAAGCGATATTGGATTTTTAAACGGCTTTGCAAATTGGAATGTATGTTTTTTTTTTTTAAATATAAATTAATAAATTTATAGATCAGTGTAGCATTGTGTAATTACTCGTTTGCATAATATTATTTTATTATTAATTTTTAGTTCCGACCGATAATAAGTTTTATAAAATTTATTAATTTATTAATTATTTTATAAAGTATCTATAAATAATTTGTCGTTGAATTTATTTAAGATTTTATTATATATAATTATTTGTTTCTTGTTTCATTTTATTATTTTAATTATTGTTATTATGTATTATATATATTGTTATTATTATTACTATTAAAATTAATATTATTGTTACTATATAATTCTTATTATTCACATTATTATTTGCATAATTATTATCGTTTTTATTATTATTATTTCTGTTATTGTTATTATATAATTAAAATTATTTGAATTGATATTACTATTAATAAAAATGTTATTATTAATTGTTATTTATTTGTTTTCTTATTATAATTAATATTATTGTTATTTTTATTTTTATCAAAATTAATATTGTTTTTATTATTATGTATTTGTTTGCATTATTTTTATATTCCATTAACATTATTTTATGTATAAATGTTCCATAAGTTCTTTTTTATTTTTAAAATTTAATAAATTATTTTTTTTTAATTAGTTGGTTTTTTTTCCGAATTAAATTGATTAAATTTTTATTAAAAATGTTTCATTTACTTCACAAATATTTTGTTATCCAAAAATGTCTGCCAAAACTCAATTATGAAATATTTTTATCCGCCTTACACCAAATGCAAAACGTATTCACACAACGAGACCCATAAGGGAAATGTGGAAAATCACACACGGCGACGTTGGATCCAAATAAAAAGCCGCGTATCAAAGAGTTAACGGTTAAACGAATCGAAACTGGCCGAAAAAATAAAACGGCGTCGGCGTTACTGCTGATCTCGTCCTTTGCGGCAGAGATACATCGCATATGTGGTTGATGGTGACACGAAAACAACAATAATAATAACAACAACAACAACAACGACGACGACGATGACTGCGGAGGTGGCAGCATGCGCGGTACGGTGCGTATGTGTTCAAACCGTTCAAATGTCTCGAAGCGACTGAAATTCAAATAGTTGTAAGCCAAAAAATATCCGATGCCGATGCCGATGATGTCGTTGATGATAATATTCATGGAAGCTCATGTGTTGTGTTGTTGTTGTTAGCGCGTTGACGACGACGTTAACGCCAAACGCCAGCAGCGACGGTTAACACACACGCGCTGCTGCTGATACTGCTAAAGCAGCGCCAAAAAACGGCAAAAGGACGAAAACAACAACAGCAACAAAAACGATGACAACGATATGCGATGGCATAAACATACGAACAAATAAAACAACAACAACAGAAGCACACGAGTGGCACAGGACACTGTTGGCGACGAAGGTGGCAGCGGTGACAACAGCAAAAAACATCAACATAAAAAAGGAAAAACAGAAAATACGGCACGACGTCGCAGCTTACGAGCAACGCGTGCCGTGTGGCAGCTGCGCAGCTTTTACTCCTTCGGAAAATTTACATACAAACAAACAAAAATAATACTCACGTTATCACAACAAAAACAACAACAACAACAACAACAGCAGAATCAGAAGCAGCAGCAGCGGTAAAACGAGCACAACTACGCACATACATTTATATATCATGTTAAAAAAAATAATAAGAAAAAAAAAAATACATTTGCATACGCTCAGGCGTAGTGAGTGAAAAAAGAGAGCGTTGAACATACGCAGCACGAATGTAAGCACGCACGAACAACAACAACAACAACAGCAACAACAACGAGCACAACATGTGGAGCCGAATAGCAACGATGCCGTTAACTGCTTACAGAAAAAGAGTAAACATGCTCGCTCTCGCGCTCTATCTCTCGTGCTCCAATGTAAACGAATATATTACCCACCCTGTTACACTCCCCCACTTACACCTCTTTCAAAACAACCATCAACAACAACAACAACAACGCTCTCAGTCACATTTGTCACACGTTCAGCAGCAGCGCTGCCACCGTCGACGTCTTGGAAAAACTCGCGCGGCCGTGTGTATGTGTTTGTGTGTGTGCGTATGCGCTCATATATCCTTTTAGCTTATGAGGGATGCGCATGAGTTTTCCGCCAATTTTTTTTTTTTTTTTTGCTTTTACTTTTGCTTGCTGCGCGGGAGTCATATAGCAAGACAGAGAGTCGAATGAGTAAGTGAAAAAATAAAAAAACGAATAAGCATGCATGTAGTACGCGCTCTCGCTCTCTCTCCCTGTACACATACGTGACAAAACACATAACTCTTCCTTTACACACACACACACACATACACACATATACATGTAGATAAATGAAGTCCTGCTCCAACGACTGCGCTGCTTTTGGATTCGAGCTTTTCAATTGCTTTTATTTTGCCTGTACGTTGTGTTGTTTTTGTTGTTGTTGTTTGGAGCTTTTTCAGTCAACTGGCATGTACAATACACACACACACACATACACATATTGCGATTTTGCATCTCTTTCGTATATGTTATCTATTTCGCTCATGCGTTCAACTGCCGCGCAGTTCCTTTTACATAAGCGTGGGCTGAGAATAGCGGAAAATAGCAAAAAAAAAAAAAAAAAAAATTACGAAAGAAGAAAAATCATATACACAACATGTTATATACATACATACATATGTACTATATACATGCGCATATGTCCCTCAGACATTTCATTTTCTAGCTACTTTGTATGTGTGTGTATGGTGAAAAATCGGAAAATGTGCGAAAGAGATACATATGCGCAAAATATGTAAAAACGAGCAATGCGAAATATATTCATACACATGTACATATGTATGTTTGTATGTAACGGAAAAACTACCCTTACTGCTTGCCGGGGAAAATTGAGTGCGTTTTGTTTGCCTGTTTCGCTATATATGTATGTATGTTTGTCTGCACATATATGTATGAGAATATGTTTATATCATGCATGTGTGCTAACCACAGCGAAAGGACTCTCTTTCTCATTATATGAGCATGCCATGTGTGTTGCTGCTTTTTGCAACATTTCTATTTGTTGGCTGTCGCACGGATATGTATATAGATATATGTATATGGCTTTACATATGTCACACACACACACACACACACATACATATGCAACCACTCATAAGCCGCCTACCAAAATAGACACTTGATCTAATGCAGTAAAACCTTAAGTTGTGGGTGTGGTTGAGTGTGCTAGAAACGGCATATACATATGTAAGTACCTTTGTAAATATACACACATGTGAATGTGTGTGTGTGTGGAAATATATGAAAACCGTTTTAAACATGCATGAAACACGCCTTCGCCTACTTATACACTTTACAGTAGCCATTTTCTTAGCATTTTCTTTTCGCTAGTTTTGCACTTTTTCGGCACATTCTATTATCGTCTTAATTGTTTTTTCATGTTGTTTGTTTTTTTTTGCAAATTTTCTTTTAGGTTTTTCTAGCGCTCAGTTTTTCTTTGCTCGATTCGTTTGTTTAGTAAAGTATTTTTCTTTTCTTTTTTACAGTTTCCCTTTATTTTAGCTTCATTAGCATTTTATGATTTGTTTGCTTATTCTGGCGCTTCTTTTTTTGTTAGCGTTTCTCTTTGCTTTTCAGCCCATTTTTCCTTTAGTTTTTCTACAGCATAAATTTTAATTGTTTTTCTTCGATTCTTCTTTTTTTTTTTTTTTTTTTGTCGCACTCTTTTTGATATTTCCAAGACTTGGTCACACACCTTTTTCGTTGTTGGTGTTGTTAAACTTCATTACAAAGTTGTTGTCTCTTTAAATTTTTTTTTTTTATTTTTTTTTATTTGTTTTTCTCCTACTACAGTTTTCTTCTGCAAGTTGAACTTCGACCTAAGTTCAAGCCAAACTAAAGAAAAGTTGAATTTAAGTTTGCAATTGAAATAAAATTAGCTTAAATAGAATTGCAAAGAATTTAAGTTTTTTAATAGAAAAAATGTTAAAAAAATTTTTTCAGCAAGTAGAATTTAATTGTGAGAGTGTGTAGTGGGATATTTTTTTATTGAAGTTTTAATTTTTTTATCATGCTATCCATTCATTTATAGCATTGCATATAAATATTAACCGTCAAAAACTTAAACAACAATTAAATAAGAGCTGTACTTGAGCTGCCTAATTTCTTGTATATATCACCCATATAGCAAGGAATGTGTGACGAGAGGGCTGAAGTCTAATTAAGCAAAATTTTGTAGTAAGAATCTTGGATATTTTTGAAATAGGTTAAAAAATAATTCAGCTAAATTTTTGAAAGTAGATGTTTTTGAATGATAAAATGCCATTTTGGAGATTATATAAAATTACTCAAGCAAACCTATCACCTTTAATAAGTTCCATAAAATATGTAAGATCACTGAAGTAACTTGATTTTAATAGACATCTTCTAAACGACTGAGCCGATTAGGATAACATTTGTTGTGCGTATTCAAGCTATTCTATGTATGGTTAAGCTTCACAATTGGATCCGGTAAGTATCGCTTTTAAAAAATTGATCATTCCTTTAATTAAGAAAATAAAAATTTTTTTTAAGATGTTTGGCATATTAAAACATAAACCTATAAAATTTCAAAATTCGGGAACTCAAGACTTACGATTCGAACGATGGATATGCATAGTTATTTCAGGGAATAAATTTTGATACAATTTTAAAACTCGGAAAAACTCCAGAAATAAGATTCTCGATTATAAGTTTCAATAGGAACGACACATTTTGTTGAAAAAAATTGTTTTTCTTCTGTGGAAAAAATTTGTGTAAAAGAGCCTGCAGACTGATCGTCACAACGTATTAACATGCGAGTTTCTGTAAAAGAGAGCTAGAGTCGATGGCTATAAATAAAAAAATATTGAGTTGAAATTTCGAAAATAAAATGCTTTTTGACGGGGCAATACAAATATGTATAACAATAAATTTTAAATTAAATTTAAATTTTGTTTTTTAATATTACTTGGTTTCAAAAACATTTGTTATTTATTTCATGGCGACTTTAAGGAGCCCTGAACATGTAGAAGGCAATGAACGCAATCGTTTAAGTACAGCAAGGTTCCGGTCAGATCAACGGAATAATCTAACTGCTACAATTCAATGACGTGATGTAGCAAATCTCCAACGAAATGCCTTCAAGTACAATAGTTCCATAGACTAAGCCTCTAATGGGTATATTGTAATTGGTCGAATGGACCGAATATGGCGTTGTTACCAGGCGAATAAATTGAAAGTTGGAACGGCAGGAATGTGTTGTGCGATTGGAAAAGTAAAGTTGCCTATATTATGTAGTCATTGCGGGCTACACTTTCAGGATCGATAACGGAGTCAAATCACTTTCTGAACAATATACGAAAGTATATTCAAATGACAGCTTCTGGCTTCTGGCTACAAACATAAGTGATAACTTTATGCCAAGTTTCAAGTTAATTCCATTATTGTGTTTATATAAATTAGGCTCTTAATTGCATATCATAATTCATTCAGATTCAAGGTTAAGAGTCTACCACAGAACTGGCTCTCTGCTTCCATTCGGTGAATCAGATCATCAATTTCCCCAATTGTGTATCTGGATGAGCAATTTGATAGATGTTGCCAACACTAGGGGACAAATTATTTTACAATTAACAAAAATTTTTATGTAGGCAAAAAAATGTAAGGACGGAAGTATCATAGGTCGTTCAAATTCAATTGCTTATAAAATCGTCATTTATTATCCGATTTTGATGAACTTTTGGGATTGGCTGAGACGTTATCTCTATACTTTGGCATTTTTGGTGCGAAGAAATTTTTACACTTGATGGGGTTTTATGGGAAAGGGGGAGGCGCAAAATTTTAAAATAAACTCGTGAAAAGAGCAGAGTCTCTATCTATTACCGTTTCCGAGATTCTTTCGTTCGTACGGACAGACGGATCGATTCCTCTATTACTCCTGACCATAATGGGAGTAACTTTGAGGGGTCTCCACCCATTATTTTTACCTGTTACATACATTTACACAAAACCAATAGGCCTTTGTACCTTCGGTACAGGGCCTTTCAAAAAAAAAAAAAAATAATAATTAACATTTTACAAGAAAAAGTATCTTAAAGAAAGTACTTCGTAATACACATTTTGAAACTTTAATAAAATATTTTTTTAAATTATAGTCAAAAACTAAAAATATGTGTATATGAAGCATAAATTCCTGTGGCTGGTCTTTTAGGGCATTCGAATAAGAGGACTTTAAAATCATAAACTTGAAGAATCTAACTCTTTAAGTTTCTGAGCAGTCAATGTTCATACATATGAACATTGGATGGACAGACAAACTGACAGAAAGTCAGACACAGCTATACCGCCGAGTTTTGATGTTGTGCGCTGTACTCCTTATTACAAACATAAGCACAGACTGACTTTACTTCATGGAAGGATATAAATATATTCCATTAAATATGTTACAGATAAATTTTTTCATTGTGAATATTTTGTACAATTAAAACTTGAATACTTTTCAATTTAAGTGGTCAGCAATTAAAAAAAAAAAAAGATTTTCCAAAATCCAGAAAATTCTGCCATTAGGGCGTCCTAGTATAGTGGAGGTGCGTTACAGTTTTATTGTTCATAAAAGCTACCAAAATACAATTTAAATTAATATTTGTTTCGGAATTGAGTATGGAAACTGCTTAATAACAAAATGATATTTCCAAACGGTAGACTTAGTTATTGTGCTTAGGACTGAACGAACAGAAAGTCCTACACAAATCAAATGACATACGAAACCATTAATGCGAATTTTTTATAAGTTCTCTAAAACCATTTATAGATACGAATATATATTTCACCAACGTTTCTTTAACCCTAGTAGAAGCAGAATTTACTGCACTGCTAAAGCAATTAATAGGTAATCTGCAGCAAAGGGTATTAAAAAATATAAATTCAGAAACCAATGAACCGTCAAAGCGTGCAATATTCAATGCAGATGACAGCGAATGCAATACATGTAACTCCTTCCAAGCATTGGTGGTGATTAGATCAGCGCTGTGCGAGCGAAATGCGCGCTTGCGCTCATTCAACGAACGCGATTATGCAAATCTGTTTGTGCAAAAGTGTCTGTGCAACTGTCTGAATGACTGAATGCAGTGCATTTCGAATGCAAATCACACAGGACACACAAAGGCTACACAAAGGATGCGTTTACACAAATTTTACACCTTTATTTAAAAAAAAAAAAAAAAACAAAAAACAAAAAATCAGTTGCAGAGGGTTCAATAAATTAAAAAGAGAATAACCCGGCATGTGCATGTGTGATGCCGCTTGATATGAAAATTATGCAAATTAGTTTGCAGCATCAACGGGTGGAAAAAAATTTAATAACCGAAAGAAAATAATAAAAATGAAACTATTTTTTAACTCGTGTAGTTTTCATTCGGTACACTCCCATTTCGATTAGCAATGCGTGCGTGTGCCATGCCGGTGCTAGTATCCTGGCGGTTACATTATCCTGCCGCCAAGCTGAGCGAAACCGTTGAGTCTGCTCGCGTCGACGGCTGCTGCACCTATGAGCCAAGGAAAATTATGCTGGAAAATATTCAACATAGCGTTGAGTTTCCCCTCTATGAGTTCGTTTTACTTTTCTAGATTTTTCGCTCAAGTTTTTTTTTTTCCGTACGTTCGTAGTTCTTTTCAATTTTCATTGCCTGCACGTGCGCATGTCCTGCTTGCGAGGAGAGCACTTTTAATGCTATATTTTTTACACCAGTTTTTACTCTTTTTGTTTTTCTTTTCTGCATTTTCATGAAAAATCTCGCGTTCTTCATACTCAGTCCTTCCATTCGTTCGTTGGCGATTCTGATTTCGAAATGAGTTGCTCAAACTCTTTGGCAAAAATTGACTTTACTTGCTTTTGCTTGGTTTGGCTATGTATCTACACATATTCCACGAGATAAACGATTGCATGTACATGTTAAGTTGATGTTGGGGACTTGCATATACTTCTATACATATTATAGATATACAGATTTATGAGCTCGGCTCGTTTGGCGGATGCCAGGGCGGCACTTTTATGATGAAGGGTTTTTTTACCGAGTACAGATAATTATGAAAATGTTTTATATGCAAACAAATACATAGCTGAAGAGTGAGTATGTACTTGTATATAATATGTGCATATAGTACACTCGCCTATTTATATGTATTGTAACTAGCTTGGGTGGACGCTGCTTGCTTGTCTGCTGAGTGCATACTTGAATACTAATTAAGTGCACATAAGTGATATTTTTCTTAAGCTAAATATTTGCTAAAGGATTACCATTTAGTTTATTTATGTATGAACACTTGCATGTTTAATTAAAACAAAATAGCGCTTTGAACAATACTAACTCAAGTTGTTTATCGTAGACAATTCATGTAAGTTTATAAAAGGATTTTGTTTGTTTCTGTATTTTAACAAGGAAGTATTTAACTTTGTTGGAAACGAACGAAACTGTTCTCTGGCACATAAAATAGATTTTGAGTATTTTTTAGAGAAATTTTGTAAAATATTATTTGGATCAAGAAGTGTCGCAGGCACATTTCGATCAACTTATGCAAGAAGATCTCTACAGCTCAAAAAAATTTAATAATTTTTGGTGCGGAACGTTGCGAAACTGATTGAAATTTATTTAAAAGATACACACTACCAGTTTTTGCTTATAACGCGGCATGTCTAGCAACTACGAATATTGTTACACCATGATGCTGTGTGAAAAGTGACACAAATTTCAACCACATCATTTGGTAGTCTCTAGGAACGACTTCCTTGATTTTGTACATCAAAATAGATCAAAATCGATTCACACTTCTGATCCCTTTAGAAGATCCCCACTATTACTCAAAGTTGACAACTTATGAAAAATATATGTATCTATGCTGCTTTCAATAGTAATTAGTTATTTTTTTTAATTTCAAAAAATGGAAATGCGTTTTGGTACTCTTTCGTCATATATTGATTTAGGTTATACTGATCATTTTTATACACTACACCTTATTACTTATATGCACATTTTTTAAAACTTTCCATGCTGAAACAAATAGTTTTTTTTATTGTTCTTTAAATTCTTTTTTAGTGTATACTAATACAGGAACTAGTACGTTAAGTGATCTCCAAGTAAGTATGTCACGCCCTCTTTCAGGGGTTGCTCCATTAAAATATTAAACTCCTTATTAAGTTCAACAAGAACTCTGCACTAGGAATATTTTATTAGAATATAAGATATGTACGACCAATTTGGGGGCCAGTTGTTTGGGTACTAGAACTAAGAGAGGGGTTGGATTAATTATTAAATACTAATCTGAAGTGAGATTTGAACCCTGGAATAATTTATTTTTTTAGCAAATAATATCAAATTTGGCGTTTCTAGCTGAATTAACAACAAAAATAATTTTTTTTTCCATCCAAAAACTTAACACGGTGGTTAGATCTATCTATCTTTCTATCTTTCTATCTATCTATCTATCTATCTATCTATCTATTTATCTATATATATATTTATCTATATATCTATCTATCTATCTATATATCTATCTATCTATCTATCTATCTATCTATCTATTTATCTATATATCTATCTATCTATCTATCTATCTATCTATCTATCTATCAGTCTATCTATTTATCTATATATCTATCTATCTATCTTTCTATCTATCTATCTATCTATCTATATATATATCTATCAATTTATCTATCGATCTATGTGTGTTCGTTATAGGAAGCTAATCCGACCAACCTATGGAGCTGAAATTCATAAACGATCTTCCGATTGGTCAGCAAAGGCATCCGGTTAAGTATGGTTAAAATCGGAGAGGACATTAACCCTTCACCGATATAATCGATAAACAAAATTAAGTTATTGCATCCTTTTGAGATATAGGGATGAAATTTATTACAAAGAAGTGTTAGGAAGTGACAAAAAATTGGTACTATCTGGTCTCGACATACGTCAGGAAAATCGAAGTCGCTATAGCACTTCATCTGTTCAGTGTAGCCACACACAAAACCAAGCCACTTAGAAGTTTTAGTACTCATACTTTTTCTGGTTAATTTTTCGATACATGGGCGAGACACAACACAATGAATACTACTTGGGCACGTGAGAAGAGTATAAAAGCTTAGGTTAAAAATTTTCAATACATCAAACTTATATCCCTTAATTATTTGCTTACTTTTATTTAAGCAAATATTAAAGTCAAAGTTTTGCTGCAAAAACTGAGAATTAAAACGAATTTAAACAAAATAAAACGGAGAGGAAGAAAATAAGAAATGTCTGCAACAGCTTTGACAAGTCCGAAGACAAGACAGAATGTAATAAAAAATACGATGAAAAAAAACTCGCTGAAAACAAAAAAAAAAAAAAAAAATCAATGTTCCACAAGTGTAAATAACTTGACCAGCAGCGGCCCCAACGAATTTTTTTCTTTTCCGCCCACACGTATACGAAAATTCAGCGCCCATTTTCAACTGGGCAGCTTCGAAGTCCAGCACAGGAACAGGCGAACAGAAAATACCAAATGCAGCCGAAACCTGAACGAGAGTCGAAGGAAAACACGATGTAAAAAAAAAAATAATCTGAAAAAAAAAAATTGCTGAAGAGCGAAAGAAGAAAAAAAAATTAAATATGATTAAATGAAAATAAAAACTCGCATAAAATCAGGATGTGGTACAAGAGAACTGCAGAGGGGAGGCGTTAAAACTTTTAAATAAGACAAAAAACGCGAAAAAAGAAAAGCAGCAAAGTGAAAAGCAACAAGCAATAGCGCGAACTGAAAAGCAAGTCAGAGCAAAGAGACTGACTGGGAAGAGAACAAAAAATGGAAAACATTTTAGGTTTGGGCTTTGGGGACGCACACAGGATATAATGAGCGCCAGCAAAGTTAGGAGCCGAGTAGTAGAGGCAAATAGTGTAATGGGAGAAAGAAGAAAAATCGCACAAGTAAAGTAAAGCACGGCAAAGACAAACGAAAAAAAAAAAATAGGAAAAAAAAGTTTTATAGTCGAAGTAAAATTTGGCGCACAGCATAAGCGGAAGTTGACGCACGGCGGGGCTGGACAGAACATTCCATTGACGACCTGCTGGATGCAGCGGCTTGGGAAATTTTCCGCCTTGCTGTGCTACTGCAGAACACATTATCGCACAATGTGAAAACAAAAGAAAAACTGCGCTGCAAGTAAAGAGAAAAAAAACATTGAAGAAAAGCCTTGTAGTCCAGCGGAAGTTAAAGTGGACATAACAACATCGCCTACGCCATCACCGACGCCATTATCATTCCGGGTCTGTTGTTGTGGACAGAAGCAAAAGCAGACGTCAGAAGGATTTCATTTTTAAATGAACAACGATGTAAGCGACACATGTCCATTGCCTGTGTGCGACAGAGTGAAAGCGTTCGAAGAATTGTCGTGTGGGTCAGGGGGGAAGGGGGAGAGGGGTGTGAGGCAATTCAGGAGCCATGCTATGTAAATGACAGAAACAGAATTAATTGTTGCGTAGTCTGATTTGTTTATCGAGCAAAGGTGGAGAAGTTTTTCACAGAATATATATACATATATATATTTCGATTTCGAATAAATTTCTTTAGCAATCTGAGAGCAGTTGCATACAGCATTTTGATTGAAAATGAATATCGGTTGTCCAATTTTGTTCGCTCAAAATCGATCCAAATTTCTAGACTTATTAGTCGAAAACGCTTCGTTATTAAAAGTTTTTTCAATAAAACCGTAAATTATGGAATTAAACGCAGTAATGGGTGAAAGCCAGAGATGTCCGAGCGAGATAAGTAAATTATTTTGAAAAAAGCGAACTGAAATATTCCAGTTTAAAACACAAAGCCAGGGATGTTATGAAAAGAGCTCTAATCTTGCCAACTCGGCATAAGGCAGCTCGAATTAAATTGGCTTGGAATAACTAAAACATTTCTTGGGACTCCGTAAGTAATTTTTAACACTTAAAACGGTTAATCAGGTAAGTCTTTCGGACCAAAAGAAGTTTAATTTGGTTGGCCCCAATGGATTTCGACACTTTTGTTATTGTTTAAGCGAAATTTTGGTGAAGAATCAGTAAAATCTACGCTTCATATCCTTGAGAATGAAGGTGTGGAGGTGTTGTATTACAGTCCGCTAGCAAATTTGTATGCGTGACAACGCCCGAAGCCATGCAAACGCCAGCATGTTCTGTGGATATTATGGACTGCCCAGTAAGCACACCAGACCTTAATCATAATCTTCTTTGCATCTTCGAATATGTTAAATTTTTACATTTGAGCTACCAAGAAACGATTTTAATTATCTGCAGTTCAAAGTGAATTCAACAAAACCTATTCATTTATTTTTTATCCTCCCAGCATGTACTGAAACTTTTGTCATAATTACACAAGGATAATAGGGAGTTCAGTGCTGCGTTCGCTGCTCATTAGAGAATCGCAATCAAGACGTTTGAAAAAAAAAATTTTATTTTTTTTTTCTGCCTGACTAATAAAGAAGAAAAAATAAAATGACAAAAATATATTGCTTATTTGTTGCCTCAAACTACAATCAAAGAAGAAACCAACAAGAAAAATCTGTCTTCGCTTTGTGCACAAGAAATTAATTGTAAAACCAAAGGATATTTGCTTAAGTTCAACGAAAAGTCAAAAGAAGACGAAGACGAACTCGTATCCAATGAGTATGTCGCAGCTGCAGCATTTTATCCTGCATAACAACGAGATACAAATTTATTTGTTTTTTGGATTTTTGTTTCATTGTTTTTTATACACTTTACGCAAAGTTAACAAGGTATGTTAAGCCATATAAAATGTTGTACTATAACACACAGTTAATGTCATGATGCTGCTACTTACACAGTTTGTAATCCATTTTAGTTTAGATTTTGAAATAGTTGTGTAACTTTTAACTGAATTTTAGTAGAGTATTAAAGCTTCGTTGCCAATCAAATTTAATGCTAGCTCGTCCTTTCAAGTATTCTAAACATTATGAAAAAAAAAAAAAAAAAAACAAAGATAGATTCATTCGTCTTCTCTCATATTTTCAGCTCAAATTTCAAGTTAAGTCAAAACAGTCAGAGAAAAAACAATGCAGAAGAAGTGGACATTGTGACAGCACTTACTATACAATATGTAGAAGGAGCAGTAGCAGGACATAAGATATAGCAGCCATGACAACACCGCAGCCAGCTAGTCGAATGCTAGACCACCAGCTACATTGAGACAGTAAGGACGAAACTTGAAATTGCTAAGGAGCAGACGCAGAATTAACGAAAAATACTTTGGCAACAATATTAATGAATAAACCGTGCAGCAGAGATGGGTAGCTCTGCATTGTATGGAGCATGGTGTAGATGAATGGGTATGTAGAACTATCAGTTACAAAACGCTTGAGAAACAAAGAGTAATCGCGATATATGAGAACAGCGTATAATAGTGACGGAATGTACGAGCGCTGAAACGATGTTGGAAAAAAATTCAAGTTCCTTGACTTTGGATTATTACAATAGATAAACATGGAAGCAGTAGTCAGTGATAAGATATGATACCATGTTATAGTGTAGAATGTTTAGGAAAAGGAGAAGCAATACAGAAGTTAAAATTTATAAAAATAATTTTTACATTGTTTAAGCTTTTAAGAAAACAGTGATTTCTTCTTTAAACATTCCATGTCGGTTAAAAAATTTGTTATAACGATTTCTTAGAAGTATGAACAAAAGGATCTCGGAAACGATAATAGATAGAGACTTCGTGTTTTTTGCACTCCAGTAGGACTTCTCCGGAATTTTACAAGTTTATTTTATAATTTTGTCCCTCCACCCCCTTCCCCATAGAATCACCCTAAGGCTAAGAAATATGATATGATATGAGATAGCGTCCCTCTAAGCCAAAACCCAAAAAGTTCATCAAAACCGGATAATAAATGACGAGTTTATAAGCAATTGAAATTTAAAGACTTATGCTGCTTCCGTCCTCCCTTTTCTATTCATATTATTATTCGTACAGTGAAAAGTGGGAGGAGAAAAATTATTTTTTCTCAGTACTATATTTCATATTAATTTCCACCCTTTTTTTGTTTTTGACTTGTTTTTTTTTTTTTAAATTTTAAAGGAGCTTTCTCTGCCAGTTAGCTGAGTATTATTGAATAGCATTTGGAAAAATAGGATGCACCAAAAAAACTCAGCAATGCCTCACCTATTCAAAATTAAGACAACGCTCATTGCTTTCGTGTATTTTTATATACGGATGCGTCCTTTGCTAAGTTCCATATGTTTTGACATTCCAACATATCGAATATACCCGAAACAAATACATTTTGTGCAGGGTATAAAAATACAATACCTAGAGAAGCTTTCGTATTAGGTTGACGTGGTTGCTAAGAATGCTCATAGAAAAAAATCTAAATTAATTTATTTCATTTTTTCTATTCCTTAAAGTCAGATACAGATGTTCAATTTAGCTCAATCCGATCAATAGAAGTGAATCAAAATTTAATAAATGTAAAAACCCAACTGGCTTTTGATGCGTGTGGTTCCTAAAATAATATTACAGTCAGTAATGAGTTGAAGCGCATGATGGAAGCTTGTGTGGCTAAATGTTAAACATTTTGATAAATGGGTGTCAATTTTTTGAATTCTTTGTATTGAAGTATATAGGAGCATGTGTGAAAAATATTTAAGATTTGTTTCTACCAAACTTAGCGCTTTCAGGCGTTGTTTCTTACTACTTCATACCAACCGTTTTTCTAGGATTCACTAATGTTCGACTATTTCTACTGCCTCAGGGAAACTTCCGCCCACAACTGAAGTCTGAAGCTTAATGAACTACAACGCCAAAACAAACTTCCTGTGCCGACTAACCCTACGAACAAATTATGCTGTCAGATACAACGCAAAACTCAAACCAAACATACAAAATTCAGGCAAACTTTCGGGAAGCTGATGAACAAAAAAAAGTAACCCACAACTCTCCGTTCCAACTCATTAAAATGCAGCAGCTGGGTAAAGTTGCCACTACTCTAACTTAGCTCCAGCTTCCTCGCCATGCAAAAAGTGAAAGTGGCGGAGCAGTGTGCCTACCGACATTGAATGAATGGACGTTAGTCCTTAGCAGCGCCGCAAATATTGCCTCCTTTGGCATATAATGGACCATGGTCTTTCGAATTCATGACAACGAAGACGACGATGACGTCGCTGTCGCCTTCAGATTCGCTTCAAAGTATGCGCGTACGTTAAGCTGCTCCATGTCAATGGAACCGCTACGTGGCATACGTAGAAGATGGAGAGAAAAAGTTTTTCGTGCTACCCTTTCGTGGTAGATACAAGCGCCTACACATACACCTACCCCGCCCATCAATACTATACTTTTCACGAATAGAACGGCACGGACCACAAGTGTAGCAGATATTCGCAAACGAGCGCGCGAATGTATCTGTATTTGTATTTGTATCTGTATCTGTATCTGTATGAATGTGTGCATTTAAGTTTGAAATTTTCATAGCTGTGGGTTAAGATGGCGCCCAAGCTCACCCATTTTTACGACGCTTTTCATTTTAACTCGCGCACACGCATACATACATTCTTATACACACACACACACACTCACACAACTGTTTTTATCTCTTTCGTGTTGCTTACATTGCCGACTCTTTCGTACATTTAGACGGTTAAAAAGTATGAAAGAAAGCAGTTTTTCCGCTGAGTTTTTCCACCGACACACATACACACACATATATATATATGTATATACATACACATATACTCATACGTGCGCAATAGTAGCAGCGACGTCGTCGTCGTTGATGTTGAGTTTTTGAGTTGAGTTTTCCCGCGTTTGTTTGTTTATCTTGCAATATTTATTTGTCCGTCTGTCTGCCATTCTGTCTATCTTCTTGTGAGTACTCGTATCTATGTGTATGACTTTCTATATTATATATATATATATATATATGGTATACACATGTATATGTTATCTATGTACTGTCTTGAAAAAATACTCATATAAGAGTTATGCGCGTTTTTATGTATGTGAATATGTATGTACAAATGTTTGTATGTATGTACATTCATTTCTTGCTTACTCTAATGCACATAGTTTATTGCTCTCTATCTCTCTCTATTTCGGTCTTTCCCTAGCTTCCCTTGAACTCCCATTGGATTTTGGCTCCCTACTAGCCTCCATTCGTCCCATTGCCAGAATAACCTTAATATCTTTGCCTTTGCCAGTCGACGTCGTTTTGACATTTCTCATGTCACATGCGCGTGGCGCAAATGAAATACCTAAATAAATATCGTAGCTAAATCGCATTCAGCTGAGTTCTGTTGAATTGAATTGCTCTGCTAAGTCGGCAAACGGGGCGTATGCGTACTTAGATTACATTCTATGGCTATCCCATTGGGTATTTTGTGCGAGGAAATGTATGTTTCATACAAAAATGTATATAGATTTGCTTCAAATACTCATTGGTAAATTTTGATATACTCGTATATACAAGCATGTATCATGCAAAGATTTTCCGATAAGAAATTGGCGTACATATAAATTTTCATTTTGAACTTTTATTTTAGCATTCTGAATTGGTGAGTATATCTTTTGAATTTTATGTTTTGATTAACAAGTTTTGACAATGTTAACTATTCTGCTCTTGGCCGAACGAGGCGTTGGCTTTAATATTAGATGTGCCATTCAGCCCATTTTGACATTGTAGACCTCATTATGTATACTCTTGAACAGCCCGATAATTCGATTCGATCGAGCTATGTCCGTAATTTTTTAGGTATCTGACTGAATACTGGTATAGAGACAATTGAAGATTCCCTAAAAGAGTCAATAAACCAAAATAAGGATACTCTGGAATCTGGGGACGTCCATTATATGTATGAAGTTTCAGATGTATTTCATACAAAAACCATAAAGTATTCGTGGATTGCTGGTGGTATATAGGAAGTACAATAATCTAAAAATCAAAAAGTACGTATTTTGTTTGTCTGGGAGCTACATCTTCCTGTAAGTGTAAGAAGGTAAGCAAAACTTTTTTCCAGTTTTTTAAAAAACAACATAAATTCATACAGAATGGCGGTCAGACAGACGGACTTAAGATAGCCAAATAATTCCCACCTTAATAATCCGTACCAATGGAATTATATTTCTCTAGATCTCAATAACAAATATCATTTCTGTACCTCCAGATGATAGATATAACTGAAAGAAATTTATTTATCGCTTATATGGGGCTCGGGGTACCGGCTTTTCCGATTTTGACCCAGTAACATGTATTCCAAATTTCATCACTATAATGGATTCCAAGATTTAATGAATTTTTTCTGGAGGGCGGGATATCGCCGCACCGATTTTGGCCAATAAGTAGAATTTCTTCTCCTTATCCCAATAACATGTATTCCAAATTTCATCTCTGTACCACAAATGAATACCATGATTTGAATCGCTCCGATTTGTACCAAATTCATCAGGATTTCTTCTCTGCAGCCCATTTACATATCTATCTAATTTCATCTCTGTACTTCAAATCGATGTAGAGATATAGAACATTTCAGATTTTCAAAGAAACAATCAAACAATCAAACAATCAAACAATTAAACAATCAAACAATCAAACAATCAAACAATCAAACAATCAAACAATCAAACAATCAAACAATCAAACAATCAAACAATCAAACAATCAAACAATCAAACAATCGAACAATCAAACAATCAAACAATCAAACAATCAAACAATCAAACAATCAAACAATCAAACAATCAAACAATCAAACAATCAAACAATCAAACAATCAAACAATCAAACAATCAAACAATCAAACAATCAAACAATCAAACAATCAAACAATCAAACAATCAAACAATCAAACAATCAAACAATCAAACAATCAAACAATCAAACAATCAAACAATCAAACAATCAAACAATCAAACAATCAAACAAACAAACAATCAAACAATCAAACAATCAAACAATAAAACAATCAAACAATCAAACAATCAAACAATCAAACAATAAAACAATCAAACAATCAAACAATCAAACAATCAAACAATCAAACAATCAAATAAACAAACAATCAAACAATCAAACAATAAAACAATCAAACAATCAAACAATCAAACAATCAAACAATCAAACAATCAAACAATCAAACAATCAAACAATCAAACAATCAAACAATCAAACAATCAAACAATCAAACAATAAAACAATCAAACAATCAAACAATCAAACAATCAAACAATCAAACAATCAAACAATCAAACAATCAAACAATCAAACAATCAAACAATCAAACAATCAAACAATCAAACAATCAAACAATCAAACAATCAAACAATCAAACAATCAAACAATCAAACAATCAAACAATCAAACAAACAAACAATCAAACAATCAAACAATAAAACAATCAAACAATCAAACAATCAAACAATCAAACAATCAAACAATCAAACAATCAAACAATCAAACAATAACAATCAAACAATCAAACAATCAAACAATCAAACAATCAAACAATCAAACAATCAAACAAACAAACAATCAAACAATCAAACAATAAAACAATCAAACAATCAAACAATCAAACAATCAAACAATCAAAAAATCAAACAATCAAACAATCAAACAATCAAACAATCAAACAATCAAACAATCAAACAATCAAACAATCAAACAATCAAACAATCAAACAATCAAACAATCAAACAAACAAACACACGAAGTCACTTACACATTT
The DNA here is from genome assembly GCA_035044805.1 of Leucophenga maculata. Taxonomy (NCBI): domain Eukaryota; kingdom Metazoa; phylum Arthropoda; class Insecta; order Diptera; family Drosophilidae; genus Leucophenga; species Leucophenga maculata. The sequence continues at coordinate 692,036 of JAWNNP010001279.1, read as the reverse complement.
ATAGTATCAGTTAGGATTGTTTCTCCGTGACGAAATAATGGAACTATTCACACTACGTGTGCATAGTGTAAAAATAGGGTAGACGGCTTTGAGATACCTCTACCCCTCAGATGTTTAGTAATGGTCTACTAACTTAAAGCGGTCAAGTCTGCAACTGTGTGATATAGTTCATTAGTATTGAGGAAAGTTGTACCAAATTGGGCATTTCTAGCTTAATAAAAAAAAAAACTAAATTTAGTACACAATTTTGATAATAACATTCAAAATATTCAAACTTGAAGGCCCTACCTCTTATAGTCTCCTAAATGAGAATGCTCAAAGGGCCTGACGAACTTGTTCACATCAACTTGACTTTTGATGCCTATCAAGAAAATATGTTTCCAATGAGGTTCACCACTTCGTTCATTACGTCGTATATGAGTTCGATACGCTTTAAAGTTTAATTAAATGTTTATAATTCACAACTGATTTTTTGTATATTTTTTTTACATATATCAGATTATACAACATACAAACTTATTTATAGGTCATCAGCTTTTATGAGAATCCTTATAGTGAACATGGAGTATACGAGCATCCAATCAATTTTGGAAATCTCTGGATGGAAGTTGTTATGAAACTAGACCACAAAAGTATTAAACACTTTTGGTCACTCGGTTGCACGCATATTAAAGTAAATACTAAAGTGGCAGCGATAATATCTCAAGCGCCAGTGCACATTACGGGTAAAGATAAACATCGTTAGGAGAAAAATAAAAGACGAGGAAAACCCAGAGAAACCCACGACAACGTTTAAGAAAAAATTTAAATTTTCTTAAATTTCCACACAACGAAAATTGAGCAGAAAGCGTTGAAAAGAGAAATAAGAAAACCTGCAAAGATAATAATAAGAACTTTCGGACAATAAAGGTCAAGTTGGGAAAGTTAGACCAACAGAAGCAAAAGAAGTGAAGAAGGTGAATCGGGGTAGTTGGTCTGGTCTGGCTGTTTGGTCAGCGGCCGCGCGCAGCAAATCGATTTTTATCTAGCCGGCTCGACTAGCGGCGTCAGACGCCGGGAAAACTGAACTGAACTGAACTACGTGCCAAAGTTAATGAGGAGCGAAGTAAGGCAACAGCGCGGCATTCAACTGCGAGGTACAAGTATTGTTGAAGTTAGTTTAAAGCGCACAAAAAATAGAATAAAATCTTTATAAATTTAAATGAGACAGACTTGCTCTACCCCCTGCTTGTTTTCTTACTCTATGCACTTCGCTCTCTGATAAAGTTTTAAAAATGCTCATGTGAAATCTTATAAGAAAAGAAACGGTCTTCTGTATTTTTGGTGGTGGACAATAATCTACATACAACGAAATTATAATTTAAGCGTGTGAAAAACTCATTGAATTGTGTGAAATGACGCTTTGATGTTTTGTCTCGTTGGGTGAAGTGCAGTGGGAGGGTGATTTTCTGTTTCATATCTACAAGATACTTTATCTTTGAAATATGTTTGCGTATGTGTTCCAAACTTTATTGCTGGGAATATTTCCTTTAAACGTAATAAAGAAAGTTGACCCGCAGAGTTCATGCACAAAAGACAAATGATATCTTTAAGTGAGCATGTGATGCGAATAAAAAAAAATAAAATAGAAACTCTTTTCATATTGTTTGTCTTTAATATTAGTAAATAGTTGCATTTGTTCTGAATATAAGAATTTGTAGTACAGCGTCTACAAAATTATTTTAGCAAATGAACAATCGTTGTTAAATTTCAATAATGTTTCAATCGAACCATTTACAACAATTTTTGGAGGTTTAGATATTAGAAAAAAAAAACTGTTTTTTATATTTCCGATGTCTTTCTAGAAAGGTATCAATTCTAAAATTAATGACAATTTTAGTCAGTGGCATCCAAATGTTAAATTGAGTGGAGACTAGGTCTTAGACCTGCAGCAGGATTCTCATAGACCACACAGTCAATACTCGATCCGATCTCACTAGCCTCTTAATAGTTGTGATCGACCAGTTCCATTTAGCCAATATGTCGGTCGTTCAGCTGACCTCTAAGGTACTCTGTTTGCCAGTTGTAGTACCATGTGTTGATTCTGCTGCCGACGATACCATTGGCAAGACTTTCAATATTTTTGGCAGTGGAAAACAGTTCTACGATATACGACTGATACTTATGCACACGCCGAAGTTCAAGTATTACTTGGTTGTAGTCTGCTAGGTCTTAACTCTCAGAGTAACGTCTCCCTCCATTTCGACGTATGATGCGCTGTACACGCGACTTTATCGGGCTCCATATCCAGCCATCCGGGCGAACTATTCAGCTCCGAAAACCGATTAAAGCAACAAATTTCTATATTTCGAGCTGGCACTCGCAAACTACGTCCACCGTTCGTCCAGATCCACTTGCCAACAAGCTAACACCAACTATACGAAGACTTTTCTTTTTTGACTGACAATTCATTTCTATAGACAACTACGTGCATTTTAAAATAGTGCTGAGAAATTTTTCCACAAACTATCTCTTCAAAACCTACAATAAAACTCTCAACTTACTGCACTTTCACAAGTCAAACTTTTCTGTGTGTATCGAATCTTGGTACCTGCTGAAACCAAATGTGAATCAAGGTCCTTTAACACCATAGCAGAACGTTGTAAGTAATTCTTAATATTTCCATTATTTTTCCTTTAATTGATAATCGACAATATGGCTTGGTGTTTATCAAGATCGACTTTATTATCTTTGAGTTATCTATATTTAACTCCTATACAGCCTCGCAGTTCTCGACATTTGGCTCAGAAACATATGTTGCTATACAAACGAATGACATAGCCGAATCTTTCTATACACAATGCACAATTCTTGCTGACCTTGACTTGCCACCAAAAATGTTTTATTCTATTTTCTTAGTTTGTAAGAATTTCATATGTCTTCTATAATCAGTTCAATTGGTATTGGTTATTGTTTGTGGAATTTTTCAAAATCATAAAATTGTGCAATGCAATAATCGAAGTAAAGACTTAACCTTCATATATGACAGTAAACTGGAACCAAACCCAAGTTATAAGTGTTTGCTTTATGACTGTGCTTTGCAAATGATCGCTTTTTTTTGTTGTACATATTTGACAAATGATGTTCATGCATATGCAATATGCACATATCCTGAAGGCATTCATTTTAGGTCACCAACCACAATAATATTAACAAAACCAACAGCAAACAGCAACAACAACAACAACAATAAATGCAACAAAACGCGCGCCTATCGAGAACAATAGTTTTGTTCCCAGAATAACAAAAGCTGCAGAAACGCCAAGCGGCGACCACCAAGCGAAGTAAAAAAATGAAAAAAAAAAAACTGCGCCTTCCATGGCGCCTACGACACAACTACAACAAAATCAACTGCAACAAACTGGTAGCTATAAACCTCAGCCGCATTTGTCTGTGGCATCAACATTAGATGCGCTACCACAATAAGCTAAAAACAGCAACAAAAAAAAAAAAAAAATTTGGAAAAAAGGCCAATTTCAGCCGTCGAACTATCGAATAATAAAAATCCACATAGAAAATTAATAGATTAAGACGCCAGCGGCAACATTTTGGGCGCATATGCAGATATGCCCGATTTGATTATCGCAAACAAATATCGCAAAATTGTAAATGCATAAAAAACGCATATGCAGAAAGTTCGAGGTACGATTCATATGTATTACAAATTGTTGAAAAAGTAAATATTTTCGAAGCTTATCAAATAAAATACATAATTTTTAAAAAATATCTTTGTAGCACAGACTTCATAAACAAAGGTTGACTATCCCAAACTTTCCAGCAACTTTAAAATTCAGTTTTTAGCACAATTTAAATATTTCTAAGAGAATGTTGTACAGATTGGGATGGGTTTTGTTTTCTGAACTTTGAAAAAATTATACAAAGTTTTGCAGCTCAACTGTAAAGATTTGTATAGGAAAATGGTGACGATTGTGAATAATGCGCATCATGATGCCTTAATTGCAGCTCTAAAAGATATAATTCACTTCGTCTTGCATCTCTGGCTGGCCACAATGTAGTTACGTGGGACTGTGACGAAAACTGTTGGAGAAATGTTGCATTCGTCGTCCATGGAAACGTTTATTTCAGACCTTTTGGTTGGTCAAAAAGATTTATTCTTGCAGACATAATGTTCGGTTTTGAAATTTGAAGATTGAGCTAATTACATCTTCTAAGAGCTGCAAGGAAATCAACAATTTATTCTTTGTTAATTCAATATACACCATGAGATGTGGTTCTCAGCCCTGGGAAATCATTCAATGGATCCATCTTTTGTCGCAGACCAAATAGATAGTTTTTTTTTTTTTTTTTTTAAACAAAAATATTTAGTGCAACTATTGACTGCTACTCTTGTCATTAAATCGCTTCTCACATACATTAAATGGACATTCCAAACATTTTGTAGAATTTGAACTAAAAAAGGGAAAACTGATTGATGCTTAAAAAGTTCTAAAAGAAGCGAACAACAAGGCAGGTTTTCTAGTATTAAGCCATGGTAGGAGAAGCTCTTTATGGGTAGTCCAGCATGATCAAATCTTGATATCTCAATAACATTAAGGATTATAGAAATGCAAAATGCCTGGAATACTTGTATAGTTCCGAATCGGTTTCGCGTGACTATAGAACCATATTACCAAAATATGAGATGTTCCTTGAAATAGAGAAGTTTCGTATAGCATCGTTAATGTTGATAAGCAGTATTGTATTAAAGCGTATATTGTGCTGCCTTATTTGAACGAAAAAAGGGCAAACGAATATGGAAACTGTTTGAAATGGAAAGGCATTGGCAGCTGTTTGAAAAGGCAAATTTTCCAAGAAATTGGCTCAAACATCATTTCAATGCTGAGGCCGAAGTTTTTATTTTTCTCATACATACGCGTTATATATCTCTATTTATCTTGTATACTTATTTATAGATCTATATTGCATCACGCAAAGTTCTGAAATAATTTTTATTACCGACGATGACTGTATAATTTTTTTTTTTTTTTAGCACAAATTAAGAAGACTGAAAGTATGTCTTGTACCTTGCTATATGTAGTAAAAGCGAGGTAGTAGTGCGACAAAAACAATGTCATTTGTTATTTTGGAGTTGGCAATAAAACAAAGTTGAAATGTCAACAAATATGTCAAACCTCCATCAACAAAAAATTAATTTTAATAAATAAAATTATAAAATCTCAATACATATATATTTTAAACCACCCTCGCATGTACTACCAACAATCGAACTGACTGAGTTGAGTGTTTGTTGGTATACCTTTTATTTAGAATTGAAATGTTGCGGTTTGTTGGATATTATTATTTATTTTCTATCGCATATTGTATAAATATTTTCGCGACGCCCATTTGTGCATGTTGAAAGGTTAAACAAAACAATAAAGTCATTCATTCACTCATTCATTCATTTATGTTATGCTCAGCACTCTTGGTAAACGAAACTCGGCTTAAAAACATTTATATGAATGTGTACACTTCTTGCTCGAGTATTGTTTGTTTGTATTAGCAAACGAATCTAAAATTCGCAAATTGATGACGCTTTGTTCGCTTTAGGGGCGGGGGACTACACTTCTGGGCAACATCGGATTGCATAAATTCTGTAAGCCATCAAACTGCATTTGCTGTTGATGATGATATTGAAACAATTGCACGTGTTTGGGCAGGGTCGTGCCATGCATGATGGCTGTCGATGAGTTTGAATCCACGTTAGCCTTGACACAAAATTAGTCGCCATCTGCTAATAACTACAGTTTAGCCTTGATTTATAATATTTACATTCAATTGCTACGGAAGTTGCATGATCTTGCATGATTCTAAGGAAAAGATTCCATATATGTGAAGATCGAATAACTTTAAGGAGTCGTCCAAATACAAATTATTAGAAACTGCAGCGATTTCTCTTGTTTCGTATAGAGATACAATACGTTTGAGTTTATGTTACAGTCAGAGTCTTGGCAGACCCCATAAAACATATATTTTCTTGATCAGCATCAAAATTTCAGTTTTTGCAGTCATAACCATCTGTCCGATCATCTATTTGTAAGCAGACAGATCTACAAAAGAAACTTATTTATATATTATATATATTTTTCCATAAATGTTCAAATCAGACCACTAAATCGAGTAGCACCCTACAGAAAGTCAATAAATACTTTGAATCTATTAAAATGAAGCATTAGATATTTAATTTCTTCTATTCTCGCTTCAGGTAAGAACTTTTTAATAAACTTGCCAACCTCTCGTTAAGTGGTTGATCCTTTTCATGTTATTTTAGCTAAAAAATTACTGATTTGTTGTATTTATTTTAATGCTAAAAATCTATTAAAAATTTTGTAATAAAAAGTTTCATACGAGTCAATATCGGCCAACTTTCAAATCTGTATGTTTTGTATGAAAATTATTTTGTTGTAAAGCAGTTTAGCTTCAATGTAGAAATTTTTTTATATCTTACACTAATCCCAATAAAATGACCTATAGGGATCCAGTTGGATATATATCTCCCACACAAATTTAAGGTTCAATAGAAGTTTGGCGTAACTTGAAGTCAGGCAGACTCTTTTGTTTAAATATTTTCAAATAACATGCTACACCCAACTTACCAATGACACAAACTTCTCCATGAACTTTACATGTGTACCAAATATCATGGAATTGATCCAAATAGTTGCTGAGATGTGAACCCGCCGTGCCCTATCTAGACTTACGCTACAAATCTATGAGTTCAATCATGCGATGCTGTACTTGGTCGGTTTTTCTATAATATTATGGGGTTTTCCAATCGATGCAGGAACTTTATATGGCATATCCAATTTGCACACTTTAGAAATAAACGCCAACATATATATCTGGAATGCAGACATTAACAAAAGATATAAGAAATTGCTGATATGCTTGTAGACATATGTGGTGCGGAAAAAAACCAAAATCCGATTTCTTCTCGTTGTTTTTAAACCTGCAGTTTATCATTTTAGATTTTTTTTTTGTAATCAAATTTCGTTCTTTTGTTCACGAATTATCATTCGTCTTCTTTCACTGATCTAAACTGGTTTCCATTACCAATTGCAGCAATGCACCCCAACCAATTCTCTTCTGTCATCTTCAGACAAATCGTTGCATCATCAACAGTAGCAGAATCGATAACTGATCATTACTTCCTCACAGAATGCCATCAAAATTACATTTAACAAACATTTAACGATGCCAATGCAATGATCATTCAGCATCATTGTCTAGACTTGTGACTGAGCGCTGTCTAAATAGGGGATTATCCTGTCGCAAACGACATAGCGCCAGGATTAGAGCGCACGAACAATGCCACAACTAAAACGGACAAAGAGGAAATCAAATAAACATTAGCCCACAATGGTTACAGCTCTGCAAATCAATATAAACGAACACGTAGGACATTGTACACGCAGTAGGCGAGAGAAAACCCTTTAGTGGAAAAGTTAAGATTATGATCGTCTCGCCATGTTCGTCTAGCCAAAACATTGTACACACCCACCACGATAAGTGCGACCACAAAATTTGGTCAGTCGATCTTAAGCCTTAGGTTGCACTGTTGAGGAAGTATCTCTGCACAGTTTTGTATGTGAGTGTGCGTGCTTCTGTGTCTGCATAAATGCATATTGAAGACACTCTTTGGGATAATCTTGGAAATTAGGTGAGCTTAGGCTTTGTCTGGCGCGACGCATCAATCATTGATGCAATGATTTTGCAGTTTTCAGTTGTACATATCTCATTTTGCACTATATATATACATATATCCGTACACTGAATGGTAACAATATCATCTTTATCAGCATAAATGATGTGCGCTTGTAGTAAAATGAGCGCTTCCTGCTCAAGTCTGTAGATAACTTATGATAATTGAAAAGAGAACAAATCAACTGTTTTGAAAAAATAAATTTTTATATATAACGAGGCGGATTTCTGAAAACTTTTCTTGTCGTAATTAGCTAAAATAAGATATTTTCAGTCTGTAAAAAAATTTAGAATTTATCTTGTATTCATCGCTAAGCATTATCGGTTATTGAAATAGATGCTGCCTCTTACAAACATACACTTCGCATAGTTAAGTTTGCATAAAGCTATCAAAAATTTAAAGTCTCAAAATTTATTGATTTATATATATATATATATGCTGTGATATTTACGCGTGTAAAGCATATCCATGTAGCCTCTGTTTAGCAAATGTCAAAAAGTTTTCAGTTCTTGTTAAATTCAACAAAGTAAACAACAAGTGGCACCACAATGACACACATATCCATTTCTCTTTCTATAACAAACTATCGCAAATAATTCTGTCTGGCTTCTGCTTTGCTTAGATAAAGCATCTCCAAGTGCCAGTCACTATCAACATGCTGTCGCATCCTGTACATATCCTTGGGCAACAACTTGTGATGATTTGTTTGTTTTATATACTCTATCATGTTGCACACTCACATTTCAAAATCAAAATCAAAATCAAAGGCTATCTATCTATCTGAATGGGATAGTCACAGACAAACCCGAACATGTCTATATATATACATATATATTTACATATACATATATATACCATATAGATACTCACATCGGTCGACCGGCTTTTATTGCTTGACTTCGCTGGCGATTTGCTTTCGATTTGTGCATTTTGATAACCTTTTGTATTTTGAATTGCTAGTTTTGTTGCTTTTTGTATTAGAAATCGTTGTCAATTCCCTCAGGATAAATAGCTAAGTATCTGCAGCAATATGATTTATTCTGTTGGCTCGGTTTCTGCTGTGACGACATGATACTTGATATATAGGTGAACAAATTCGAAGTTTGATTATAATTCTATTTAAGATTAAGAAAATAAAGAAAACGAATAGATTATCTATTCACAAGGCTTAAATATTTTATAATAAATTTAAAGTAAACTGATTCTGCTTAGAATAAAATCTCAAATATTAGTTTTTTATGTAGTAAACAATTTATAATAAATATCAACACTTGTAAAATAAAAACAAATAATTAAACTGCTGCAAGTTGTAAAGTTTTAGCATAAACCTGTAATATTGGCAAATCTAAAGTGTTTATAGAAAGTGTATCTAAGAGAATTCGTTACTCAGACGTTATTACAGATGGACGGATAATTTAAAGCCCCTCATCTGAATCGTTTGACAGTCAGTGTGTAAAAAATCTGAGTTTGGTTCAGCTCTATCTTTTATAAGTTTCGCAGACTGAAGTTAACACTTCATACATAAGAAAGAAGGACAGATGTACATAGCTATTTTGATAAGTTTTGATGTTGCTCAATATACTTTATGAGGTCTGCCAGGGATCCAGCTGTATACATTTGGCCTTCCTGGACGGGGTATACAAGGAATTGGATCGTATTTAATGAATTTGTATATTTAATATAAATTTGGATGTCTAACTATTGTCAAATACACAAACTTCAGTAAAGCTTTTGATAGTGTGTGTCGCAAACACCTTTTGTTTAAATTGAAAACTCTTTTCTCTTGGATTGAGTCATACTTATCCGGTAGGACACAAAAAGTTTTATTCAACAATTGTTTATCCAAAACTATAGTCGTATCTTCTGGTGTTCCCCAAGGGCGCCACCTTGGTCCTATATTGTTTAATTTTTTTTTATTAATGATCTTCCCATTGCTATAAATCATGGTCAAACACTTATGTATGCAGACGATGTCAAATTATTTTTGTTACATTCTGATGTCTCCCAACGCAGTTTGCTACAGACTAATTTGAACTCACTACATACATGGTGTAGTCTTAATTATCTGAACTTGAATTTCTCAAAATGTAAATGTATGACATTTCATCGAAGAAATCCATTTATAGTTGATTATTCTTTAAATAACAATATCCTCCGCATAGAATATTGTTTTAATGATTTGCGTATTCTTATGGAACCCAAATTTATTTATAATAAACACATTGGATCAATGGTAAATAAAGCAAAATCTATTCTTGGCTTTGTTAAGCGTTGGTCCAAGGAGTTTAATGAGAAGTTTAGTGGTATAAGTACCACTAAACTTCTCTATACCTCACTTGTCCGCCCAATTTTAGAATTTGGATGGAATCCTAATTATGTTATTCACCAAGATCGTATTGAATCTGTTCAAAAACAGTTTCTTTTTTTGCTCTTCGCAGTCTTAATTGGGATAGCCATGTAAATCTTCCATCTTATAATGACAAATAAAAATTAATTAATCTGCCAACCTTCTTTCATCAAGCAGATCTATGTCTCTCTGTTGCTCCACAAAATTCTTATTCGTGAAATTAATTAACTTTACTTGCTTCAATCAATTTCATTTAATGTCCCCATTCGACCAACTCGCCATTTTGTGCCAATAATATTGCCTTTTTGTACAACTAATTACGCTCTCAATAACTCTCTTCGAGCTCTCTGTTCTAACTATAATAAATTTCTCTTCTTTTTCTCTTTTCATTCGTCCTTAAATTCTGTTGAAAATGCTGTACTAACAAATAATACAAATTTGTATTATTTTTTTTCATTTTCTTAAAATAGAAGCGTTCTTCCCTATTAGCAAAAAAGTGAGACAGTCGATTTTCGCAAGAATCTTTTGAGGCCAATTTCTCACCAGCTAAATTGTTCGACATTAACAGAAAGAGATGGTAATCCGATGGTGCCAGGTCCGGACTATAAGGTGAATGCATAAGGACCTCCCATCCGAACACCCGGAGCTTCTGGCGCATCACAATCGAAGTGTTTGGTCTGGCGTTGTCCTGATGGCTCACAATTCCTCTCCTATTGGCCAAAGATGGTCGCTTCTGGGCAATTGCTGCATTCAAGCTGTCCAGTTGTTCACAGTAGAGGGCAAAATTAAGTGTTTGGCTATAGGGGAGCAGCTCATTGTAGATGATTCCCTGCTAATCCCACAAACAAACAGCAAAACCTTCCTGACCGCCTATCCGGGCTTGGTAACCGTTTGAGCCGCTTCACCGCCCATCACCCACTACCGTTTGCATTTCACGTTATCGTAAGTGAACCACTTTTCATCGCCAGCCACCATTCGCTTCAGAAATTGGTCGATTTTTTTGCGATTTAACAGCGATTCGCAGATGGAAATTCGACCCATAAGGTTTGTTGGTGTCAATTCGAGTTTTTTTGTGTAGCCAAACTTCTTCAAATGCCTTTGAATGGTCATATGACTGATATTCAGCTCCCGGGCGATGCTACGGCTGCTAGTTTCTATACTGTACCCAACCAAAAATAAATTACGATTTATATACTCTGTACTACAAATAATTAGATACATCCGCCTCTAAGACGTGAAAATGGATGGTCAAAAATTTAATGTGGGAACCATTTTTTTCATTCATTCGCTTTTAAACTCGTACACACGTTATACAAGATACATATTATATGGAATATATTTGACGGTATTGGTAACTAGAGAACTTTGCAGATTCGTTGTATTATTTCGTAGCATCGTTGGTGTAGACGCATAAGATACGTCACATATTAAGACCGCATTGAGAGAACTACGATACATGCCTACTGTAAGAATGTTTAGTTCTTTTTCAAATTAATCTTTGGGTTTTAAGTCGATCATGAGTTCTAAAACAGTCTATAATTTGGCTTCTGATCGTTGGCTTATTGGCTCTCAGCAAATCAGTTAATCAAAGGACTTTTAACTAAAAAAAATATTGCTCAACATTTGAATTAAAAGTAGTAAATTATACAACATTTTTGAACGCTTTCCCGCCCAAGCTTACCTTCAATCCAAGTAACATCCACAATTGCAACTGCCAACGTTGAACTTGCAACTTGAAACTTTAGAGTTCGACGTGTCTGAAGGTCTGCATCAAAATACGGCAAAAAGAACTTAAACTTCTACAACAACAGCAGAAATATGCAATTTGAATTCAATGAAATATTGTTTAAAAATTCATTTAATTTTATTTGTTTGTTGCGAGTGTAAAAAATGCAAATTTTCTATAATTCTTGATTATTTCTTTGCAAATATAATAATTTCATATTCTTTATATACTTTTTCAACATTTTCATATTCAATTTCAAGCATTGCATGTCACAAAGACAATTTTCTAAACGCAAACGCAAACTTTTGCATATTTAATGCGAAATGTTGCCGCAACAAACACACTCGGAAAATGATTCAAGCGAACACATGCAATATTCCATTTGTAAATTTTCCATTTAAGATTTTATTAATTAATATTTTTAAAGTGATAAAAAGCGAATTGAACACTCAGACACCAAAGGCACACACAAAAAAACTTCGCATTCCAAATTTGGAATTCACAGTAAAATTTGCATTTTTGTTTAATTTAATTAATATTATATTTCGCTTGTGTTTTCGATTATTTACATATATATATAATTTTTTTCTCATTTACATCAGTTTAAATTTTATGCAGTTTTTATATGGAAATTCTAATTGGATTTTATGAGCTGTTAATAGCTTTGTCGATGCACTCAATTGGAACAATTTAGCAACACTTTTCGATTTAGGTTTTCTAGTTTGTTGTTTGAAAAATATCGTTTTTTTCGTTTCAAAGACTTCTGAAAAACTCTTTCTTCCCGAAATTTTTTTCCTATTACCGTCGGCACTTTATGCACATTTTTCGCAAATTTTCCGCCAAGTTCAAGCCACGCGTTTCGCCTTCGAATTTAAATTTATGCTCGTTGCGCATGCGCACGTCGTTTGCATTGCGCGATTTTTCAGCAACTGTTTTGGCCGCGAAGTGCTTGAATCGCACTTGGCCAAAAACGCTCAAACGAAATTCAAAATGTGTTAAACTTGTCTCGGCCCGGCTCAAATTCAGCTCCAATCCAACGCTTCGCTGCATTCGCTGTGGTCAATGAAACTTGAAAACATGGATTTTTGAGTGAATTCATCGACTTTTGGTTGGCTGCGCCCAGTCAAATTTTTGAACTCACTCTCTCCCACAGATTTTGCTCAAAAGTTGTTTGGTCGGTTTTTGGAGACAAGTCAAGCTGTGTCTAAGCCTGGTTCCACTGAATCACACGTTTAGAACACGCTTATAAGATTTATATTGCTGTTGACTAATTGGACAACGTTTTTTTTTCTAGTTGGTCTGTTTTTTCCCCTTTCGCAGTGTCGCTTAGCAATTAGTTGTAGTTCTAATTGGTCAGAAATTATTAACAACGGTGCTTCGTGGATAGACAGTTGCAAACAGAAAACCGGTTAAATCGGCGACGCGATCAGTTTTCTTATTGACAATAAAAAGAGAAATGGGTGCTGTTCGTTGAGATGACAGTTTCCAGCGTTGAATGGATGTGTAAAATTCATAAATTGGTAAAATTCTTGATTTTGTGCGATCTGCAATTTTTCAAAATAATATAATTAAGTAATATTTAATTTGATTTTTATTAAACAGTTAGTAGCTGTGTCGTTTTAGCGTAGCTTATTAGAGTCTATTGCGATTTATTTTATTTATAACTTTTTAATTGATTGATGATATATGTCATACATTTAATATTATTTTGGGAAACCAGATTCTTCAAAATACAGAGGCATTCTAGTATTTTATATGTTTTAAAAAATCCGTATTTTCACAAGATTCAGCTGGTTAAACTTGCCTAAACGCTTGAAAGGCAAATAAAACTGGAGCAGTCTTGTAAAAGAAAGATGGTGGATAGAGAGATGCTGTGTTTGGTTATAGGTCAATGTGCATTTCTTAAGTTAACTAAGGAATAAAAAAATATAACTGTTTCCATATAACCATTTCATTTACACCGTACACTCCAGGAAAAGCCTTTGCATTGCTTATGTATTTAGGATTGTCAAAGGAAAAATATATTCGCTGTTATGAGACTTCTTACTGCAACATAAAGCGAATGTGCTTCCCGAGTAAAAAAAAAAATTGGAGTTTCTAAACAGGATTCAATACAACAAAATTAAATAGTTTTTGAGGTATCGATTAAAGTAAAGCTTCAAAACTTGATCGATCACACTGCGAGACATCTCAGAGTTGGCATGAAGAGGATGTAGAAGTAGTTCTTGAAAGCCTTGAATTGTTCAGCAAGTGTAGATGTAATGAATCATCTGGACAGAGTGGTTACAAAATTTTCTCAATTGGATATCTAAGTGGAGTGGGCTCGACTGTGTTAAAATCTGTTCCTAAAGATTTGTATGAGAGCTATCCTTTCTAGTGGTTCGATCTTAAACTATATGGTATATCCTACTAATATTATAAATGCGAAAGTTTGTATGTATGGATGTGTGGATTTATGGATGTATGTTCCTCTCTTACGGCTAAGCCGCTCAACCAATTCGTCTGAATTTTGGAAAAGAGATAGATGGGATGATGGAAAAGAACATAGGCTATGTTTTGACAAAATCGGTGGGGGCGTTGCCCCACCCCCCATATAAGCGATAATCAAAATTTATCATATCTTTGCAACCATTTAAGGTACAGAGATGAAATTTGGTATACATGTTAAGAGGATGAGGAGAAGTAAACGGGTTAAGTTTGGTCAAAATTAGAGGGGCTGTACACCACCCCCCGTATAGTTTCAAAAATGAGGCAAAATAAGAAAAGTAATTAGACACTACTTTTTATCGGAAGATCCGCGGACGTAGCCGCGGGTTAAAGCTAGTTTATTATATAAATGCATTATATACCAAAATTGGCGTTTCTAGCTATATAAAGAACAACAATAAGCAATTGTTTATACAAAAACTCAGAAATATTGGACAAATTTGTATCAAGGCAACCCCTTTCAGTAGTCTAAACTGAATCTAAATTTAATTTTTGATAAGGATTAACGTAAGGTAATCCAAATCCAACATCAACAAAATTTTTACATACAAAAATTCAGAATGGATAGTGGACTTACATGGTATGTGCCAATCCATTTTAGGGACGGGTTGGCGTGCTCATTAAATATAAGTTATCTGAAGAAAGAATAATAGAATCTAAATATGCATCGAACGCTCTATCTGTTTTAGTCGCCAAGATCTCTATTTTCATACGGACCGACGGAGTGACGGAGAGAAAGACAGATAGACAGACGGACATTTCTATATCGACTTCACTTTTGGTGCCGATCAAAAATAAATATAATTGAAGAAGTTGTCTTCTTCAGACTGCCTATGGGAACAGAGTATAAAACAAGTTAGAAAATTACTGTCGGGCGAAACCGGCTGTAAGAGGCCCTGTACCAGTCGAAGTCGCCTTACAAACACATTAAATGTTTCCCGAGCTTATGAACACTTCTCACTGCACAAATAAATGCCTTATAAAACATTTTTTTATGTATAAAAAGAAATAGTTTCAAAATTTTAAAATGAACTTGTAAAATTCCGGAGAAGTCCTAGTCGAATGCAGAAAACACAAAGTCTCTATCTATTACCGTTTCCCAGATCCTTTCGTACGGACAGACGGACATGGCTATATCGACTCCTCTATCACTCCTGACCATAATGGGGATAACTTTCGGGGGTCTCCGACAATTATTTCCACCTGTTACATACAATTGCACAAAACCAATTGGCTATTGTACCTTCGGTCCTAAAGAGGGTATTGTTGTTCCAGCCCCTCTGATGAATGACAAACGGTATGATCCAAGCTCTAATATGCTATGCTATGATATGAGTTCGTACAGATTAAATATCTAAAATATTATGCATCTATTTTAAGCTTGGTTTTCTCTTACTTAAGAAAACAGAATAGAGAAATAAAATTTCGGATGAGCATTGCGTAGAAATGGTAAGTCTGAAAGATTGTTTTCAACAAATAATCTTCCTAAACTCAACAGCTAATCAAGTATTTCTAATAAGTAGAACATTTTAAAATCTCAACAGATTGAATTAAATATACTTTCAACTGAATATCTTAAAAGCTGATTTGGCGATTAAATGTTACTGATATGCGCTAAAGAAGTCGAAAGACCTTTTGCTGTTGTTGTTCATATCCACCTATATTTGTCCGTCCTACTGCATGCCATTTCGAATAAAATGCTGAAAGCAAACTTTTACAGATCAGCAGATGAAGAGACAGACCAAAAGAGTGGGTCGAGAGCGCGAAATCATTTGTGGCATGATCAACGCCAACAACAACGTCGACGAAGACGGCAACAGCGTGGCAATTAGAATCAAATTGGTGCAATGATCAACGGCAAACAGCAAACAGCAAGAGAAAAGTAACTGCAACACACACGATTCAAACTATGTGAACTTTAATCCGATGACGACAATGGGGCAGACAGACGGACCGACGGACGGACGGACGGACAGCAGACAGACAATCAGACATAGATCAGTCGATCAGTTAAGCTAGAAACCGACATACAGTAATAGTTACATATATGAGGCTTGATGCGTTGCTGATGCAGTTGCCACAATGAATGCAACAGCCAATGTCGTCGCAGTCGCAACTGCTGTTGATGTTGCACTGATGATGATTTTGATCTTGATCGCGATCGCTGACTTGAAGAGCATGCGGCATGCATGGGCCATAACATTTATTGTTATAGAGCCCCATGGGGGGCAACAGCGAAACTGCGACTCTGAATCTGACTGCAACTTCGAGCACACGACGAAGAAGTCGGCAACAAGTTGTTGTTGTTGTTGTTGTTGTTGTTATTGTTATTGCTATTCGTAAGCCTCAACAGCAACAGCAACAGCAGCTGCTGCTGCAACTTCAACTCTGAACTTGCAACAAATGCGGCAGCACCGAAAAATTTGAATAGAGCGCGCTGAACCAAACTGAACCAAAACAGCGGCTGAGCGTTGAAGCGTTGAAGCGTTGAATGTATGCGATCGGGTCGTTCTTTTTGCTTTTGTTTTGGTTTCTTTTTTTTTCGCATGACACGACAAACATGATTTTGTTGTTGCCGTGGTGTACTGCTGTTGTTAGTAGATCACTCGCTTTGTGTGGCTTTATCAGCAACAGCAACAGCAACAACATTCGAGCTGTTTCGAGTCGAGTCGAGTCGAGTCTAGTTTAGCTTAGTCCAGAGGAAGTAGTATCTATTGTAGTAGTAGGAGTTGGCTGTCGTACTCCTGATCTGCAGTTGCCACCATCACTAGCATCACCACCGCCCGCTTCGTTGACGATGCCTTCTGCTGTTTGCTTGTTTGTTGCCTTCTTGACCACATGATCACGATTTATTTGCTGCTGCCGAAGCGAGTGCGCCTTTTTGTTCTTGTTTGTTAAGCTGATATTAGCCCTCTCCGCACTTCGCATGTTGCATGGCACAATTGTCGCTGCAGCTTCTATCAGCAACTGTTGCTGCTTTTGCTCCTGTTACAATTGCTGCTGATGCTGCTGCTGTTGTAGTCGGTTGCAGCGATGTGTTGCCTTGTCATGTTGTTGCTGTTGTTGTTTTATTGTTTTGCCATCACATTTTTATGATTTGATGTCAACTATTGAAAGATTCATGTTTGTTTGTGTTTGCTGTATTTCGACTGGAGAACTGCCAATGCGAGTACTAGACGTAAATATTTCACCCATTGATAGCATCATCATAATCAAGGTGTCTTACAACACCAATCAAATCAATGAAAAGTTAATTAAATTGAATAATGGCTTGATTAAAATGCGAAAGTTAAACTTGAATAGGTCAAGGGCTGAAGAAATATAAGACATAGCAAGTTGTCACATTCAGTGGAATAGTTAAAAATCCAAACGACGAACTTTTTGGTAAAACTATTTCGGTTTTTATTTTGGTCCGACACTGTAAAAATGGTAGGGTTTTCAAACACATTTTAAGCATCGCTCAGGTTCTGGAACAGCTGAAATGAATATATAAATTCTCATAGCGTGTTATGTCAGCAGACATCGTCTTAGTTTTTTATATTTTTAGGCCCTGTACCGAAGGTACAAGAGCCAATTGGTTTTTTGCAGGTAGGAATAATGGTCGAAGACCCCCAAAATTACCCCCATTAAGGTCAGGAGTAATAGAGGAGTCGATATAGCCATGTCCGTCTGTCTGTCCGTATGAACGAAAGTATCTCGGAAACGGTAAGAGATAGAGACTTCGTTCTTTTTGCATTCGACGAGAACTTTGCCGGAATTTATTTTAAATGTTTTTTTTTAAATATTTAAGTCAACTTTTAGCGGCTCCATCTCTCGTAATAAATAATCAAATTATTTTGAATTCTTTATATATAATTAATTCTCTGCTTTCGATGCTTTCAAAAAATTTTTGATTTTTGCAACGCTTTTTGGTTTAAGGCCCTGGTTCAAAGATTCTAGAATAATTTTCTTTATTACTGTTACATGTGTCATTTTGGTGAATTGCAACTAGGATCCAAAGAAGTCTTGATAACTAATCTATCTAGAGTACTGCCATATGTCATAATTTTGTTTAAAAAATAAAATTTTTATTTTTTGAATACCCATACAAATCAAAATATAGTCCCCAAAATGTCAAATGTATCAAATTCAAATGATTAGACTAAATTAAACGATCTGAAGTACATATAGATGAAGTAACATTCTTTAAACAAAGCCGTTACTCAGCTCAACTGTGATTAGATTAGATATACAACCTATATAAGCTACATATGTTGCTGCTCACCGTCAACCAAAAACCAACCACAATAAATAAACAAAATGATCAGCAAAATAATCATCATCAGCATCCACACACCGTGATCATCATGATGCCTGCCTCTGACCCAGACTACAATTGTTTGCACGAGTACTTTGAATTGAGATCAGGTCTGTTTAGTTTCCCCGGCACTATTTCACAGCATGTGCATGACGCTTGTTTCAAATTGTTTCAAGTGTGAAGATCAATTTCATGGCGCATTACGAGAACGATGCGATCTACATCAAACGATCTGCCTAACCTGGCCCGGCGCACACCACTTTACTCCACACTACTCACTGACAATTGCTGTTGGTCAAATAGTTGTAGTACGCGATCCGATCCGAGCCAAGCCGAGCCGAGCACACAAAAGCCAAACTTATTTGCATGAAATTTGAATACAATTGACGAATTGTAACTCACTATTTCGACGCTCTGCTTATTTGTCCGTCCAACCGTCTGTCCGTCTATGTTTCAACTGATCTTTTAACGTTTTTATTATTATCAAATTTATTCTTCATTTGAATCTAGATTTTTCTTTTTCTTCTCTCGTGTTAGACAGTTTTAGTGTGGGAAATTTGTTCATCCCATTGTTTGCAGTTAATTCGAAAATTAAGTGAAATGAACTTATAATTGTTGCATGCATGATCGATTATAATATGCTGTACAACTTCCACTGCTGTTCTATCCAAATGTCAACGCAAAGTTCAGCGCACAATCTTTGCGATAATTTATTGTTAACCCGACGAATTTCGACACTAAATCGCAGTCGCGCATAATATCTGCTATCAGTCTGACCTAATAAACTAGTTTTTCTTCTACCAAAGCGAAAAAAAAACTAAGAAAAACTTCAAATATTTGCAGAGCTAAAGAAAGATAGAAAAAAAAAATGAGTAATTGTAATAAGGGCCAGTTTGAGTCAGACTTTGGCTGAGTAACTTACTTAAAGCCTAAGTAGCGGAGCCAGTCAACTTATTATTGCCTTGTTAACTTGTCTGCACGAAATGACATTTTACAACTAAATTTTGTGATTTCTCAAGACGTCAGTAGACCGAAGATGTCCAAACAACTAAACAAGCGATATAACAAGCCAATAGGCATACAGTCAGATAGTCAGACGGACGAACAGACATACAGACAGACATACAGACAGACGGACAGTCAGTCAGTCAGTCAGTCAGTCATCCAATCGGTAGTTGACGGCTACACTTACAAAGTGCTCATTCAGTGTAAATGTTATATCGTAATTCGATTTAAGAATTAAGTAAGCAAGCCAACGAATCGATACCGCATATAAATCATTGCCTAAACACTCAGTAATAATATTCGTTAAAAAAAGTAAGAGGTGTCTTTTTTTTTTTTAGTCGGATTGTTAAAATGTGCCACGACCAAAAATACAGTCGCAAATCAATGCCTCATTAGTAAATTAGTTGGACTACCAGTCGCGTTGTAGACCCTTTTGACACTTGCTTAGTGTTTTTCGCTCAGCTATATGGAATTGAATATGCGCTATAATTCACACGAAAAGCACGAAATACGAGTGCTGTTTCATATAAACTGTGATATGGCAACCATATTGTTGAAATGTTATCACTTAGCAATATCACTTGCAAGTTTGACATACAACGATTTGGGTATTCATGTCAGTCTAATTTAATAGCCTATAATATAATGGGTAAGGGTATGAATGCAACAGACAGTAGGAGGCATGCCAGAGTTTATAAAAAAATATTTATTCTTGAACAGCATCGAAAGTTAAGTCTATACAGGCATAATCATATACTTTGTGGCTCATTTTACATATGATACCGATCGAGATGTTCCCATATATGCTTATACCACTCCAGCCAGAAATATAAGTCTAAGCGGTTTTGTGTTTTTGGAGCATTTATTAGCGGAAGTCAGAATAATTTATTCAACAATTATTGTATGATCTTTGTTTGAATTTTTCGACGAGAAAAAAAAATAGAAAAATATGAATTTCCAAAGATAAATTTTGGTAATATGAATGATCAAAATTTAATTGGTTATATCACAGTGATTTAATAAGAATGTTGCTTCGAGTTGGAGAAAGTTGTCATAACTACTTCCAAGCAAAAATCGTTATGCATTTGAGGCTATTGATGGGCGATTTCTACTTGAAAATTCTATTATTCAAAGATTTGAATTTTAGAATTATTCATGGTAATCAAATGCAAAATCGACGAATCCGAGTAGGAATACAAATCTAAATTTGAGTACGCATCTAAATACAGTTCCGAGCTCACTTCCAAATTTAAATATGATTCCGAAAATTAGTTTGAAACCGAATGATGATTGTTCAAATCGAAGTTCGAGTGCGAATAAGTATCCAATTCAGAAAATTTATCAAGCGAAAGTGGAAGATAAAAATGAGAGAAATAGAGCGATGCAGCATATTAAATTGTATGCGCTTTTGTTTCTATTTTCAATACAAATTACTATTCTTCTTAAATTTGTGCACGCATCACATTAATATGTTAATCCGCCCTAGGAGCATGATAAAAATATCTAAACACACACTGGCTTGCATCGTTAGAAGAGGCTATCAATAAAATGAGATCAAAAAGTAACTGACATTCGTCAAACATGGAAAAATCCTATTTGACTATAAAACTCATTAATCATTCATGATCGGCATCACAAAGAATTAACTGATGTATGTACATCCTCACCCAAGGTGAACCCTTGGGTGAGGATGTACATACATTTAAGCCTAGTACTCACAACAGAGGATGTGTTCAAGTAAGAAAAACTTCATAAAAAGAGGTTCAAGCTTCTTTTTTGGGCTCAACTTCTGTTATTACTCACCTTTATTCTACTATGGAAGTTGAAATCTGCTGTGAATTATAGGAATTTTTTCTAAGTCAAATTTAAGAATATCAGCTAGTTCAAATTAATATAAAAGAGCGTAGCAGATTCTGCTCGAATTTTCTTCTGACGGTAGTACAAAAGAAACACTACAGCAAATTATCTATTTACTATGTACCTTTCCCTCTCACCTCTCTCGGGATCTAACGCTCTCATCTTAAAATAAAGATATCCATGGATTATAATTATTTCACCATGCTTAATTCACCATTGTCATTTCACCATGCACAAAACCAAACAGCAACAACAACACCAATATCATATCTGTGTTACTCATGCATAAGCACATGTTAGGCTTAGACAAACTTAGCCTTCGAAAATAATTCCTTTTCAGGAGTTTTCCATAACCGTAACCGACTGTAAGAGGCCCTGTACCAGTTCACGTCGCCTAACAAACACATTAAATGTTTCCCGAGCATATGACCAAACACATGACCACTTCTCACTGCGCGAATATGAATGAAAAGAAAAGGGGGGTCATTCAAATTCAATTGCTTATAAAATCGTCATTTATAATCCGATTTTGATGAACTTTTTTGATTTGGGCTAAGAAGGACGTTAACTTTATACTGGTGTACTCAATTTTTTTTGTGCCGAAGAAATT
Source organism: Leucophenga maculata (assembly GCA_035044805.1). Classification (NCBI taxonomy): domain Eukaryota; kingdom Metazoa; phylum Arthropoda; class Insecta; order Diptera; family Drosophilidae; genus Leucophenga; species Leucophenga maculata. The sequence continues at coordinate 669,966 of JAWNNP010001279.1, read as the reverse complement.
TTTACCCTAAGGGGTGATTTTATGGGGAAGGGGGGGAGGGGCAAATTTTTAAAATAAACTTGTGAAATTCCGGAGCAGTCCTAGTCGAATGCAAAAAACACGAAGTCTCTATCTATTACCGTTTCCGAGATCCTTTCGTTCATACAGACGGACAGACGGACGGACGGACAGACGGACATGGCTATATCGACTCCTCTATCACTCCTGACCATAATGGGGGTAACTTTGGGGGGTCTCCGACAATTAGTTCTTCCTGTTACATACATTTGCACAAACCCAATAGGCTCTTGTACCTTCGGTACAGGGCCTAAAAAGTATTAAAATATAATAAAAAATGTTTCTGTTTTCGACGCAGTCCTAGACTTAAAACATTAAAATCAGACACAGAGTTTATATAAATTTTCGTTGGGTTCACATCTCGTAATCAAATTTTGGACAACATTTAAACGGAAACTTTTGAATGCCAATACCATTTTAAGGAAGAAACTCTTTCGTTTTTGTAAGCACATTAAATTGAAAGCTTGCTTTTGAAATATTTCACTGACTTATTTTATTCAAAGACTAATGGATCCAGCTTTTTTTTGTATAGGTGAGAATGAAAATTTTAACATAGATAAAGTTTGAGGCCATTAAATTGCATGCAGTTTGATTGGCACATATGCCATAGGTTTGAAAAGCGCTAGCAAACAGTTTGATTAGCGTTTGTGTTTAGCAAATTTTAAGCTTAAAAACTTATTTTGTATTTGAACATTAATATCTTTCGACTCTGCAAGTCGATTTTGATGAAATAAAAGCTAAATGTTACTCGCAGTAAAACTTCTTATCTTTTAGTAATTCGAATTTGAATTCAATGAGCGGCTTTTACATGATGCATGCACAAACAAACAGATAAAAATTTCATTTACCTTTTTATTTTAACTTTCCAAACATATTATTTCACATTCGTTGAATTTGTATCTTAAGAAGACCTATTATAGAAATATTCAATTTGTATTTCGTAGTCAAAAAGTGAAACAAAAATGTTCACGAACCATGTACTCGATTAACAAAACGTAGGGCATTACACTGCCACACGAATTCGCGCATTGCAGAAACAAAGAAATATCGACAGAGTCATAAATTAAATATTTGCAAAGTCGATGCAACGAAACAAAATCGTTCAAATAAAAAAAATAAAAAAAAAGTGCGAAAAAATTGGCGGCCAGGCAGCTTGAAAGCTACGAATATGAACACTCTTAATAGCCTGGAGGTAGAATCGGTACCAGTTATATTGATATCGGACTCAGGAGTGAATACAAAGTGAAGCGCATTGGACATAACACCCGGTTATGACAACAACAACAACAACAAGAACAGAAACAACAACACCAGCAGCAGCAGCAGCCGCAAAAAAAAGGCACACAGTACAGGTAACGCTTTTGCGCTAAACGATCAATCGTCGCGATCAACTTGCACTGCAAAACCCTCTTGGAGCGGATTTTTCTACTCCATTCAGCAGAAGTTGCAAAAGCGCTGGTACAAGCGGACCTCCTACTCCTTTCAAGTTATACATACATTAGTAGTAATAGGGGGGAAAAGAGGTAATGGGTTTATTGTTGCACTTTTAGTTGCGAGGTAAATAAAAGTCTTAAATTGCATGCACAATATTCTCCATCAGAAAAGTTATGAGCTATTAATGTTCACATAATAAATGTTGATTACGCAAAATGCTTCACAATAGAGCAGCACAGAGGAGTGTTTGAGTTTACAAAATATTCATTTCAAATAGACAATGCAGGACCAAAGTGATTTAATTAGCAGATCCACTGTAAATAGAACTCAATGTATATAAAGTGCACACATATTTAAAGAAGACACAAAGGAGAACAGTGGAGTTATATATTTCTTTAATTATTGCTTCATATCAAACATGAACATCATACTATATTATGTGAAGATATTTTCAAATTTCATGTAATATATTATGATATTGAATGACCTTTTGAGCTTTGAGTAGTTTAACATCGAAACTTGGCTTGAACGGATGCATAGAAAATAATGATATGGTTATATTGACTGAGTTTCAAATAAATACATGTCCTTTCTTGCATCTAAATTTTAAATTCTTAAATTTTATTAACAACTTGAACATTTGTTTGCATTTGGTTTAAAAATAATCCTATATAAAGTGTATAAATCTTTAATAAAAATTATGCTGCAACTATCGTTTATCACTTGCCAAGTGAATGTTGCTTTTATAACGAATCGAATTATAATTAATCGCTTAATAACATCTCATTATGGCTTTCAACGCATAGACAAGACCACGCAAGTTTTTCTTTTCAACCTTAAACATTTAATTGAATTTTAAGCATTAACGAACCTGTGTAGTGTACGCCTCCTAGAGTCGACGGCGACTACTGCGACTGACTACCGCTCAACTTTTACTTTCGATCCTCGTCATTTGTGGGTGGCGACAATCAACAAAGCGAGAAAAATGTGAAAAATTAATTTTCAAGAAAATTACAAACTGATTGATTTACGTCCGTAGACAACAACGTCAGTGGCAGCCTGCGATGGGTTGGCGCTCAAGAGTGATTTTCAATTAGTCTTTTTTGGATAAGCAAGCGACGACGACGAGAAAAAGAAGGTTGAATGAGGTTGAGGTGAATCCATTCGTCTTTCAAACGCATGAAAAATCACAGCAAATCATTTAAAGGTCCCAATTGAGCAACGCAAAAATGGTAAACGTTGCGTGGATGGATGATGGGTAGATTGGCTGTACATTAACTTCAGGAAAGCGTCAAACATTGCAGATGGGGAAGAGCAACATGAAAGTTTTTTTAGAAGTTTATACCTCTTTGTCGTCTTCATTGATATTTCTGTCTGAGATGGAGCAGCGAAAACCGAAATAGGTATTCTTGTATATGCTAACTATTCGCACAGTTAGATTGAAACATCGAAAAAAAGGACATAAAATTTTAGCTCTTTTAAAATAATTTGGGTATTCTGGATATCAAAACTTTTATTATAAGCACAAAATATTTAATTTAATTTGCAAGCAGTTAGTTCGTTAAGTCTGCAGCTTAGAATAAAGGCTAAAAGGTTTTTCTTTTTATCTTAACTGTAAAGGTATAAAAATTTATTCTTATTTTTTTTTTTTTTTCATAAACATTTTTTTACAGATGCAATAAAATGTTGATGATTGGAATATCTCTAAAGCCGATGTTCCGGGTAAACAATAGATGCATTTGAACACATCAGCTAAAAGTTTTCAGTCTCTATTTTTAAATGTACTTAATCACGGAGTAATATAATCCAAAGTGTTGAACAGATCATTGTTCATGAAAGCCTTAAGCAAATATGGTGTACCTTTGATTTTATTAAAAATCTCTTTCAATGCTGGATAGACTCTTAAAATCGATTCGATGGCTGGCAACATTGATGACATTGACATATGTATAGCTCGTGTAATACCGTAACTGACTTTTTGTGCAATTCGTTCAGCTGGACAAGTTTCACTCTAACACCCTGCAATGGCATAAAGTCAAGAAAATCTTTTCACATTTACAAACTCACAAAACGGCTCTTTTAACATGCGTTTAGCTTCTTCGGAAGTTGAAAACCGTTGACGGCGCAGTTTATTTTTGATGTGAGGGAAATGGAAGAAGTCATTTGGTACCAAATCAGGGCTGTACGTTGGATGACCCATCAATTCGATGGTTTGAGTGTCGAAAAAATCATTTGTTACGGCCGAAGTGTGAGAGCTCGCATTATTGTGATGAAGTATGATTAATCTTCATCGGTTGGTTTTCTTTAGTTCATTGAACCCTTCAGGCCAACAAATGGTTGTATACCATTCAGAATTGACCGTCCTTTCCACAAGCAGCACGATCGTAACATGTCCTGGTTTTGAGGAGAAATATGCGATCATTTGCTTCGATGTCTTGAATGACGCAGACGATCGACGGCTTTAGACGCACCTAGCATGAATTTCTTCAGCATTTACTTGCACCAATCGCTACGAGCCTTCTTTTGAGCGATTGTCAAACTATGCAGTATCCAACGTGAACAAACCTTTCTGATGACCTAATGTTCATGTAATATTGTATGTAAGCTAGTCATACTAATGCCCAGGGATGCCTCAATCTCATGATATGTCACATGACATGCTTTATCAGTTCACACACAGCATTGATGTTTTCTGGCACAACGACTGGTGAAGGAACTGCGGCTACGATTGAATTCGTTGTTGCAGTTTTTCACCAAGTTTTGGCCAAGAATGGAGCTTCATCACCAAAAGTTTATTTAAGTTGATTGGTGCACTCTTGTCTTGAAAATTAACGTCGAAAATTGTAATAAATCATCGCACGAAAATGTTCAAATGGTTTAATTCCTATTTTTTGGCCGAGTTGAGCTTTTCAGGTGCCTGTAATGAAACCAAATTACGCTCGTACGTCAAAGTGTTTTGTTGCTCAGGCTACAAATATATCTAGCAACCCTTGTATGCCCAAACTTCTTTAAATTTATCGTCATCATGTTCGGTGCTGATATTCAGGGATCCGGTGAATATCAGCATACCAGGATCACGGTAGGGCTGGGTAAAGATGCTGGCCTCACAACCATCAGTGAGTGCATTCCAACGCTTCTAATTATTCATTACAGACGTAGCCAACCTATAATTGTACAGCGGGTGATCCATCAATTCTGTGTTGTGAGTGTTCAAACCCATGTTTGAACCTTTTTTTCAGAGCTGGCAACTTGTTTTTTAAATTTTTTTAAATTTTTATAAGTGAGCCCTTGGTATGACGTATTAACAGAACTAAAGAAAATAAACTTAAGTGTACTGCAATACGGTCTTCCTACTACCAGCCCATCTGCCACTACCACATATACTACAACATTTTTAGATGACTTATAGTGTGACTTATGGCTTAGAACGTAGAACCATACAATAAGTGGCCTGTAATATTGACAACTATAAACAAAAAATTGTGTAGATAATTTTTACTTATAGACAAGGCTTATATCCAACTGGGTATTCATATCCATATCCAATTTGCGATCAATTTGCGATCAAACTTGAAACTCTGAAGAATGCAGTTGCAACTTTTACGTCTCTTTCTAACAGCTTCTAGGTAGGTAAATAACGAAACAAATCGACCACACTTCAAAGCTTAAACTATGTATTTGAAACACAATAAGCTAGAAACATGCTAAGTATGAATCACCTTGTTTATTTGACTTTAAATTGAGAGATAAATCAAAATACCAAAGTGTCAGAGCTTTAGCCCATTCTGTAAGTCCTGTAGGCATATACTAGAGCTATTATTATTTCCAGTCCTTCGAACAAAAATAATGTTACATAAACTCTTTTTTATGAGAGGGATAGGCACATCTACACAGCTAAAGCTAAATAGAAAAGAGTTTATATATAAAATGATGTTCTATTCTTTGTAAAACTTTTCTGCGCTGAAGTTAAAAATATTCTAATTAAAAAAAAATTTAAATTTCAATAAAAGTTTAAAGTTTTAGTTTGTTTCTTTTTTTTTATTATTTTGGTATTCATGTGCAAAATTTTGCAGTTTTTTTTTTATACTTTAAAATTGGTGAAAAACCAAAAAAATAAAACCATTAATTTTATATTAAATAGAAAATAAAACCAATGAATTTCAAAAACAATTGGGGTCACTCATTAATCAACATTCGACTGTGATATATGTATAAAGTTTTAAATAAATATATTTGCGCGTCTTCTACTACAAAACATGACTTTAAGCTTTAATTTGCACTTCCGACGGCATTGCAGAACTATAAAACATTTTTAGTAAAATGAAAATTCAATGTCTACACCAAATCCCCCCCCAACACTACCCAAAACAAACGAAAGCCAAATTAATCAATAATTTACACAAGCGAATATTTTCCAGACCAGAGCAGAGTACTAAAGATAACAAAAACAAAAAAACTAACAAAAATTAAGAAATACTTTGGGTTCATAACCCTTTTTACGACATAATTTCTTGGCGTTGAGGAAAAGAGTTTTTCCAACTAGCCAACGACGCACAAACACTTTGAAAATAAAAATCACAAACGCACACATGCAAAAAAAAGCTCATTCGTTTTCCACTTTTATAAAAAACGCTCAACACTCATACGCTCCGTTGGCTAGCATGACTCTCGCTCAGCGACAGCTCTCTTGAGTAGCTTAGCAATGGAGCCCCGACCAGACTGCCAGGCGACGTCAATGGAATGGAATTGAGTGGAGTCAAACTGAGTTTCTTCTCTTTCTGTCTACGTTGCATTTAGACTGTTTGAGTTTAATTTTCATCAACTGGAAAGCTAACACTTTTTGCTTAGCTCTCGATTCATTGCATTGCGTTTCCGTGCCACGCAATTGTTCTCTTTTTTAGTTTTGAGTTGTTTTTTGCGCATAAAGCCGCATTTTTAATTTATATTCATTTGCTTCAATTCTTTTCGACTTTTTATAGTCTGAACATATATCTAAACTATATATGTAGTATAATTCTTATGTCACGAAATATGTAACACATAGTAGCAGGCTCCACATATGTATAATGGCTATATCCGGCATGCCATGCTGCAGTAAAAACTATTCTCGTACTGCAATGTATCTTATAGAACACCAAATCGTCCCCTATTTTCATATGCATCTTACTTCACTTATTACATGTTTACCACATACAATCCCTGAATCTCAAATGGATGCAACGGTTTAACGAAATTTGTTTATTGCTTATATCGAGGGTGGAGCATCGTCTCTTTGATTTTTGAACCCGTTCGAAGTGGATATCTAATCTACACATATCTACTCAAAATTTCAAGTTTATAGGTGACGAGTCAGCGGTATTTCACTCTTATAAGTATATGTATATAGATGTATACAGTTTGTTGATCAGCTCGACGAGGTATATATCTGATTATTATCGAAAGTCATCACTTTGAAACTGCTATCAAAATTCGCAAGTAACTTCAAGTAGTTAAATCGTAAATTACCAGAAGGTTGCCCCACTGTTACCCCAAGAGAAACTCATTCTTTTTACTGCCGCTTGATCTAAACTTCCCTATTGCTATTCTACATAATCTTTGCTCCGAAAATGCTATATGTTAGTCTCTGAAAAACAGGCAGTTAGATTTAAAGGAGGTCAATTGTTAAATTGACCTCCTTTAGTTAGTATAAGTGCACAAGTCGCGACTTCACGACTTCACAACACTCTCATCCTTGCTATTATTGAATTTAATTAAAATAAAAACATAAAACATAGAAAAATATTTTTTATTTAAAAAAAGAAACGAAAAATACAAATTAAACAGAAATATGAACAGCGAATATCTTTTACTGGCTGGTGGACTTAAGATGTGTACATATACATATACAAGCAATATATATATATAGTGGCACCTCCATAGGCATCTTCTATGAATAAAAATTAAAATTATTAAAATTCTCAAACTTGAAGTCTCAGCTCTTATAGTTTTTTAATACATACAGAAAGATGGACAACCGGACGGTAGACGCTTAGACAGACATGTCTATATCGACTTAGTTTTTGATGCTGATCAAGATAGCAAAGCTAAAAGAGCTAGCTTTCCTGTGGATAAAAATTAAACTCAGAGAATAAAGATTTTTTAAATTATTTTTGGAATCATCTGAGAAAAGTTGATATATTTAATTTTTCTTAAAAATTTTAGAGTATCTATATTAATAAGTCGTGCTTAGTTTTTACTATCATTCTAAAATTCTGTTTACTTATGCGAAGATGGTATATTTTGTAACAGGAAGAATGCGAAGCAAACCCCATGAAGTCAATTTATATTCCTGATTGGAGGCTTTAAGTTTGTCTTATGTTTTTAGTCCAATAAGATACTTCATATAGGTTTATACGGACCTGTAGAAAGGTTGGCTTTCAAACCTGCCTCCATTCTTTGAGTTTCTGTAAGAAAATATATATATTTACTTTTGTTAATCTAACTAAAATTGCCTAAAATATTTGCCGTATACTATTCAAATCCTATTAAATTATTTCAAATCAGTCATAATACAAATGAAAACTTCAAAGCGTATCTCGAAGTTGAGCAGTGTTGGTTATGACTATTTAACGAACTAATGAAGAAACGTTTTCTTTCTAGGTTTTTAGGCCCTGTACCGAAGGTACAAGAGCCTATTGGTTTTGTGCAAATGTATGTAACAGGTAGAAATAATGTTCTGTACGCTGAGATATGGGATCGCGATTTTTAGATTTTTTTCAATTTGTTTATAAAATGGCTGAGATATGACGATTTTTGTTTTCATTTCGTGGTACCACCAATGCCCATTCAATATGTAATATCATACTTCTAGGTCAAATAATTGCAGAGATCTGATGCATTGGATTTTTCTTCTATACAGTTTAAGAAATATTTGTATTACTTCCTGAAAAGTAGAACATTTTTTAATAAAAGTTACATTAAAATTGGCTAACCCGATATTGAGGTCTTGTTTCCAACCCTATATGGTCAAATACTCCCATGCTCTTTGCAGAATTTTAGACGCACTTCTATATACCTTTGCGGTTTTTAATTGATGTCATTTGAGTCTGTTTGTAATAATTAATGGAATAATAATGGAAGAGGACTACCTTCAATTTCTTCAAATCCATTTACCCGATGGATGAAGTTCCAACAGTACGGACGCCTCAAACAGACATCAAAGTTTGTGCAAAGTTGGCCAAAGTTCGATGTCTGGACAAAAATTTCAGATGATGTAATAGCCTGCGCAAAGCACAGACCTCATCTTAATCAAAAATTTAAGTTAATTGAGTTGTCATATGTTTTTGTACTGAATTTTTTTTTGCTTCTGTTCTATTCTATAGATTAAAGAATAATCTCTGAATATTTTATAAAATTTCATGTATTGTTTATATTTATAAATTTAACGAATTTGGGTATCGTGGAAGACTGGCTAAGGGAACGAAATATGTATAGATTTTATGCATACTTCTGACCCCGAGGCAGCCACCTTGAAGGTGTGCAATATAAAACAAGTAAGAAAATCACAGTCGGGCGTAAGAGGGCCTGTACCAGTGCAGGTCGCCTAACAAACACATTAAATGTTCCCCTAGCTTATGACCAAACGCATGACCACTTCTCACTGCACGACTAAGTGCCTTTTAAAACATTTTTTTATGTATGAATCGAAAAGGGGGGTCGCTCAAATTCAACTGCTTATAAAATCGTCATTTATTATCCGATTTTGATGAACTTTTTGGATTTTGGCTAAGAAGGACGATATCTCTATACTGGCATACTTACTTTTTTTTGTGCCGAATAAATTTTTAGCCTTGGTGGTGATATTATGGGGAAGGGGGGGGAGGAGCAAGTTTTTAAAATAAACTTGTAAAATTCCGGAGCAGTCCTAGTCGAATGCAAAAAACCGAGATCCTTTCGTTCATACAGACGGACGGATGGACAGACGGACATGTCTATATCGACTCCTCTATCGCCCCTGACCATAATGGGGGTAACTTTGGGGGTCTCCGATTATTATTTCTACCTGTTACATACATTTGCACAAAACCAATAGGCTCTTGTACCTTCGGTATAGGGCCTAACGAGGCACGTTGAAACATAGAACCAATGGTTGATGTTGCTATGTACGAACTCCATCGTTTTATACACCAATCAGTTCAATATATGAAGATATATAAATGGTAAATCCATGAAATAAAAAGCTGCGGTAGATTCAGATTCATCTCCTTTAATATATTTTAAATAAGTACTTTTGTTCTATGATGCTCCATACATTAAAAACTCATTTTTGAAACGAGCAATGATCTTTTTCAAAACCACAGATACTTTGTACCCCCTCTGAATCAAACATTTTTATGGAATATACATTACTATCTTGATTCCTGTGGTATATTTAATATTTGTATTAGTACAGAAAAGTACCAAATATGTCGTTTCGAACTAAACTAATCTACATACAACAAATTATTTTTCTTATAATACTCCAGAAAGGTTGGACAAATTTATATGAGACCTACCCCTTAGACCTAAATGAATTATCTTATATGGATTAAAGTAAATTGTTTTTAGCAAAATTATCAACATTAAAAAAATGTTTTTTTTTATAAAAACTCAGAATAAGGAGTAGGGGAGTAGGGTTGATCCCTACTGAACTGAAAAATAAACAAGAGAATCTAAATACACATATTTGAAGATTATATCTCAAACAGATCTAGATTTTCATACAGACAGACAGGCAAAAGGAATACGAATTTTGATACTTTATGGAGTCTGTTTCTGCTCCTTCGGTCTGTTTCATACATTGGCACAAAAGTAATGTACCCACTTTCCCTATGGGAGCACGGTATAATTAAAAATATCATTTAATATCTTTAACGCTGGAACTGCAAGATGAATTCCGTGCATGCAGCAAAGCACAGAAAAGGTTAATACCTGGTAATATACAAACATTTAAAATATTTTACTATATAACATACATACATAAATTCATATATATTATATAATATATGAACATACATTAGGGTTAAGGCCCACTGAAGCCAAGACGGTTACTCATTGGATAAGCTATTTTGGGTATTGTTGCTACCATTAGAGCTTAGAGATAAAATAAGATACAAGATACAGTAATATAACAGCGATGTAGTCGACAAGTACGTGTATATGCATGTGTAATGTACATACATAAGTACATACAGTTGCACATTTACATACATACATACATACATACATACTCGTATATATATGTACCTACGTACTTGCATAAATCACACAACGAATAGAATAACGAATAAACCGTACGACGAGTGGAGAGCAAAATTAATTCTGACTCCATTCCATACAACTCTGTCCCTCTCTGTCTCATGCCCACTTCACTGAATCAACAACTCCCACTCACAAATAAATTCCCCACACTTGACCCCCCCACTCGTACTACATTTAAAAACACAACAGTTAAAAAGCTCATACGACATGCAAAGAGAGCGACAGAGTGATGGAGGTAAATCGAGAGTTGGAGACGGAAACACAGACAGACAGACAGCAGCGAAGCATACAAAAAAGGCGGAGTCAAAAAACAGGGGAGCACAAAAAAAAAAAAAAAACGAAAGAAATAAAAGTGGCAACATCAAAAAAAAAAAAAACAAAAAAAAAACATGTAGGAATGGGCAGACATACATACATATTCATACAGGAAAATATACTCTCATACAGCAGAAGAACTCGTATGCAATGCAACACATGTATATAAATATATGTATATGAGTGTGTGTGTGTGTTGTACATTTAACTCTCGCGAGCGCGAAAATCGAGTGAGACTTGTACAAATTTGCTCGTTTTCGTGTAAGTACTCATTCATTCATTCAGTTATTACTCACTCATACACACATGCACTCATAGGTATTGATATGAGTTATAGATGCGTTTATATATTCAGTTGGGAACAATATCGATATATCGATATAGAAAAAAAATAGTTAAGAGATTTAGTTAAGTTGCACATCTTTGTTATACCCTACAATACTATTTTTGTAGTAAGTCAAGGCATAAACATTTTTTGAAACGATTGAAATTTATTTTGAGCTGATTTAGTTGGCGACTGCTTTGTTTCCCTCACTTACTGCGGCTTAGTTCGTGCAACAATAGATGATCGGTAGACTGGTTTTTCGGACTGGTGATAATTGTGCAGTTGTTATCAGGACGGTGTTGGCTAATGGTTACCGTTTAAAGCTCACCAACGAAAGATAAGATACTAAGATTCCATTCACCATTGCTCGCTATTACATTCAACTATAAAACAGTATGTCCTGTTAATACAACACACCGCAAAATTTGCAATGCCGGTGCTTCTCGTTCAACATATCTTATCATCTATGTGACGCAGAAGGATGAGCTTACGAAATATTGGATTTACTAAAATAATTTTTTGCACCAATTATACATGAAACAAGTAAGAAAAGTACAGTCGGGCGTTGTCGACTGTAAGAGGCCCTGTACCAGTGCAGGTCGCCAAACAAACACAATAAATGTTTTCCGAGCTTATGACCAAACACTTGACCACTTCTCACTGCGCGAATATGAATGAAAAGAAAAGGGGGGTCGTTCAAATTCAATTGCTTATAAAATCGTCATTTATTATCCGATTTTGATGAACTTTTTGGATTTTGACTTAGAGGAACATTATCTTTATACTAACATACTCCATTTTTTTGTGCCGAAGAAATTTTTTGCCTTGGAAGTGATTTTATGGGGAAGGGGGGGAGGGGCAAACTTTTAAAATAAACTTGTAAAATTCCGGAGCAGTCCTAGTCGAATGCAATAAACACAAAGTCTCTATCTATTACCGTTTCTGATATCCTTTCGTTCATACAGACGGACGGACAGACGAACATGGCTATATCGACTCCTCTATCACTCCTGACCATAATGGGGGTAACTTTGGGGGGTCTCCGACCATTATTTCTACCTGTTACATACATTTGCACAAAACCAATAGGCTCTTGTAGGGCCTAAAAATAAAAAATCAAACAGGAATGCATAAAAATGCAAATATTTTACCATTTTGCTTATTAAATAAGAATTCAGCTCTCCCTAGAAATAGCTCAGTTCTTCTCAGTTAGCCATACAGTACGGGCTACGGCACTATATGCAAGCATCTAAAAACAAGATAAAACGTTGCAGTGGAATGGTCTCGACTACGAATACTCGTACTAAAAAAATTTCCTATAGCATGCTAACCCTGAGACATGGGCCAGTTAAACTAAATATTATACTTTTGCTGCAAATTGTATGAAGTAATAATTGGTTCAAAAAGCGTTGAAAATGAAAATTAACTGGCTAAAAAGTTTACGACCTGCATAGCCAATTAAAAAATTATTCAATTCGATACATTTTATTGCATAATTTATCGATAATTGTGCCAAGAAACACTATAAATAACAGATTTGAATACATTTTATCAATAGTGAAAATCAAAGGTTCATAAAATATGAATATAAGCTTTCCAATCACATTAATCACTGTCCTGCTGGGGATTTTGAGCATCGCAGCTGCTCAATTTTGGACGACACGTCGTGGCCAGTCTCCAGCTCCAGCTTATTTGTGTGGAGGTGCTTAGACCGTATGCAGTTTGAAAATGAAATAATTCCAAAGAATATCTCAAAAAGACAATTATTGAAGTAATTTCATAATAAAAAAGTGAAATTGAAATAATTTTAAAGCATCATGAATTTTGTTAAGGATGGAAGTTTACAACAGAAAAATTCGCCGAACACATTTATTTTAATTTAAAAAAAAACCGGATGCGAAAAAGAAACAGAAATAAAAGATGGTCGAGAAATTCTCCAAACTATTTTGCTTCAAAGAAACTGAACCAATTCTGTTGCAAGTTGGTGCGGAACATATAATGTGAGATGTATGGTACTTTTCTCCAAATTTTAATTTTGAAGTTTCTATCGGTAGGCGCTCTATTCGGAACTGTCATTGAGTATTGAGGGATATTCAATTATGGCATTCAATAATGCAAATAGCAGTTTTCTTCTATTAGCGAGGCATCAGACTGTCTTCTTTCTGCCGATCTACTACTCAATCTTTCTTATTAAATCAAACTCGAATATTTATTTTGCTTAGGAAAGAACTAAGTTCTGATCATCTATGTATTCGTAGCATTTTTTAAATGAACATGTACAATGTGTGTATCAAAGGCAGCTTCGCAAAAAATATTCTCCCTACGCTTTTATGCCATTATCACAAAGCTAAGAAGAAGCACTTTATACTTGTTTTCCATTCAGAATCATTTCTTTGTCACTCAAACTAAGCTTATTTAAAAACTTACACACGAACAAGACGCTTATGCGAAGTTTGCACTTTTGCGTTTGCATTTTTTATCAAAGAACCTCAACGCATTGAAATAGTACGCCTGTCCAAGACAAGTACTTGTATCAACTGGAGGAACATAATAGGCCTTTGAAAAGGAAACCGCAACATTTCAAAGGGATATAAATATTTTATGTGGACTCTGCTTGAAAATGACAAAGTAAAAACTTGCTTAACTTACTAAAGTGCTGCAAGAAGTTATATAAATAGCAACACTTCGGCAAGTTAAATTTAATAAATTAATTTACCGACTCGCTGGCAAACGAGTATCGGTCAACGTTAAAACAAATGTATCAACTTGGCCAAGGCTATTATTATGAATATTATTATTGCGCCAATTCAGCTGAATGTTAGTGAAAAAAAAAAACGAATGCACAGTAAAAAACAGGTCACTTTGGGGTCATTCACACCGTCGAAGTGTTAGCAACGCCTTGCCTTTGCCAAGTCTGACCTCCATGGCTACCCGGCTTCATTATTTCTTTAATATTTTCGCCTTGACTTTGAACAGTTGATACAGCTGCCGCTTCTTGGACTTTTATCCTCATGCCCAACGCGGCGTGTCGCACTCTTCGGCATTTTTACTTTTCTGTCGGTTTTCTTTGTGCTCTTCAGGTTTCATCCTGCTGCCAACGCAGACGAAGTACAATGAATTCTAGTGTTGTAAAATACACACGGAAGGGCATAAGTTTTTGCGAATTGTTGTTTTTTTCCGTGTTCTTGCTTTTTAATGTCCAAAGTCGCCGTAGCCACGTGAGCTTGACATCGCAGACGTTCGACCGCCGCCATATATAATGACCAATTTCCGTATTTCAGCAGCAGACAAGAAAAAAAAAAACGTTAAAAGTCTTTAAGAAATAAAAAATTCAATATTTTGTTTAAATATTTGCTTATCTTGCGCTTAAAAACCCTAACGAAAATAAATCTTAATATTATTTGTAGAGCTCCAGATGCCTCTTTCATTGTTTTAAATAATTTTCGACAATCTCAGTATAGACTATTTATTTTACATGTGAAGGGTGAACAATTCTAGGTTCAATACCTTCTCACGCTTGCCTTTCATACTTTCATACTGAATGGGCTATCAATGGTAAGGCTGCTAACAAGTCTGTAGAGTATAAAATAGTCAAACACTCCGACTAAATTTTTTACTTCATTTTTAGTTTAAAGAATTGGCACTGTAAAAATTCACGCTTCTTACGTTTAATTAGCATAAAAAATTAAAAAACGTGCTACTGCGCTTAAATTAGGCGTTCCTTTGATGACAGTTTAAGAACTCTTTTTAAAGTATTTTGAAATCTCAAAGAAAATGGATCTATCTACACTTTTCGCACTATTTGTCTTCATATCCGGAATTTTAACAAACGCCAACGCTTCGAAACCTACGCCAGCTCCAAAAATGGTAAAGAACTGCCCGGGAAGAATTTGTTCACCACACAAATAGTCAGCACTGGCGTAGTTAAATTATTTTAGAAACAATTCTATGCTGAAAGCTGAATTGAACTGGAATCGCAGTGGGCACTTATTATTGTTCAAATTAAGTTCTATGTAATTAAAAAAAGTTGTAAAAATTATAAAAAGCTTTTTAAATTATTTTAAAATAATTAATAGGTATAATCGATTGGTACGATCAAGCCATATCATAAAATATATTAAACAGATTTCTCTGATGTCGCTTCTCCAAGCCACTTTGTTCAAAAAATTAATTCCACTTCACATATTGTATTCGGGAACGCTGATAGTCTTGTGCAACACGCCAATGAACTTGAGGTATTCATCCAAACGCATGGAATAAATGTCATGCTTATCAACGAAACACATTTAATAAATTAGCATTATCTACACTGCCAATCATCCGGACGATAGAAGCACTGGAGGAGCTGCTGTTCTCGTAAAGTCTGATATAAACTACTTTCCCGTTTACAACATGCGTTACTCGTGCTTCAAAGTTTGCAGTGACTTCGGCGAAATAATACTGGCCTCAGTTTATTGCCCACTTAACTTTCATTGGAACTTGACAGATTTTCAGGAAATATTTGTCGAACTTGGTCCAAATTTTCTGATTGCTGGTGATTGGAATGCCAAACATTGTCTTTGGGGAGCTAGTCGTGCAGGTCGAAGGGGCAACACATTGTTTGATCTTATTTCAAATACAAATCTGCAGGTTTTGGGAACTGGTTCTTCTACGGATTTTCCGTATAGTAACCAAACTCCCAGTTCTGTTGACTTTGCAATTTATACGGGGATGCCATCGTCAAACCTTCTATTACTAATGTTTCGAACCTTAGTTCCGTTCATTCCGTTTTTCATCGAATTAAGCGTGGGTGCTCAATTTTCGGGCATAAGGCCTAAATTGCTACCATCTTACGCGAGTATCGATCGTTTTCTGTTAAAACTGGATCAGTTACTAGACCACAATTTGGAGATTAGTACTTGTGAAGACATTGATGACGCTGCAGAATTATTATTATAAAAGAAATACAAGGCAGCTTATTTTGCTGCACTTGTACAACGTCCTCATAATCCTAGCTCTCCACATAGAACGCTTATGACAGCTGAAGCTCTGGATCTAATTAGGCTCAAGCGTAGTCTTAGGCGACGCTTCATGCAAACTCACAACGAACTGGACAACAGAGCTTGGAAACATGTTGCTGTTGATTTACGCAAAAAACTTTTCGAAGCAAAAAGCGACTTCTTCGATAAATTGCTGCGCAACGCGGAACTAGACAAATCCCACGGATATAACTTGTGAAGGTTTACTCGAAAAATCAAGAGACAACCAATCTTTACAAATTCAAAATAATAGGTTGTGCCGCTCTGTCAATGAGAAAACTAAAACTTTTGCCGACAGTCTTGAAAATCGTTTCAAACCATTTGATCTGGCCTCACTAGCAGATGTTACTAACACTTTGGACCAACTTTCACTACCATGCTTCAGACCTGTTACGTTTGAAGAAGTTAAACTGAAAATCAATGCACTAAAACCGCGAAAAGCTCCAGGTTACGATCGTATAAACAGCAAGATGCTCTAATTTAATGCCATGTTACGTATCAGTCACTTTCCATCACAATGGAAATGTGCAGTAATAACTATGATATTGAAACCCGAAAACCCCTAAGGACAAGTCGACTCATACAGACCGATCAGTTTACTGCCATTATTCTCAAAGTTATTCGAACCGATTCATCTGTAATGCTCCTTGGATTATACGTAACTCGATCATCCATCGTGACTTGGACCTATTCACCAATATGGATGAAATCAACCGTCATAGTTCAAAATATATATATACCCGCTTGCTTCAGCGCTGTCTGTCAATTCAATCAGAAGGCGACATATATTGCTTAAAATTGCAAGAAAAAGTATGAGCATATCTAAATGAAAGACTCGGTAGGGAAAACCTAAATAACGAAAGCCTATCTGCTACTCAAAATATTTCTGGTATAAATTTTGTTATGGAAGATTCAATTTAGCATTGACATTGCAGAGCTTAATTATTATAAGTATCTTGAATTTCTCCATTATCACGTTCTTTGGGGATGAAGAATTTCAACTTCAGTGTTGCAGAAAACTTTGTCTATCTAAGAGTAACCAACAACAGGCAGAGAATAAACAAAAATTCGATAAACAAAATTCTTTAGAAAAGATATATTCGAAAAGTGGAAACGAATTGGTTGTCTATAAGAAATATAAATCTTTAAATATATATATATATATTATATATAATAAAATCGCTAAACCAATTTGTACGAATTTTGGTATAGAAATAGACAAGAGATTGGAAAAGACATATGCTACATACCCCATATAAGCAATAAACAGAATTCGTCATATCTTTGCATCCATTTGATGTACAGTAATGATATTTTGTATGCATGTTAATGGGACACATTATGAGTTTGGACGCAATCGGAGGGGGACCCCGCTCACCATACGGCTTCAGCTAATTACACATCAGTAAAGCAACCACAGCTTGGTCTTCTTTCGAGAGTTAGCAAACAAAACTAATTAGGGGCGGTGCCAAGCACTTGTTATCATCGTGTGATCAAACCACAACCACTGAATAATCTTCAAAAAAAAAAAAGAATTCCAGGCAACAGACACAAAATTGAGTTGGAAACTTTGCATTTATTATAATTAAAAAGACGATTGTTAAACTGAAGAGTTATGACACTTTATACTCTACCAATATAATCCATCAATACGAATAAATACTGGATAAATACAAAGGCAAACCTGGAGTTCCCGTCTGATCACTTCAAAGTGTAGAGCTTATAAAAGCGTAAGCAACGGGTTGTTTGATCTACTGCTAATCTTACATACAGGCTAACAAACAAAAAGAAGAAACCAGACGACACTTAAGCACAAATAAGGTTTAAACTGCAGTTGATATGAATTCGGACCACTTTCCAATTTATCGCACCATGAAAAATGTTTTAAAACTAGAAGAACAAAGTCGTTATTATTTAAAATTTCGCAGTCATTTTCTTCAGCTCTATTCAATAACAAGCTATAGATGATGATATCAAAACAAATACAACATGCAACAAGGTCCAGCACTGCTGAACTGATAAAAAAATCAAAAAAAGTATGTTTATCCAAAATTTTATACGCAAACTCATTGCAACAAGAAAATGCCAGTAAGTGATAAAACTAAGTTAATCCAGATGACCAGTGAATTGAAGAAAGCCAAAAAAAAAAAAAAACATAAAACAGCAAATGATGCATGGCTACACTTTTTGCTGAGCATCTGGAGATAACTTTTAAACTTGATGATAATGAAGAAGACATACTTTCTTATAATGATTATCAACTGAACATACAATACCAGCTTAAATTATAAAACTTGTTATAGGTTTGAAAAATAAAATAGAGTTCAGGGTTTCTGGCTTCAGCAATATTGTCAACAGAGCGCTAAACCTTCGATATGTACCAATTTATTGAGAAGTAGCAGAGGTTCTCACTATCGGTAACAAATTATTTTGGATAGAACACAATCCATAATGGAGGTTAATGCGTTAATTTCTCAGCATCAGTTTGGCTTTTAACTAGTTACCTACAAACAAATCTTAGTTCCAATTTGAATTTATGCTAAACAGTTCGGGTGTCTTCAAAACTACAATTGAAATAATACGATATTTCCAAAATAAAGTTTTGCGTAATATCGACAACGCACCCTAGAAATGTCGATAATTACCGGGTACTACGCGTCATTCCATCATAGTTTCAATGGCCTTCCAACTCAGGGTTTAACATACCCATGCCAGGCAGCGTGCTATTATTTATTGTGAGGTTGCATAAAGTCTTTTGAAGACACCACTCCCACCACTTAAAAAAACAAATAAATTGATTAGTTAACCTCTTTGATCGAATTTTTATGTTTTGTGCAATAAAAATTTTATTGCAAAAATGTTTTCTAGTTTCGAAACTTAATTGAAAAAAATGTTTGTCGGAAAAACTTTAATTTAAAAACTGAAATCTTTTCGACGTAGTCGCCATGTGCCAGGGAACGTGTTGTTTGAGTGACGACAGACAAAATGAAAAGAATGTATGCAATAAAAGGACAAATTTGTAAAAAACAAAAAATACAAAAAAAAAATAAAAAGTAAACAGCTTTCTTTGCGCTCATTGGCTGTACAATGACTGCGAGTGTGAGTAACTGAATATCTATGTATCTGCATATTGGAACATACAGTCACAATTGGCAGCCGGAGGACGAAAACGGAGCACAAAATATAGCAAAACGTAGCAAATAAATGCAAAGTTCTGAAATAAAAAATGAAATTTTCAATACAAATGGCAAAGAAAAAGAAGAATGCGACGATGCTAATGGCACGGCGGAAGCACAACGTCGGCAACCAAAAACTTAAATCTATCAACAGAATGTTGAGATTTTTAAGAAGACGGCTTTATATATACTAGTGTGAATATTATGTATAAAAATTCTATTAGTGGTTTTGCAGTTCTTTTAAAAAGTCATTGGAGATGCCATAAAGTTTTAAGTTAAAAAAAATATATAAATAAAAATTGTACTTCAAGTCTGCATAATACTTTAGCTTTCAAATATTGACTTTAAACTCGTTTCATAATATAATAAACAGAAGGAGGCGTGGCAGAACTAAGAAAGTATATATATTCTTGATTTGAATGAAAGAGCGAGTTGATACAGAGCTGTCCGTCTGTATGACTGACTTGCTGTCCTTATAAATATAGAGATTTTGAAGACTTTAAGGAATATAGCTTTCAAATTTATATATTAATATGCTCTTGCTCATTCTTTAGATCAGTCACATTCAAAAAATATGCTTACCCCCTAACTAAGGGGGAGTTAGGACTTATCATGCAAACCTACTCATCATTGTGTGTTTTTCTTTGAAAATATTTTATTGGTAAAAATGCTTGAAATACCAAATTCTTTATATTAATCCTTGCAAAATATTTTATCTTTGTCCAGTTCGGTCCACTAGAATGTGTGGCTCCCTTACAAATCTTTACTTTCAGTGTTTTTTTATAATAAAAGGTAAGTTGTTGTTGTTAATTCAGCTACAATTGCCCAATTTGATGTATCTTAAACTTATTTCAATAAAATATTATTGGCTCATGTTGCTTAAAATTAAAGATTAGTCAATTGTCAGTTAATATATAATAGAAATTCTACTATTCCAGTATTTAAGATACATCTGCTACGCAATATATTGATTGATTGCTTTAAAACAATTTATTTAACAATAAAAATCACTTTAAGTACATTTATACATGCTCATCTGCTCATCTATCTGTGGTTTAAACAGAAAGGTGTGTTTTATGTAAAATATTTCAATCAAGCACAATAATAAATATTTCCATATATAAATTTTGTACTTTTGTGCAAATATTTTAAAACGGCGCAGCGTATCTAATTCTTTGATTATTTTGCAATTTACATATCAAATTACCTGCTCACACGACGACGACGACGACGAAGACGACACCGAGCCAAGATGAAACTGCAACTCGAAGCCTGAAAACACGACTTGGAAGATTCTCCCACCACCAGCTGAGCAAACGGACAAACGATCAAGTGGCGCTCAAAATGCGCCACACAATAAACGATTATCATTCATTATTCGCATTTCCCGGGACCCCATACTATTCCAGCCATAGTAACTGAATACCCCCGCTTGACTTATGTAGTTTACCTTATTCGATTTGCTCTCCATGCGCATACATACAAGGCATGCTCGTATGAGCCTTGTGTAGTATAGAAATTCATAAAAATGTTTGTTTTAGTACGTGACCAATAATTTCGCTGATGCACAAACTTTGATACACACGCGAAACTTCAGCTTTTGCTCCAGCAAACATCGGCTACACCGATACCGCTCCCAGCTCCCAGGTACCACAGGTCTCAAGTCTTTGTCCCTTAACCCGCCATACTGGTTGGAATGGCTGCACTCACCTTACTTTTTGGTATTTCACTGATCTTGATTTGGCTGGGACAAGTGCTACGCTGCACTTACACTTCTGGCTGCTGCTGCTGCTGCTGCTCGTGCTGCTGCTACAAAGGTTATCCAGTTCAATTGAGTTGGCGCTGTCTTCTGTCTGTCTGTCTGTCCGCTTGTCAGATCAACCATCCTAAGCTAAGTAAGTTCATATGCATCTCTGTACTTGGTCACGTTTCGAGAGCGTATAATATTTTGATTATCTGTGTACAAATATGTACAAATATGCATGAAATAATTCGCTTTGTGTTTAAGAACTTCTGCCAGTCTGCACCTTTGCAAATACAATAAATATGTGATGCATACCTCCACTTAGACAGTTGTATAGAAATAAAGGCATTACCTTTATACAAATCTAGCAGCCAGTCCCGACTTTGCCCGGCGAAGTATTTATAAAAATAGGGTTTTAAGACGTTGGAATGAAAAGAATTGTTCAATAACCTTTGACTGATTCTCCCATGGATATGATTCCAATACTTTGGATGCGAAAATGTTGCACCATGTTACTCCTTGTTCACGTAGAGTGCTTGGTGAATTTTTGATATCGAAAAAAATGGTTCAAAGAATCTGTATTAAATTTGTGTGAAAAATAAAATTATAAAACATATGTTCCAACGCACTCAAAATGTTGAGCCGGGCCATTTGGCCTGCAAAAAAAATGTTTGTAAATGGTACAAGCTTTTCACAGAAATCCAAGAAGAGGTTAATGATGATGCTCGCCCTGTAGCCATACGTTAATAAGCGATGAATCCGTTGAAGCAGTGAATAAGTTTATTACAAAGAATTCCCAATTCACTATTAGATAAGTTGCTGAGGAAGCCGGCATATCGGGTAGCTGTTCAATGCAGTCAACTACGATTCAGATTTGCTTCAACGGTTATGACGTTGAAACCGAAGCATCCATTATAATGTGGCGTTCATCGTGAGATTTTAGCGAGAACTTGGATACTTCAAGAAATAAAGAAAAACTTCTTTACTTATTTACTTAAATGGCAGTCTACCGGTCATGGCCGCGTCTAGGCAGGCGCGCCAGCGTCCATAGTCTTTTGCGCGCTGGCGCCAGTATTTTTGAATGTCAAGTACGACGAGATCTCTCCATACCTGTTCGTTCCATCGAGTGCCCGGTCGTCCTCTATATCGGAGTCCACTTATCAAGTTTGGGACTCCAAGAAACCATAGGACCAAAAATCCTACGAAGAATCTTACCCTCGAAGACTTTCAACGCTGTCTCATCTGACTCAATCACGGTCCATGCCTCTGCGCCATACAATAGGACCGAGAGTATCAGCGTCTTATAGATCTTTATTTTCGTCTTTCGAGAGAGGGCTTTACTTCTCATTTGCTTGCTCAGCCCAAAAAAGCATATATTTGCAAGCTTGATTCTTTGCCTGATCTCCAGGCTAACGTTGTTGTTGCTGGTTATCTAAATTTTCTATAATACTGAAGTTGAAATTCTCCATCGTCACTGACCGTCCAAGACGCGATGAAAAAGTGCGAGAAGACATCAAGTAATTCGTCTTGTCCTCATTCACCGCCAGACCCATGAGCCGGGACTGTTTTTAAATCTCTGAGAATGCCTTGCTGAATCGCCGTTCCTGCGTACCTGCGTACCTGCGTTCCTTTTGGAAGATCGAGCCCGACATACTCTGTATGTACGGGCACTGGTGTAGGATGTATTCCATCAGAAGATTGAAAAATCGCACGACAGAGCATTGCCCTGCTTTAAGCCTCTCTTGGTATCAAAGGGGTCGGAGAGGTTTTTCCCCACCCTGACAACGCTTTGTGTGTTAGATAGCGTCGTCATGCAAAGACGAACAATCTTTGCGGGGATACCTAGTGCAGACAGGGCTTTCGGTGTCGAAAGCGGCTTTGTAATCGACAAATAGGTGGTGAGTGTCATTGTTGAACTCACGGGTCTTTTCCAAGATTTGGCGTAATGTGGTCGATCTTTTTGGTCTGAAGCCACACTGATATCGTCCTATCAGTGAGTCGGTATATGGCTTCAGCCTATTACACAATACGCTCGACAGAGTCTTATATCCAATGGAAAGGAGACTTATTCCGCGGTAGATAGGACGGAGAACACTGAGATTCCAGTCATTGGGTATGCGTTCATCGGACCATATCTTGCATAAAAGTTGGTGCATACTTCTACCAACTCTTCGTTGCCAGTCTTAAATAACTCAGCTGGCAGCCCATCAGAGCCTTCCGCTTTGTTATTTTTCAGCTTTTTAATAACTGAATCGACCTCGTTATAGTCCGGTGGATCTATCGTTGGTTCTGGTGTCATTTCTCTATCGGCGGAATCGTGCGCTTCATCGCCTTCAAGTAGGTTGGAGAAATGACTCCCCTATAATCTTAGTGATTCCTGTTTATCCGTTACCAGATTTCCATTGTCATCCTTACAGAAAGTTACTCCGGGTTCGAGCTTTATTTCTGTCACGTAACATCCCAACATCCTCAAACTCCCGCCTTTCTTGCTCCTTTTTCTTGCTTCTGATAGGCGTTTCTCCTCTCTCCGTTTCTCAAGCTATCGCTCTCTAACAGCTCGTGTGGCTCCGACCGCACAGTTCGCTGATAGAAAGCGTTCTTTTCTGCAGTAGCATTGCGACACTCCTCGTCGTACCTAGAATTCTTCACAGGTTTTGTCTAACCAATGACATCCTTGGCAGCCCTATCCATGGAACGGGTGATATATTTCCACTGCTCACATATATCTTGAGAAGACGGAGAGGTTTCCCGGAGCAGTCGGGAGAGTATGTTTGAGTAGGCTGCGGTGATCTGTTCTGATTGCAGCTTGCCGACGTCTAGCTTTTGTTACATGTTGCAATGTTCGGCTTGCACTACGCTGAGCCTAGTGCGTACCTTGGCTACGACAAGATAGTGGAACGAGTTAATGTTGCGACCACGTAACGTTCGCACGTCCAACACGCTCGATGCGTGCCTTCCGTCAATCAAAACATGATCAATTCGGTTGCGTGTTATTTAATCTGGAATCAGCCATGTAGCCTTGTGAATGTAAAGATGTTGAAATCTGGTGCTACTAACAACCATATTCCGACCTGCGGTGAAATCGATTAGCCAAAACTTCTTTGCTTCAGTCAAAATCTGCTTAAAAGTGGTTTCTTATGGACGCAAAATCATTAAAATAGGCGAGCCCCTCTCACAGTACACTTTCTATCAAGTGTTTATACAGATGTGGCTTTTAAAAAAGTTCCACTTTAATGCTTTTCCAATCAAGATCAATTTGATGACATTTGTTCCATTCGGTATAGAAATACTGCGCAAAAAGAAACATTTTATGTATTCGTGGTATTGGTCGTAAAATGGTTGGGTTACGAACACAACTTCTCGTTAGTAGTCACAATAAAATATTTAAAATTTTGTTCCTTTTCTGTCTCATATTTCAATGTTTCTTATTCAGTTACCACGTTTATTGGGGAGTCCGTTTGATCGTCCATTCTAAGAAGATGAAGATTCTTTATTGTGTTAGACTAGACCAATGGCTTATTGTCTGGTTAAAATAATAAAACTGTAGCCCATCTATCAGTTTTCTTTTCAAGGTTATATCTTTTACCACCAATATCTCAAAACTGGCGAATAACTAGGCAAAACTGTGTTTCGATTAAGTCAAAGCATAACTTGCCTCCTGATAAAGAATCCTTTATCAACATGTGAACAAATCGCCATATAAGGGAAATGTAAGATAATGCATAATCAGGTATGGTTACTATATGACAAGTTGGGTAACTACTGTATGATAAATTAATAGGAACATATGTATATAAAAATCAAACAATTCAGGGCTATTGCATGCAGCGTCCAGGCAAACAGAATTAAACTTTAATATATGCAAAAAGAAAATCTTGTGATATTCGCAATATGCATTATTTTCTGAGTATTATCCATGTTTGACTTAAATGTGAAGCCGCTTGCATTACATAATTATATGTGAAGCACATCATTATGTTCCATTTTGAGATACGCTTACAATTGTATTTAAAAAGCTGGTCGAATTGTCTCAACTAAAATGCACAAATGGTTAATAGTGCAGTTTGGCAGAAGATTCGAATGCATGTTGCCCTCGCGATGTAGAGCAGAGCTTTGCATGCACGAACTTTTGCCAATTGTTTGGCTATGGAGCATATGGATGGCATACCCATGCGCAATGCAACAAGACAACAAGAACAAGAGCATATTTAGATCATGCAACATTATATTTTGTTGCTGTGTAGTTAATTCAGCTGTGGCACGATTCAGGCAAATAATTTTAAGTTGCAAAGAAAAGGAATTTGTATATTGGACAAATTGACCTTGTCAGATTGAAAATTGTGTTTCAGTTCTTCACATAATAACTTCGGACTTGTACTAAACATATATTTTTCTACGAAGTGTAATAAATTTAGTATGGCATGCGCTATGTGAGGCACTCTTTGTTTTCAAGAAATAAGTCCAACGGGAGTCCTTTGTCCTTTCTCACTTCAAATTAATTATTTTTAACCGGTTATGTGGACACAGAAAATTTTCAATTTGCTGCTTACTCACACTAAACCTTTTCCCTATTAATTGTAATAATTAGTGCAACAAATTACAACTTAATCAGAAACTGTTCCACAACACGAGAACACAAATGACATAAATGGCAAAAGGAACTTCCTTGTAACAAAAAAAAAAAAAAAAAAAAACAATGTGACGAGTTAAGGTCACTCAATGTCCATAGCAACCGGTCTGACCGTATAAATGAACCGACAAATGAGGGCGACTCAATGATTCGACTGACTGACTGCCGTGCTGCGGGTTAAGGTCAGTTTATTTTATTTGCTTCTTTTATTTCTTTTTTGGGGAAGAAGTGACAAAGCAACAACGACAACAAAGGGCAGTTACCTTTAAGCATAAATTTCACGACAAGGGTGTCGACCACCAATGAGCAAAAAAATAAAGCGACGACTAAACAATAGAGGGGTTGAGGTGAGTGCTGATGGCACGCGACCAATGCCAAACCAGTTCGACTCCAGTTTAGTTTCGGTCAGGAGAGAGCCCCTTGAATACGTATAAACTCATAACAATAGCACAGACCAAAGGCTCCTTAAAGTGAGCTGCTACAGCTGTTACTTGGCAGCAAAAATCAATTAAAAATCCAATACAAAATTATGAAACATGTCTCGTCGAATTGGCGTAGGTCGGTAAAGATTTCCAAATCGTTATATAAAATGCCAAAATACTTAAAATTTTTTGCAAATATTATGCGACCATTAAATTAAGCGTCCGGAAACGAGTTCGCTTTGCCGAGGCAATTGGTTAGAAATAAACGGAAATGCTTACTTTAAAGCCGCCGGATAAAAAGAAGCCCAGCGAAGGGTGCAAAAAAAAAAAATTGCCAGCAATAAAAATGCTTTGTGCAAAACACAAAAAAATAAATGCAAAAAAAAAAAAAGAACAATTTTTATTACATTATTTTTTGCATTTTTGGTTGTTGACTTTTGCGCGGTCGCTGGCATGCTTTAAAGGCATATTCAAGGATATTGGCTGCCTTTGCTGGACCAGGCACGAGATTGAGGCGAGAGTGTCTGGCAAAATGGCAGTGGGTAGCTAATGTTATGCAGCGAAACTGCCAGGCCAGAGGACGTTGAATTTTAAGATTTTGCATCGCATCCTTGGCGTACACTTGTTGCTCGTTGGTAATGAGGCCAATTTGTTCTACATACTTTAAATGCTGCTTAGCTTTACTGCGAGTTTTGGTTATTGTTAGGACGTAAGGAAGACAGTGAGAAAATGCGTTTCTGTACAAAATGTTTTTACTTAATATTCACACATTGGACGAAATTGTATGAAAAATTTTTGTCAGTAAGTTTGTTACGCATAAATAGATGTTGTATAGAAATCAGTTCATCGCAACGAGTCGATCTAGCCTTGTGCATCTGTTAGTTGTTGAGTATTTTCAAACAATGTAGCCAAAGCATAAAATGGTACATTAATTCTGCAAGTTTGTACAACTGTATATATTAAGGAGGTGAAGCAGATCCTATAGAGTATAAACAACGAGAACTTGGAGACTATACTAAAAAAAACACTTCAAAATTGAAAGATCCTATTCCTTGTTCAGATAACGAATAATCCATAAATATTAAAAACGCTCTATAAGCTATAGCCCCGATACAAATTTGAACATCGTTTCTGAGTTTTTGAATGAAAAAAAAAATTTAATTTGTTAATTGAGCTATGTAGTATACGTCTATCCTAATGAAATATCTCACTAGGCTTCAAATCGAAATGTGATTCGCATGCAAATCTAAAGTTCAAGGAGCCAGAAAATATTTCAAAGTTGGTTCCTTCTTGTTTTAGGATTCCTTTTT
Source organism: Leucophenga maculata (assembly GCA_035044805.1). NCBI lineage: Eukaryota > Metazoa > Arthropoda > Insecta > Diptera > Drosophilidae > Leucophenga > Leucophenga maculata. Next base: position 642,256 of record JAWNNP010001279.1, on the reverse strand, counting down.
TAGATATCCAACTGAAATTCGGTAGACCTACTTTTTTTTTGCTATCAGAAAAAGTATCTAAATTTTATGCCATGCCCATGTTTTGATGCATTCATTTACTTTTTTATCGATAATGGCATGGAAATTTCTTTCTCATGAATTCCAATCGGATTCCAATTCTTAGGTGCCACATACATATAGTATGATTGGTTTTCTATCGTGTTTTTTTTTTTCTTTATCAAAAGTATAAACATGTTCTCGACTTCAAAATACCTGTACCTCCATTGAACAATTTGAATAGTGGGTATGTTCCTATATGAATTTTAGTATCGGAGCTCGTTCTTTACAGCCGGACAGACGGACATGTCTTGATTGACTTGACTTTTTTGTAGGGGGACCAGCTCTTTATGTGGTCTGATGTGAACACTAATGGAATATTTTTTTAAGGATTAACCAATATTAATAAAAATTGTTCATACAAAAACTTAGAAAGATCAGTAAGTTTGCATGTTAAGGCCCAAACACCTTTAGAAGGGGGATAAGCACATTCATTGAATAGAAGTGTTCTAAAGAATAAATAGGAGAATCTAAATTGTGTCCAGTCTCCCGATTTCATACATGTATATATCGACTCGACTTATAATGCTGATCAAGAATACATTTATAATATCTCCTTTTCCCTATGGGCATGGTATAAAAAGAGAATAGTTTACACAATTTAAGCCGTATGTAGGTAGTCAGAATGATTTGTCTACATTAAATGGGTCGGTCATTACTTCATTGGGTATTCAAAGAGAAAAGTTTGAAAAATGAAATCTCTGAAACGTTAGTAGTATCGACTTTTTTTTGAATCCCTTCGATATTATATGAATGGAGTAGTTTCAATAAGAATCCACGACCCACGTTTGGCTTTTATGGCTTTCCAAAATAATATTATTTTACTTCTGCTTTAGATTTTGTCTCATGTGAATTTTGTCTCCTTCCAAGTGGAAGATAGCCCGAATAACGATGATCCACAAACCCGGCGAACCTGACTATCATCCGAACTCGTGTCGACCAATAAGTCTCCTACCTTCTTTATCGAAGGTTTGGGAACGACTTTTTGCGTTACGAGTTACTAAGCTGGTAGGCTATCAAACAGCTATGCCTGACCATCAATTCGGATTTAGAACTGGTCATGGCACAATTGAGCAAATCCACAGGGTAGTGAACCTCGTGCTAATGGCTTTCGACAACAAGGAATATTGCACTGCGGTATTTGTTGATGTGCAGGAAGCGTTCGACAGAGTGTGGCATGCTGGACTCTTTGCAAAAATCAAGGCGCTTTTCCCAGCACCCTTCTTCCTTATGCTCCAGTCATATCTGAATGAACCACGTGCTATTACTGCTAGCATCATATGCAGACGATTTTGCCATTTTATACAACTCAGTACGAAGCGGAAGCTGGTGTGCAGCAGTATTTGCACATGCTTGAATACTGGGCCCGAATGTGGAATATTAAATTAAACCCAACCAAATGCATCAACGTGTGCTTCTCACTAAGGAGAAGGATCCCTGCTAATGTCTGGTTGAAAAATACCGTTCTAACGCAAGCTAATGAAATTAGATACAGAAACATAGCCAGCCGTTGTCGCCTCAGAATGAGGCAACTATACTGGCTCGTAAATAAACGAAGTAAACTGGCCCTGGTTGCAAGAGAGCGGTTTACAACTCTGCTGTTGTCCCCATTTGGAGGTATGGAGTCCAGCTATGGGCCATTTGTTCCAAGTCACATAGAAAGCGCATTCAGGTGTTGCAAAATAAAGCACTGCAGATGATCAGTGATTGCCCATGGTTCGTCTGAAACAGCACACTCCATAGGGACCTTCGCGTGGGAACAATAGAGGAGCAAATTGGCCGCCATACCAGTCGGTACAACACAAGGCTGACCGCACACTGCAACAGATTTGCTCGCACTCTACAAAACAGGCGACCGATCAACAGACTGAGGAGGAGTAATGTCTTCCTCTAATCGAACACCACTTACGACCCCAATCTTGCTATCCTCCAAGGAGCCGGCGATGCTTCATAATAGAATCCCTTATTGTTAAAATTTAAATGTAAATTGATTGAAAAAACATAAAATTTAAAAAAAAAATAAAAATAATTTTTTTAATCCAATTAGCTTCGTCAATTAATTGCTAAGTTATGGTGTTTGCCTAGAAATACAATATGAAAGAGTATGTACGGGTCCCTACAATCCACAAAGACCTTCCATTAATGACAATGAGATTAATTGATCCATCATTGGCTTGTATAACAATTTTATATCATTTCCACTTTTTGTATTACAATTACTAAAACTTTTTTGTGCTCTTGAGCATTGGACGCTTCTTCTTGACTGTCACTCCAAAGAAAAAATATATTTTTCTGTTCTATTTTTAATTTTCCCACTTTTGAAATTGCAAATGATATGATTTCAGCTAAATATGACATTTATTTATAATAATTTGAAATGCTTTCATATTTAATTTTTTAAAAACCTAATATTTTTTTTTTGGATGCAGTAATATTCCATTACATAGGAAATTGTTCTTCGAATTATTAGTTTGAAAATGGTTTCTTTAATTAATTGCTTTCTGTAAGTAATAAAGTTTTCATTGATTGAATCCGTTGCTTAAAATTTCAGTCTAATTCAGTGAATAGTTTTTCTGCTGAAATTTATTAAAACATTTTATTGACTTCTTATTTATAATTCGAATGAAAATTTGCGATAACAATTACTACTCGTTCGGAAGTCAAACTCGCAAATCCGGTGAAAATAACAACGCATAATTGGCAAGCGACGTACGCAGAAATAAAAATAACAACGGGTGAAAAAGCGCAAATATCGAGAGTCAGTTGCTCGCCTCCTTTTTAAGTGGACTGTTTGCCACCCCAATAGATACTTTCATCAATAACTGCTCCCGCATCCATTCTAATGCAAATTCGATTAAAACGTTTATCAATATACTATATATACGAATATATTGTGAAGGTGGTTTGTTTTGGCAATGAAAATTCAGGCACAACCCACAAATCCCTTCACTAAATCAACAAAAGCAGGAGAAGCATAAAAACAGGGCAGCAGGCACCCTCCCACCCTGCGGCAACTTCATATCACCACACTACTCTCACCGTCACCGTCACCGTCACCATTGCCATGCCACCACTCTGGAGACTTGTGATACATATCACCAATAGTTACAACAACAAACATGTGAAAGAGATATTGCAAAATTTTTGCGTTAGGAAAATTGCAATCCGAAAATCTGATTGTGTAAAGTCGAGTTAAGTAGACTTCAATGATGCCATGTTTAAGTATGGTTATATGTGGATGGAGGATGTTGAGCAGGATATTCGCAACATGTTTACGTAATACTTGTACTCCAGTATTGTTATTGTGTTCCTATCGTTGTTTTCGTTGTTGTGGGATGTAATGGCGCGTCACTTGATGATTGTTCTGCGGCCATGAAATTGATGTTTTTGCCAATTTTGCAATTCAATTGCAATGAACGCGCCGCTGTTGATTTTGATGTCGATGTGTTTGATATACAAAACCCAATGCCTAGTTGAGCAACTGAAGGGTGGTGATGGTGGTGGTGATGACGGTGGCGTTGAATTGAGGCGAGGCTTTGGTATGAGATATAGCTACGCTTAAATTAGGGTAAAGCCGATTTCTCGCAAAATTTTCTTTTTGCAAAGCGGACTTTACAATTTAGCAAGCGTTTAGTTTATTGGCTACTGCACACGCCAAAGAAGGTTTCCCTGGATGAGGGATGGAGTGTTGCGGGTGGTCGCTTTGTTGTATTAAGCGGGTATTGTTGTTGCGTGTCATAAATATAAAAATAAATTTGCACACAGCCACTGGGAGAGGAAACAGTCAATGCTGTCAACGCTTTTTCCCTTCACTCTTGGCTGCTTTTCCTTCGATGCCATCGGAGTGAGTAAGTCATTACATAATGGGGAAACGTCTGTCGCGCCTGCATAAAGGGAATTGCTACTAGTTTATGTACATATCTCGAAGGTATTATTATCAGATTGTCATACAATCTGTTCAACAGCAAGAAATAAATTAGCATACTCCGTTGCCAAGGAGAGAGTATATAAAATTATTAAACTTTATTGGAAATTTTCTCTTCGATTTTTAAACTTATTGAAATAATATTTAATGATTTTAAGTTGGTCGAAGTTAAACGATTTTTTAGTAAAATTTTGAATAGAATTAATTAATTAATATAAAGTCATTAATTTAACAAATTCTTTTTAAATAAAAATCAGTCTACTTTCTACATTGCAATGACTGGGTATCCAAATTAATTTAATAAAAGGAGAGTGCAACAATATTAGAGATTATTAAAAGGGTTTGTTATTGCTTGTAAACCTGATAAGAAGTCAGTGCGTATGGTCATCGAAATTTCATTATGTTTTATCATATATACAGCTTTATATAATTATTTCTGCAGCGAAAATGGAGAAATAGTATGGGAGAAGCAAATGTTTGGAGAGATTGTTGGTTATTATACTGAATGATGTTGACGGAGCCAGTTTTACATATAAAATTTTGGAATTATAATGATTTTTTGATTTTGAAGAAATTTTTGTTGTGTAGAGAGAGATCATTGAATGATTCCATTCTGTACTGATAGCATTCAAATAAATATACATTGGCCTGTTGGATTTGTTTTCTGCTGGTCATGAGTATTTTTATATAAGTTTTCATTTAAGATCCCATTTTTTCATAATTATTCAATGTATTCGAATTTTATCAATGCTTTGGGTAATGATAAAATAAGTTCTAGAGTGGAAATGGGTCTTTCTAGTTTCAAGGACGAAGTAATAGGATCTTTTGTTGATATTACCAATTATTGGGCGAGTGAGATTTTTTAGAGGATTTTTAGTTTCTTTTTCGGCTTGTTCACATCATACACCAACAAGTATAGGTTTAGTGCAGGTCACGGCAAAATCTAACAAGTTCACCGAGTTGCAGAGAAAATTGGAATATTAAACAGTTATTTAATGCCTATTTTTTTATATATAAGATACTTTACAATTTATAAACTCTCTCTATACATATAAAAATGTTCAGTATTTATTTTCATTAAATACATTTATTTAAAGCTAAAAAAATAACACCAACTGAAAATGGCGGAAATCTTATTTCTTCGATAGAGAAGAAAACAACATCGCTTTTCAGTTAACTTAACACTAAACCACTAAACGCCACTTATCGCATATCTCACGTGCACTCAAACGAATTTTCCAAAACACTTAAATGTACGAAAGGCCAGTTTTTAGGAAAACTCTGAAAATCAACACAAACTTATAATTTGGCAAAAGGCGCAGCGCAGTTAGAAAAGCCATCGCCTTCATCATCATCAACCAAAGTCAGATCGAGACACACACGCCACAAAAATGCGCGTGCGCGTGAAGCTGTTTGAAGGAGCGAACATCGCGCAATTCCCGGGACAATCTTATGTAGCAGCACAAATCGCTGGCTGGCACGAAATGCGATTTTCAAGCATGGTCAAAGTTAAATATAATATTTGAGTATGCATTATAACTGGAAAATGTTAACGTAGTGAGGCGTTCGTTAGGCATTGGAAGAGGTTGCGGAAGCAGTTGGCAGCAGTTTTGCGCTTCATCGATCAGCGCATACAGTTGCACATGGCACGCTTGTTAGCCATTGTCCAAGCGAATTCGAGTAGGCAAGTAGCGACCGAATAGTTTACCAAGTAGACGCTGACTCGATTTGAGTTGAGATACTCGCACTCATCCTATTTCTATTTTTTGCATCGTTTTCTGTGGCAGTTGTAGAAGTAGAGCCTGCAGCTCATTTAGCTTCTACTTGATCGAGAATTCAATGGCGTTCAAGCGGCATTTTGTGGCAACACTTAAAGCAAGTGAATTTATTTTTTGTTTGTGTTAAAGATGATGCTTCCTGTTCACATTTAGTTTTGCCAGTTGGTTTTTTTTCGAAGTTTACTAGTTTGTAGTTACTTATTTTCTCTTAAAAACTTGAGTTTCAAAGATAGCCAACCGCAAAAAAGTTTTATGTGTCACAACATTCATTGCTGCAAATATCAAAGCGTGTCAGGTTCAGCTAGAGGTACCTACTATGAATATTGGTTGAAGTGCATGAAAGTATTTTCAACTTAATGGAAAATATTTTGAAAATAACAACAAAACGAATATCGATCAAAAATACACAGGCCTTTTTAGGCCCTGTACCGTAGGTACAAGAGCCTATTGGTTTTGTGCAAATGTATGTAATAGGTAGAAATAATGTTCGCAGACCCCCAAAGTTACCACCATTATGGTCAGGAGTGATAGAGGAGTCGATATACCCATGTCCGTCTGTCCGTCCGTCTGTCCGTCCGTCCGTCCGTCTGTATGAACGAAAGGATCTCGGTTTTTTGCATTCGACTAGGACTGCTCCGGAATTTCACAAGTTTATTTCAAAGTTTTGCCCCTTTTATGTTTTAAGGGTTTTCAAAAAATTATTTTTTTTTTTTTTTAACCTGACATGCTAGGTCTTATATTAAAGCTTGACACGTTTTCTTAAAGATCTCTATGCGCTAGACCAAAAATGATTTTGGGAAGGGTGGGACAATCTATTTATTCCACCGGGTCTTATCTACACTATTCCCAAAATCCTATATTTCAAGCTTTCACGTAATACCTTGTAGAAGTCTCTAGCACGTCAGGTTAAAGAAAAAAATATTTTGAAAGCCCTCAAAAACACTTTTTTGGTCCGGCGGGAAATTTGAGACATGGTATAGCGGTCTTATCCCCACTTTTCCCAAAATCCTTTATTTCAAGCTTTCACGTAATACCTTGTAGAAGTCTCTAGCACGTCAGGTTAAAGAAAAAAATATTTTGAAAGCCCTCAAAAACACTTTTTTGGTCCGGCGGGAAATTTGAGACATGGTATAGCGGTCTTATCCCCACTTTTCCCAAAATCCTTTATTTCAAGCTTTCACGTAATACCTTGTAGAAGTCTCAAGCACATCAGGTTAAAAAGAAAAATATTTTGAAAGACCTCAAAAACCTTTTTTTGGTCCGGCCGGAAATTTGAGACATGGTATAGCGGTCTTGTCCCCACTTTTCCCAAAATCCTTTATTTCAAGCTTTCATGTAATACCTTGTAGAAGTCTCTAGCACGTCAGGTTAAAAAGAAAAATATTTTGAAAGACCTCAAAAACATTTTTTTGGTCCGGCCGGAAATTTGATACATGGTATAGCGGTCTTGTCCCCACTTTTCTCAAAATCCTTTATTTCAAGCTTTAACGTAATACCTTGTAGAAGTCTCTAGCACGTCAGGTTAAAAAGAAAATTATTTTGAAAGACCTCAAAAACATTTTTTTGGTCCGGCCGGAAATTTGATACATGGTATAACGGTCTTGTCCCCACTTTTCCCAAAATCCTTTATTTCAAGCTTTAACGTAATACCTTGTAGAAGTCTCTAGCACGTCAGGTTAAAAAGAAAAATATTTTGAAAGACCTCAAAAACATTTTTTTGGTCCGGCCGGAAATTTGATACATGGTATAGCGGTCTTGTCCCCACTTTTCCCAAAATCCTTTATTTCAAGCTTTAACGTAATACCTTGTAGAAGTCTCTAGCACGTCAGGTTAAAAAGAAAAATATTTTGAAAGACCTCAAAAACATTTTTTTGGTCCGGCCGGAAATTTGAGACATGGTATAGCGGTCTTGTCCCCACTTTTCCCAAAATCCTTTATTTCAAGCTTTCATGTAATACCTTGTAGAAGTCTCTAGCACGTCAGGTTAAAAAGAAAAATATTTTGAAAGACCTCAAAAACATTTTTTTGGTCCGGCCGGAAATTTGATACATGGTATAGCGGTCTTGTCCCCACTTTTCCCAAAATCCTTTATTTCAAGCTTTAACGTAATACCTTGTAGAAGTCTCTAGCACGTCAGGTTAAAAAGAAAATTATTTTGAAAGACCTCAAAAACATTTTTTTGGTCCGGCCGGAAATTTGATACATGGTATAGCGGTCTTGTCCCCACTTTTCCCAAAATCCTTTATTTCAAGCTTTAATGTAATACCTTGTAGAAGTCTCTAGCACGTCAGGTTAAAAAGAAAAATATTTTGAAAGACCTCAAAAACATTTTTTTGGTCCGGCCGGAAATTTGATACATGGTATAGCGGTCTTGTCCCCACTTTTCCCAAAATCCTTTATTTCAAGCTTTAACGTAATACCTTGTAGAAGTCTCTAGCACGTCAGGTTAAAAAGAAAAATATTTTGAAAGACCTCAAAAACATTTTTTTGGTCCGGCCGGAAATTTGAGACATGGTATAGCGGTCTTGTCCCCACTTTTCCCAAAATCCTTTATTTCAAGCTTTAACGTAATACCTTGTAGAAGTCTCTAGCACGTCAGGTTAAAAAGAAAAATATTTTGAAAGACCTCAAAAACATTTTTTTGGTCCGGCCGGAAATTTGATACATGGTATAGCGGTCTTGTCCCCACTTTTCCCAAAATCCTTTATTTCAAGCTTTAACGTAATACCTTGTAGAAGTCTCTAGCACGTCAGGTTAAAAAGAAAATTATTTTGAAAGACCTCAAAAACATTTTTTTGGTCCGGCCGGAAATTTGATACATGGTATAGCGGTCTTGTCCCCACTTTTCCCAAAATCCTTTATTTCAAGCTTTAACGTAATACCTTGTAGAAGTCTCTAGCACGTCAGGTTAAAAAGAAAAATATTTTGAAAGACCTCAAAAACATTTTTTTGGTCCGGCCGGAAATTTGATACATGGTATAGCGGTCTTGTCCCCACTTTTCCCAAAATCCTTTATTTCAAGCTTTAACGTAATACCTTGTAGAAGTCTCTAGCACGTCAGGTTAAAAAGAAAAATATTTGGAAAGACCTCAAAAACATTTTTTTGGTCCGGCCGGAAATTTGATACATGGTATAGCGGTCTTGTCCCCACTTTTCCCAAAATCCTATATTTCAAGCTTTCACGTAATACCTTGTAGAAGTCTCTAGCACATCAGGTTAAAGAAAAAAATATTTTGAAAGACCTCAAAAACATTTTTTTGGTCCGGCCGGAAATTTGATTCATGGTATAGCCGTCTTGTCCCCACTTTTCCCAAAATCCTTTATTTCAAGCTTTCACGTAATACCTTGTAGAAGTCTCTAGCACGTCAGGTTAAAAAGAAAATTATTTTGAAAGACCTCAAAAACCTTTTTTTGGTCCGGCCGGAAATTTGAGACATGGTATAGCGGTCTTGTCCCCACTTTTCCCAAAATCCTACATTTCAAGCTTTCACGTAATACCTTTCAGGTTAAAAAGAAAAACATTTTGAAAGCCCTCAAAAACACTTTTTTGGTCCAGCCGGGAATTTGAGACATGGTAAAGGGGTCTTACACCCACTTTTCCCAAAATCCTTATTTCAAGCTTTCATGTAACACATTGTGAAAGAGAAAAAAAATTTTAAAGCCCAGAAAAAAACTTTTTTGAGTCGCCCATCAATTCTTCTTTACACACCTCTTGGTGTCGGTTCTCACAGCGTTGCTCACAGCAGCCAAATTTGCAGAAGAATAATTCTTAAAGATATATCATTTAAAGCGGAGTGTTCATAATTTCAATATATAAAATAAACACGTCACAAAATACGTTTTTATTATAATATAACATTTTATGAAATTTATCATCTGATCTTTCAAAAGCATATGGCATGAAATTCCGGCAACAAAATCGTATAATAATGCTTGACAACCGTGGACTTCTTTGGTTTCCTGAAAAACAGTTGAACACGTTCTTGAGAGCATCACATAAGTTTTTTATTTTCATCGGAAAATTTTCTTCTTTACGCAGATTCTGCAATTAATGAATGAAACCCATTAACTGATCTGTATACATCTAAGTCGATGTCAAGTATGTTATTGAAGATTTTAATGAAGCGAGCCCCTCCAGCTACATTCGTTTACCAGAATGTTTGCTTATTAATAGTTTTTGTTCTTTAATTACCACGATTTCCAAATCAACTTATTTTTATTTCACTGCTTCCGGTTCGCAAACATTGAATGTGCTTAGAAATTGCTCCACTTATGTTTGCATTTTTTATTTAGGTTTAACTGTTTCGTTGCTCCAAAGAGTGTATCCTCATAGTACCGCGGTTGTAAATGGATGAGCAGATGATAGCCCAGAGCAATGCTGTCTACTACTTCATTGTTTTCCGGTCTCTAAATCGAAGTATCAGTATCTCTCTCTCTCTCTCTCTCATCATTGAAAGTGATACCAATTTCTCATGTTAATAGAAACCACTTACAGCGATCGTCCAGCGCAGACTTAACTGTGTGAAAAAAGGCTTTTAGCGGCACATACGAGATTCTTCAGTACTTACTGCTCTTAAATAGTTCTACAACAGCTCGAATGGTCACTGCATAGACGACTGTCTTGCATGCTGCGCAAAATGCCAGTCGATCTCGCGTTCATTTTCGACAGCAATTTGCAACGATTGAGTTGCGATTGGGAGCGACGTATAGTTATTGTTACACCCACAATTGAAATACAATATTCAAGCTGGAGGATTGTACTAGTAGAGCGGTTAGCGAATGCGATTTGTCGGCATTTTGACTGAGGCACTTGCGGCGCTTTTGCACTTGAAATAAGATCGCAACAAATTTTCGGAGAAAAAAACCAAATGATTTATTTGCGCACGCGCACATTACGAGGGCAATTTGTGGCAAGTCTGCGACTCCGCGTTGGTTCTCGATGCTAGTACTGGGCAGGTTGACAGCCGACCGTTTGAATTAATGTCTGGCACTGTTTATCGCGGTTCAATTAATCACTTTGATACTCAATTTTTATTATATTTCATATTTGATGCGTCATTCTGTCATAGAAGAAAAAACTATCTTCTAGTTATGTACTGCGTTGGATTTTCATTTTCAAACAGAAACAGCCAATTATAATTTAATAAACAAATAAGTACTCGGAAAATTTATTAATAAAATAAAAACAAGTTAAAATTGCGAACAAGTTGCATGGAAATATTTAAGCCACATGAAGTAGACATGTTTACATTTTCGCGCATTTTTGACAGTTTAGCGCAAAGTCAAAAAGAAAATATTTTCCAGTGGTTTTTCCACTGCTTCGCACATAGCTAAAGTTTATATATTTTTTTACTAGCTACTTACTTCTTTTTTTTTTGCAATTTTTTATTCCTTAACTGTATCTGCTGTTGCCCTTTTCACATTTTCCGATTATGTCGCACTGTGCAAATTTTGGTTGGTTGCACACGCTTTTGCACACTTTCACCGCATGTCAACACGCAGCAGTGCCTGCTTCCACCCTAAGCTGCTAGATGTGACACCCTCACCAAAGGACTTTCACTTTGGAAGCTGTGCGTGTGTTGCCTCTTTGCCAAAATGTTTTTATTGGAATTTTATTTTATTTCATTGGTTTTTTATGGTTTTATTGTGTCACTCTATTCTAAGAGGTTGAGCAAGCGCCTATTTTAAGTGTATTTGTGGGTGTGTTCTTGGTTGAGAATGCGTGCAAGTATCCTTGCGTAAATAGAGTCAACTCAGATAGCAGTGTCAGTTTATATCGGAATGACTGCCAAACGATGCAAACCAAATGCGTATGCAAATTTCTTTCCGCTTGACTTTACACATTCACTTTTTTCGCCGGAGACAATTTTGATGATGGAGCGTTGTAGGCTGTGAGGGTGTTTGTCGTCTTCTAAGTATGTCGCTAATACAATCTGTCACCGTAGCAACTATTAGTGAGTTCTTCTTGCCAAGAATTGTAATTTGACATTGCTGCTGTGCTAATGAAGTCAATCGCTATCATCTATCTTCGTGCCACAGTTGTTATTGGTACGCATGAAGATTTCGATTTGCTACAAAAAATTCAGTAGGAAGAATTGTGTTGGCAAGTGCATACAAATTCTCAGGAAAAATTAAAAAAAAAAATTTATAAACTGTAAAATCTATGTAATACAGCGAAGCATCGAAAACCCCATAGAGTATGTATAAACATATAATTGCTTAAGGGGGGCCCAAACTTGATTGGTGGACGCCTAAATAGAGGACGACATAGAGGACGATATTGAAATAAATTTGTAAAATTCCGGCGAAGTCCTAGTCGAATGCAAAAAGCGCGAAGTCTCTATCTATTACCGTTTCCGAGAGATCCTTTTAGATATCGGAAACTATTCGGAAAATATTCTTGGCCCAGTCAAGACACTCCACATTCATCATGTCATATTCCAGCAAATTGCGGAATTGTACAGCGACGAGAGAACTTAGATAGCAAGACTGATTGAGATAAGGATAGTAAAAAGCGGGATATCATTGATGTGAATAGTAGCTAATATATATTATCAAAGAACTCCTTGTCCCTGCCAAGACGACCGTTGCATGTAATCCAGATTTGCTGATGCTCCAACGATTCGATTGCATTAAAAAGTTGCTTCAGCGATTCGAGCATAACATTGAGAAAATCTTGAGGATCGTCGTAGTATTCCGGTTTCCAGCCGACAATTTTATTTAGTTTTAGGAAAATGCAGTGCAGACGTTTGTTATAATCAAAATTATTTAACTGTAAACATTCAATAAGCCGTAGCATCCAAACCCTTCATCGAACTGCTACCTAAATGTGAATTTTTTATCGATTTTATCGTTCACACCATAACAATGTTGCAATTGTTTGTCTTCAGTAATGTTAATCCACAAGCCTGCAAGCCATAAAACATTCATACTTATCCTAAACACAATTTATAGGACGTATCTTCCGCTCACAAATGCATTGATGAACTTCATGGCATAGCATATGTTACTTGTTTCATTTGCCGATGTTGTGGTCATGTGTTATGCCTCAAGAATCAAGTATGAGGCTTCAAACGGACTTTCAAAATTCCTGAACGTATTTGCAGTCTAGTCGAATATCTCCTGCATACCTGGAATATATTATTATCAATCTTAACAGCAATAAGAGTGTAAAGAATATGCCTCGCCCTAAAGATCAGAATATCTCCGGCAATCTACCCCGTTCGTGCAGCAATGGAGCAAGCCAACAAGACGATATATTTAGTGCTACTTCTGTATGGCAGCTTGGCTAATGATGTGGATAGGATATATGTAACATACGCTAGTAACAAACATAGTGGTTAGGGCTGATAGAGGATCAATAATTTGTCAAGTTTTTATTTAAATTTGCAATTTAAAGTAAAATTTTTATATTCATTTTTTTTTTTTCTTAAATTTTAAGCGAAATAATAACTCAGTATACCAAAAATCTTTACTTCATTTACATATTTCCACTACAAGACCTTCGTCCTTTTTACCATAAACAATTACTTTTGTAATTTTTTTTTTGCATATTATAAGTAATGACCATTTAAGGGCGAATAAGTATTCCCACTTCAGTTTTCCACGTACTTCATTTGTGCTTAATAAGTTTTTTTTTAATTTCATTGATATTTTTTATATTTTATTTCTTTTCACAGCTTAGACCCTCTCCCGCTATCCCCCCCTAAATCTTAATTTACAAATTCATCAACTTCCGCGCACCAATATCGCACTTCATGCAACACTTGCTGATTGTGTATCGATTCATGCAGCTTCATTTATCGACTGAACTCAACACGCGATGAAGTTGGCGTTGATTGTAATCAACAAAATGTGTACTTTCTTTCACTTCAATAGTTCACGCCATGGATGACTGCACGTCATTCTGGACAACAGAACTGAAATGAGTACCGTCCATCCACATTCAGTGTTTTGTCGTCACTGCTGCATCATCCATGCGTACGTAGCTCGAATCGGCTACTTTTCTTATAGGCTCTAATACCCATAATCAGGTTATCGTTAGCTCTCAGCTTAGCTCAGTTCATCAGCGCAACACAACTCAGCGATTCTAGCTACGTTCATTCGCTTTTGAGTAGCTCTGTTAAGGAAATCCTTCTCATTTCTCTTATTCAGGCGGCAATTCGTTTCGTTCATAGAATGTGTGAATGTGCGTCTATGCGCTTCCGTAAAAGTATCTGAATCTTAACTCTGACTACAGCGTTTTGATAACTGTTCGATAAGTGCAACAATTTTCAATTTAGTACAATTTTGTTGCTTGTGCTGTATTGTTCGTGGCCACTCATTTGCCCACGGTGCTAATGTACTCTGTAAACTAAGTGCAAATTGTATATTAGTTTTGTTACAATGTTTGCTACACACAGCAGTAAATGTTAAAGGCTTCATATTTTAACTCTTCAATGCTTCGTTGCGACAATGAATACGATGTGGTTTACTGAGTCATCACGCCAATAATTTGTTTGTTTGTGCGTGCATCACTTAAAAGGCACTCATTTAAATCATCATCAAACTACTGAAAGTTAAAAAGCTTTATTTGTTGTAACATTTAGCGTTTATTTCATCAAAGTCTACCTGCAGAGCCAAGAGATATTAATGTTAAATAAAATATATTATATTTCTAAGCTTAAAAATTGCTAAACACAAAAGCTATTCATACTGTTCGCTAGCGCTTTTCAAACCTATGATATATTTTCGGTTCATCTTGCATGAAATTCCTCTAACTATATTTGTTTTCTTTTCGGCAATGCCTCACCTATACAAAAGGGAAATAAAGATGATGCGTAACAGAGCAAGAATGGTCGCTAGTAGTCAATAAAATCCATGGAATGATATTGGATGCATCACACAATAAAACAAGAAACAATCAACACAATAAATTTCGATGAACGTGCACCAAAAAAGATCTAGGTGTGTCTTTTGGCCATCAAGATCATGGCCACTAATTTTTTAGATACACGCAGTATCGCACATTAATTACCTTGAAAAATGGTAAAACAGTTAAAGCTTTAGGCCGAATAAAGGGGTCATTACTGCAAGAAGATCTATTTTAAGGGTCTTGAGAATGAATACAAAAATTGGAAAGTCGCTGAACTTAATGTATCGAGCTAAAAGGCGAACATGTTAAGAAGTAAATCGCTTATTTGCCGAAAAACTATCTTCTATTCATATGTATCAATATGCGTTGAAGAGCGTACTTAAACTTCGATTCCACCGAACTTCGCACAATTGTTTTGCGTTTGACTTAAAAGATTTTGATCAACAAATTGCAGACCTTCATACATACTCGTATATTAAAATTTTCGTTAGTTCATCCGTTAGCTAGTTTATATTGCTATCGACAGTTAGTCTTTTAGTTAGTTAATCCTTTCAATCTAACAATTTACTCATTCATTCATCTATCCATCAATCCATTAATCGTCAGCTATATAGAGCGTAACGAATCAGTCAGGCGAGCTACTTACTTGTAGATTGGAAAACCTTTCGCTCAACGCATTCGTTCATCTTTTTTTTTTTTTTCTTATATTGTTTTAGGTTTTTCTTTATATATAATTATGATATTTAATTTAATGATGACTTGCTTCCGAAACAATCCAATCAAAAAATTTGATTGAAGTGGGCGTTGAGTGCATCGCGTCCGCGTCAGCTTTAGTTTAGCCCAAACGCGCAACAATGCCCCGGGTCAACTTGAGGTGAATTTTTAATGCTGCAGTTGAAGTTGAAGTTGAAGTTGTAGAAAGCGGAAGATACTTACTTGCAGTGTAGCCTTCAACTTGTTAATGTGCGATTTGGCACTTTGGCTGCAAACACTTTGCGTGCAGCGATCGAAAATTGATCACGTTAAGCAATTAAATAGTTTCATATTTATGTTCGTTAAGTTCGGTAGATTATATTTCACATTGCTAGAAAAATAAAATAATTAATTTACAATCATTAGCAACCTGCGGTAACTACAATTCAATAGTCATATATTCTGCATATAAGCCTCCTCCACACACCACTTATATTTTTGCTTGCCGAAGAAGAAGTAATCGCAGTCGCTTAGCCATGCATGTCCTCACATACGCTGCTGTTTCTCGATCGCACTCTGCGGCTGTAAACGATTTTTAAATTGAAAATAATAATTTTGCGCACTCAATTTTCAGCGATTTGTCAAAACATTGTTTATTGAATGCTCATGCGCAGCGGTGCAGCACAGAGAAACACCTTAAGAGCTACAGCGGGCTTGGGAATACACTGACAGAAATTATGTATACAAAATGAAATTAATATTAAAATAAAAAAGTGCATACAAAATTTTTAATCTAGCAAGAAGTAACATATTAAACTTTAGCAAGCTATCGTATATCTGCTTATTTCTTTCTTAACTGGCTAAAACTTATAATACACAACTAGTTTAAACATATCTCGCAGTGCTCAGTTTTATTTCTGCTTCCTGTCTGTGTACAATATATTTTTTTTGTTGCCTAGATGCAGATTCATTTATAGCCAATCTGTGTTGTAGTTCGCATATTTTCAGTTCGTTGTTGTTCTGCTGCTACAGCGTAAGTTAATTGAAATATTTCAACACGGTCGACTGTTCGTTCGTCAGTCCGTCTGTCTGTCTGTCTGTCTCACTTGTAGGCTCGCTAATACTACTCCACCATAGCCCAAAGCGCCAGTGCATTACTTCAACCTGTGCAGAAGAGAAAACATTTTCGTTTCTTGCCACATTCACAGCGTCTGCGACGTTGGCGGCACAGATCAAAGCGCGCGTTTAATAGAATTCGATGCTCATTTCTATCGCATGCGATTTATTTTATATGTATTTAAATTCAGTAGATGCCGACATATATACATACTACTATGAAGTCCACGACTTGCTTCTATATCTGCAAAATTTTTGCTTTTCGCGTTCAATATTGATTTTTGTTGCCATTTGACCGCTAGGCGCCGTATAACTTTTAAATTGAGTGATTATTAATTTTTCTACGCTGTCGTTCGAATTGAAGAAATGATTCTACTTGTAGTTCTAAGATGGGCACAAATTGTGACTTTTATAAAGTAACATTGAGCTTGAAATAAAAATGATTTACTGGTTTCGTAGTGGAGTGCTGCCCAATCTCTAATTCTCCGCTTTGCCAAACGCTAATACCATGGCTTTTTGTTTAAAATCGACTACAAATGCGCCTACAAATTTGAATGAAATTCTTTTTCATTGTCTATGAGAATTTTTCGCGTCCCCAACATCTTTTTGCAGCAAGCATGGCTACGTTTTTTTCATTTTCAATATACACTCGCCAACGCCCTTCAGACGATACACACTCAGACACGGAATATAGTAGGAAGTAGTATAGTAAACACTGCCATACTAGCAAAGTCCATTCTTCTGCTACATGCCCAACTGCCAGTCTGCGTTCCAAGTCCACACAAATCTTTTGCATAATTCAGTGCCTTCTGCGTTTTTTATTTAACATCTTCTCTCTACTTAGCACTGCCTGCTACACTTCATCTTCTCCTTCATCTTTCAGTCTGTCACCCAAAAGAACTTGTCCAAGTTTCGCGCCCGTCTAGACCCACTCCATAACAGTCCAAGGTACTCTCACTCCAGGCAATACAATACCATTGAGTTAGCATTTGGCTACGCTTCGAGTAGCCTGTATATGGATTTTTGTCGCAGCAAAGCTACTTCCGCTTCCTATTCAGTTTCAGCGTCAGCCTAGTTTTGTCCTTTCGATGACGTGTAGCAGTGGCTGAGACGGCGGCGAAGGTAACAGCAGCCAAACATGCCACCCATTTAATAATCATCCCTGCAAGACAAATCCACATGTAAATTTTTTCTTTTTTTTTTTTCTTAGAGTTTCCCACTGTTGCCCAACTGCGCTGTGTCCTTTTTCATTAGAGCCTTCCGTCGTTTATTTTTTCTTAAGTTCTCTTTCTATGTGTGTGTGTGCTTACATGTGTATGTGTGCATGTACGAGCGTACAACAACGACATGAGAAGGGTCTCGGCAGCTCTCTTGGGGCGTCATTTGTATAAACGAAGGTGAAGGATTTTTTAACTCCTGTTCGGCGTTTTCTTCCTCCATCTACTTACTAACGTTGCTGTGCAGTGCTTTGTTTTCACTGCGATGCTGAATGCACAGTGTTTGGATGTCAATGAAAAAATTTTATAAATATTATAGCAAAAAGAAATCCTGTTCCTATATGGGCTACCCCTTCTACCCCGATCTTTCTTTCATATATGCAATATTTTCGTAGGAATCATGCAAGATGCAAAAAAATTGCCATAAATAAACAAAGTTTAGACAGATTAGTATGGGAGCTATCCCTTTTAGTGGTCCGATCTGAATCCAAATGGAATATTTGATAAGGATTAATGTAACGAAAGCAAAGGACAAGTAGAAATATGCACTTGAGTTGTATGTTCTGCTTTTCTCCTATATTGGAATGAGAGAGAAATGAAAAGACAGCAGAGAGGGCATCACTATTACTTTTATTATTCCTATTTGTTTCCTTCTCTGTATTTGTTGTTGGTTATGTTTTCGCATTCAGCTTATATATTTGATAACACACTTTAATATAATTTGTCAATTGTATATCCTTTATAGCTTATAGTCGAAACGAATATTTTATTGTATTTTCATCAATCAGGACATTATAGGCTATACAGATCTTAATCATTTGGAAAAAAATTAAAAGTGTAAAATTCAGCATTTGTGGAAATAACTGTTTAATGCTTGTTCCAGCCACGCAACCCACTGTGCGACAATAGTAAATTCATCTTCATCTCTTGCTGACTGAACTAAACAGAACTTAACTGAGTAGAGCTGTTCGACTGCCACACGTTTTGGTCCTTTTAACGTTAATTTTTATTGCATGTAAATATATAACAACAGTTCTTGGGCAATCGAATGTATTTGCATGTGTATGTGTACGAGGGGTGCAGACACGTGTTTTGCTGGAGCGGGGCATCAATGAGTGGGGTGTTTAATACAAAAATCTTATATATTGGAAAAGAAAGTTGAAAGTCCAGACAAGAATCGTCGAAGTTCAGCAATGTATGGAAATGGATTTGGGGCGGAGCGGTTGTGCTGAAGTGTTTACCATTTTCAATATGCGTTTGCACAGTAAAAAAAAAAATTAAAATAAAAAACAAGTAAATCGTCACGAAGCACGTAATTCAGTATTATTTGCAGTAGTCGCGCGGATTGAGCAATTTTTAAGGATTAGGTAAAGTGTTTAATTTTGAGTTAGAGAACGGTCAATAGCACTGAAGGAATTTAGCTATCAACAGGGTATATTGTACTTCATAATTTTTTAAATAAAGTAAATAGTTAAAAAAATGTGTTAGTTGTCTTTTACCAGAAGCATATGCTATGTGTTGCATGTTAAAAAAATAATTTATTTCAAATTCGCAGTATAAAGCCTGTGAATTAGAAACCATTTCAGACAGATGGAGAGTCGAAAATAAGCTCGAAATAAAATTTTTGAACGTCAAGAATCTGACAAAATATTCTGAACCCGAAATCTCTTTCTTTACAGAAAAAAAAAACGGATATCTGGTTATTGATGCATAGGAATCACTGAGAATCTTTGGAGAATCTACTTGGAGGCGATGCAGCACAAAATGCTGATACATAGAGCGGTGCTGAAAGAACCAACAGTTTATTATGTTTTTTATTTGGAAACCACCGGACTATAATGGTTATTAAAAAGCAGAAAAATAACCAAGCGTAAGTTTGAGTTATTCAATACTGGAAACGAAGAATACATGCCCAACGTTTGCCGTCCCAGTGTTCTTTCACTCGAATACAAAATTATATCACGCTTACTGTATGCAAGACTGCGACCATATACAGATGTATTGATGAGATATTATGGTTGAGGCTAAAAGAAGATCAGAAAAAAATCACAATTGCTAATAGATGATACTTTGGGCTCAACAATCAAATTATGGCATGTATCCGGATTTGTAAAGCGTCCCAACCTTATTGTATATTGTTTTTTTAATTCAGTTTTTTAATTTTAAATTTAGTTTAGTTAATTTTCGTTCAACTTTATTTTATATATTTTTATATTAAATATTTCCATAATGAAACATACACAGTTCTTCTATATTGTTTCCTCGTTCATATCATTAATTTCCATCAAGGAACCTAAGCCGCTGGCACAGCCTACAAATGGTTGGCGTTGAAAAATATTTTGCATATGCTGTGAGTTCTCAACTCATCTTTAGTCATGTCAGCTTCCTTCTGCACAGCCGTTGCTCATCGATACATTGGCAACCAATGAGATTTTGTGCGCGTTGCGCAGCGCATCATTAATTTTTAGAGCTTAGCCAGATGACAATGTACGCACGAGCAGGATAGGCACGCGTTATATGAATACTACTGCAAACGCATTCATGCAAAGAATCCTGTGTAAGATACACAAATGGAAATGCGAAAAAACAATATACATACAGACAAAAAAATAACAGAGCCAATGTTTCACTGACAAATCCAATAAAAAAAGACAAAGTCTGCCTAAGTCTCGATAGAAAGTACAGAGAAAATAAAAATCGTTAAAATATAAAACGTCTGATTTGCCTGCCAGAGCTTAAGCTCAATGGGACATGGGACATGAGAATGGAAATGAAATGAAGGCGGCACCATAGCGTTCGTCAAGTCTTCCTGCTGTCAAGCATCAAATGTTTTTTTTTAATTTTAATTTTTTTTTTTTTTTTTTGTATAGTAGAAGCATTAGACTTTGATGCTTGTTGGAATATTTATGATTCTTTTAAGGATTTGTAGTTGACGTTTAAACGAAATGTAAATGAAACAAAGACAAGTGCTTAAGAGACAGACAGAGAGAGAGAGAAAGAGCGAAAAAATCACCAAAAATGAAGAACCTCATTTACTTGACTGAAAGGCGAAAATACGATGCATTTAAAATTAATTCGGTAGGTTTTCATACTCACAAATAATTTCGTAATATTTTTATGAGTTTGAATTGTTTGAGAGTCGTTCTTTCTAATATAAAATTCTACATTCTGCAAGACATCGCACTTTAGTTTCGAGAGTATGCCGTCGTATATGCCAACACGGCCTTCTTACTGTAGGATACTTTTCCTGATTACAATATGGGCACATTTCAAGGTTAAAATAAATTAGAAGCGTTTCGCATTTTAAAGTTAGGTACACGTATACGTTGAATTTCTATATCTCTATTTCTCCCTATGTCTCTCTCTCTCTCTCCCTCTCTCTCTATGTCTATCTTTCTCTCTCTGCAGTTTTCTTTCCATTGCCTGCTTTATTCTTGATTTCTTTTTTACTCTGAAAAGACGAAATAAATACATTCCAAAGATTTCTATCATCTTCTAAGACTACCCAGAAAGATATGTACCATGTAGCTACCTAGTTAGATAACTAGTATGGCCATCGGTTATTAGGCCCTGTACCGAAGGTTTTGTGCAAATGTATGTAACAGGTAGAAATAATGGTCAAAGACTCCCCATTATGGTCAGGAGTGATAGAGAAGTCGATATAGCCATGTCCGTCCGTATGAATGAAAGAATCTCGGAAACGGTAATAGATATAGACTTCGCGCTTTTTGCATTCGACTTCGCCGGAATTTTACAAGTTTATTTTAAAAGCAACATCAACATTATACATTAACTCTGAAAGATCTTCGAAGTAATTAATCGTACCGTTGCGTATTATTTAGAAATATAGAAAGAGTACTAAAAGAAAAACTTACAATCAAAATTTTTCTAATTAATAGCAAACATGAACCGTATTTATCAAAATTCGTATCATTAATTTTATAGCGCCCCAATGTGTATGCAAATCAAGTAAAACCCAAAATCACACACAAAAGATTAACAAAACCGCCCCTCAAAAAGTTAAAGAAAATCTTTTAGGAATTTCACATATTGCGCAGAGAGCAAACAACGTACTTCGCCGCCAGTAATTAGCAAACAGGGACACCGGTCATTAGTAAAGTAGAACATGCATAGCAAATGCTAGCGAATGGACATGAGTGGCAGCACTTCATGGAGCAAATTACGCAGTCAAATATCGAGTGGAACACGCACAAATGTTCAAAGGCACAAAGCGAGTCCTTTGTCGCACACATATACGAGTATGTAATGACCAAGCTTAATGAATGTTACGCACTTCCGGTTGGTTATACGCAACTGACCAGGCGAACTTCAAACACACACGCTTTACTCGCACATACAAACCCATTTAAATGTATGCATAAAACTCTTCTATGTGTATGAGAAAGCCGAATTTTCTTCTTCTTCTTCTTGTGAGGAATAAAGTTGATAAATATTCAAATTATGCTGAACAGCCTACATTGCGCCCTCCGAGCAGGCATTGAAAGTGTGTCGCATATTAAAATGTCATTTGGCAAGCAAATGATTTGGCATTTACCTTGCAAGCAGGAACAGCTAGCGGTCTTGTGAGTAGCTTGCGTAAGGTGCTCCTAGCAGTCAGCGGAAATGTCATGCATACCGGATATGCGTGATTTTTGTAATACATATAGTCAAACTGTATTAAATTTAATATGACTTAGCTGGACTTGACGTTGCTGCGATTATTTTTAGTGGTGCGTTCATGAATTTTGTATAATATTATAATTTAAATATATTATTTGGGTAAATTTTTCAAATTATTTGTTAAATTATTATAAAGATTATTAACCTCTGTGCAACATATGTTGATTAGACATTTAAAGCAGAGAGAAACGTTCTTCAACTAAGAAATTAGAGCAGAATCGACATTATTGGTAATATAAATCAGTCAAATAAATCAAATATATAAATACTGCAGAAACGTTTCTCAAAGATCAGGGATATTAATTTGAAGAATCGAATAGCAAAACATTTGCTCCATAAAATATTGAGAATGAATAAGCTATCAGCTATGAGCAAGACACCGAACGACACCGAACGACACCGAACCCTTCGAAGCATTGCGGAAAAATAATTAATTTCACTTCTATTATTTCCGCATTTTTTATATGCTTAAATTTTGCGCATTTTCATTAATATCTCTTCACAAAAGTAAAGATCTGTAGAGTAAGTTTATGTATTATATTTATTTATTATCTCTACTTAATTCGTTATGATTACTATGATATATTTAAATTTAATATTGATACATATTTACGCGTCTGCTTAGGTTGGGAATAAGATCGGAAGAGAGAGTTAAGTAGGCTGCTGTTGTCGACCTGTGCTACCAACTGTCCAGTGTTGCCAGGATACATTGGTGCTGCCAGGACATACTGGTGCTACCTAAAGGTGGTACCAAGTAGACCGTTGGAACAGGGTCGCCACAGCACTCCCCCACCAGATTGCTAAATCTTGAATCTAATGGGAAGGTTAAGTTTGCGGCCGCATCTTGTAGTTTTGGGTGTGGATGACGTTGTTTCATCAGCAGGTGAAGATGCGTTTTGTTCATCTGTACTTGGTGGTGCAACCGGAGGATCTGGTTCAGTTTCTTGTGGCACTGAAGTAGTGTCCTGGTCTTCCAAAATGTTTGCTGGTTTTAACCTATCGATGGCGATGTTGATTGTTTTGTTATTTTTAACTATGTTGAAAAATTTAGACGTGCGCTCTTTGACCAAAAACGGGCCTTCGTATGGTGGCGTCAATGCTGGCTTGACCTTGTCGACACGGATGAAAACGTGCGTCGCTTTGTCCAGCTGCGGATATACAAAAATGGCGTTTTTGCAGTGATGGGCTGTCGTTTGTGGCTGAATTTGTTGCATAATACTTCGTAGCTGTTGTACAAACTCAGCGGCCGGTGTGGTGTTACTGCTTTCAAACATATCGCCGGGAAGCTTTAAAGTTGTACCAAGCACTAATTCAGCGGGCGATGCGTTAATATCCGGTTTAAATGTGGATCGTAATCCGAGTAGTATGATAGGCAGTTGTCGTGACCACTCCTTTGAATCAACGCACATAATGGCAGCCTTGAGAGTGCGGTGAAATCTCTCAATTAAACCATTTGCTTGCGGATGATACGGTGTTGTGCGTAGATGCGATATTCCAAGCATCTTTGATAGCTCTTGAAATAGGTACGATTCAAATTGTCGGCCTTGATCCGTTGAAATGCGCGCGGGTACTCCAAAGTGCTTAATCCACCCCTCTATGAGTGCAAAGCATACGGTCTGCGCATCTGCGTCAATGATTGGTATTGCTTCCGGCCATCTGGTAAAACGATCGATAATCGTAAGTATGTATTTGAAGCCGTGGGATGGAGGTAGTGGTCCCACAAGATCAATATTGAGGTGCTCGAACCTTTGTGAAGGTAAAACATACTTGTTTAGTGGTGAATGAACATGTCTACTTACTTTGCATCTTTGGCATGCGGTGCATTTTTGCACGTATTTGGATATGTCTTTGTCCATGTTAGGCCAGACGAAACGATGCTTTATAAGTGCAGCTGTTGCTTTCATTCCTCCATGTGATATATTATGCATTTTGGTGATCACGGCAGTGCGATGAGATGCCGGCACGAATGGTCGTGCTGATGCTTGTGACATATCGCAGGTGATTAGAACGTTTGACTGTGGTAATTGAACAGACTTGAGTTGTAACGATGTCGTCTTGGACTGCAGTAATTGTTGAACTTCGGGACAATCTTGTTGCGCTTTAGCCAAAGCTTCGAAATCGATGTGCTGATTTATATTGGCAATGAAAGTTCTCGATAGTGTGTCTGCGGTTATGTTTGTGGAACCGGGCAGGTAAACTATGTTGGTCGAGAATTGACTGATGAAGTCTAAATAACGTGTTTGTCGCGGAGATGAGTTTTCGTTGTTTCGTGAAAATGCAAATGTTAGTGGCTTGTGGTCGGTTGCGATTTGAAATTCGCGACCTTCAAGCAAATAGCGAAAATGTTTGACTGCCAAGTACACGGCGAGTAGTTCTCGATCGTATGTGCTGTACTTGCGTTGAGAATCCTTTAGACGTCTTGAGAAAAATGCTAGTGGTTGCGGTGATTCATCAACTAGTTGGTGGATGACTGCACCTACGGCGTTGTCGCTGGCGTCGGTGCAGAGAATTACCTTCGCGTTCACTGCCGAATGTGCCAATGGGACAACTGAGACTAGTTGCTCCTTACATTTTTCAAAACTTTGTTGACTGGATGTACTCCACACCACCGGCGTTCGGTCCTTCTTTTTGTTGCTTTTGACAAGTTCGATAAGTGGTTGTTGATGCGTCAAAGCGTGTGGAATAAAACGTCTGTAAAAATTTAACATAGCTAAGAATCGTTTTAATTCACAGTTAAACTTGGGTAAAGGAAAATTTGCGATAGCTTGTACTTTCTCAGGCAACGGTAGTATGCCCTTTGTCGACACTAGATGACCCAAAAATTTTATTTCAGGTTGGCCAAATACACATTTAGTCACGTTGATTTTTAGGTTATGTGTACGGAGACGTGTGAAGACTTGGCGAATATGGTGTACATGCTGCTGTGTGTTATCGGAGGCGATGCAAATATCGTCGATATAACAGAATGCGAAATCTAGACCTCGTAACACGTCATGCATGTGCCTTTGGAACGTTTGTGCTGCATTGCGTAGTCCGAACGGCATGCGGGTGTACTCGAATAGACCAAATGGTGTTGTTATAGCTGTTTTGTGTATGTCATGCTCGTTCATTTGTATTTGTTGATAGCCTCTGATCAGATCGATTTTGGAAAATATAGATTTGTTTTTAAATCCGTAAGAAAAATCGAGAATGTGCGGCAATGGGTATCTGTCAGGCTTAGTCTGAGCGTTTAGTGCTCTGTAATCACCACAGACTCTCCATGATCCGTTTGATTTACGAACGACATGTAGTGGTGAAGCGTATGGACTATTCGATGGGCGACATATCCCATTTTTCAATAAAAATTCGAATTCGTCCTTTGCTGCATTATATTTTTCTGGCGTGAGACGGCGTGGTTTGCTGAACACGGGTGCACCTTTAGTTTCGATGCAGTGGTTGACTTGCGTCGTAACCTTGCATGCTATATTGTTAGAGAATTGTGTTAATTCTTGGTACTCACTCAGAATTTGTTCGTATTGGTTGTTTATGTTGAATGTGTGTGGCGTAATTGATCTCGTCATTGTAGAATTAACTTGCAACTGCAGTTGAGTTTGAGTGTCAATTAATTTTGAATGTTTCATATCAACGAGTAAACTAAAGTTGTGCAAGAAATCGGCTCCAATGATATTGTGCGTTGTATTTGCCACGATGAATGACCACTCGTATGGCCGACGTAAGCCAAGGTCGAGTTTAAGTCGAATTTGTCCAAATGTGTCTATAATCGTATTGTTAGCTGCATAGAGTTTAGGCGAATTGTTGACCAGCTGTTGCTTAAGCTGAGGTGTCGCCGTCACTATAGAAATATCGGCTCCTGTATCGATGAGGAAACGGCGTTTTGAAGTACGATCGACGATAAATAAACGGCTTTGAACTGCTGCTATGTGTGACGCCGGACTTGAGTCCGTTACTTTTTTCCCTTGTTGTTGTTGTTTTAGCATCTTTGAAACTTGCGATATAGGAGCAGCGGTGGCAAGTGATGCGGTTGCCACCGGCTGATTTAGTTTTTTGATTTGAAATGACATGGTAGATTGCACTTTTGGGCTTGCGCGCCAAAGCGCTTATGATACCAACACAATATTTCGTTGTTGTTGTTCGGAGTCTTCGATGTATATGCACGATTATTTGAACGAGAACGAGAGCGTTGTTTGTGTGAATCCAACTTCGATTCCTTGCGAGCTAACGTTTGTTCCAAAATTGTAATGCGTTTATCGAGTTGACTTTGTGAATCCTGTGACGTTGCGTTGATTTGACGCGAAGCTGTTGATTCAGCCGCGTTTACACGGGTGACGTCCATTACTTCGTCAGCGATGGCTGCAAGTTGTTCAGTAGTCATGTCGGGTTGGCTTTTTGCAAATACTGCTAATATGCCTCTGGTGTCTACCGGCAAGCGCTGTAACCAAAAGTTTTTAATTAATTTGTTGTCACTTGTTACGCCAGTGCGCTGTAGCTGTGTTAACATATGGCTGGGTTTGCTGTCACCCAGTTGTATACCTGAGGTTAGTTGCTCTAACCTGGCCATCGAAGATGTCGTAAATTTACTGAGTACGACCGATTTGAGTGTTTCAAATCGATTTTGCGATGGTGGGTTTTTAATGACATCATATGCTTGTTCGTAGAGGCGCTCGTCCAGATTCATGACTGCGAAGTTGAACTTGGTTTGATCGCGTTGGTCATGGTTCATTTTTCCGAAACCTTGTAGACGAAAATATGCATCGAGACGTGTGAACCAAGACTCAATGTTGTGTGTATTGTAGCCTTGCAATTGTGGTATCTGCACACGCGAGGTAAAACCTGATATGTCTGCCGTATTTTGCGTTGCAGCGGGTTGTGTTCCGCCCAGGAGTTGTGTTGGTTGTTCCGCACTGGCCGAGCCGCTCGTTGTTGCAGTAGCAGGCGGTGCATTTGTAATAGGTGTTGTGCCAATGTCGCCCTCCATGTTAAAAAAACAATGTGTGTGTTTTAATGTTGTTAATTCACTGATGCTAGTTGTATGTATGCGTGTAAATTCGCGGGTCACCTGTTGTAGGTGACGTATAAATTTAGAGGTCACCACTTGTAGGTGACGTGAAAACTTAGGGGTCACCAGTTGTAGAGTAAGTTTATGTATTATATTTATTTATTATCTCTACTTAATTCGTTATGATTACTATGATATATTTAAATTTAATATTGATACATATTTACGCGTCTGCTTAGGTTGGGAATAAGATCGGAAGAGAGAGTTAAGTAGGCTGCTGTTGTCGACCTGTGCTACCAACTGTCCAGTGTTGCCAGGATACATTGGTGCTGCCAGGACATACTGGTGCTACCTAAAGGTGGTACCAAGTAGACCGTTGGAACAGGGTCGCCACAGATCTTTTGCAAGAGATTTTAAAGAAATGAAGAAGTTAATTGGAAAACCGGCTTTTTGGACCCTTGTTGTATATTTTGGAATCCATCAAAAAGTAGAAACATCGTTCAATCCAGAGTTTTATTAGGCTTCACGATTCTGAGCAGCGTCTTAAAGATTTAAAATTAAAATTAATTTGAATTAAATTAGAATTAAAATTCTGTTATAAACGGCTCAAGCCTGTGAGTCGAGAGTGCTTTCAATCTCTGAGAACGCCTTGATAATAATGTCTATGTCATTCGAGGTCTTCTCCTCTGTTTGGTGACTGGTCGACCATTTTGATCTTAAGCCACACTTATAACTTTATAAACTATTGAAAAAAAAACTTGGCAGCCCATCGAACACTACGACTTTGTAAAGCCCGAGTCAATCTCGATAGAGTCTGCTAACTATTATTAACTGTTGGTCTCAGCATCGCTTCTCTATTGGCATCTCTTGTTGAAGCAGATTTTGATTTTCGTCTTTACAAAAAGTTACTCAGGGCTTAAAACCTATGGTCAGAAGATTCGCATAATCTCTCAACATCTTCAAAATCATGCCTTTCTTGCTCCTTTTTCTTCCTTCTGAATGATGTTCTTCTTTCCCTTTCTCTCGATATCGCATTCCAACAGCTTGCGTTGTTTCTGACTGCAAAGTTTTTTTTCTCACGAGGGTTCGTCTATTTTCGGCAACAGTGGCTCTGCAGTAGCATTTCGAAACTTCTCGTAGCTTAAGTCACAGATCTGGTACAACGAATGACCTTCTTGACAGCGGTTTATTTGTATCCATTGCTCCCATATCTCTTTAAAAAGTGGATAATGTTTCATGGGTCACTTATAAGAAAAATATATGAGATCAAATGCACCGAAATATTTTTATAACATTTTATATTGTTGAAGAAAAGAATAGAATTGCGCCTGACTGGCAAAAGTCTAAAGGACAGTCTCACTTGTTGGCAACTCTTGTATCTTTTATTTTTTTCACACAATCATTTATTTTGCATTTTTGCAAAGGGGTGGAAAAAATGTCAAATTATCCTTTTCAAAGCATTGCAAAAAAAAACAACAATTGCACATTTATAATGTTGCACGAGGATATAAGGTAATATTTTTGATTATCTTGAGCACGGGGTAGAAATTCCTCTCCATTTCGTCACATGACATTAAGAAAAAAGAAGAATTTGCAAGTGAAATGCCGTTACATAATGGAATGTTGCATTATAAAAACTTCAGTTTGCAGCGTAGCTAAGAACCGTGTGAAAGTATTTCGATGAAGCATACATTTGCATAAAACTGATGATAGAACTTAGGATTGATTGATTTTAAGATAAGCAAATACATATTAGGGAGGCAGAATCTGCAAATTATACTAAATCTTTGTATCTTATGTCTTATAGCAAATTATTCTTTATACTTATATCTTTTCTTATAAATAAGCAATTATTTTAAGGCACCAAAGCAGTAATAAAACATAAATAAGCTATCTTGTACACATCGAAACTAATAATGACGCTTCGTGAAACACCCCTTACTTAAGCGCTTTAAATTATGCCATCATTTGAAGTGTGATTTTAATATCATTAAATAACAACTACTCGAACATAAACAACATAAACAACTGACCACTGGTCAATCGCGCCCTATTCACCCCATTATTTGAATACAAACTTGTTTTTAATTCAATCTAACCCTAAACCTTTGATACTGTGGCCTGTTACCTGCTTTTCACTGCAATGTGTGTCAAGTCTCAGTTCGCTCATTAGCAGTTTTTCAATGATAAAGCGTTTTTAATGCGAGGTCATTTGTTTGCGCATATATTATTTGCTTGTTCACACGCCATATCCTGTCATTATGCGCGCTATCCTTGGCACTGACCAGCAACGGACAATGGTCAAACATGACTTTTCAAGTGTTTTATGGGTTTTCTATTGCCTTTGTGTGCGTATTTGAACTGGCGGTGCGGTGCATAAATTAGCATATTTAGTAAAGTGTTACTTTTTATAAGTCCTTTTCATGGTTATGGTCAGATAGTATTGAAAAATGAAAATTAAATTGGTTTTGACTTAAAATATTAGAGTATCTGACTGGTTACAAAATAATTAAGAGAGAGAGAAAAACCAGTCAAATGCAAAATGTTTTTTTGTAACACTTTTGTTTTTTACTTTTAGCAACAAATACACGTTTCGTCTTATCGACCAGGATACGTGATTTGTAAATACTTGTCATTCGTTTGCTACTTAGAGAAAAACTATCAACGAGATTAATCTTAAAAATGACATTTTTAGCCGTACCTATTTTTATATCATACCCTACCAAAGGTATACTCAGTTTGTGCAAATATATGTAAGAGTCAGATGGATGCGTGGCAGAACCTATAAAGTGTATATTTTCCTATCAGCAACCAAAGTCGTATCATCAATATTGGTATAGGAAGGAGTATCTAATAAAATTAACATTTCTAAACTATAATTATTTGACTTCCATACCATTTATGATCTTCATGTCTTAGAGATGAAATTAATGGATCTGAAAAGGCTACTACATATTGCAAGGCTCCACATTTTGCCTAGAGTCTAGACCGTGAAATCTTGCGTGTATTGGTATATCTATACTTCTTCTAATTTTTAGGCCCTGTACCGAAGGTACAAAAGCCTATTGGTTTTGTGCAAATGTATGCAACAGGTAGAAATAATAGTCGGAGACCCCCCCAAAGATACCCTCATTAAGGTCAGGAATAATAGGGGAGTCGATATAACCATGTCAGTCTGTCCGTCTCTCCGTCCGTTTGAACGAAATGATCTCGGAAACGGTATTATATAGAGCCTTCGCGCTTTTTACATTCAACTAGGACTTCTCCGGAATTTTATAAGTATTCTGCCCCTCCCAACTTCCCCGTAAAATCAACCTCAAGGGTAAAAATTTTTTTCGTCACAAAAAAATGCCAGTACCGAGATAAGCCGAAATTCAAAAAGTTCATCAAAATTGGATAATAAATGACCATTTTATTGAATTTTAACGACCTATGATGCTTCCGTCCTCCCTTTTCTTATTCGTACAGTGAGAAGTGAGAGGAGCAAAAAACTTTTCGTCAGTACCATTTTTCTTATTTTTTTTCCTACTTATTTTTTGTACTGCTTGGCCTCTTACAGTCGGTTATGCCTGACTGTAATTTTCTTACTTATTGTTTCTGCATACTTGTGCTTCTTCTGACAACTCTCCTATCGGAAGGCATTGGTACTCAATAACATTTTTATGTAATGTGAGACTAATTTTCTTCTTAAAAGAAATTTGAACCAAAAGTTCGTCAATTTGTGAGACATATAAACCGAATTCTGCACCATCTGCACCGTCTCTCGTCTTATTTTGTTGAATCTTCCGTGCCAGTTCACTTTTGAGCCGTAAATACAGACATCTCTAAAATTATTTCGTTCCTCGTAACTATTTGTATGCTTTTAAGGACTCTGTCCGGATGTCTCAATCACATTCCTATTTACTGATCAATGTACAGCTTTCAGAAAGTAATTTTACTTCCTCTTCAGGTAGCTCACTCTGTTCAAATTTTTTGTATCTAGAAAGAATGTTCACTTTATGATGCAATATGAAGTCTCGGTGATTAGAAATGTTTTCAATACATTGTGGCTTGAAGCCCCACTCACTTGCATAAGCGAAAAACTTATTACTCGTGATGCATCCCAGCTAATGTAGCTATGCCTGTTATTCTGCAACTTCTTAGTACTTAAGTGTACTCATATCTTCTAAATCGATATCTTTAAATTGGAAATTATCATATCCACGCAGTCGAAACATAAAAAACAACTGGTCCAAAGTGTTCGCTCCGCTTGTGTTGCCAACATCTGCTGCTGCTTCTGTCCATCGACATTGCTGATGTCTGGCGGCGACAGGGGACACATTATTTTAATTTTAAAATATTTCTCTTTTCTGCCTGCCTTTTCTACAATTTCCAACCCAAAAAGTCCACCAAATAAAAAAAATAAAAAAAAAAAAGTGCGTTAGTTGAGGGTAAAAAATCGTTAAAAGCGACACAAAAAAGCGAAATAAGCACGCAGAACATTAAATGAGTCTAAATAATTTATACCGCGTCGTTCCGTCTCATCTCATCAACATTCAGCATATCCAAGACGCAGGACAATGCGTGTGGTGTATGCAGATCTGTAAAATAGAAATGGTATATACAATAGGTGGACGGTTGGGCGTTCGCGTCTGAATTTGGATTGGGGTGTCAAGTGTGAGCAGTCTTTGTATGTTTGTATGCGTGCGCGTATGTCGAGGTTTCTAATTTTTTAACATTTATTTTACGAAATTTCTTTTAAGACTAACTACCAACATCATCCCCTGCAGCAAGTGTAATTTTTTCGGTTATTTTTTTTTTCTATACTTTTTTAGCATTTTTAATGTATTTTTTTTAAATGCACGCACATCATTTTGGAAGTGTGCGTGTGTATTGTCGTATATGCGTGGTCCATGAGCTGCGATTTTACGAGACTTTGCTTTGTTTTTCTTTTTTTCTTCTACATTTTTTATATGGCCAGACATTAATATTTGCTTTCGACTTGGCAACAGCGCAACGCATCCCCTTAACATTTTTCCCTTTTTTTTTGGGAAAATGTAAGGAAAACCGTGTGTATGTGTAAAGCCATGGAGCGCTGTATGTGTTTGCTCATTAAGCAAAAACAAAGTTAGAAAAAGTTTTTAACATCTTCAGACATTTGGGTTGCCGTTTGTACTTGCTTGCTTTTTTTCTTTCGATTCAGAGACAGGGTGTTATAAAGTGATATTTTTAAAAAAATAAAAATGAATAAAAAATAAATCGGACAGTTTTTACCATTTTAGCTATTTCAAATGAATATCAAAAAGTTTCAATATCAAGAAGTTTCTTCTTGAACTTTCTGCTGACAGTAGCACAAAAGAAACGAAAGAACGGTACAGCAAATTATCTATTAACTATATATCTTTCACTCTTATATCTCTCTCGCAATCTAACGCTCTCATTGATTACAAGCGAGGAGATGTACATGGATTGTAATTAATTCGCCATGATTATTTCAACATGCTTATTTCACCATTATTATTTCACCACGCACAAAACCAAACAGCAGCATCAATAGTACGATAGTATCTCTCTCTTACTCATGTATAAGTATTCGTTCTCTAAGCTTCAGACTCACAAGCCAATGCTTTTCCCCACTTGAATTCCGTTTCACTATTGTTATTTCAACATGCACAAACAGTAACAACAACAATAGCATCTTTGTCATATGTATAAGCACTCATTCTCTATGCTTCAGACTCACAAGCCATTGCTTTTCTTGCCTCTTGAATTCCATTTCACCATTGTTATTTCATCATAAAAATAAACCAATCAGCAACAACAATAGCATCTTTGTCTTATTTATGAGTACTCATTCTCTACGCTTCAGACTCACAAGCCAATGCTTTTCCTCTCTTGAATTCCGTTTCACCATGCACAAAACCAAACAGCAACAACAACAACAATAGCATCTTTGTCTTATTTATGAGTACTCATTCTCTACGCTTCAGACTCACAAGCCAATGCTTTTCCTCTCTTGAATTCCGTTTCACCATTGTTATTTCACCATGCACAAAACCAAACAGCAGCAACAACAACAATAGCATCTTTGTCTTATTTATGAGTACTCATTCTCTACGCTACAGACTCACAAGCCAATGCTTTTTCTCTCTTGAATTCCGTTTCACCATTGTTATTTCACCATGCACAAAACCAAACAGCAGCAACAACAACAATAGCATCTTTGTCTTATGTATAAGCACTCATTCTCTATGCTTAAGACTCACAAGCCAATGATTTTACCCTCTTGAATTCCGTTTCACTTTACTTTTAAAGTTGAAAATGTTCTATACACACACATGCGTTCTCCCCACTCTTTTAATGAGTTTGCGCGATTATTTCCCCTTCTCTTCCATTC
The DNA here is from genome assembly GCA_035044805.1 of Leucophenga maculata. Classification (NCBI taxonomy): domain Eukaryota; kingdom Metazoa; phylum Arthropoda; class Insecta; order Diptera; family Drosophilidae; genus Leucophenga; species Leucophenga maculata. The sequence continues at coordinate 608,525 of JAWNNP010001279.1, read as the reverse complement.
GGTAAATGTACTCAACGTTTCTTCTCTCACGTGAAACCTCTTTTTCGACCTCAAATCGTTAAAATTTAACATCTATAAAGAAGTTTCACTTCAACAAAATATGATAAATAATACTTTGACTTATATGAAGTTTTCTTAAATTATAAAATATTATAAAATATTATAAAATAATGTATTGAAAAAGATTTTGATAAAATCTCAATGTTGTGTATTAGTTTTATGTGGTAATATCTCTAAAAGGGTTTAACAGTATTTGTGCATAAGAAGCTAGCATATCAAATTTCATGCTGATATCTTCAGAAATAAAGAAGTTTTTTAAAAGTACAAAAAATTAGTCAAGATAGAAAATTTTTACAACAGATTGCGGAGCTCAAAACGTGCTGCTCCAAGTTTCTGTTTATTGATTCTTCTTTTTCTAATTATAACCTTAAGCCGTAAGGTAAAATTTTTTATACAATTTGTGTTAATGTATGCCACAGGCTCCGTTAAGTATATACATTTTTTTATCTGCATCCAAAGTTAAGTCGATAAAGATATGTCCGTCTGTCTGGCTGGCTAATCGTATGAAGATAGCTGGATATTTGGATAATTATTTAGATATATATTGCCTCTAATAAATAACTAGTATTCAATAATCGTGACAATCCCTCTCTAAGGGGTAGCCTGCCATACAAATTTGGATATTATCTGTTTTTGTTAGTTATGCTAGAAATGCCTATTTTGGTATGTCTTATATTAACTCTAAAAAAATATTCCACACATGTCCAGCTAGATATAAATCACCAATAAAAGATTAAGTCTTAAAAGGTATAGGATCCATCAAAGTCTTCTTTGTTTTTATTATTAAAAATATTTCGTTTCTTTGCTATACAAATTTGAAATTTAGTGAAAAGTAGGGAAGAGCTGGCTTTTATTTTTTTAATCTAATAGAGGAACCTTCCAAATTTAAGCGGGTGGCAGTGGACATCCCTTCGCGCTTGGTACTATAGCTTCAGTTAAAGGAAAACTAATACTTTTCTTGTCTTTTTTCCACAAGTTTTACTCGAAGAATATAATTTATGGATACAAATAACAACGCTCAATATCATATATACATATTATTGTACTAAAATGTTGCGCAAGCACCCTGTATTTCTATATTTGTTGCTGCTCATTAATTTTTACTTATCTGTGAGCTTTCGTTTCGTAATATAAGACAAAAAAATCCACATTGTCATGTCCAACTTGCTGCTTATTTGCATTTACTTGTATTGTCTTTTGAAATATATATATTTGTATGTATATAAAAATTATTATGTGTGTGTATGTGTGTATCTATGTAGCAGTTTTGCGGGTAGTTGTAATATGTATTTATGCATATACACGCACTTTCATTATAAGACCGCCATAAAAAAAAAAAAAAAATAAGCATAAAAAAACGAAAAAAAAATAAACGAAAATCTTGCCAACGAATTTCTTGAGACAACAGCTTCCGGTTCATACTACTTGATGGATTTTTTGCTTATTATCATATTTTGTTTTAAAGCAGGACTATGTCGTACTGGATTTTAGGCATGCTACAGTAAAATTTGTACGAGCTTAGTTTTGTAAGAAGAAAAAGGATAACATGGTCAAGTCAGAGTATCAGTTGCAATGATATATAGAGATTAACTGAGATTTTAATTAAATTAATTTAGGAGTTATAGCCATTTTAGTGATTAATTCTTAAAGCGAATTTTTAGTAAAACTCGATTGAGACCATTCTTTAAGAACAAAATTGAATGAAAGTATACTTCCTATGGTTTACAATATTGGAAATCTATACAGAAAAGGAAGTATTGAATGGTATTTATATGAAAAAAATTTAATTTAAGCAAAAGCTTTGACAAAATGGATTTTCACTTGTTAACGAATATTATTAATTAAATGTATATACTTTACTGAAATCTTTTACGTTTACTTTAACAGATTACGAATCCTCTGCCCGTGTTAATACACTAAAAGGAAAAACAAAATTAATAAAATGGCTTTCATTTTGAAATCCAATAACTGCCAAAAGCAAAATCCTTAAAACAACTTTCGCACCACATCACACCACACAAAGTACAACCCTTTCAGCGCATATGTACACAAGTATAACTGCTTACCTATAGCTTCTGCACGCATAGCATTTGCAACATTATAAATGCGTATTACAAACTTCGACGACCATACATATATACACATATATACTATATATATATATATTTATATAATGTAACAAATTTGATACATATTTACTTCGAATTTCGCACTTTACGCAAAATTTCCCCGTCGAAATGAAACGCGTTGAAAAAGGGTTGAAAGTGCGTATATGAACCAACACTATACCCGCGGCATGTATGATGCTTTGCACACAAACAGTTATCCATATAAACGTACTGAGATTCGCAGCGTTGCCAGATTGTCAATCAACGCGAAAGAGTTATGCAAAAGGCCTTTTTCTTGCTTCCGTCTTGCATTATCTTGTGTCTTGTGTGTATCTTCTGCTGCTGCTTTTGATGTAAGGCATTCAAAGCAGAAAGCAAGCATACCCATTCCAAAAAAAAAACAAACACCAAACACCCCCACTGCGTGCACCCTTTCTCTGAGCCCTGTGAGATAGCGCGAACGACAGCCATTATTATTTCCTTCGCTGTTTTGTAATTTTCTTAAAATTTCTTATTTTCGGCATAAACTTTTCGTGAATGCAAAGCTCCGCGAACCCTTGCTGCTATTGTGGTTTTCTTGGCGGATGTCCTACCGTACCTCCTTCTTTCTCGGCAAATGCGACCATTGCGTGTACTTCGTTTTAATCTCATTTTATGAAATGAAAATTTCTCAATTTCTCTCCCCCGCCGGTCTGGGAACCCAACCAACCATACCATCTTTGACTACTCTGTAATACTTACATACTTCTTTAGTAGAGATAAACTTTTTACACTTGAATGCATAATTACAGCGCCTAGGCAAGCGGTTAGCGGTCCCGGTTTTGGGGCTATGGGTTTGATTTTTGTGCAGTAGTAGTTGCGGTGGGTGTGGAGAACGCGAGCTGCTTTGCGCGTTCTCTGCTCTGATCCGCAAGATGGCGACGTTGGCATCGTGAAATTGTTATTACGCTTATTAAAATTATTAAATGTACAAAAATAAAGCTGATTTATGTTGTGGTTTTCGCTGCATACTTCTGGGAGTTGAAACAGTCGATTGGGAGCAAGAGTTATTTGGAAATGTGTTGTGGGTTGGCTGGTTGGTTGGCTAAAGATTAAAGATGTTAAGACTGAGCAAGTAAATATGAGCGAATGCGTGGTATGAAGTAATAATATAATAAATAAATAATAATTTTGTTACAGTCAGTTCCACACCTTAAGGTAAGCATCAGAGAACCTATGTAGTATAGATTAGACGCTTGAGCCGTGCTTTTACATCTGTCTGATATTTGTCAGATATCTGTTTATAGCCTATTTTAAAAATAATAAAATTGTTTAGTTAGTATTCCAACAAAAGGCTTTTTTTTTTTTATTAGAAATATAAATTTTGTAATGTCTTCGGTAAATTGAGGAACTTCTTCAGGAAAATTAATTCGAGTAGTTTTTGAGGACATCCAAAAAAAAGCATTCTACAAATAGCAGATTATATGGTAAGCAAAAGGAGTGTACGGTTTTGCGTTGTTCTGATGTAACTTTACGTTTTTTCTGTTGCTAAATTCCGAGCGTTTCTTTTTGAAGGACAGCTTCGATTTGGTCAGTTTGGAACCGTATATCTCCGATTTGATTGTTTTGTACGATGACAGTTCATAGTAAATAACTTTCTTCCAAACCTAGCAAATAGAGAGCAGAAGTTTCTTTGAATATAGTCCGTCTTTTGGGGTCAGTGCTGTACTTCTCTCGAATTCGATATGGAAATTCATTGGATTCAAATTTAATCAATCGATTTGTGAGACATGCTGAGATGATCATGCCCTCAAATCGCTCGTCGAGAATCACATCCATATCAAAAAATTTAAGGCAAACGAAATGTGTTTTCTTCGTTACCCGGTGCTCTCAATTGACTCTGAAGTTAATCATTAAATTTTTCGAAGAAGTACTGCCTGATGATGTTTTATAAAGTTTTATCATTTGTCAGTGTTGATTTCTCTTTTATGGCCCTGTACCGAAGGTACAACAGCCTATTCGTTTTGTTCAAATGTATGTAAGGGGTAGAAATAATGCTCGGAGACTCCTCCAAAGTTACCCCATTATGGTCAGGTGTGTTATAGCCATGTCCGTCTGTCCGTCCATATGAACGAAAGAATCTGGGAAACGATAATAGATAGAGACTTAGCTCTTTTTGCATACAACTTCGCCGGAATTTTACAGTTTATTTCAAAATTTTGAACCTCCCTTCCACCTTTCCCCATATAATCAACCTCAAGTGTAAAAATTTCTTCGCCACAAAAAAAGTATGTCAGTACAGAGATAACGTCTCTCTAAGCCGAAATCCAAAAAGTTAATCAAAATCGAATAAAAAATGACGATTTTATAAGCAATTGAATTTTAATTACCTATCTTCCGTCCTCCCTTTTCTTATTCGTACAGTGAGAGGAGCAAAATACTTTTCGTCAGTACCTTTTTTCTTATATTTTTCCTATTTTTTTTTTTTTTTTTTGCACTGCTTGGTCATAAGTTAGGGAAACATTATTGTTTGTCCGGCGACCTGTACACTGGTACAGAGTCTCTGACAGTGGGTTACGCCCGACTGTAATTTTCTTACCTGTTTTTTTTTAATTCGTTGATACTGTAAGCCTTATTTTACAAAATTAATTAAAATATCGCTCATTGTTGGAGCCCTACAACAATTTCTATCAACTGCTCATTCCACTTTGCCCTGGACCCGATTTCAGAAAAGACATGTATGATCCATCCTATCCCACTTGCGCCTTTTAATTTGCAGATTGTTAAGTTCGTTGTTTATGGCTTGTCATAGTTTAGCGTTTTAGATCTTTAATTGATAGAAGTTCCTATGACATTTGTTGACGAAAGATTGAAACTTCCCGCCAATACTGTCTAAAGTCATCCACTTTTCTAAGCCATAAAATACGATGGCTTTTAGGCTGGTATTAAATATTTTTATTTTAAATCTCAATGAAAGCATACCAGAACGCCACACTTTGTCTAGCCTTCGAAAAGCAATCCGCGCTTTGCTTATATGCGCAGCTAAGTCTATGGCTGCATCCTCATATTCCGTAATATAGCTGCTAAGATAGGAACTTGATAGGAACTTTCCAACATCTTCAATGGTGAGAATGGTGTTGTCGCTAAGTCCGACGGTCAGTGGCGCTGCTGAAGTTGTTTGCTGAAGCTTTGCTGCAGCACCACAATGCGTGTGCCTCCTGAAGCAGGTATAGTCAAAGTCGCTAAGCTTCTCATTTAGTCTCCACAGCAGACCTTCTGACACCTTCGGGGTTTTAGGACCCCTTTGAGGACCACTGTAAAGGGAATTTGGTGTTAATGTTGCCTTTAAACCACGCGGTGAGAGCTGCGTCCTTCTGTTAATAATGTCAAACGTGGGTTCGAAGTGCGCCTTTAATGAGACTTTCATTGGCAAAAGAAGATTTTTGACAGAGTAATAATATTATATCTTAAATATTAAATCCGATGTCCACCAGTATTTGATATTAATTTAGTATTTAGTATTAAATCTTAAAAAAACAACAATTTGTATGCATTTTTATTTAGAAATAGATGGGACGTTGGAAAAGACTATAGGCTACATTCTGTTAAAATCGAGGCCCCAACACAATATAAGAGATAAACAAATATTATCAAATCTTTTCAACCATTTGATGTGCAGGGATCAAATTTAGTATACATGTTAATACCATTGGGATATGGAACCCTAATAATTTTGTTCCGAATAGGAGGGGGAGATGCTCTTATTATCTTTGTATGTTAGAAAATAAGTACATATTACCAAACATGGTTCTAGTTTTTAAACCACACCCATTTTCTGTTCGGTATGCACCAACATGAAAATTTTTCAAACTAAATTTTTATTGTTATTTCTAATTTTTGCATTACAGGCAGCGTAACTCGATTTTTACAGCGGTTATCAAAAGATACAAATTTTTCATAGAGTTTAAACAGCTGACAAAAAAGAAAAAACAGCAAACCCGAAAGAAATTTGCATACATGAGACCAATTGCTGTTTGCGCTTCCGTACAAAATTTTATGCAAAATGCATCGGCAGTTTGAATAACTCAAAGGGAATAATCAACAACAACAACCACAACGAATCCAATCGAAAATTTACAAATCAAATAGAAATCATTTAGCGAACAAAAGCCAAAGGTGGTAAAATAAATCGCACATCGCATGTTTGGCTTTCATATGCAAATTTAAATTTCGGATTTGGAAAAGAAAATGAGGCGCAGCACAGCATGTGAGGAACTTATATGCGATGAGATGCATGGATGCAATGCCAATCTGATGATGGCAAAGATGATGTAAAATGATGTCGTGTCGGAAAGTGTGTCGGTGAGGGGAAGCTGAAGTGAGTTTAAATTAAAAGCTGATTTTGATTTCTCACGTTTCATTTGGTAATTTCATTTATATTGTAGTAGAATGCATACGAGTTTAATTAGAAGTGTTACAAAAAGTAAAGAAGGGTGGGAGAGTTTTTTGTAAAACGTATGCAATTTGAAATACAACTTACATATATACATCTTTGATGCTGACATAGCTAAAATCCGAGCCACTTTAAATAAAGCAGCTAGCAAAAACAAACAAAAAAAAAAACAAAAACATTTTTCTTGATATATTAAGTCCTTGGAAAAATGAATTTGAACACTAATCCCAGTTAAATGAAAACTCAAAATAGTTATTTTTTATGTGCGCATAAATTTCCTTTTTTCCCAAAGAGGAAAGATGAATCAAGCAGCAGCAGCAGCAGCACCAAGCGGCGACCACCCGCCAGCCAACAATGCCGCTGACGAACGCATAAGAGACAAAATGGCGTCTACTCGAACTAATCCAATTTATTACAGCTCCATAACTTTTTCCTATTTGCTCAACAGACACACATACATAGCAGCGAAGAATAGCGAAGTGCCGGAGTATAGCGAAAGTCGTACACCCTTACCCATCACAGAGCTGTAAAAGTAGCAAACTCCGTGCCCTTCATCCTTCACATGAATATACGCCACACTTGAAACTGACAGTAAGACAGACGCACGGACGGACAGACGGACATGAAGACAGCCATTCGAGCACGCTAAATGCGTCTTATTAGATGTCGAAACAGCAGCAGTGAATAAAGGGGTGGGGGTGGTGCGCGTATATGTGGCATATTTACCCTCGCGGCGTGTGTGTGTTTGTATCGCTCACCCCAAATCCAATCCGCTCCACACTTTCCCGTTCCAAATTCTCATTCCAACTCACATCACCCGCCCCTCCTTTATTTAGTGAAATTTTAGGCCTGAAATGCGTATTATGATAAATTGCATTTAACAACCACCTCCCGCTCGCCCGCTTGCGTTCATCTTTAACGTCAAAAATTATTTCAACAGCACATGGCCGCTGCAAAGCCAGTTGCCTAGTTTTGTGCCTTATTAGATACCAATGTAAAGGATTTAACTTGATTATTTATTTTGAACAATAAGAAATATGGAACATACGAGTTTATAGAAGTATATAGAAGATTTAATTCGTTGCAAAATAATTATAAATCTTCTAAAATGAAAATATTAAAATTTTTTTTGTAAAGTTTTTCAATTTTCGAAAATATTACAGCGCCTTGAGATCACATAAAATTTGTGGCCAAGCAACGTGTCCATACCTGGAAATTTTAATATTCGAGATATATTCTTAGCAGTGGATCACTATTTGATGTTCATCACTTCAAAAAGTGACTATTTAGCTACAAATGCTGAGGTGAACCTCATCATTAAGCCAAGTATTTTAGTGAAAAAGAGGATGGCGCGAAAGTTTTAGCATGAAGTTTTTGAGAGTAGTGTATGAATGCGGAGAAATGAGGATAGCAAAAGATTTATAGAGATATGATAGTCCACTTTAATAAGAATGACTTGCAACCTTTTAAAAATTTGCATCATACTACAAAACTGTTTCTAAACTAAAAATTCGATTTATCTTTTCCTAAATATTCATACTTAATGCAACATTTTTCATTCCATTCATTCATCTCCATAGTCTGTGGGGAACGCGGAAATAAACACGTATGACCAACACTCGTACAAACTGTTAGGACAACATGTGTTTGATCTAACAAGCCAGGCACCCAGACCTCGCTTCTCGCTTCAACCCAAAGCCAATTTTTCAAACATACTAATTTCAGTAAAAACCATTTTCTAAATTAAAGAAAATAATATAGCACGCCAAGTGCAGTTGAAAACTGCTGTGCGGAACATGTGTTCGAGAGACTTGCACCGAAAGCTACTAACAAGCTCATAAAGCTTGCATAGAATATGTATCTGCAACTAAAACGTGTACCGCTAGCTAGCTATTGCTTGTGTTAGTGTACTACTTTTGTAGCTGGACGATCGTTATCACTAAATCAGCGAAGGTTAATAGAGCTGTACAGCACCGAAGACAGAAAACAAATCGAATAACCTGAACAAACCTTAACGAGTCTCATGCGCGCCATATGCGCGCTGACTTGCCACATAACAAAAAAAAACAAAAAAAAAATGCTGCTTATTTGTAGATCTCGCACCTCGGCTACTTAAGACCGATCCGCGATGGTTGCAATGACCGGCAGCAAGTTGCAAGTTGCACTTGACTGCTGAAATTCATCATCGTCAGTTGTGGCAGCATCTTAACAACATTTCGATCGGTTTAACTTAGCAACTGTATGCGGCGATAAAGTTTAACGCGATCGAACGAACGAACGAACGACCAATGGAAGATCGATGAATCGATCGATCGATCGAACGTTCGATCGCTGTACTTAGTTATAGATTTCGATTAGGTTTAAGTAGACAGCAGGCTACTTAACCTGCAGCCAAAACGGTTGACTCTCATCTTCTCTTTCATGGTTATACCAGCAGCAGCAAAAGATCTTCTTTCTCCAATATGCATTTCTGCCAACTCTGGCGGCGGTTGGTGGGCGTCTGCTGTTTTTTTTTTTTTTTAGTAAATTACTTTAATAGTATAAACATAATCATTTATAAACAAGCAGCTTCTCTCGCTCGCTAGCTAGCTCTTATAATTTTGTGCAGCTTTGATTACAACGATCGAGACTTATCAAACGAGTGCCGGATAGTATTGGATTGCTAGATGAATTCGAAAAATGTAAAATTGTTGACCAAGTTTTTCTTGTTTGGCGATGCGAGGTCAGCTTAGTTTATTAACCAAATGTTCACACTTTTCCGGTGTTCGCGCTGTGTCATGAACTTGAACCTCTGCGTCGTTCGTTCTACTACTGAATGCCAAACTCAAATTGCCCGTGGAAGCGGTACAAGCACAGACGCAAGCAGGCACAAACTGATGCTGCGTAAATTTTGCTGTGATGTATAAAGGTGCGCAATCGTAGCCGATCGTTAAAAACAGCTGTCGATCAAAGGGCGCATATTATATTTCCTAGGGTTGAGTTCAGAAAGAAACCGAAAAAAAAAAAAAAACTGATTTAAATATTTAATCAAACTAATTTGCATATATTGTTTACCTGAGAGCTTTGTGCGATGAATGCAGAGTACTCAAAGGATCAGTTCGTATCGCTGTAAGGGATGCTGGGCAAGGGCTGTTGAGCGCTTTTACTATAAAGCTGATAGATACTTAGTACTTTTTTGCTGCTTCGTAGTTTTAAATAACAAAAATAGAAAAACTGCACAAAATTTGCAGTCAAAACTCTCATTTCAAGTGTTGTGGAAAGCGAGAAAACCGCAAAAATTTTGCATAATTTATTGAAATTTCTTGTGGCAGTGAGTTAAAGTGAGACACTCTATTGTCTACTGTGCTGTGCTGGGTCCTTTGCCCTGTGTAGAGTTTGCATGCTATTTCTATGAGTTTTTGCACTTTTTTTTTTTTTTATAAGATACTTGTTTACTTTGCTGCACTCGCATACTGACTGTCTGTCTGTCTGTCTGTCTGTCTGTCTGTCCGTCCATTCATCCGTTCCTCACTTCATGTTCGCGCTTCTGCTGTCAGGATGCGCTTACGTAGAGTTTGTTCGTTCGTTCGTACGCTGTATTATCCTTGCTTGCTTTGCCGAAAAATTGTGTGTGCATTTATTTTTCATTTGCATGAATTTTTCATTGTTTTTGCGCAGCTTTGCAGTTTTCCATACTTTCCGCTGCAGCGCTGAACACGCCACGCGATATTTGTCAGCGGGCAATCATGCTTGAAACTCGCATTTGCGGTACTGCGAAGGACTAACTCCAGCACATAGAGCGTATCTAGTTGATTTAGCGTGCGAAGCTGCTTAAAATCATGATGCTTAGCACATCAAGCGATGCCAAATATTTTTTCATGCAATAAAATCAATAAACTGCAAGTGAAATGCAAAGCAAACTAATTTTTATACAATTTTCAACTAACTGGGAATATCCGAGGATTATTGCCGATTTTTATATTCTACATTTTTTTAACTTAAAACCAACATTTGCAAGAAAAAATATAATAAAAAGCAAGAACAGATCCGAGACCATAAAGCCAAATGAGCTAAGAATTTAATGAAGCGCGTCCAGAAATTGCCGGCGGAAACTTTAAGCAGCAGAAACTGTCAACGCGCTGAAGAGAAGCAATTGACGGAGCGAATAGAAAAAAATAAACGACATAAAGAAAATTTTCCACCTTTGTTAAGGTTGACACTTTGTTACTCTACACAGATATTACACTTATCGGAAATATGAATTTATAGCGTTTAATAAAAATTATTCTGTAAATAGAATGGACAGAAAAAAAAATGTTATCCTAAATTAATTAAACAATTTAGTCAAAGTTAATTAAATTTGTTAGAGCTTAAAACTTATAAAAATCTGATATATGGAACTACAAACTAATGGGAAGACCGAATGAGAAACACGGCAAATCGCCTAAACTCTAATATTTTCTATTTTGCGTTACAAGTCTTTAGACAAACAGATTATAGCTTTTTAAACACTTTGCGGGAAGTGTATTCGAAGAAAAAAATTATTGAAAAGCAAACTGAAAACCAAATAGAATCTATAAAAAAAAACCAATAAAAGCAAAGCAGATAAGCAAATGCGCTGATGCGAAATGGAAATAGGGAGTGAAATTTGAATGTATTTGAAACGAACGATAGGGCAAATAAGGAAGCAGAACGTGCGGTTAGGAGAAACTCTTGCGCGAGTCCAAGCAAATGATTTGAGTGGCTGGACTAACTGTACCAATTTCGAAAGTGGCATAAATCCTTAGTTAGATGAGCCATTTTACTTCATTTTAAACATTTTTGAGCTAACATTACTAATTGAATTGGATTGGCCTATACCAAGAGTATAACTCAGCCGAAATGAAAACTGTGAAACAACTAAATTAATTTAGGTGATTAAAACTTATTTAGCCAAGTTTTTTTTTTTTATTAAAATTATGTTTATTGAACCAATTTACATTTAAATTTTTACAATAACGGATTCTATTATGGAGGGTAGCAAGATGAGGGACGTAAGCGGCGTTCGATTAGAGGAAGACATTACGCCTCCTCAGTCTGTTGATCGGTCGCCTGTTTGGTAGAGTGCAAGCAAGTATGTTGCAGTGTGCGGTCAGCCTTGTCCCTATAAAGTGTGCTGTTTCGGACGAACCATGGGCAATCACTGATCATCCGCAGGGCTTTATTTTGCAACACCTGAATGCGCTTTCGATGTGTCTTGAAACAAATTCCCCATAGCTGGACTCCATATCTCCAAATGGGGGCAACAGCAGAGTTGTAAACCGCTCTCTTGCAACGCAGGGCCAGTTTACTTCGTTAATTTATGAGTTAGTAGAGTTGCCTCATTCTGAGGCAACAACGGCTGACTATGTTTCTGGTGTGCTGCGCAAACGTGAGCCTCTTATCCAGCGTCAGCCCAAGATATCTTATTTCATTAGCTTGCGTGAGAACGGCATTATTCAAACAGACATTAGGAGGGATTCTTCTCCTTAGTGAGTAGCAAACGTTGATGTATTTAGTTGGGTTTAATTTAATATTCCACAATCGGACCCAGTGTTCAAGTATGTGCAAATACTCCTGCACACCATCTGCCGCTTCGTACTCGCATTTTGAGTTGTACAAAATGGCAACATCGTCTGCATATGACGCCAGCAGTACTTGGTCGGTTGCCATTATGTCTGCACAGGGCACAGGGAGATCAGCGGTGAAGAGCGAGTATAGTAACGGGCCCAACACGCTTTCTTGGGGGACACCAGATTTTAAAACATGAATGCTGGACAGCTTATCTCTGACTCTCAACTGAAAATAGCGTTCATTCAGAAATGACTGGAGCATAAGGAAGAAGGGTGCCGGGAGAAGCGCCTTGATTTTTGCCAAGAGTCCACCATGCCACACTGTGTCGAACGCTTCCTGCACGTCAACAAATACCCCCCTGCAATATTCCTTGTCGTCGAAAGCCTTAAGCACGTGGTTCACTGCCTGTTGATTTGTTCAATTGTGCCATGACCAGTTCTAAATCCGAATTGGTAGTCAGGCATAGCTGTTTGATAGCCTACCAGCTTAGTAACTCGTAACGCAAAAAGTCGTTCCCATACCCTTGGATAAAGAAGGTCGATACGAGTTCGGATGATCGTCAGGTTTGCCGGGTTTGTGGATCATCGTTATTCTGGCTATCTTCCACTTAGAAGAAAAATGCTGCATCCTCAGCATAGCGTTAAAGATTAACGTTATGTAGAGGAGCGCTCTCATTGGCAGGGCTCTTTGATATGCCGTTTTGTCCAGAGGATGCTGCGTTCGGATGAACTTTCATCCTATCAAGCATTAAATCTTGAAAGGCGTAAGGGAAAACTATGAATTTGAAAATTATTTTTAAATTCATATTGACTGCAAGGAAAATATTTTCCATATAAAAAGCCAAAAGAGGTCGCGAAGGTTTGTGTGGCAGAGTACCCGGAAATGATCTATATTGTAGTTTAGATCTTCTGTTTCAGTCACGAAGTTGAAGCTGAATTTTCTTCAAAAATATTACTGCGAAAAAGGCTCTTCAAACATTCATGGAATGGATCATAACTGATGATAAGACTATCCGACAGCTTCTTCAAAGCGTTGTAAATATTGTGACTAACTTAAATTAATATTCACAAACTTGTGTGAACTGTATTGCTAGAAATGCTAAATTTTCTGACTCTATGTCAATACTAGTAAAACATACCGACATATATATCTTAAAATTGAGTGGACACAGTGTATCTTGAAGTGCAGAGTTCCTTCAAAAATAACAAAGTAATACATTGGTGCGCTCTTTTAATTATGCATATATAAAATATCTCTATTATTGTTAATATTGACAAACTTTAAAATAAACAGCAGCAAGCTGCACGCGATTAGTTCTTTTTACTAAGCTCGTCTTCTGCATTAAACAAATTTTCATCATACTCCCCTGCACTCCAACACACTTACTTAAGTATATACTCATGTCTACCACGACGTATACACAATTGGTAAACACAAATAAAATACTTATTAAATCCATACTCATAAATATGCATTGAAAAAAGTCAAACTTGGGTAGGAGAAAATGACAGACGAACCCAAACCTTAACGAAGCTACCAGAAATATTTCAACGCCCACAAAACGCTTAAGAAAAAAAAAATTTCGTATAAAAAATCAACGCAAAATAAATAAGAAAAAAAGTAAATAAATGCCGCAAAAATATAAAAAACCTATTTTTTGAATTCGAAATGAAAAGCAAAAAGAATTAACTGACATAAATATGCATGAGGTGCACCAACCCCAACGAATGCTATGCTTTCTTTTCGCTTTTTGTTACCCCTATTGGAAGACACAGTTGCGTTGTCTAAGTAGCTAAATACATACGCTATTTAATATTGACAATTAAAATATAGCTACCTATCCAAACTGTCTGTCTGTCTGTCTGTCGGTCTGAATGCGTAACATAGATATGGAATTTTCATGTATTTAACTTTGCGGCTCATTGATTAATATCAACATTAATGTCGGCTACAGCTACCCTTAGAACCATTTCGTATATTTGTTTAATTGACTTTCGTTTTATATTTTTTTTTTTTTTTTTTTAGGAAATTTCACATTTCTACTTTCTTTGCTTTCACTAAGGGGTTTTTTACGTGTATTGTCAGTTTGTCATTCTCATTAGGCAAATCTTATACCTTTCATCGAGGGTGTATACCTTATTTTTATTTGCCATCCGCATTTCACATGCGAACTTATCAGACGTCATATATCATCATCATTGACGTTCGTCAGTTGGTAAAATGATTTTAATTTTAGATTAGTTGGCAAATAAATTCGAAATAAAAATTCACATCACAACGTATCCGCATCAAAACCTTAAATAATATCAATCCAATACAACATGCTCATATATCATACCATTTTTATTTTTTTTATATCTCATACCATTTGAAGTTTATTTTCCAGGTTTGCATGTGACTGCCAACTTAATTTCAGAGACACCCAATGATTATTTTTTGCGAATTGGTTAGAACACGCGATTTTTTTTCAACAGACAACATTCTAAATTGGTGTAGCATTGCAAAGAATAGCAGAAAAAATTTATAGTTAAAATAATATATGAAAATCGAAATCTTTATTAACGAAAATTCTGCATTAAAGAAATTCTTTAATTTAAATACAAACTAAATTTGCTTATTCCCACTCGCATTCCAACTTCAGCTGAACTCAATTAAAACAAATAAAGTCGAACGTGACAATTGCAGAAAACAAACTAATATAATAATCTTAAGCAATGATGAACGAAGTATAGCTTTTTTCAGAAACTTTAAGGACTTACAATCATAGCAAAAAACGCACAACAACATTTGATGCGAAGTTCGAATGTGGGAATATGATTGACTGCATTGCAAATATTGTGAAAGAATAAGTAAAGCAGAGAATATAAAGTTTAGACAAAACAGAGAATAAAAACATAAAAACGTGTTAAATGTTTATTTATCGAAAAAGCTTAAAAAGACAAACATTTATCACAGTAGCTACTGCGCGCAATAAGTGCTAAAGGCAGAAGATACCCAAGTAAGGAGTCATATGAAATGAATGACATGCAAATATGCTCGAGAGCAGCTATGCAGCGCATGAGTATGGGTGATTTATCATCACTACAACGTCTGACGTTAAACGATTGCCAGCAAGGACTCAGTTCATTCAGTTGCCGCCGTCAGGATTAATGAGCTTCGTGTGTTTTGTTAAATATTTTTTTTATATGCTAAGCTTCATACAAAGCCTCCATCTACAATAGGTATTTTGTATGCCAAAATCACACGTTTCAATAATCCATCATCACTTGTGGTTTTGTGTTGTTCTGGCTTGCTTCTTGAGTTTATGTGTAAAGCAGATCGTTTATCTCCTCTTGCTGGAATATCGAATGTTGTAGACTTTTTTTTTCTTAGATCTCATCTCGTCGATTAGTTATCATATGTGAAGGCAGTGTAATCGATATAGTATGTAGTTTCCAAGCTTCTTTGTCTGCATCAATGTTCTTTGAACTTCCGCTTTGAATTTAAAGATTTAGAGTCGATTTTTTTTATTTTTTTTTTTAAGAAAGATTTGTGAATACAATGTAAACTAACTAAAATACTTTGCATATTTTGCTCAAATAATTCCGAGTATATATAGGCACATATAAATTCTTGAAAAAGTCGGTATGTGCGGCATTGGCAGAACTCTTCAATTTTGTGAGCGAAATTTAGAATCTATAAAACCAACTTTCTGACAAGTTTTAAAGTTTTCAAGTCAAGCTTTTCTTTTGTTTTGTTTTTTATTTTTAATTAAATATTTTTTCAAAACTATACATAATCAAGTCATAAACTCCCGACTTTACATAAACGGTTTACATCGTGTTTCACAGTCCGCCATAGAATCGAATAATAGCGCACCGAGATGTCTAACATTAATCTGACATTCTTTTATTGACATGCAATACTTTTTAGGGCTGTTAAACACGTAGTAAGGAACCTTGTCAAGTCCTAAACAACGAACTTTTAATAACTTTCTTTTCCCAGGCACCTCTTTTTATTTGCTTATTTTTGGAAAAACAAAATTGTAAAGAATCAACCATTTATGATTACTTTAATGTATGAAAAATAATCTTACTTACATGGAGCTCCAAGTACGAGCTCAGAAAAAGTCAGAAGAAGTATTACAGCGCTTAGTCTGATGTTCATTTCAAATAAATAAATTCTTACTATTAAAGTTGTTTTCGTGTTAAAGTAATTAAAATTCAAATAAATCAGTTTTTGACGGTTTATATTTAATATTTTGTATGACTAAAGCAATAAGATATACTAACGAATGTCTAATGTCTTAAGTCGTGTTTTATGAATTAAAAAGTTTATAGAAAATAATAATAAATAATCAAAATATGTATATTTAAATATTATATTTGACGTACAAACAACAGCTTGTATTTTAGTGGAACTTATTTCTCCGGCTGCCCTTTATAAACAAAACAAGATATTTCGAGTGTTCTACTATGAGCTATCTGTATGAGCTTCTCTGTAAATCCATGGCCCTTTTCTGTGTCTGTATGAAGAAAATGTTGTTAAATAAGAATTAGTCTTCTTTCCATCGGAAATAAGATTCTGTAGCGCGTATTGTGTAATAGGCTGAAGCCATATACGGATTCACTGATAGGACAATATCAGTGTGGCTTCAGACCAAAAAGGTCGACCAGTGACCAAATATTCATATTACGCCAAATCTTGGAAAAGACCCGTGAGTTCAACAATGACACTCACCAACTATTTGTCGATTACAAATCCGCTTTGGACACGCCGATACGATCGAAGTTTTCGACGCCCTGTCTGGATTAGGTATCCCGTCAAAGATTATTCGTCTTTGCATGACGACGCTATCTAACAAACAAAGCGTTGTGAGGGTGGGGAAAAACCTCAACGACCCCTTTGATACCAAGAGAGGCTTCAGGCAGGTTGATGCTCTGTCGTGCGATTTTTTCAATCTCCTTATGGAATATATCCTACGCCAGTGCCCGTACATTCAGAGTATGTAGGGCTCGATCTACCAAAAGGACGTAATGCTGCTCGCTTACGCCGATGACATCGATATCATCGGTACGCAGGAACGGCGAGTCAGCAAGGCGTTCTCGGAGATTAAAAAACAGCCTTTCTGTCAACGCGTCTGGGACGGTCAGTGACGAGGGAGAATGTCAACTTTAGTGTTGCAGAAAACTTCGTCTATCTTGGAACTGAGATAACCAGCAATAACAACATCAGCTTGGAGATCAGGCGAAGAATCATGCTTGCAAACAGATGCTTTTTTGGACTGAGCAAGCAAATGAAAAGTAAAGCTCTCTCTCGAAAGACGAAAATAAAGATCTATAAGACGCTGATACTCCGGTCCTATTGTATGGCTCAGAGGCATGGACCGTGATTGAGTTGGATGAGACAGCGTTGAAAGTCTAGCGCCAGCACGCACAAGACTAAGGAGGCTGGCACACCTTCTTAGACGCGGCCATGACCGGTAGACGGTTTACGGCCACTTAAGTAAGTAAGTAAGTAAGTATTGGATAAATTGTATGATATACAGTGTTGAGGCCTAAATGGCTATAGATACTTGCTAAGTAAGCAATGCAAAATCCAAACGTTAAGGAACCAAATGGAAGTGTGAAGAGTGTCTAAGCTTAAGCGATGTTAATCTTCCAGAAGAAAGTCATGCTGCTTAAATGCGCGAATATCATTAAAATTATTCCCAGAGATTGAAAAATATTCACGAATTATGGTTTGAGTGGTGAATGAGGACCAACGAAGTACTTGACATCTTCTCGCACCGAGATATTTCGTAAGAATGGAGAATTTTAACTTTATTATTGTAAAAGGCTACTTTGGGCTCAACAAGCACACACGGAAATTAAAAGGCAAATTTATATACAAGTATATTAGTCACAGAACGCATTTCATAATATAACTGATGAGATATCTTATCGAAGATCGAAACATGTGCCTCCATTGCTCTTCATGTCTATGTTGTTGCAATTGCTGATATCGATGTATAAAAGATAAGACTCTCAGATCTATTAATTAATTAAAAATTTTATTTTCCTTTGAATGCATTGTTTTTTTTTTTTTCGTGTTTGTAATAATTTGATATTATTTAAACTTTTCTTTTTTTAATTTTATTTTTCATACAACTATTTTTCTATAAAATTTTGTTAAGAATTTTACATATACGGTTTACATATTTCTTCACATTCCTCCAGCGATTTGAAGGACAATTGATGAGGATGTAGTATGTTAATCTCACACTCTTTTATAGTCATGCAATACTTTTTTGCTTTGTTGAATACATGGTATGGAATCTGATGAATGCCCAGACAAATGTGTTTTCCTATTACGGGTTTCGTTAAGCACTTCATTTCATTTACTTTTAAAGGTTTGAAAAAAAAAATGATTTAGTTAACAAATTAAGTTTATTTTTAATTTGTGTTAAATATTTCCACTTACAATGAACACCAACTAGGAAGTCAGACAAAAACCAAAGACGAATTATAAAACTTAGTTTCAGTTGCATTTTGAAGAAATAAATTCATAATAAATGCGATTGAAATTTCAAAACAATATAAATTAAAACAAATCCATATTTAATGGATTAAAAGCATTTAGATACACTTACGAACGGTGTGCAGCTAATTAAAGATACATTGGTAAACTGAAAAAATTGTCAACATAAGAATTTTGTTTAATTAGACACGCTTCAGCAAGTTTTTAGTCACAGTTTTTTGTTTTTAAAAATATTGCAGCAAATCAATATTCTTAAAATGTTGAAAGATATAAGAAGAATTAAACGAGTATTAACAACTATTTGGGGTCTACATTTTGAACAAACTTACTAACTTCAGTACTATATAAGAGGAAACTTTCCACCAAGATCCTAAATAGTATGACTGTTGCTCGAACTCACAAGCGCATCTTTCCATTTGCATATTGTTATAACATGCAAAATTTCCACAAAAGCACCTAACAAGAGCACGAATCTCACTCACTAAACTCGAACAATAAAATTGCATATAACATTTATTAATGATCACACTCTCCACGGCATATAGTCAAGTCAAAATCGCTATGAAATATCATTTATCAGTGAGGAAATTTGTAAAACTTGTTGCTGCCGCTGCTGGAGAAGGTTTTTCATGTCACGTGAGAACATGAACTTGTCCATTGTATGCACGCTACTGGCTACTGTATGTGAGCAAGGCAGCAGGAAACCTGAACCGCAGACGCAACGCTCAGATAGCTAAGAGCAGCTACAGCTACGTTTAAAATATTAACACCAAACAAAACTTAAATGGCATGCAAATATCATGAAAAGATATGACATGATTGTCTGAGTTTCTCGCTCCTTTGCGGTTCGCCTGGTAGCAACTGAAAGGAGCTGCAGTAAATTTCGGCCGAAGCACATATTGCACAGTCCAGAGTTCAACGCTTGAATTTGCTTTTGATTAATGGACTCGACTTTTAGCTACTTCCAGTCAACCGCTCACTAATGTGTAGCTACACATTAGTTTTAGTCAATAAAGCAACATTCGTACACAAACACACACACACACACACTAACTCGGATTGAGGTTTTCTATTAAAAAGCAGCTATCAATTTAGATAACTTTGAAGATAGCGCATGCTGAGCAGTAACCACAACGCTTTTACACTTTATTCCTCAGCTGGCCTTAGACGCGTTACAAGTGTCTATCGAACAAACACTTTACGACATGACATTTTCACACTTAGTTGCCGATGCTTTGAAGCTGTCCTTGCAACTAACTGTATTGAAGCTGTCTTTGCATCTCCAACTCAAACTATATGCAGCTGAAAGTGTTTATCCTTAGAACTACAGGCTTGCAGTCGCACGCCTGCATGTCTGTCTGTCTGTGTATGTCTAAGTTCGAAATTGGTTTAAGTGTTTGCCAAATTGGCAGCAAAATGGCTTTTTCAATTTATATTTTACGTTTATATTTGACTGACTTGGTTGCTACTCGAAGGACAACAGCAACTCCAGCAAGGATGAAGTTTGGCAGAGTAAGCCATAAAAAATACATTTTATTTTTTCACTGCGCGGCAACAAGTGCAGGCGACAATTGATTTCTTTTATTAAACAGCGCCGTGGAATTTCACATTTTCAGCAGCTATTTTAGCAACAACGCGTGCTCTGTACTGTACTAAACTCAACTTTGGCTACTTGTAATTACAAAGCCATAAATAAATACGAATAACCTGAGCCTGACTATGCCACACGCCCACTCGTTGTGTCTTTCACACGCTGCCGCCCGCTACGCCACCGCTTACCTTGCCACATGAACCTAACCATATGAAGGCAACTCCATTGAACTGCACTCCACTTGATTCAGTTGGGTACACACATATCATTTTATAGCCGCGATAATCATGGCTTACACCCATGCATCCGCTCGCTTGCTCAACGGAATATTCGCCTGCCTGCCTGCCTGCCTGCCGGCCTGGCAGCCTTCCTGAACGGACGCAACGCTTTCCTTGTGCTTAATCGTGATGCCTAAACAACACCCAAATTATACACCAGCGGGCGCTACGAAACGCATGTTAACATAAATTTTAACTCAATCCAGGTACGAGCACATATAAAGAGTAGCGTCATTGGCTTCAAGTCTGTTTCTTGGTTGCACAGATTCGACGTTCAACTTTAAACTAGGCACATGCAAGCTCACATTTAAAAAGGCATAAGTCATACATGGCTAATAAATTGATTTGCCAATGTGGATTAGTGTACGTTGCAATGGAAATACTATACGCAAGGTAGAACAAAAAAAAAAAAGAAGAAAAGAATTACTTGAGAATATAGTCGTACTGCCACAAACAGGGTCTCTGTTTTGAATTTGAAAAGGTTTATTAAAAGAAAATCAGTGTGAATAAGTCGTATTTGAATTTTTATTTTTATTTTACGCTTCTATAAATCAGCGACGGATAACACACATATTAACACATATTGCACTGTTGTGTGAAGCAATGGAAAACCAAATTTAATTTGACTTTCATTTGATTTGATTACTCGAAATAGCAGCAGTTCATGTGCAGCATCGATGTTTTGTAGAAACTCAAGCGATTTTAGAAGATCTAAAAAAAGGTAAAAAGTGGCATAACTAATGACTTGTTCGTTTTGCCTTAGTTCTGAAACTATATAGGGGGTGGGATATCGGCTTCTCCGATTTTTAACCAAACTGAACACGTTCAATTCTCCTGATCCTCTTAACATTTATACCAAATTTCATCTCTGTACCTTAAATGGATGCAAAGATATGACAAATTTTGATTTTCGCTTATATGGGGGGTGTGGCAACGCCCCCTACAATTTTCTCAAAACGTAGCCTATGTTCTTTTCCATAGTCCCATCTATCTCTATACCAAAATTCATACCAATTGGTTAAGCGGTTTAGCCGTAAGAGAGGAACATACATTCATACATCCATCCATACATCCATCCATACATCCATATATACATCCATCTATCCATCCATACAGCCATAAATCCATGCATCCATACATCCATACATCTATCCATACATCCATACATCCATACATCCATACATCCATTCATCCATACATCCATCCATACATCCATACATACATCCATACATACACCCATCCATACATCCATCCATACATCCATCCATCCATACATACATCCATTCATACATCAATCCATACATCCATCCATACGTCCATCTATCCATACATCCATTCATACATCCATCCATACATCCATCCATACATCCATACAGCCATAAATCCATGCATCCATACATCCCTACATCCATCCATACATCCATTCATCCATACATCCATCCATACATCCATACATACATCCATACATACACCCATCCATACATCCATCCATACATCCATCCATCCATACATCCAACCATCCATTCATACATCAATCCATACATCCATCCATACGTCCATTTATCCACACATCCATTCATACATCCATCCATACATCCATCCATACATCCATACAGCCATAAATCCATGCATCCATACATCCATACATTCATCCATACATCCATCCATACATCCATCCATACATCCATCCATACATCCATGCATACATCCATACATCCATCCATCTAATATTAGTAGGATTAACTTGAATTGCAGTAAGCAATGTCTCAAGACTTCATGCCGTACTACTTAAGATATTCAGGGGACATTAACTTCATATATACCTTCCCAAAAGCTGTATAGTGTTATTTTGGGAATCTAACTCACTGCTTTAGATTGATTTTTGCTGAAAACTATAGAACCGTTGTTTGACCTCCATCTAAGAAATAAGCTAAGCACGCAAGTGTTCAGTGGGCAAGATGCTTCGCCGCTGTGTGACCAACTCCAAACTCTGATCAGCAAAAATTGGCAAGAACATCCTAATAGCAATCCACTAGAAGCAGTTATATTTCTCCTACTGTGGAATCTGGTTCCCAAATATCTTCTCAAAAAACTCCGAAGTATATATAACTCCCTGTTTCTACAAGCCAATTCATATGCAAATTTTTAAATGTCTTACAAATTGGATCTACCCTAAGGTGAACACCATAGAATTGTTTTGTGGTGATCCCACAAAAGACCGAACTATAACTCTTCACGCTGAGTTACAGACTTTTAAAAAGTAGCCAAAAACTTGCTTAAATTCTGCACTCAAAACACTGCTATAGGAGAAACTCTGAGGAAAAAATTAAAAAGGCAAGAGACGCGTTCTACAACTGCAGTCAAGCAGTCGGCGACACTAATTATTGTGTGGTAGAAACTCGAAGAAACATATCAATCTAGATCGACAGTCAGGCTTGCCTTATGACTCTATCTTCGCACACCAAGTAAAGTTAAAACATCTGGATCTTTAATGTTGTTAAGTTCAGAAAAATTAAGAAAATTGCACAGGAAAATTGGAATCTTCGCGTTTGTAAAATTTGTTTAACAGCTACATCTGTGAGCAGCTATCGATCAAAATATTCATTTATTAGTTCATTCGATCTGAACGTTTATCCAGTTTCGACTTTGTTGAGTGAATTTTTTTGTTATGATGCAAGGAAGGAGAAAGCGTGCTGGAATGATGAATGTAAAGGGAAGAGAGTAATGTAGATTAACTGAAGACGGTGCTGAAAGTGATTTTTGTGATGGGGCGAAGATTGGGTGAATAGGACCATGTCGAGCAATCTGCTTAACTGAACCCATCAGACCGATACTGTAAGAAGCCTAACTTTACATTTCGATAAATAAACTCATTTTACATTATCTTTAATAAAAATTTCACACATAATTCCAGATCATAATTAGTTAAAAAAAAGGATATTTGAAGTTAAAAAATGGAAGAAGTCTGTACAAAAGATATACCACCCACTCAAATATACTTGTATATCATCGATAGCAAGTAGCTGATTGCTCTGCAAAGATGAGTCTCAGAATTTACTAAAACAAGTTAAAGCACCCTGTCTATGGCGAATTTTCAATCTCATTTTCTCAAATACTTTTCTTTTTTGCCGATCTATTTTAAAGAAAAACTATACACGAAAAGTTGTGATTTTTCCATGTCCAGACGCTAAACGTTAAAGACATATAAAATGCCAGTGCAAGACTATTATTTGCTGGACACGAGAATATATTGATTGCATCGCCAGTGTACGCCAACAACAAAACACAGGCAACAATTGCCATTAACAAATACAACAACTACTTATAAGTAGGTATATTGTATACTACAAGGAAATTCACATGGAAATTTTTAGCTGCCAAAACTTGTTGGGTGGATGTTGGCTGAAGTTGTTTACAGGAAGAAACCAGTTGGTTAAGCGAACAGGTGATAGTGGAGACTGGACCGGAAAGAAGAAAGAGGCAAACATACCAGGAGACTATGTTGAGCTGAACTGCAAAGTTAAGTTCGCTTGTGACGCGGCACTCGATGCTTCGTGTAGTGCAGCATTTAGCGTCTTGATCGGTTTATCACCGATTAATTAGAGTTTGATAAATACGCGCACGCCGTGAGTAAATAAATCATCGCTTGAAACTGAATGCAAGTCGAAGCGTATAAAACTCAAAAAGAAAAAAATAGAAGGTAAAACATTTACTTTAGTTGAAACGAAGCTTTAATACTCTTCACGCAAACATTTTTTAAAGTAGGCGCCGGTTAGCTTTAATATAAAATTTTATTTACAAGTATCACAAAGTCAGCATTTGGGTCTGTATGGAGACTAGCACAACAACTGGCTTATATTGTGTAGCCTCTGTACATAAGAAACTATAAAGAAAACTTTTTCATTAAAAAAATCAATAGGTGGCCGTTGGTTTTGCTTAGAGGCTATTTATAATAATTTAATATAAACTGACCTATCTTGACTACCGAATATGCTGTATGAGTACTTCATACAATCGCTGACGCCATTTGCTGCATGTTACAAACTTTGTAACGAAATTAATATACTCTTAAAGTCACTTGTATGTGTAAAAACAATCATATGTATACAGCGAATAAATGCAATTTTGTAGATCTTTCCTTCTTGGCATCTGGAAGTGTGTCGGCCAGTATTTATTTTCACTTTGTAATATTTTCATTTTTCTTATTTTTATTAATTTTGTTGCCAAATAGAAAATAAAAAAAAAATACCTACATTATTTATAATTTATTTTTTTGATTTTTTGTTACGTTTTTACATCAAAACCTCGGTCGCCTTCAAATGTCTGCACCACTTAACCCTTACTCGGCGGCTCTTGCAGCAAAAAGCGACGCTGTCTGCTGCTGTAAAAATAGTCGAAAAAATATACAAAAATAAAAAATTTTGCATATCTAAAAGAAATACGCGTGCATTACATTTCTTTTTCTGATTTTATTGTTTGCAGCTGTCTTTGTTTTTGACGTTTTGTGTCAAAATCTTTTCGTTCTTTTTCGGCGGCGTTGAAAAATCTGTTGAATGGCAAAGTGCAAAAATACCTTTGAACATTTATGCACATTAATTATAGAAACTGCTGAATCCTTTGAGGAAAGTCGAAAGGATGAAAGCAGCATTCAAAGACAGAAATAAAGGACAACAGCGTATGCTCGATGTTTGCATCATACGAAGCGCAGCTAATTTCGTGCTTGATATGCTTTTTTCCTTGGTTTTTGATTTGAAATTATTTTATGGCCGTTGCACATTTTGAATGTAGAATTGAGATTTTTGTTGTTCAATTTTTACACTTCAACGTGGTTTGTTTTCGTACCTTTTGGGTGTAACGAATTTCAGAGCGTAGGGTTGAGTACGGATCTGAAAAAGAAAGAAGTGTAAGTGAAATTGTGATGTGTAGGCATGGGTAAATACGAAAAAGAAAAATTAATATCACATTGAATTAGGGCAATAAGGAGGCAAAATTGAATTGTTTCTAGTAAATGTGCTTTAAAATAGATACAAAATATTAGTGAACATGTTTTCGATAAATGATTTGATATGTGATATGATATATTCGTGTCTGAACTCATTATGGCGTATGATATATATCACAGTGACGAAATTATGGCATTTAATTACATAGGTTTTATTGTTAGGCCGGAGTCATTTCCAATATAAAATTTTACGTACAATTTGAATCCGAACTCAGAAATCACACATTACGTCTGCAACATCCTTCAAACTCTTTCAATTCATCAAGTTATCTTTAAATGGCCATAAGTTCTGCAAGTAAACTCATTTTGACAAATAGCAGCTTGTATCTAGCCCCAAAAATAGCTAAAATATTCATATTTGGAGCACATGATGGACCCAATTAGATTGCTATTCTACAAAACATTTGCTTCAAAAATGAACCTCAACTACACAACAACAATCAAAACATCATAATTTACAGATTTGTGTTATTGATTGCATTATTAAAAATGTGATTTTTTACTAAAAACAGATACTTTATGTGTACTTGGCAGGAAGTGGTCATCACCCAATTACTTAAATATTTAATCATGAAGCAAACTGGAACTGAATCTTATGATTTGCTGGTAGAATTATAAAATGAAAATGCTTTTCACTAGTTTAAATGTTTTAGCTAGTTTAGAAACATTTAAAAGGTTGATTATATTTTAAAGATGAAGAATTGAAGACACTTATTGGAGCGAAAGTCCTGCGGAGAATCTTCCTCTCAATGATTTCCAACGCTGCTTCAACTGACTCAATCAAGGTTCATGCCTCTGTGCCATACAATAGGATCGGAAGTATTAGCGTCTTATAGATCTTGATTTTTGTCTTTCGAGAGAGTGCTTTACATCTCATTTGCTTGCTCAGCCCAAAAAAGCATCTGTTTACAAGCGTGATTCTTTGTCTGATCTTCAGGCTGATGTTGTTGTTGCTGATTATCACAAACAACAACACTGAAGTTGAAATTCTCCATCGTCAATGACCGTCCGTCGGAGTGTGAGAAGACACTAAGTACTGTCAGACAGGGCATCGAATAACTTCGATCGTATCGGCGTATCAAAAGCGGCTTTATAATCGACAAATAGCTGTTTGTCCTTGTTAAACTCATGGGTCTTTTCCAAGATTTGGTGTATTGTGAATATTTGGTTACTGGACGACTTTTTGATCTGAAGCCACACTGATTTAGTCCTATTAGTGAATCCGTATATGGCTTCAGCCTATTACACAATACGCGAGACAGATGGAAAGAAGACATTTTCCGCGGTAGTTGGCGCAAACAGCGGGGTCCCGATTCTTAATGGTAGGACAGAGAACACTGAGATACCAGTCATTGGGTAAGCGTGTCCGATGAAAAAGTTGGTGCATACTCTTAACCAACTCTTTGCCGCCGGTCTTAAATAACTCAGCTGACAGCCCATCAGAGCCTGCCGCTTTTTTATTTTTTTCAGCTTTTTAATAATTGAATTGACCTCGTTATTGTCCCGTGGCTCTACAATAGTGCCATCATTAACTGGTGGTTCCGGTGTCATTTCTCTATCGGCGGAATTGTGCGCTTCATCACCTCCGAGTAGGTTGGAGAAATGACTCCTCCATAATCTCAGTGAATCCTGTTCATCCGATACCAGATTTCCATTGTCAGAAAGTTACTCCGGTTACTCATGTAACATCTCAACATCCTCAAACTCCCGCCTTTCTTGCTCCTTTTTCTTGCGTCTGAAAAGGCGTTTCTACTCTCTCCGTTTCTCTTGATATCGCTCTCTAACAGCTCGCGTTGCTCCCGACTGCAGAGTTCGCTGATAGGAAGCGTTCTTCTCTGCAGTATCATTCCGACATTCCTCGTAGTACCAAGAATTCTTCACAGCTTTTGTATAACCAACGACATCCTTGGCAGCCCCATCCATGGAGCGGGTGATATGATTCCACATATGAAAAGGCTGCGGCGTTCCGACGACTAGCTTTCGTTGCATGTTGGAACGTGCGGCGTGCACTACGCTGAGCCTAGTGCGTACCTTGGCTGCGACAAGATAGTGGAACGAGTCAATGTTGGGATCACGTAACGTTCGCACGTCCAACACGCTCGATGCGTGCCCTCCGCCAATCGAAACATGATCGATTTGGTTGCGTGCTATTTGATGTGGACTCAGCCATGTAGTCTTGATAGTGATAGTTTAGCACCATAGTCACACCACGACAAAATATTAGATATTGAAGTTTGTATCTAACCAATTTTTTTTTAGAAATGTGATAGTCGTAAGCACAAGGTGTCAAGGCTATAAAAATTAGAATCAACGAAAGGGATGAGCCTTGTGAATTCCCAATTAAGAGAAGTAGAGATCTTATTTAGGCTAACAGAAATTTTAGGATTGGACTAAAGATTTGAAACAAAGTTAGTCTAGAATGGTGTGTAATCCGATCTTTCTAAGTAAGTAGAATATCAGATAATCTAGTGTCGCTAGAGAGTCATATATTGACTTACATCTCTTGAAGCCAGTTTGGCGACTATCATCAATAAGTTTGTTGTTAGTGACAATCCACCATAGTCGATTTGTTATTATTTTGTCCAGGAGTTTGGACAGGCAGTATTTTAAGAACGTCGGACGGTAAGAGTTTGGTTTCATAATGATGCTACTATACAATATTTTGGATTAACTAATATGTGTTTGACGGACGAATAAGATATTCGGTAATGCCGTTGAGTTTAAGAAGAGCTGAGTGGAATTCTAATATGTTTACTTGCCATTTTTGGAGTAAGATGTGAGTAGTAAAAAAACACATTTTCAGATCGAAATGCATGATTAAAATTGCTGTCATTTGATTGTGGACAAGGGTTCTTTTTTTTGTTGATGGCAGAGAGTGGTGGCATTAATTTCTGTAGATAATGTGTTCAGTGCAGTGCATTTGGCCGATTCGAGTTATAGTTGAATACTTTCTCAACCAAGTATTCAACTATAACTCAATGATTTAAGTGCATTTTCTCTGTTTATCGAGCAAATTTTTATAAAATTTTAGTTAGCCATATTAAAATGTAGTTCCTTAAGCCAATTAAGATGTGTTTTAAACAGTGTTTGCCCATGGCATAAAAAGTAAACTTATTGTTCAGCAGTGTTGAGACAACAACTGCCACACATAATTCATATGCGACACAGAGTCTGCCACGGCAATCTAAATGCCGATCAGGTATGAAACGAAACCAACAGCCAATATCATAAAACTAAGAAATATAAAACAGCCGAGAAACTAACTAAAAGTGCACAATCAGTTCATCGCAAGACACGTTCGATGTATTGTGCGATACATACTTCCAACATGCATTCAATTCGTCAATCAATAAGCCAGTCAGTCATTCACTCAATCACTCATTCATTCATTCATCGAACTAAGTATTCGAGCCATGGCGGGCAATAAGTCAAGCAGCCAAGTCGTTGCTGATAGAAATGACGACGACGAGTCAGTCTCAGCCAGAGAAACGACATAATTATAGCGTGTCTATGCAGTCTAATGCAAACAAACATGAGATTATGTTTAGTTTGCGTTCATATTGCCACATAAAAAAAAAAAAAAAAAAAATACAGAGACTGCCGAAATGGTTGCAGCAGCAGAAGATACTCAAACGTGATCTGACCGTACTGAGCGCAGCTTAGCTCGACGGTGGAGGCAGTTAAGGGTTTTCGGTATCGAGTAGCTGCAATGGTTAGTTAAAAATTAGGTTTTACGTGTTGCCACATAAAGTT
Organism: Leucophenga maculata; assembly: GCA_035044805.1. NCBI lineage: Eukaryota > Metazoa > Arthropoda > Insecta > Diptera > Drosophilidae > Leucophenga > Leucophenga maculata. The sequence continues at coordinate 579,232 of JAWNNP010001279.1, read as the reverse complement.
CAGCAGCCGCGCCAGCAAAATGCAGTATTGCGTTTCAGTTATGCGGATTTCTTAGCGATTTCTTAAATTTCAAAACTGCATTTCGCATCTCTCACGCTGCCGCGCGAAATTGTTTTGAACTCGGCGTTGAACTGCAGTCGCTTTCAAGACTTTCACGCCCTCACAAATCTAGCAAAGCACAAATCAAAAGTAGCTCATTCAGTCGATCGCTCGTTCGAAGATCAATCGATCATGGGCAGTTTTGCATTGATAACAAATCGATTGGCAACGCTTCAGCTTCTGCTTCTGCTTCTGCAACTGCAATTGATGATGCTTTGTGCTGAGTGGAACATGTGCTGTGCCAGATAATAATAATCGTAGTGCATGTAGTCGAACCAATGCCAATTCGAACTTCAATTGTTCTACTTTGGTAGCAGTGAAAATATTTCATGGGAATTACATACGTGCCATACACTGCTAATTTTAAGGAAGAGAAGAGTTTATATTGCTCCTGCTGCATTTTCATGATTGGTTTTCGCATTGATGATGACGATGATTGCTTGATATGCTTCATGTGATACGTGACTGTAGACTGTAGGTATCGAAACTGAGTGCGTGAAGAATTTAAATAGTTTATATATGAATTTAAATTTTAACAATAGATTAAATTTATTTTTATAGAAATTATAGAAACTACAAATTTTGAATATCCATTCGTCTGATGCATGCGCAGATAAGTGTAGTGTAGCAACTTCTACAACTTGAAACACTTTGTGTACTGCCTCTGCCTATAAATATATAAATTTGAATCACTTAAAAAGTGGCTACATTAAATTATTCGAAATATAATTTCCATGCACTTACTCAAAAATTATTTTCAATTGTTGTGCAAGCTGCCAGCAGCATATCTTTTGGTCTTATATCTTGTATAGGAACAAAAAGACACTTTTAACAAGCTAAACGCTTGACTTTTCACACGCAGAACACCCCATATAAAAATTGAGTACACACACCCAGCTCAACCATTACCGCAAATTACACACTTGACTGCAACAACTGCAAAAAGAAAAGCGAACGCAGTCAACGGGTCGGTGGAAAAGTTTTTTGCGAGTGCTTTACGCAAATTTCGCATTTTTACAAGTGGAAAAACGTCAACAGCAACAACAACAACACCAATAAGCGGAATACAATTGTCACGTGTCAAGCGATAAGGGCTGTGTGGTGGGTGTTCTGGAAAATTTTTCGCACAGCCACAGCTGAAGGAGCAAGTGCAGGACTCGGAACGAAGGGCGTGCAGCATGCGTGTTTCAAGTGCTCTCGCATGTCAATTTTGCCAATTTGCGAATTTTCTCCGTTGCCTGGATTTCCTTTTTTGCTTTGGGTTATTAGGTTAGATTTACGCATTATTTATGTCTGTTGCTGTCTGTGGCCGAGTTGTACATTTTCTGGAGCGCGATTTAAATAAATAAATGCCATAAATGACAGCTTTGATATTTATATACATCAATGCGTGACAGTCGATAATGATTTGATTGCTTGGAAAATTCTTTGGTGGATGGTTCATTTTGGTTGGTACTAATGAAGTGTGGAAGTACTTGCTATTTTCGTGTAAGATGTCGACTCTAATTCGGCTAATTTGCGAATTTTCAGCTAAACCGTGTTGAAATAAATTTGAAATTTTTAAAGTCTCTTCATTTTTTTATTTATTAAAAAAGAGATCGGTTAAATATTTCTTTTTTAATACAGCAGAACCGGCACAATGGAAATTGCGATAATTTATATAACGACTCACCATCTTCTTACTCCATAGCTGATGAAATATTGGAGAAGAAGAAACTGCTTAGCAGAGAACACCATGTAAGGTAAGCACATTTTATTATGAAAATAGGATATTTTAGGATATCAAAAAGCTGAAAAATAACAAAGCGGTAGGCTCAGAAGGGCTGCAAGCTGAGTTATTTAAGACTGGCGGCGAAGAGTTTGTTAGGAGTCCGATGAACGCATACCCAATCACTGGAATCTCAGTGTTCTCTGTCCTATCTTTAAGAAAGGAGACCCCGTTGTTTGCGCCAACTACCGCGGAATAAGTCTTCTTTCCATCTGTCTCGCGTATTGTGTAATAGGCTGAAGCCATATACGGATTCACTGATAGGACCATATCAGTGTGGCTTCAGACCAAAAAGGTCGACTAGTGACCAATTATTCAAATTACGTTGAATCTTGGAAAAGACTCGTAAGTTTAACAAAGACACACACCACCTATTTGACGACTATAAAACGGCATTCGACACGCCGATACGATCGAAGTTTTTCGACGCCCTGTCTGCACAAGGTATCCCGGCAAAGATTGTCCGTCTTTACATGACGACGCTATGTCGCAAGCAAAGCGTTGACAGGGTGACGAAAAACCTCTCCGACCCCTTAGATACCAAGAGAGGTTTCAGGCAGGGCGATGCCTTTTGTGCGATTTTTTCAATCTTCTGATGGAATACATCCTACGCTAGTGCCTGTACATACAAAATATGTCGGGCTCGATCTTCCAAAAGGAAGTGATGCTGCTCGCTTACGCCAATGACATCGATATTATCGGCACGCAGGAACGGCGAGTCAGCAAGGCGTTCTCAGAGATTGAAAAACAGTCTCGGCCTATGGGTCTAGCGGTGAATGAGGACAAGACGAAGTACTTGGAGTCTTCCCGCACCCCATCAACGCGTCTTGGACGGTCAGTGACGATGAAGAATTTTAACTTCAGTGTTGTAGAATATTTCGTCTATCTTGGATCCGAGATAACGAGCAACAACAACGTCAGCCTGGAGATCAAGCAAAGAATCACGCTTGCCAACAGATGCTTTTTTGGGCTGAGCAAGCAAATGAGAAGTAAAAAATAAGAAGTAAAAATAAAAAAAAGATCTATAAGACGCTGATACTCCCGGTCCTATATTATGGCGCAGAGGCATGAACCGTGATTGAGTCAGATGAAACAGAGTTGGAAGTCTTCGAGTGGAAGATTTTTCGTAGGATTTTCAGTCAAATTAGAGTCGGCGACGAGTTTAGGTGCCGTATCAACCGCTAGCTGTACGAGCTATTCGATGAGGTTGACATAGTCCAGCGCATAAAATTCCAGCGTCTGCACTGGGCTGGGCACCTCATTCGAATGGATGAAAGAGCTCCAGCACTCATGGTTTACATGGGGGGCCCAAACTCGATGGAATGACCAGCTATGGAGAGATCTCTCCGTACTTCGCATTCAAAACGACTGGCGCCAGCACGCACAAGACTATGAAGGCTGGCGCCCTTTTCTAGTAGACCGGTAGACGGTTGACGGCCATTTAAGTTAGTAAAATAAAGTGTTAAGATCTATGTATATTTATTCAGGAAATACCATGGCCAAATTCATTTATTTACCAATTGAAAATGTGAATTCTTAGCTTTTGCGCCAATAAAAGCAATAAGCATATTGATGTCTCATCAAATTCTTTAACAAGTAGATTAAAATGCTTTAATCATGTAACGCTCACATCTCACAGCAGAAAAAACACTTTTCCGACATCTTCAGAAACTCATAAACTCCGCAAAAATTTATTTACCTCAGTAGGCAAACTTCGAATTTGATAATTCATTTTCTAGGTTTAGCTCAGAAGCAACACAGTTCAAAAAGAAATTTTATATACTAAAATAATTTAGTACTTATATATCTTTTTTTTAATCGTGCATTTTTACCTTTTCGAGCATTAAGAAGCATAATTTTTGTGACGCTAACCATTTGCTGCAGATGTATGTTTTGAAAATTAACACTTCAACAAAAATAAAGCCATGCATGCATAAATTATGTTGCCAACACAACAGCCACCCCAGAGCAATCATTCGACCGCACAGTACCTTATGCCTTATACCTTAAAACACATCGCATTTGCGGTTTCACGCGAAAATTTTGAAGTACGTTAATGAGTTGCCAAAAAAAAAAAATGGAAAAAAAAATTAAATTGCAAAGTTATGCATTAATGAGCACAAAAAAAATAGAAAAATTATGTTAAACATTAAATGCACATGTCCTAATGATGAAATGAATTTTGCATATGTATGGCCATCCGAACCCTTGAGTCTGTATCAAGGGTTCGGATGGCGCATTTCTTGGTAAATGTTCCTCATAATATACATATTTCATATATTTTTATTTTTTTGCTGGTCGCGTGTCGTGTTCATGTGCTTTTTGTGTAATTGAATTGTTTTTCTTGACGTTTATTTAATTTATTTTCCCTTTTTTTTTCGCTTTCACATTTCAAGTTTTGTTCCATGAAATTGGCTTCAATTTTTACATTTGACTGAATTTAAGCGAATCAATGAAAATTGCATGAAATGAAACTAATTTGCAGAAATTCTACTGTTTTAACTCAATATAAATTACACAACTTGCAACAGAAATTCCTTATCGATTTATTGTTTTGCTTTGAGTGCTGCTACAAACTCAACAGCAAAGTCATCAGCAACAAATCTCCAAGGATACAAATTCCGATTGACTTGCAGAGTTCTGCAAATCTGTCAAGTTGCCGCACATTCTTACGGTTGACATGTTCGAATAAATACAAACAGCATAACACTGTCTAGGTCCTTGCGTAATTCATATCTCTTAGTTCGAGTATGAACTTCTGTTGCATAGGTTCTCTGTCGGCGTTGTTGTCTATTAAAAACTACTTTAAACTCAAACCACATAAAAATATTCAACAGAGCAAACTTTGTAGCTACGCATGAGGGTTTGTGCCGCAGCGACGCAATGTTTATATCGAATTTAAATGAAGAACCTCGAGTCTCTGATTTTTTTTTTTCAGTATACCGCGTAGACAAATTGCGAGGGAAATGAATTTGCAAAATAACTTGAAAGTTCATTCGCGTTTTTTTTTTTTTTTTGTTTAATTTTTTACAGTGTTTTATTTTTTACAAATACCCTTCAGACATAGTCTTGAAATGGTATTTGTAGTTCATGAGCAAACATGTGTAATGAGTTTAGAGATTTTTTAATGGAAAAATTTTGAAAAATTGTATTAAAAAAATAAAACTTTCAAATATAAAATTTTTTTACCTATACAATCCATGACCAGTTTAGATTTGATCACAGGCGAGCTTACTGGTCTAATAGCCGCCTGGCTATCGGAGAAGTTGGCAATGCTTTGGTTCTTGTACGCCCTATTTAAATTGAATTGAGCACATCTTTCTATCGCATATATTTCTGCATGAAAGATACTTGTAAAATCCCGATTGATTCGAAGTATTTAGTGCGTGGTCCGAAAACTACTGCGCCGCTTCCTTCATCTGTTAGGGAGCCAGCTAATTGCCCGTGGTTTGATGTTGTAGTTCAACGTTATGCTTTTCCATTCTTCTTTAGTGTTGAGCCCATCTTTAAATCTTCTGACGAAGTTGTTCATTATGCCTAGGTTGTCGCTAGGGTATTGCAGGAATGGGTGTACGTCTTTTATGTTGACATTTGTTTGATTCCTGATACAGATCTTCCTATCAATGTTAATTCTTCCTACCCTAGCATGGCGCTGTCAGCCTGTTGTTGGATATGAAGATGCAGCGGCATTCGATTTAATAGCACGTCTAATGCCACACTAGGACAGGTTCGCATTGCTGTTGTTATAGATATACAAGCTAACCTCTGAATTTTGTTCGGTTGTTTACTAGCTGTTGTCAATTTAGCCCTATCCGCCCAGACAATGGCTCCATATGTTATTATAGGTCTGAACATTGTGAGGTATATCCATTTCATTATTTTGGGGATATTCCCTCAATTTTTCCCGGCAATAACTCTGCAAGTCATCATTGCTATAGTGGCTTTCCTCATTGCATGTTCTAAGTGAGTCTTCCATGTGATACGTTTGTCAAATATTACTCCCAGGTATTTTATCTCCTTGGAGCATTCTATCAGCGTGCCATTCAGCCATATTGGCTTGAGTAACTTCATCTTATACTTTCTAGAGTTCCTTTCTCTTTTGTATTTTCAGCTGGGTTAATACTCAGCGCTACCTTAGAGCACCAAGATCTTGTGATATTAATGCCCATCCTAATTTGATCACATAGTTTGTCTTCTTGTTTCCCTGTTCTTTAATCCAGTAGTTGTACTATCTATCTGATAATAGAAACTTCTATACTTCTCTTGTTAAGTGACTTTGCAACTTCAGTGTGAGATGTGTTGTCAAAGGCACCTTCGATGTCCATAAAAGCACAAATGGCTGTTCCTTTGTCTTTTATGGCGTTACGAATTAAGGTGTCTAGCTGGTATAGGGCAGTTTCAATGGATCTGCCAGACCTATAAGCATGTTGATTTCTGTGAAGTGGTTCCTTGATCAGGTATGCGGTTCTGATGTGGTTATCCACTAGCTTTTCTAAGATCTTCAGCATGAATAAGGCAAGGCTTATTGGTCTGAAGGACTTAGGTGAGAAGGGGTCCTTTTGACCCCTCTTCGGGATAAACACCACCTTTGCTTTTCTCCAGCATATCGGTATATAGCCGAGTGCCAGGCTACTTCTAAACATTTTCTGCATTGGACCTATTAGAAGGTCTAGTCTCCTCTGTAGTAGTGCTGGGAAGACTTCGTCGACTTCAGCGGATTTAAAAGGTTTGAATGAGCCAATGGCCCATCTTAGCCTATCTCCCGTACAGATATTATTTGCTAATTTTCAGTTTGTTCTTCTGCTGTTACCTTGCTGCAAGTATTCTGGTTTTCTGTGTTTTCTTGCAGTATGAGGATACAGTTTTGGAAGTGAGTTTCGAGTAGATAGCGTGCATTCCTCCTAATCTTTCGTAAATGTTTCATCTGGCTTCTTCACACAGACTCCTTGAACTGTTTTAGTTTAGTTTTGGAGAGTGTTCTAAGTCATCTGTTTGCAGGATTAGTATCTGCAATACTCCAACTTTAACATTGCACTCTTTCTATAATCCAAAAGTTTGCTTCCTGGCTCTTAAACAACTATTATGTGAGATTAGATTAACATTGACGGATGATATTTCTCATTTTTTCGAAAGACAATAATTTGGAATCGCTAAATGGCTTTTGATGCAACTAGTATCTGCTACTTAAGATGTCCAGGATGATAAATTCAGCGTTTTCATCTTCAAAATGTCCTTAAAAGAGCTGAAACCACGCAGAAAGCAACCCTGTCGGAGTTAACAAATTTAGCGCCCATCATTACGAAATTAAAAGCATCTTAGCTTTGTATGTATCGTCCACTTTTTAGCGCTGTCTGCTGTCCGGAAGTGGGTATTGTAAATTCGGAAACAAAATCTATATGCGTTGTGCCAGGCTTATAAGTTGAATCAAAAGTAAGTAATTGTAATTTTGTTTCCTGATCTAGTAAGTCCATATAAACTGTCCAACAACACGCAGTATCCAAAAAGTGTATTAAAGCTTCGGTGCCAACAATCTAACTTTTAGCATGTTTTGCTTCATTTGGACGCTGAAATAAATTAAAATGAATTTACAAATTCCTTGGAGAGCAAAATCGACAGACATGCAGCGACTTTTTCTACATAAATGCTCCTTCTATGGCTGTATTCCTGCAGCACTGTTTCTATTTCGGCCTGTGTGTGTGTGTGTGTGTGTGTGTGTATGTGTAATTTGCTTTTAATGGGTATTCATTAGGTGTGCGTGTAAATTTGGAAGTGAGGGATTGCAGATTTATGTAGAGACAACTCGGCGGAAGCAGTCGCTATGTCAATTAAATTAAATGCTGATTTCGTTGGTTTCAATTCCAGTAACTTTTTTTTTTATTCCAATTCCGCTCATTTTGCTACACTCGGGTGTGATGAGGAAGTTTTATTTAATTTCGATTTTTTTTTTTCTATTTGTTCGCAGATTTTTTTCTGTGTGGAGTCTAGCCACCCCAAGCAACAATTACTGCATAGTCTTAACTTGAATGCTGTGTTTTTCATAGTCACGCAATGACAAAACTTATTTCAGACAAAAACAGCGAAGAATAAAATCTGTGAAAATCGAATTTAATTACAATTTCACATGCAGATGCAAAGTTGTTGTCTGCTTTTAGGCGCTGTAGCTAATGCTTGTCAGCGATTTTTTGCAATAAAATCGTTCAAAATACACGACTCATGCAATGTGTATTGATTTTTTATGCTTATTTATGCAGTACATATACCAATATACTCGTAACTTAGGTGTGCACAAAACTTCTCTACACATCATCATTACATACCTTCTATTGAAATATATTCTGTCCTCTGTATTTCTTCCTTACCACATAATAATAACAAAAATATTTTGAATTTCTCGCAAAACCATAAGCAAAGTAAAATAATTTCCTTTTACTGATTTATAACCATGTGCCGCTCCGTTGGCTATCCTGGCGGCATCTCTGCGCACCGTAAGGAATATTCTTGCAATGCTCGAGCCATATTCATCGTCGCATTGTCGTCATAATTTTTCCAAGTACCACTGCAATCTTTTTGTATGTGTTTTGCTTATGACCACAGAAAATATTGAAATAACTAAAAAGGATAATAATTGCGCACTAAAGGATGCAGCTATGAAAAGAAATAGTATAAAAACCGCAAAACTAAGCACTAAGATAATTCTATGGATTTTGCTGTGCCACAATTCTGAAATAGCACAAAAAAGGAACAGTTGCTCGACTCTCGACCCGGCCGGCATAAAGTGGTCAGCAGTGCTTGCGCTAAGAAAGAAGGTAGTCTATATAAGCACGCACAATATGTACTCGGAAAGTGAATAACTTATAAACCCAAGGAAAACAAATTGTAAACGAAGAAATTCCAAGTAGTAAGAAAGTCCTCAGCAAATTAAAAACTATACAAATTAAATGAAAATTTTCTGTAAAAATATTTTGCAAGCATCCTTTGTATGCTACAAGCTTTGTATTTCATATTTTCACCATCTCCAACCATCTCCGCCTCGTACTTTGAAATTTAATAAACGCTTTTTTAGTTGTTTATTGCTAAGTTCAAATAATATAAAATAAAAAATTACATATAACCTTTCGTCAACTGCAGAAAAATTTTGAAGTAGACAGTTTGCATAGATGAAAATTTCCACTGTCGACATTGCCAGGCCAAGCATTGTTCTAATGCGAAACAGTTCTACAAACTCCACAGCTGAAATACTTGCAGCATTCAGAAATACTTTTAGAGCAAAGAAAAAAAATTCAATTTAATCATTTCATTTGCTTGAACGCACCTTTTCTGCAGCTACGAATTCTCTACTTTTCAATGGCTCTACATATTTTTTTTTCTTTTTCGTCAAACAAAGGCAAATATTCTTAGTGCAAAAAGTCCTGCATATATATTTTGAATGCAGCAGCAGCACAGTTTTGACAGTCGAAAAAATATAATGTGCTTATTTTTCTCGACTTCTCGTCGCATGCAGTCCACAGCCAGAAGCCATGAAGACATTTACATCAGGCTGGCTGGGTGGCAGGCAAAAATTAGCAAAACTCAACTTCGACTCGATTCGTACTCAAAGACTTGAAGTATTTGCTTTGCGTTTTACCTTTTTCTCGCCTGCACTACGGCTGGCATATCCATTTTTTCTGGCTTCTTTAGGCGTCTGCAAATCTCAAATATCCACTGCAGCCTAGGCACCAAAGTCATCTTTGGTTTTATTGCTCTGTCTACTAAGGCGATTTAGCAAATTAAAAGGATTTTAATGCTCGCAATGTAAGCTTTTACTTATGTACGAGTACCTATACACGTATCATAATTTCATATGCCCCGACTGCTTCTTCAGTGTTTCGATTTGGTTTATTCTTATTTTACACTTAAAAATGGCAAAATTTTTCGAGACTTTGGAGTTTTTGGTTTGGTTCGCTACTTACGTCTAGGCTGCATCCAGTCTTCGTCTGTAATTTCCTCTTACGGTAGAACTGTGAATTATAGGCTTAAGTGAAATTTTCGGCAGTGGAATCTGTAGCAGTCTGAAGTATTAAGTTGACTGTTGAGTAGGTGTGCTCGGCAAATTTATGAGTTGCATTTGCAGGATATGAAATACTTTCTTAATTGTGCAATAAATCGAAAAAAAAAATGTATTTAGTTCGTAGCTGAAGAGATTTTTAAGTGTTTGTTCCTAATGTGAAATGAGTAAAGCCTTAAACGGATTATATGAACTTCTTTAAAATTACTTTTATGAGCGTAAATATTCATATTTCGAGTTGTGACAATTTAAATTTGGTGTTTTTTAGTACATATCAATATATGCAGCACATTTTTATGTGTGAGAACAATTGCATTTAATTAATGAAAATGATTTCATGTGATTTTCAACGTGAACTATAAAGTAAATAAAGTATCTATTGTGACCTTTTTCAGTGGCCCCATCATCTATGAACGAGTTTAATCACGGGCATCCTTTCATGAATGTTGCCCAAAATTAGTTATTGTACTAGAAAGCATTGATGATGTCGCCAGTTTCTTCACAAATACCGGACATATGTATAATCTATCTGAATGATATATGTACAAACATTTGTTTGCCAGAAAATTTCGGCATGGTACAACCTCCACCAAGACAATGTGAGCTCTTACACATCGACTTTTGCGCATTAAAAACATTGAACTCAGAATTTTCGAGATTTACTTGCATAAATGTTCTGTAACTTCCATCGTTGGTAAGGTCTGAGTGTAAAAACTTTTTGTTTATTTTATGAATGATCTGTTAAGCATTTCAGGACTCAGATGTGAGATATCCTACCTATTTGATTTTCTAAGATTTGAAAATTCGTCTTTAAACTGAAATTAATTCGTGCTTTTGGCGATGGTTGTTTCTTCGTGTCACCGCACTCTTACATCATGTGTGTGTCTGAGGGAATTACATACAGGGCTTCTTACAAATGAGAGCGTCAAAGCTGCTATTATGTCCAGGAGAACTATGCCTGTGAATGTATCGTACTCAAATTTGTATTTTAGATATTATTTGAACCCAAATAATGGATGGACAGTGCTGTACTCCTGGCGAAAACCGTACTGTTTTGTTATAAGTATGTTCTGATGACAAATTGAGAAATATTTTCCGAATGAGGAAGCTTTTGATGTTTGTTTCTAAACATATATGGTGAATGGAATGTAGAACACTCAATATTCTAGTTCTGAGGCTTTTTAGAATTTAAGAAATCTTTAATGAACTTACTTAGTAGTGAATCTCAGAAGACACTACAGCTGAATTGATCTCACTGATGGAGTTTTTGACTTGAAGTCACAAATTAGAATAACTAAGATCGTAGCAGATTGAATGAATCAGATCTTACTAACTTAAGTGGCCGTCTACCGGTCATGGCCGTGTCTAGGAAGCCGCGTTAGCCTCCATAGTCTAGTGCGTTGTTGTTGGAGAGATCTATCCATACCTGGTCAATCCATCAAGTGCCCAGTCGTCCTCTATTTCGGCGTCCACCAATCAAGTTTGTACCACCCCATGCTGGAGCTCTTTCATCCATTCAAATGAGGTGCCCAGCCCAGTGCAGCCGCTGGAATTTTATGCGCTGGACTATGTCAACGTCATCGAATAGCTCGTACAGCTCGCGGTTCATACGGGACCTAAACTCGCCGTCGCCGACTCTAATAGGACCAAAAATCCTGCGAAGAATCTTCCTCTCGAAGACTTCTAACGCTGTCTCATCCGACTCAATCATGGTCCATGCCTCTACGCCATACAATAGGACCGAGAGTATCAGGAGTTCTCATTTGCTTGCTCAGAGCCTGCCGCTTTGTTATTTTTTAGCTTTTTAATAACTGAATTGACCTCGTTATAGTCCGGTGGCTCTACAATAGTGCCATCATTAACTGGTAGTTCCGGTGTAATTTCTCGGCGGAATTGTGCACTTCATCGCCTCTGAGTAGGTTGAAGAAATGACCCCTCCTTTTTTTTACTATACACAACATAGTGTGAAATGAGATCTTTCAGGAAAAGCCTTATATAATTCCACTGCCCACTTACAGACTTTTGTATGAAGAACTTAACGATGTTCTGATGATACAATGCTGGTCAAACAAATAATATATAAAATGATAGAAACTTAATAAAATGCATACTTTAAGCCTTTTTTACGGTTATACTACTCGACATCAACTTATCTAAAGCGCGGGAGTGTAAGCAAAAAAGAGAAAGAGAGAGAGAGAGCAGTAAACGAAAAGTATAACCAAATTTTTGGCTCGCTTTCATTTCAATGCTGTGTTCCGTCGTTGCCTTCGACTTCCTTTTTCCGCACTTCAGTGTTTCAGTGCTTCTTTCTTTCTTTCTTATTGTTTATTTGCCTATAAGTATGCTACGGATACTATACAAATTTTTATACAATTTTGTTGTTCATTTGTTTTTAAAGACGAAACACCAAAACAACGACGAAAAAATTAAAACAAAACATAATATTTTTATTTCGCTATAGTCGTCGCTTCAGACATCATATGCTGCCAAAGGATACTCGACGCATTGCGGCTTACAGCGTATTGTGGTTGGGTGCCCGAAAGGAGGCAGCTGGATTTTTATTTAGCACAGCTTCAAAAACAACAGCAGGTAATGTAAGACGCCTCTTTGTATGCTAGAAACAGCACTTTTTCTTTCGTTTTTTCAACGCTTTGTTGTGTTAATTAAGCAAAAATGTTGATATTTGTAAGGACCAAGCGCGTTCCCTTTTGACGTCCGCAACTTTATATATACTCCTGCTCCTCCAACTCCTTCCCCGCAAGCATCAAGGCATTCCCTACTCGAGCATCCTGCATTAATGCCTTTTCATTGCACTTGTTTTAGTTTGCCAATGTACAAAGGATTTAGGATTTGTTTTTGAGGTTCGTGCTGAATGCACAGTTGAGTTTACATATTTCATAATTACAAAGGCGTTTTGATGTGGATTCTTATATTTTTCTTATTTATATCATTTTTTAAAGGCTTATAACCCCAATGAAATTCCCAAAATTGCATTATACGTTTCTTCATTGCTTTCAAGTACCCCCAAATTAGCTCTTTACTGCTGCTCAACACACATGGGAATGTACTTTTTTTTCTTTCCTGTGCGGATACAGTTGCATATACATGTTAGGCACATCCCTAACTTGAATACGCGTTGGGCATGCAGCTTCTTTACAATTGCCAAAAAATGCACGTAAACCACAAAAATGCAACATGCTCCCTAAGGACACTTGACTAACATGGTCACATTTTATTGCCTTTTTTTGAGACATTCATATATCCGGTGCGAAGTTTTTTTTTTTTTTTTTTTAAATTTGCTGCTGTGCTCCCTTTTAAATGTCGACATTTGAATTGTCATTGACATTCGCGTTTACTGCCAATTAATTAGGCGAAGTAAAGAGCAAGTCAAGTGCTTCAGGGGTCATAAAGATTTTTCTGAATTATTTCTTACAGGTATCATATTTTTCTATTAAAGCAGAGGTGGTTTCCTGAAATTAAGATCGCTAAGGTATGTTTCAAGCACAAATGTGTAGCTCTTCAAAATGCTCTCCAAAATGTTCTTCAAGAGAAATTATAAACTTTTCAATTACATACTACATATATAGATCTTAGCTATACACAAAATTTTATAAATCTGCATGGTTATACCGTGAGTATATTCTTGACTAACTATACCCAAAACAACAAAATGTTGTGTCTATGCATCTTTATTCAATAGATCTTACTTCTCCCGACCCCATTAATACGTATACCAAATTGCATCACCGTACCTCAGTTGAATGCAAATATATGAACAATTTTGTTTACCGTTTATATAAAGGGTTGGGCATCTTCCCTTCCGATTTTGACAAATCTTTAATAAATGTAGTCTATGTTACTCCTTATAATATTAGCTAAAAGACAGTGCCATCAAAATCGGTTCCGCCGTTTCGGAGATTAGCCAGATCAGAGAAATCATTTAAAATTTATGTTTTTCGTTTTAAAATTAAATTATTAAAATGAGTTATTTATCCCGGTAGCATAATACGAAAAAAAGCTAATGTACCTCACCTATATAAGCACACTATTGAAATGAAACTGCTTAATAAAATGGAATCAAGTTCATTACCAGAGATGTTTTGATATTTTGTATTACAAAGTGTTATAAGTTGCTTTTGATAACTAAAAATAGACACAAACATTCTTGTGTCTACCGTGTTTAAATAGCGTGTTTAGAGTCTATCGTTGCACCATAGCGTTTGTTGTCGGATCATTTGACATGGTCAACAAAAATTTTTCTTTAAGAAGCTGATGTAAATCTACATTGAAATGTCCTATGAGAATTAAAAGGATTTTTTCTAGGCCAAATTTAAGAATTTTTACTAATTCCAATGAATTTAAAAGAGTATAGAATTTTCTTTTTAATTTTCAGCTACAGCTGACAGTAACACAAAAGAAACGAAAGAACGGTACAGCAAATTATTTATTTACTACATACCTTTCTCTCTCTCTCTCTCGTCTCTCGCGATCTAACGCTCTCATCAGTTACAAGAGAGAAGATTTCCATGGATTTTAATTATTTCACCATGCTTAATTCACCATTGTAATTTCACTATGCACAAAACCCAATAGCAGCAACCACAACAATATCATCTCTCTCTTATGTATAAGCACTCATTGTCTATGCTTCAGACTCTCAGGGCAATGATTTTCCCTGAAGTTGAAAATGTACAAAACACACACTTCGCCCAGCTTTAAAAGATGTTTGGCTTGCAAAATGTTAAAATTTAGCCTTCGTAAAGAAGTTTTACTTCAAAAGTTTCAATCAATTACGTCGTTCATATCGAAAATTTTGATTCAAATTATGATTTCTGAAGTTTTTCCGAATTTTTCGACTTTTCTCTTGAGTCGTTCGAATCGTGAGATATAGTCCTGAGTCCATACCAAAGTGTTATACATTTTTTTTTGAGTTCATTAAAAATTTTTCATTTTTTAGAACTAGTTCTGCAATTTTACTTTCCCAAATTTCAACCAATCCAGCGGTTCTCAACGAAACAGCTATAGAACATTTGAACAAGCCAACACCTCAATTTAAGTTTTAGTATGTGAATATTTGTTAGTTTTGCTAAAAACACCAAACTCCGTCTACCTTACGTTAATACTTATAAAAAATTCCATTTTAATCCAGATTGGACCACTAGAAGTGGTAGCTCCCATACAAATTTGACCCACCTTTTAGATTTTTGTATGAGCAAAATTTGTTTGCTGTTGTTAATTCAGATTCAAATGCAGTTTTTGGTATATTTTGCGTCAACCTTAATAAAATATTCCATTGAGCTCTATATCGGATCACTAAAAGAGTTATGCTTCACTACAAAAAGTCAAGTCTATATAGACATGTCCGTCTGTCTGGCTATGAACAACAAGAACTTGGAGACAATAAAACAAGTTAGGATATTTTATGTCGCCTATTTCTTATTCAAACAAGTTGTGTTAAAAGTGCCAAGCCCTCTCTAAGTGGTAATACCCATAAAAACTGAGTTTTTAAATGAAAAATTGTTTTTTTCTTGTTATTTTAGCTAATGAATACTTTTGGAAATATTTGCGTTTCAAATATGAAGGCCGCATACCAAAAGTGCCTGTTACGTAATAAAAAATTAAAATTATTTATTAGTAACGAAATTATGGAACTAAGTTAATAGTACTGGCAATATCTCCAGAATAAACGCTTATTATTTATCAAAATTTAATTTAATAAAATTAATTCCAAATATTTTTTTTCATTTTGTTGCCAATGATTAAAAAATCTTAGCTTAACTATTTAAAATTAAGCATATGAAATAATAGTACACCGCATAGTTTAATTAATTTATATTCCACCCTCGTAAGCTATGCATTGCTGCATTTGACAAGATTTTCCTTGTTGCCTGTTCCATTGCAGCGCAACACTCGAATCTGCTCCTTTTACCACCTGCGGCTTTCTGTGATTACGATGAAAACATGAACATAAACTAAGCCAGTTCCACAAACAGCAGAACAGAACAACAACTTTCAATCGTTGCAATATGCAACTACACACTGCCCTCGAGTTTGCAACTGACATGCGCCTCCATCGAAGAACGTTCTTCACTTGCCACTTTCTTTCTTCTTCGGCTCAGCGCAGTTCGGCCACCTAAAGTAGCCTTGTTGCAATATTGCCATCAATGTTTTGTCGGCGCCTTGGAACTTGTTTATGACACATGATGCCGCTGATGCAAATTGCTGCCGCAAAATCTCGGTACGTAGCGCAGCGAGCTTAATTTAGATTAAACGACTTACTGCATAAAATTTATTGGCATAAAATTTAATTGAGGCGCCCGAAAGAAAAGTGCGCCGAAATCGTTGAATTTCAGCTAAACAAATACTTGTAGGTGGCCATGGCAGCGCATATGGAAAGCAGCTACGGCAGGTACTTTGAGTCTCGGCGGCGCCCAGAACGTGGCCGTTGATCACGACTCTATTAAGGCAGAAGTCATCTTGGTCGTCGTCAATGCTGCAATGAAACTTTCGAGGATGTTATTGGCTTCAAACAAATCGCTTCAATACTCATTTTGGGCTACACACACTCGTTCGATTACTCGACGACTAGCGACTTGCTTGCCGTACTCTGAACCCTAAATCGAATCGCGTCGTTGACATTGACGAGTGTCTGGCGATTAGCGTAATTTTAATAGGAAATCGTTCTTCGTTTGATCTCGAGCCGAACGTTAGCATTGATCGAGCAATGATTCATGAGCGCATATTGTTCGCAGCTATGACTGTGATAACTCAAATGTGGGCATACACGCACGGATCATGTTCGACGATTTACCGAACTACATGTGGCTATTCATGCAATACGCTGGGGATTGTGTTTCCCACTCGTCTAGTTGAGCAAATGAACCAACCTGCCAATGAGTAGGCGCCGGCGTCTGGTGCCTTATGCCATTTCTGATTCTACCACCTGTTGTGTCTAGTCGTTCTAGCTGTGTGCTGTATGCTGTGTGTGTTGTTGCGAAGGTGATCCCGGTGCAGCTTGTCAGGTCAGGTTCAGTCCAGTCGAGGATCGTGTTCGGTAATTTACTTAAGCGCTGCAATTGATTGTTGCTGTATATGTTTTCCTTGTTACTTGATTGAGTGTTGCTGTGTTAGTTTAATGTGTGATTATTAATTTTAATACAAATATTATTGGAATCATGCCGTATATATGTTTCTTTTGGACATTTTTTGAATTTTTATTTTAGTTTAAGTGTTGTTGGCTAGTTTTTAGCATATGCAAAAGCAATGGGTTTGTGCAAATGTATTCAACAGACGGTACATATATTCTATTCTATATATAAATTCTTTATCAGCAAGGAAAGCTGTGTAAATCTAACACCTATGTATGTTCGTTCATACATCTGTGTATAAGTCTTTTCAAGAGCAAAGAAAGATATAAAGAAACTAATATCTGCCTATATGTCTGTTTATTGTGGCACTCCGTCTTTGTATAAATTTGTAAGCTATCTGACAGATTTTAGTGATTGAAACTGAAGTTTGAATAACAAAAAGTACTCATTGCAACATGTTCCATTGCTCTCATACTAAAAATCTTTTTAATTACTGTTTATTATATATTTTCTGTAGGACGAACGCTTCACATATATGCATTCATATAAAGAATCCTATTAAGTTTGGTCAAAATCGGAGGGTTTTATGCCTCATAGAAACGATAAATAAAATTCGTCATATTTTTGCATTCATTTGAGGTACAGAGTCGAAATTTTTTATACATATTAATGGGATCGGAAGAAGTAAGATCACATCATAAGATTAGTCTATCAATCAATCAATCAGAGGAGGTAAAACACTGTTCCCAGCGTACTTCCAATTTATTAATTCAGAACCGATTCTTCGCAGTGAAAAAAAAACAATCTTCTCAAATATGTATTGACATTTTTTTGAAGTAAGGTCAAATCATAAGTTTGGTCTATCAATCAATCAATCAATCATTTAGAGGAGGTGACACACTGTTTCCAGAGTACTTCCAATTTATTAATTCAGAATAATCTCCTTAAATATGTACTGAAATTTTTTTGACACTTCACTAGGCTTCTTTATATAATTTGTAGAAAGTGCAATGGAAAGAAAATATGAAAGGTACAGGGTATAAAATATTTCAATAGATCGACTATTGCTCTTGTGTGGTTGGTTTAGTTTGGCTATATATAAAAATAAATATTATATCAATGGTACTATTTGTTATTTTTTTCTTATTTGTTCCCTTCACCAGATCATGCTATGTTTGATTATCTTCCGAGATACGATTGAAGTTTTCATTCGTTTTTGCATGATTTCGCTATCACATAAACAAAGCATTTTCAGAGTTGAAAAGAACCTCTACGAACTCTTTGATACCTAGAGACGTTTCATGCAGGGTGATGCGCTGTCGTGCGATCTTTTCAATTTGCTGATGGAATACATCGTACGCCAGTGCCCGTTCACACCGAATATTTCGAGCTCGATCTTCCAATTGGATGTAATGCTGCTTGCGTATGCGGGTGATATGGGTATCATCAGTACGCAAGAACGGTAAGTGAGCAGGGTGTTCTCGGTGATTGATTGAAGCACTTGGTGTCTTCTCGCACGCAGTCATCCTGCCTTGGACGGTCAGTGACTATGCAGATTTTAAACTTTAAGGTTGTAGACAGCTTCGTCTAACTTAGATCCAAAATGAACAGCAACAACAACGTCAACCTGGAGATCAGGTGAAGTAGCACACATGCAAATAAATGGTACTTTGAGCTGAGCCTGCACATTAGAAGTAAAGCCCTCTCTCGAAAAATAAAAATCAAGATCTACAAGAAGCTGATTGAGTTAGACGAAACTGCCTTCGAAGTCTTTAAAAGAAAGATTTTCCGCAAGATTTTTGGTCCGATTAGTGTCGGCGAGGAGCTTTTCGATGAGGTTGACATAGTCCACCGCAGAAAAATCCAGCAGCGACGATGATTTTAATCAAAGTTTAGCGATTTCGAAATAAACTTCGTTGCCACACATTACATGCCCACAACCTTCCCAAAAGCTGCATGGCAAGATTCAACCGAAATGCCGACATCCTCTGCAACTTTTTCTAATAGTGATTGGACGATAACCCATAACAATTTTCTTAAATGTTTTCATCGTTTGTTGATGTGTTGGGGAGTTCAGCTCGTGCATTTAATTTTCCTCAAACTAGACACATCAAATGGCACAATCAACATAAGCAATATGCGGCTGACAGACGCTCTTTTAAGCGATTGATATGTGTGATCGCTTTGCATGATGTGGCCACACAGCGAACGACATCGCTTAAATTGTTTAGTTGTAAAAATACCTTAATGTATTGAAGTTCTTCGTAATCTTTGCGATAGTAGTTTTAACTATACAGTTGAATAAAAGTATTTCAGTAATGTAAGTTAGGTGTATACTCCAGAAGTCCAGCAAGAGTATGGCGAGTTCCATCATTTACGAGTATATAAAATCCTCCCAAAATTATTTTGAAAATATATGCGCAAGACGGTCGAATCGTTTGACTTAGTACTGAATAATATTAAAAAATCAAGCCGAAATTAAACTTTCCGCACGTATTTTTTTCATTGTATGCTCTTCGTCGCTCAGCCAGCGATGCACTAAAAATTTCAGCATATTCTGGCGATGAGCGATATCGCAGAGTCGCTCACTAAAAAAGCTCATCGCTCAATAGCTGGGTGAGCACAACAATATAGATTTATAGGCTTAAAAGTTAACGTCGCTCGATAGAGCGTCGCTCAGCCGCTTATCGCTCAGTGCGTGGACGAATCACCGTTTTTAACAAACCTCGTATGTGGATAACGAGTAGAACCTTCACTTTTTACTGCTGTTAAGCGTATAAAATATTTCTAATCAATTCAGCTGGACCACCAGAACGTATTGCATGCATGTGCCTAATACATAATCATGCACAGACAGCATGTATGGCCTACTATAAATTTTAGCCAAATAATCACGTTTTCCAACTGGCGCCTTACAACAAATTATCGATGAAATTTTCCGCCTCAACAAAGACCACAGACAACGCATGAATACAAACAATTTTGCAGCCAATTTTCACATGCGAATTATGGATTGTGTCGAACGAGCAGGAGGACGACTAACAGCAGAGGAGAAAGGCCAAACAGTAGATATGGATTTTGAGTGATTGATAGCATGTTATGAGTTAACATGCTATTATTAACTTGTAAGATGCTACCACAATAAAACCAATAGGCAACAACGAACCAAAATCAATAGCAACATGCAATATGCAGGCAGTCAGTCAAAGTTTGACTCACGATTTTTCTTTTGGAGCTTTGTAAGTTTTTTCTTTTTTGGCATATTTGCCAAAAGTGGAAAATTGTTGCGCAAGAGAAATTGATTTCACATGATTTACGTGCAATCGAAAGAGTTTGAAATAGGAGAGTTAAAAAAAAAAAGAAGAAACTTTGCTGAATATAATTTCTAATGTCATGTCGTGTGGTGGTCAGCATACTCAACTCACTCAGTCGATCGCTCACTCGACGTTCGAAATCAATTGGATACATGCTGTGTGCAAAACAAATAATCACATACCTCTAAGTGAAAGACGTTGTAGACTACTATTCCTTCAACAATTTTAGGTCAATAGATGGCGCTAGCACGCAGCGGACCGACTACAAGTGGTCCCAGCTAGTTGTGTAGCCCATTAACATAATTTATGCGCTCGCTGACTGTTTTGAACTTTTCCAAATAACTTCAGGGAGCTCAAATATTCGACGTAAAATTCCGATGCACTTCCGGACATCTCTTACGATATGTCAAAGTCACGTGCCAACTATTACCGCGCTTGTTGGCAGCATGGCCAACAGCAGAGAAATACAAAATTAAAATAAACTATAAATAAATAAAATATTTAAAATCAAGCCAATAAAAATACAATATGCAAACGCTGTTAAATTTATTCACACCAAAGTCAATGTCAATCGCTCAAACACAATAAAAATAAATAAAATAAATAAAAGCAAAAATGGAGACTTGCATAATATTTCGATACAATAGCGAAACTATTAACAGTTATTCACAGTTATCGAGATATCAAGTTTAAATTAATCGAAAATAGCAGAAACTTTTAAAAATATTTTAATATATTTAATAAAGAAAAACGCGTAAAATTAAAAATATTTTTTTTTTTTGGATTTATTTTTAAAAATATTCTGATTTTTTACTAACAATGTCTAAAGATAGCTCTCAAGGCTAAAATGGAAATAGTTGCTTAGAAAATTATAAAATATAAATTTTAAATATGGACCAGTTTTTGACCAAATTCCAAAAGCCATACAGAGTTGCTACATCATATCGAGATTTTAATGTATTCTCACCTAAATGTGTGAAACATTTCGATTTAAATCAAGACTGCAGAAGATAGTTGATGATTGGGCAGTTGTATTATTTTCTGGTGGAAATGCGCTCAATAAGCAGAGTTATTTTTTGGGAAATTATCCCCTAAGAGTGTAAAAGGAGTTTCGAAAAATTTATGAAGCAATTTTGTTTTCATCCGAAAGTATTCAAACTCGGTTTATACACACGCAACAAACTATTAAATACTTAACTCGGTGTTTTTCAAAAGTTTTATCCACCCAAAAGCGGAAAACGGGGTCAAAGATTATATGGCTATCCCCAAACTCGTTCCTATAATCTATACAAAAAGTACTTAAAAAAATTTACGCAGTCCGCACGAAAACGATGGTCAAATTTAATAAAAGGAAAAATTTACTTTAAACTTCAAACTCTTTTGTGAACATGATCCCGGAACCCAAAATTACCATGATTTTTAGGGGGTTCAACATTTTTTATTTTCTAGTTTTTTTTAGGCCCTGTACCGAAGGTACAAGAGCCTATTGGGTTTGTGCAAAAGTATGTAACAGGTAGAAATAATGGTCGGAGACCCCCCCAAGTTACCCCCATTATGGTCAGGAGTGATAGAGCAGTCGATATAGACATGTCCGTCAGTTCGTTCGTCCGTCTGTCCGTCTGTATGAACGAATGGATCTCGGAAACGGTAATAGATCGAGACTTCGTGTTTTTTGCATTCGACTAGGACTGCTCCGGAATTTTACAAGTTTATTTTAAACTGAACTGGTACAGGGCCTCTTACAGTCGGTTACGCCCGACTGAAATTTCCTTACTTGTTTTTTATTTAACCTATTTAAGAGCCATATATGCAAGCCCAAAATTAATGATTTTGTGAAAATGTGAGATAAAGACCCCAAAACTCTTTCTCCTTTTTTCTATTTTTGAAATCGGAGTGGTTTCTATTGTAGGAGCAATGCTTGTAGACTAATGCCGGAACCTTCAAAGTGATGAGCCCAATAGTTCCTATAAAGGTCATCTCAAAATTTTGACAAAAAAAAGAACACACTCGAATTGAAAAAAATTTCTCAGACTTATACCACATCTCACCTTTGCCGGTTGCATCAATTTCGGTTGGACCAAACAAAAATTTTTTGGATCTTTTTTTTTTTTTGATTTCAAGTTTTAATTTACGACCTTGTGGAACTCTCTAGTCAAGTTAAAGATAACTAAATCTCGATAATCCTCAAAAACATGATTTTTGAACTCTTTGGTCCGTGATATAGAAATATCATATATAAGATTTATAGAAATGTAATATAGCGAAGCAAGTATTGGAGATCCAACAAATTTAAATATTCGTGATGTACACAACGAGACACGTCTATATATTCATGAACATACAACTGTATATCTGCGCGAAAGTTAGGTTCTCTGAGCAGACTATATGTAGACTAAGAAAGCGCTTAGCTGCTTTAAGATTGATAAGTGTTACTCTTATAAATAAGACATTATCTGAACACAATTAATTGTACTCCAAAGCATTAACCTATTTCTATGAATAAACTTCACTCTACACACTCTACAATGAACAATCGACACCAAATCTTATTTAAATATTCGCAGTTGTATCAGATAAGCGCTTATTCTCATAATAAATATTCATAGATGACAATACTGAAAGGTCTGAAAGTCACTTTAAATAATCACGTATCAATCTTTGTGAAACCAATAAATCTTCTGAAATGGTTTGTAAACATAGAATTAGGACAAGAAAAAAAAACAAAAATAAAAAATATTCAATAAAATATGACAACAAAATTTGAAGAAAGAAATAAAAACAGAAAAGAAAATAAAGATATCAACAAGACAACACACACTTGATAAGCCGTACAAAGATTGCCGCAGAGTAGCACGTTTAACTCAATACTCGACTTGATATGCCACTTCAACAAGAAATGAGTCCAAACCTGCCGAAAGTGTGATATTTAATTAAAATCTACAGTCTGAAGCGAGTAAAACGAGCCTAAAACAAGCATGACAAGCCGAAAAAAGTGAGAGTCGCCCGCGGTATGTATTATCAAAAAATGGGTGAAATAAACTATGAAGCATATGAAGAGCAATTCGAGGGTTGTCGCAAGAGTTCTTGGCTTGGTATTGTAGAAAAAAAGTAATATTTTATGGCATTTTGTTTGATGTATTCTACTTCGTATTCGGGGAACATCATATTAAAAGATTGATTGTCTTATTCACTAACAGATGTGTTGCTCATTTCGATTCGGTTTGAGCTATGAATTGCAAAATGTTTATTGTGTTCTCAATTACTAGCGATTTCAAATCATTTTCATTCCGTTTCGATAAGAAATCTTAATCAGCGAGAAACATGAAAATAAAATAAAATTTAATATAAATTGAACGATGCTTACTGGGTATGCTGAGGCATATTATTGCAGGCTCAGAGCAAGGTAACTACTTAATTAAATGTTCCAGTAAATATACAAAATAAATCGAAATTTTCACAATTTATCGGTCTACTCTTAAGCTAAATACTTGCTTATATTTATCACCGACTTATTGAACTTCCCTCGTTTACGAAAATACTGGTTTTATGTTTGAGACGTCAATATCAAGCATAAAACTGTCACCGGCGGCAGCGATCGAAACGGTGACTGCTGTCCGCTTTGCTGTCTGCATATGCGTACCGTACGAGCGCCCCAAGCGCGCGCTTGAGAGCGACTCAGTGGCACAGCGTTGAGCGTTGGTTTGGGTTCCAACCTCGCACGCTACTGTTTGTCTGGTCAGTTGGAGTTCAGACATTAACACGTTCGGTATATTTAATCACTGCGCTGCCACTTCGCGATCGCGCATCCGACCTAGTAAGCCCAACCAGCGATCGCGTTCAACTCGTCTCGACTTGCGCAGAGTGATTGGCAGAAAAATAAAGCAATAAAAAGATACGCGTAAATTGAAGTTTTTAACACACTTTCTTGGCGTCTTGATTTGTTTTGCGAAAGCGAAAGTTATTTCTGTCTGTGGTGCGCCGCAGTGTATATGTGTGCTGATCTTTAGCTAATCAGTAGATTCAGAGTACAAATAACTCAAATAAAATCGAACCAAAAACAAAATTTCGTATAAATAAATAAATTACGTGTAAAGAAAAAGTGTATTGTACTGAAACAAGTGCTGCCCCTCTTAATACAACGAACGTTCGAAAACAAATTAAGCAACATGCCCGGCGCAAGCTCACATCCGCGCATCATTTTCTATCTGCTCTGCGCCGCCTCACTTTTGGCTGTCTCCAAAACGGATTCCGGCAGTGGTAGTAGCCCGAAGAATTCGTATTTTACATCATATTTTTATTATTTAGTTGTAAATTTTATTAATCCTTTTGCAATGCCGCTTTTCTATCGCTTTGTAAAAACGTGTCTAACAAAATGAACCGATTTTTCGATTTTGTACTTTTTTTTTTTGGTACCAGATATTCTAACTAAATACTCGAACTAGCTACTAATATGTTTGTGTAATTAATCTTAGTACGTAAGCCGTTGCTTCCGATTTGATTTTTGTAAATATGCTTTTCCAATTATGTTTAGACAAGTTTGTAAATATTTTAAGTGATTTGTAAATATTGACGAAGCATCATCGGCATTTTCGTACGCTTTGGTACGATTTGATATGTTCTAGTACCTGTCTAAGCTTTTGTGATATTTTTAATGAGGCACTGTGTTATTTTAGTTTTTAAATAAAATATTTTCAAATTTTACAACAAATTAACAAACATTTTTTTATTGGTTCGGGTTACTAAAAGTTTGGTTAAGATTTTTACAACGTAAAAATATTTCAATTT
Organism: Leucophenga maculata; assembly: GCA_035044805.1. Classification (NCBI taxonomy): domain Eukaryota; kingdom Metazoa; phylum Arthropoda; class Insecta; order Diptera; family Drosophilidae; genus Leucophenga; species Leucophenga maculata. The sequence goes on along the minus strand of JAWNNP010001279.1, from coordinate 554,134 downwards.
ATTATCAGCATTGTTGCATCTGAAAAATAAGGAAATTTTTTTTTAAAAATGGTTCAACTTAATTTTCATTTTTACTGGAAAATGCTCCAAATTGGTACAAAAAAGTGCGATTTACTTTGACTTCAGCTTAGTACTTCATAAAAATAAAATTCTGTTTTTAAATGAAGATCCTTGGAGATCTTACAAAGTATATACACGACCAATTCTAGTCATTCCTATCTGACTGTCTGTTAAATCAGACTCAAAGAAGCTACAAAGTTGTGATGAGTCCGTATGGGTTGTAACCCAAAACTAAGTGGAGCATTTTGAATAATAATTATATATTGTCTTATATAAATGGGGTCAATTTTCAAATTAAATAAAAGAAAATAATAATATTATTAACTTCTTTGGGGCCTAGCTTGGATAAACAAAGGCAGACAGACCAAAAAATAGTCAAGCAGATTGACAGACAATACTTAAAAAACAAATTTTTAGGTTTTCGTAATGTAAAAGTAAGAAAAAAAAATATATTTAGAGACCACAACTATTTTTCTATGTTTAGATAAGAGCGCTTAATTTGAATGGTTAATTTTAATTAATTAATTAATGTATCTAAGCTCTGGTGGTACACTGAATATCAGAAAAACCACTAAGAAAATTGCATTTTGTTCGGTTCGACGAAGTACTTTCGTAGCATTGTACAGTAGGCGTAAGACCAATCTGCTCCAATTTTTAAGTTATGAATCTCGCCATTTTTTTTTTATTTATTTAAACCTGATAAATGTATACCACCAACACTTTCGACCATTTTTGTTTTGATCTCGACATTCGTGCAGCTCTAAAACAATAATATTATTTGTTTTTGTTTTTTTTTTTTTTGTTTTATTATTTACTAACATTTTTTATTAAAAATAATTTAATATTATATGTGTTGGACAAAAAACAAGATGAAACATTAATTCACCTAAGCCGAAATCCAAAATTCAGAAAATTTTGAAGCAACCAGTAAGGCCTCACATAACTCATAGCGGGCATCCCACGCCAATTTATCCAAAAATGTTCATACATAAATTTAGAACAACCTACCATGGTTCGCACTTCGCCTTTTGGTTTGAATTTCTTTTTGTGCGCTTTATTCAGAACAATGGCTTTTGAACCAAATATTCGCAAATGAGCTATTGTAGGTTTCTTACCCTTTCATACCTCAAAAGTAGTCATCTCACACAATGATTTTGTCTCAAATCTACACAGCCGTATTGACAGCCTCTGCCCATAACATTTTCTTCATTCCTGAATGCACCAGCATACTTCTAGCCATTTCTACCAGAGTTCTGTTTGTCCGCTCTGCAACGCCGTTTTCTTGAGGTGTATGAGTAACAGTAAGTTGCCTCTTTATACTATTCACCTTCAATAATTCTTCGAATTAATTCTACGAATCTGGTAGCAGAGCAAGGTTTCGATCCTCGGACCTCTGGGCGCTACACCTTTTAATGGTCCGATCTGGACCTTAATGGAATATTTGATAAGGATTAATGTAAGGTAACTCAAATTTAATGTTTCTAACAAAACTAACAACATCAACAAAACTTTTTCAAACAAAAACTCAGAATGAGGCGTAGGTTTGCATGGTAAGTGCCAGTTATCTGAAGAGTGCATAAGAGAATCTAAATATGCAATTTCGAAGGTTCTATCTTTTATAGCATTCAAGATCTCGATTTTCAAATGAGCAACCAGACAGACGGACATCTCTACACGGACTCGACTTTTAATGCTAATCAAGAAAATATTTTTATATACTTTATCAGCCTTTGGATACATTTGTACAAAATTTTTTCTCTTTCCTTTTCCTTTTTTCTATATTTTCTCAGTGTACAATAGGCTTTCGCTCTATTTGGCAACTACCTTTAAAAGTAGTCGTAGTATACCGACTTGGGTAACCTGATAGAACGCCAACAACTAAGATTAGATCAAAACTATGGGACTAGATCTCATAGGCAAACACAGACACATCCCATTGTCGCACTAGGTCGACTAGTCTTGCTAAGTTTATCAAAAATATATATCCTGCCAAGCAATTATTGGTAGCTGCCTAACTACTATCTGCTGGTTAGGTAATTTGTTTTTCCCAAATTGGTTATACTGTCCACAACAATGATACCAATTTTTTGCGAGATCTGTTAAACAGTGTATTTAGAACAGCTGTTCAAGTCAGTCGACCTCAGCAGTGCTTGGCGATTTTTTAAATTGAGTGAAAATATTGGTCAACGTATTTTTTTGTGAACGAAATTTCCTGCGCAAATATTTTTTGAAAATGTTTCAAAAGTATTTTGATGAATCTGTTCAGTCACATACGAGAACTTACGAGCCATATTATAAACAAGTGAGAAAATCACAGTCGGGCGTAACCGACTGTAAGAGGCCCTGTACCAGTTCAGTTCGCCTAACAAACACATTAAATGTTTCCCGAGCTTATGACCAAACACATGACCACTTCTCACTGCGCGAATATGAATGAAAAGAAAAGGGGGGTCGTTCAAATTCAATTGCTTATAAAATCGTCATTTATTATCCGATTTTGATGAACTCTTCGGATTTTGGCTAAGAAGGACGATATCTCTATACTGGCATACTTACTTTTTTTTGTGCCGAAGAAATTTTTAGCCTTGGGGGTGATTTTATGGGGAAGGGGGGGGAGGGGCAAGTTTTTAAAATAAACCTGTGAAATTCCGGAGCAGTCCTAGTCGAATGCAAAAAACACGAAGTCTCTATCTATTACCGTTTCCGAGATCCTTTCGTTCATACGGACGGCCAGACGGAAAGACGGACAGACGGACATGGCTATATCGACTCCTCTATCACTCCTGACCATAATGGGGGTAACTTTGGGGGGTCTCCGACCATTATTTCTACCTGTTACATACATTTGCACAAACCCAATAGGCTCTTGTACCTTCGGTACAGGGCCTAAAAATGGGTGGAGATAAAAGGGACCCCATAAAGTATATATTTTCTTGATCAGCATCAAAAGCCGAGTCGATATAGACATGTCCGTCTGTCCGGCGTTCCGTATGAAAATCAAGATCTTGGTGACTTTAAGAGATAGAACCTTCAAATTTACATATTTTGATTTTCATATTTATTCTTCAGATCAGTAGTGTTCAATACATACGATAACCCCCCTCCCTAATTGGGAAATCGGCACTTACCATGGAAATTCACTAATTCTGAGTTTACGTATAAATAAAATTTATTTTTGCTTTTAGTTTGACCAAATTTGGGTCCAGATCGAACCACTAAAAGAGATAGACCCCATACAAATCTGTCCAACCTTTCAGAGTTTTTGTACGAAAAATTTTTTATTGTAAAAAAACCACTAGAGAGCAAAGCCCTCAGACAAATCATTATGAACAGCGCATCTCGAGCCCACTCGATTGCAGTAGACTTTCTTATATAATTTAGAGAAGATTACATTTGTTATTGTTGTAAAGCCACCAATTAGTACATATTTTAAAATCCATAAAAAATTTATTGTACAATATTATTATATTCTATTATAATATTATATTATTATATTATAAACATATGAATCAACCATCCATTTTTATAGCCAAATAGTTTTGATTTAATCTATTAGCTATAAATAGTTAGGATAGAAACATACTATTTACTAAATTAAAATTCGAAGGCCAAATTTTCAGTATTACGGCATTAATAGAACGTGTTCTGCTGTGATAAAACCAATGCCAAAGAGAAGTATACTGAGTTAAACTTGTTCTAAGCTGAAACCAATAAAGTTGTTACCTTAAACCTATTGAGATTCTGAGCTTTAGGCGTACGTTGCACGGTTAGGGTCACCAAAAGCAATAAACATAGAATTAAAAAGTCCAAAAACCTCGAACTACACACATTTGATTAATTTTCAATGATAATTAAATCTCTGTTTAAAAAAATTAAATACACCTAAAAAAAAAACCAAATATTTGTAGAAAAGGCCAAACCTTGCGTGGTAAACTAATAAAACTTCAAACCCTCAAGACTGAAACATTAATGAGAGAAGCACGTTCTTTGGACTCATAAACTTTTTTACAGTTCGAACGTACTTGAAATACAATTTGTACAAACGACTAATTTAATACAAAACTGAATTTTATTTAGCATGAACTTGAAAAATAGTTCTTAATTACCGAAGTATCTTGAAACAACGTCCGAAAAACCAGCATGCAAAACCAAAACAAACGAGCCAAGCAGTCAACGAGTCAAGCATATCAATAAGTTTGGCGCAAACCCTAGCCAAGCCAACACCAGCCAAAACACAAACTGAGATACATATCATGCATACGAGTATAAAGAGCGGCCAATATCGCAGTCAACAAGTCTTTAATGAGATGCTATCAACTTAAGCCGAGAGCTGCAGTGAACGCTGGCGTATTTCAAGTTTTTCCGGCATGAGAGCCGCATAAGAGACTCAGAGCTCTGTGTCCATGATCTTGACCATTAACGCAGAGAGCAAAGCAAATTTCATTGACATTATGTGCCTGAGATACATTCAATATTAAAATTTTGTACGTTCATCATCAACGTTGCTGAAATCGTTGGCTCGGCAGTAGTAGTAGTTGTTGTTGTTATTGTTGTTGCTTTTAAGCAAGGTTAACAATTAAAACGGTTCGGTTTGTTTGTGATACGTCAGTGGCCGGAAGGCGGAAGTATTTTGGTATTCGAATATGAAGATGAATTTGAAAATGAAGATGCTGAATATTAAGTTGCTTTGAATTTTTACTAGGAAGAGAACTTGAGCTACTAAACTAGTTAATATATGTGTATATAGAAACAGTTATACATTGCTAACGGAAATTTAAGAAGTCGCTATTCTTGACCAACTTTCTAGAACGTATAAGTCTTGCAACTATTTACAGACGATACAACTGCGCCATTAGAAGATATTGCCTATGAGGCAGCCAAACAATTGGGTTTGCTAAATCAACGTTTGAATCAACTCGCACATGAGGAGGAATCGCGACAGTTCTCTTTGCCGAATATTACTTTGAGTAATTTTGTGAATCGCATACCATGTAGCTGTGATACAGGCATCTGCAAGTGCTGTGCGGGTAAGAGTGACAAAAATCTTTCAAATATAAAGAAATTAATCTAAACTTCATAATGCTGTAGGTCTGCTTGCAGTCATTGGCATGAATAGCTGCACGGAAGTTGTCTATCGACCGGAGGAGTTCTCATTCGAGCTACGCATGCGTATGAATAATAATATCTGGTTTAAGCGTAAGATCTCCGGTAAAAATCCGCCACCATTCTGTTTCCGGCCACCACGTTTCAGTTTTGCACGCGCTTGCATACAGTTTCATGATATCTGGTTTGTCGGGCGCAACATGCACGTTTGTATGTATATGTCCGGTTCATTTCAGGGTTATGAACTGTTTGAACGGTAAGTGGGTTGAAAAAGGTATTCTTAGAAATTTGTGCCACATGTCTAACTGATCTTACAGCAACTTTGACTGCTTGCTGTTCGGCGAAAAAGGAGTTAAGATCGTGCCACCAGAACAGGGCTATCCAGTGAGACCGAATGATGTCGAAATAGATGAGGGTGATGATGAAATTGAAGAATATGATGAAAATGTTGTATGAAAAAGTGGTTGGTCGCACTAAACTCTGTACATGATCCTGTCAACGTAATACGGTTTGTATAAAAAAACAAGCTGCACCAAAGCGCAAAACATCAAACGTCACATATTTGTAGAGGATTTCACAACAATTTGCAGAACAGGATGGCAGTTTAAAAACTCAGTGAGAATCGCACAATTAGCAAAGAATTGAGATTAGCAATTCATTTAAAATATCAAAACGATTTTATTATTTATTCTATATTTAGGCGAAAAAATCTGGCGAAATTATAGAACACGGAGTTATTACTAAATTTTATAAAACTAAGCAACAAAATTAATCACCATTGAAGGCCCTGGTCATAAAACAAAAACTAAGAAAGATGCGACATAGTTTGCATAGAAACTATCTCTTCTAGTGTTCCCATTTAGAGACCTATATGGTATATTTTATAAGACAAACCAAATTTTACGTTTCCAGCTAAATTGTCCGCAACTGTAATTAAACAACTTTCAAACTGAATTTGCTCCAGCGAAGCTCAAGCTTAAGCTACGTCACACACTACCAGTTAATAATTGATCAAAAGCATCAGAAATTACAACAATGGAACAATAAAAATATGTACATAATAAAAATATCAATCATGATATTTTTTTTTAATAAGCTCTAATAATTTAGTCATTTTCTAACTGACTTTGCTCAAGCTAGACTAGAAATGTACGCAAAGAAGCCAGTTGTCTGATTTCTTTGAGTTGAACTATTCAATGTCAAATCTTTTAAACTTTTCAGTTCATTGGCCTATCAACCGGAATCGCCTCACGGTCGACAAACTTGTCTAAGAAAAGTTTATAAAAAATTCAATTACCTTTACATAAAAAATATGACCAATACCCAATATGATTTTCTCTGTTTCTTTGGTGACTCAGAATGTTTCTTGTAGCAGCATAAGCCATTAAGAAATATCTTTTTAGCTAATTAGCTGCAGGTCTGAATAGGGCCACACACTCGCATAGTGTGTGGATTTCATTAACTTCTGGATATAGTCTAAACTCTGTTTTAGGAATGACGACGATCCATAAGAAACTTTAGGTTCTCTGTGCTGAGTTATGTATTTCTGTCTGTTGTATAAGTCTCTTAGCCAGCTTAATGTCCAGAACACCGTGCTGATTGGCCTACATTCTAAAGAAGCTTCTAAGTAAGATTTTTCCGAAACACAACTGAAACTGCCAAAGTGTTCCGGTCCTACCAAGTGGGTTGTAGATTTAAATCTGATCAGTCCGTCCTCAATTTCATTGATTCTTGTAGGCCAGGAACCCAAGAAATGAAGAAAAGACTGTAATGGTGGCCCCAATAAGTATTGATGGCATGGTTCGCAGAGAGAACCCATTGCAATAAAAAATCTATTGTCTTCGAAGAACCAAATATCATCATTCTATTCAGCACAACTTGAGAAGAGATCTGAGATATTTCTGCCATAACAAAGTTCCATGGTCAAATAATTTGTTATATAGCCGTATATGTCCAAAGTCAGTCAGAAGCAAATGCTTATGTACGCATATGAAGAGGGTTTTCATTGCAACATTGACCAAGAAAGTCATCTTCAGAAGTGTTTGTAGGTAAAATGTCTAGCTGTCTTTTGACGAGAGACACCCTTGGAAAAATTTTGGAAATTATTTTCACTCCCATTCATTCTTCAGATCACTTGTGTTCAATGAATGTGCTTACCCACATCCTCCATATCTCTAAGGTGGTGGTGCGACTTATCATGCAAATATTCTCCAAGTTCTGCGAGTTTGTAGTAACAAATTTTATTCATGTTGTCAATTTGGTTGCAAACACCAAATTTGGGTTCCCTGACGTAAATGCTTATAAAATATTTTAAGGTTCAGATCGGTCTAGTACAAGGGTTAGCCCCCATAAAAATCTGTTTCACCTTTCTGAGTTTTTTTATGAAATGCTTTTTATTGTTGTGGTTTATTTAGATAGAAACGCGAAATTTTGTGTATTTTGCTTGCTACAAACTGTATTTGTGCAATTTCCGCTGAGTTTTAAACTGCCCTCGCAACATTAACCGCAAGCACAATGTCCAAATTAAGTTATCTAATTAATTGTAAGCCATATTATATATTAGTCCTGTTGTTAATTATTAAAAGCAATTGAAAAATCGTTCATTACGCAATTGACTTGAAAAGCTTTGCAAGCGCCACAGACATACAAATCACATCCGCACCGTCAAAGAATGTTGCCTCAAGTGGCAACTTGTTGCATCCTTTTATGTTGCGGCAAAGTGTGAAAACTGCACGAATGAGGTGTGAATATGTATAACAAAAAAAAAAAAAAAAACAAAATGCGCAAAAAAAAGCCAAGTATAATGCTTAAAAGGAGCCACCAAGTAAGGCAATCAAGCACGACATCAACATCATCCTATAATGTAACACGTCATCCTCACATCAGCAAACAAAAGAAGCACACTCCTGCAACGCACACTGCAACACCATGCAACGTCAGGCAGCCAGGATAACACATACTCGTAGAACCTTCAAAGCAAGACAGTGCGCATTCAAGTACAAAATAACACAAAAAGCCACTGAAAAAGGATAATGCAGCATGCAGTTCGCAGTTCACATGCAGTGCAGCAGAAGTGAGGTAAAGTCAGTCAAAGGATTGCGAGTTATATGCATGCAATTGGCTGCAGCAAGCATGCAGCTCGGTTAAACTCTCGGTTGACTGTAATAAAGGACTATTAGGCACATGAAAGCCACGCAAATGAATCCTGCTGCGCCACATGAATGCAAACATGCATTTTGATGTAGGCTTATCCTTTGCAAGACTCATGCTGTATGTTGCAGCCTGTTGTATGCTGCACTTGTCCTACGCGGCTCAAGTCTTTTTTCGCACTTAAAAAGAATGTCGAATGTTGGAAATGCAGCCTGGGCGGTTCAAGTGTTTTGGCATTGCATTTGCAGTCATCAGGTGCAGCATGCGTGTATGTAATAATCAGAGAGGCAGACAGATAGACAGACAGACAGACGGTAGTACGATGCAATACATTTCATTGGAGTGTTGCAGCAAGTGGCATAGCTAACATTTTTAAATACGGTAAATAGCTGCTAGTGCTCAGAGGAGGCGCAATAAAGTTCAGAATAAATAAATTAATATCTCTGATTCGTTTCACCTAAGCAACTAAAAATGCTTTTAGTGAAACGGCAAATTTTGAGCCAGATTATCATTTGAGTAAACAATATTTGAAACCAGATTAAAGTGAATACAAATACAAGTAAAAATGCTGCAGTCGTAAGTTTATGCCTTGGCAATATCCTGCCACTTTTCTTATGTAGAGCTAAGCTTGATGTGCATACTCGATTACAGTCTAAAAAATTAAAGTCAAATTTTTTATAGTTTTTTATTGGAAAAGAAATAAAATACTAATTTTTTTTAAATTTAATGTTCAATATTTCAATTCAATTTGCATATAAAGGACCAATAGCTGTTTGGTGGACATTGTTGGTTTCGCGAATAAGAAAAATCTAAACTCGGAAATTTGACGTCCGGTAGACAACAAAGCTCTGCACGAATATATTCTTTTTGTTGAATGTACATGCTTTACATGCTGCAACGGAACTTTTCGAATGAAGAATGAGTACAAAACGAATACTGATGATAAGCACACCTAACCGGACCGATTACGGAATCGTAATTGACATACACTGCTTCTCGATATTTGGTAATCGTAAAAAGAGTATTTTTGTTATTCGGTGAGCGAGAACTTTAAAAAGTATTTAAAAACAAACTAGCTACATCGTATATATTCGAAATATTCAGAGAAAAGGAAATTCAAGTAAGTAACATTAAAACATCGGAAAAATTTATGAATAAACCATTTATGAAGAAAATTTTCACAGATATTTTGTATGAATCGGCTTTTTTGACAATATTTCGAGAATGGATTGACAGATTTCGGTGCAATTTTTTTTAGGTTTCTTAGATAGTAGAAATAGTTATATGTACTCGAAAAATGATAATTTGAATGGGATACCTGGTTACCTGGTATACCTTCAGCGATAACATTGACCACATGAATTGTGAAACAAGTGCAAGTATGATATGTCCAAGGGCACTTTATAACGAATTCGTACCTGTTCAGGGAATTCCTATCCTATCCTAAAATCAAATCTTGCCCACTTTCCTCAAAACGAAGTTGCCACGCCTGAGTACCAACTCGCAATTGTCCAAGTCTCTACTGCCTTGGGGGAAAGAGATTTTGGTGCAATTTATTGCCCCCTGATCCAAATGACCAAAGTACAGTGGATTTTGAGAACATTCGCAACTATTCTGGACAAAATTTTCTGACTGGCGGTTATTGGAAATCGAAGAGGCAGGAGGCTTGCTAATTTTCTGAGCTCAACTAATCTAAAAATATTGGCCACTGGATCACCGACATGGCACCCAACCAGAAGTGGTGGTAGAACCTCATGCCTAGACTTCGCCATGAATTGTGGCATTCCTGGCCAGCTCATGAGCATCGAAGACTCGTGGGACCTGCCTTTTGACCTCTTGGCACTCGTTGTTAAAATAAAGCCAACTGACAACTGACATAATCAAAGCAGGACGACTTTTGTCTAGGCACACCAAAGTTGCATTGTTGCAACTGCATCTTAATAATGTAGTGCACGCTGATACTGAGCTCTTGAAATACTCACGCGTAACGTTGAGGAGGCAGCAGCTTTCGCTATCCCATCTGAACCTGAGCAACGGCATCAATTCTCCTGTTTTCGACTTGATCAAGCTACCAGTGAACTTCTCCAAGCGAAAAGAAGATTTAGAAGAAGATTTATTAGGACTCAACACCCTATTTACAAGTTGGCATACTGCAAAGCAGCTAACGTTTTGAAGGAGACGCTGCGGTCTAAGAAAGCAGCATTCTTTGAAGCCAGACTCCAAGCCCTTCCATTGAGTGTTGTACTTTAATATTTAACGCGATACTGAAATTACAGCACTTTCCGGCTAAGTGGAAAGTGACAAGGATTTCAATGGTTCATAAGCCTGGCAAGCTGGAGGATCAGCCGAACTCTTATCGACCGATAAGTCTCCTGCCTTCTTTGTCGAAGGTATGGGAAAGAGTATTCGTGACAAGAGTGACGGAACTGGAATGTTACAGAGAGGCATTGCCAGAACACCAGTTTGGGTTTCGTGTGGGTCACGGCACAGTGGAGCAGGTGCATAGAGTGGTAAACCACATCCTGCAGGATATAAAAAAAAGCTCGAGATTGACATACTCGAAGACATAAGTTACCTCATGTACTGCGGATTGTTAGTCAAGTTAGAGAAGTCAACGACATGTTGTGGAATAAACGAAGCTTTCAATCGAGACTTGAAACGTAAACTTGCATACAATTTATATGAAGCATCACCAGTTTGTTGAGCGTGACGACTTTTGAAGATTTTCCCATCAGAGCGCAAAAGTTTAGAAAAGTTGGCAGTGTACAGTGTTCCACGGCACTGTTCCTCCTATCGGAGGGCTTTTCCCTGAGGTGAAGAACATAATGAACTTGAATTAGATACAATTAATTTAGAAAAAGAATATACTTATGCAGTGAGTAGCATAGCTAAACTGATTAATTTGATTATTAAGAATCTCCTAACCTATTATAAATAATATTATTATCTCCAGAATATAGAAATGTATATATCAAATGAAAACAATATAAGCCATTCCTCAAATTGAGAAATAATATTAGCACGATATGAACTTATTACAATTCAATTCTGAAGGCAGCTAACCATAAAATTGTTAAAATGCAAATTTTTATTTTTTTTTTTAATACCCAAACTATTTAACGACAATAATTGACTTGTTAACACATAAAAACAACAACCGGAATTATAAAATGAACAAACCAGTGACCAACTGACCAAACAAGTCAGTAAAAGGGGCACAACTCATATAAAATTATCGTTTCAATACCAAAGGGATGAACGTACAAACTGACCAGTTGAAAGTATCTTCAAAATAAAAAAAAATAAAAATATAAAAAAAAAACTGAAAAAAGGAAGCTACCACAAACCCCAGAACAAAATGAAGCGCAACAGTTTGCCGGTCAAATCACTTTAGTAGCGGTCAGTGATGCGACAATTTGCAATGCATATTATAAACATGCACGCCTCCCTGCAGACCATGGAAATCGTCCCCTGTGGTCAATTTGCTTGTGTGTTTTTCCGGTTTATCGAAAGGGAGAGCCACAAAAAAAAAGAAGGAAAAAAAAACAACCAAAGGTAATCTGGTCAAGTGGTCAGTTCCGTCAGCTAAATACGCTTAAGGGATTTTTATATCTTGTCTGCTTTTGTGATTTGTTATAGATACGAATATGTTTGCGATACAATATAATATAAATGTAATTGAATAAGGGTCAAGTACGTTTGGGGCGTTTTTTTATGCACATCAAGGGTAGTATGCTAACTTGTTTTCTCGACTAGGTGTGATAATATTTTGATTGACTAAATGACCGCATAGAAATATGTCATACTTGAGAAGATTTATTGTTCGATATTTGGTTTTATTGACTAAAGAAAAATATTACAAAGAAAATATGCTGCTTTAGGAAACATTAAATAGATAAAGAAAATATCCACATGCTCTTTGAACTTCTTTCCATTTATGATGAATATTTTATTTTGCTTGCTAGTGTCTTCAAGTGAAATAAAATCCATAAACTACCCTTAAAAGTAATTAAAAGAAAAACCTAAGCAGTCGTTGCTTTATTTACATATACTCGTACATACATACGAGAGCTGTTTCAATGCTGTTGTACGAAAAATTGGAAAGAAATATAAAAAACATTTTTGTGTCGCATTTGCTGTAAGAAGAGGTCTCAGCAGTATCAAGTGCCATTCATTGCGTTCGATTGAACTTGCGACGAGAATGCCTGACAATGGAGAAGTGTATTGAACTTAATTTTAGTAGTTTTTGGAATAAAGTTCCCACAATGAAGCAATGGGATGTAAGGCAGTTAGACTTTTATCTCTGGAGCTATGTTAAGGTGCTAGATTATGGCAGCATACTAACAACAATTGACCAACTAAAGAACCAATATTGAGATCCAGCCCGAATGCGAAAAAAAATTATCCAAATTGGTACTTCCTAGACTTATCTAGATAGCCGGAACGGGTCGTTTCAATGATATCACTTGTCAACAAGTGTATTTAAATTTTAAGTAATTTAAGTCAGTCCACCTCAGTAGGGCTTCTTTAGGCCCTGTACCTCCCTCCCTTTTCTTTTCATACATAAACATTGTTTTATACGGAACTTCTTCGTGCATTGAGAAGTGGGAGGAGCAAAATACTTTTCGTCAGTACTACATTTCTAATTAATTTCCTTCCTTTTTGTTTTGGACTGCGGGACTAGGGAAACATTTAAGGTGTTTGTTTGGCGACCTGTACTGGTACAGGGCCTCTTATAATCGGTTACGCCAGTCAGTAATTTTTTACTTGTCTTTATATTGAATGAAAATATTGATCAACGTATTTATGTTAAGTTTTGTGCAGCGAATGAAATTTCGTGAGCCAATACATTGAAAATGTTGCAAAATATCTGTCAAAAAGAGTTTAAGGATGGACGGAAGACTGTCGATGACATGGCACTTTCAGGAAACTATTTGAGCTGCAGAGAAATTGGTCTTGTATTGAAGATTTCACACGAGAGAGAACGTGGGATTATGCACGAAAAATTGGGCATACAAGACTTGTTGCGATAGAACTGAATTTTCTTAAAAAAAGGTATAGAGAGCAGATGGTTGCAGACATGCTGTATAGAGCGAATTCGGATCCTACCTCCATTGAATGCATTATTACCGGCGACGAGACATAGGTGTACGAAAAAACACGCCAAAATCTATCCAAAGTAAAGGTGATGCTCATTGTTTTCTTCGATATTCGTGGTGTATTTTGAATACGATCCACGTGGTCAAACGGTCAGTAATACTATTTTTATTAAGTCGGTGGTATGAAGTTTTTGCGAGAGGCTAACCATCGTAAATGTTCAGTTTTGTGGAACAACAATTCATGGAGTTTCATCATGAAAATCTTACAGAGTCATCATTGTGAACGAATTTTTGGACAAACTCTCAACACATACCACCGAGCAAGCAACGTGTTCACCAGATATGGCTTTCTGTGACTTCTTTCTTTTCTCAAAACTAAAATATTTGCTTCGGGAAATACGCTTTGAATCGATTCGATAAATTCGACGAGAGAACTGAATGCCAACCCGGAATGTATCTACAGAAAGTGGTTTGTTGAGTGGAAGAGCACTGGCATATGTCTATCGCTTTCAATGGATGTTAAATATATAGAATTAACCAAAAAATGCATATCTTTTCATGCTGCCCTCGATTATACTTATTAACACAAGAAGCGCGCGTTAAAAATAATCAAAGAAAACGAATTAAAGCAAAGGAGAAGCACAAAAAAATACCCCTAGGATGTAATTTCTTCAAAATGTTATACTACTGTCTGTCTAACTCTCTTCCCCAACCTCAAAGTCGCAACTGTATATAGAATTTGTGCAGACTCAAAAAGTTAATTAAAATGTAAAAATTTCGAGAAATTTTAATGGAAAACTGCAACACATCTAATCAAGTGAACTATAATGTCTAAGAAATAGTAAATAGTGCCATTACGAATAATCAATCAGCTGCTAAAATGCTGTTTCGAAATTTCTAATGACACCTTAACAAATGTACCCTTTCTTCAGACAATGTTTATTATGCTAATTTATAGATTTCATTAAATTCTAGCGTGCGCTACTGAAAGCGAAACCTAACAAATGTCTAATCATTAATTAAGCGTCTCTTATCAATACAATACACGCCCTCACACTTCCTACTTCTGACGTTGCCTTTGAATTCCTACGCCACTTCGCGTCATTTGTTTAAAAATTTTTAGCGATTTTTCATAAAATATCGCAAGCGCAAGATCTACAAAATTTCAGTAAAAGGATACGCACATCGCTCAAAGCAAACGAATGCCGAAAATGCGTGCCACATATTCATGCGCGCACACAGATACACCAATACAGCAAGACATTTAACGAAATCGAAAGGATGCGATACTCTGCAGTATATAAGCAAAGTGCGTACGTGAAAATTTCCCCTATTTTGCGTGTATATAAGTACATATATACAAATGGAAATTACGCAAGTAAATAAAATGTGCTATATATAAGCGCATGATAGTACTTCCCCTTGGCTTGCAAGCGTGACATTCGAAAGGGTTAAAAATCTGTGCATATAAACATGCGTGCGAAAGCGTTGCCAGATTGTATTTAGAATACGTTAAAATAAAAAAATCATTTACATAACTAACGCAGTAACTGCGAGATACTGCGTTGGATAGGCAGGCAGACAGACAGCCGGACAGACAGACAACTACGCACTATATACGCGCGCGTGTCGTGGTTTTGGAAAAAACTTTTTCATAATGGCGGCAGCGGCGACTGTTATGAAGGAGTTAAAACTAACGACAGGGGGGCTGACTTGGGCATGAGAGCTTCACTTTCTGTTGCGCTAAATTTTATGTGTCAATTCTTTTTTGTTTTTCCTCATTGTCAAACTGTCTTATCAACATTATATATACATATATATATATTATATATATACAAAACTTAAAGAAAGCCTTAAGGAATACAATGCCAAACGGCCGCTGAAGTTTGTTAAAATGTAGAGAAAGGGAACTCCAGCGTCTAGTACGGCTGCTCATCATTATGAATTCATGTCGCTGGCAACATACTTAAGCCTTTCTCTGTGACTTGGCTTTTGTTATCAGTTGCTGCTATGTGGTTTCTTAGCGTTTTTAATTTCGCACTTGAATTGGTAATTTCACTCTAACGACACATGGCATTTGTATTTCTGCGTTTCATTGGGGTTCTTATTATAATACGACATATATATGCGATACTCTTCCCCAGGGCATGCTTACGTATCCTATTGTCGAATGAAAAGAGAGCAATTTAAATAAATGAGCAACTAAAATGATGTAAGCGAAATTTATTAAAAAGTGTGCTCGACTTCGAAATAAGATGTAGCTCTCATTGAACCTTAAATTTGTATCGGTCATATATTCCTATATATATATATATCGTAGATATTACAGGTTCATTGAATTTTTTAATGAACGTTTTTTCTTTAAAATTTACAGATTTATTGTGCAGAAATGGTTACAAATATATTAATCAAAGTAGAGTCCATTGATAGCCACAACTTTGTCCCATTTTTCTGACAGTTTTTGGATAGAAACACAGAAGAACGATTCTTCTTTTGATCCCATTTGTCATCAACCGGAACAAGTTGTAGTCGAAAGTAGCAATGTCTGGAAAATATGAAAAGTGAAGTACAACTTCCCATTCCAGCATTTCGAAGTAGATCTTTACCGATTTTCCAACATATGGCCGAGAGTTGTCATGCTGCAAAATCACTTTTTTCGTGCCTTTCTTCCTACGCTAGCCGTTTTAGCTTTACTATGCGCAATTTGATCGTTTCATTCGGTTTGAGCAGCTCATAGTAGATCAGGCAGCGCTGGTGCTAATAAATACAGAGCAACCATGAATATTCGGCTCTCTGATGGATATTAATGGCTCTCCGGGCAGTACCTATGAGTTTTTGCACTTAGGGTTCTTATAATGCCTCCACTTTTCGTCGCCTGTTACAGAGCAATGCAAAAATCCTTCATTTTTTGGCGTTCAAGGAGCACGGCCTCAACTCTTATGTCACCCAGTGTCCGTGCTTTTGAATCAATTCTATGACACTGCTAATTCGCCTCACGTAGCCAAGCCAACTCCGACACGATTGTTCATATAGAGCATGCTCGCCGGAAACTTCCGCTAAGATTCAATGAGCCTCAGATTGGATACGAATCTTTGCAAATATTTTATTGTATTCGAAAGGTGCCTAGCCTGGGAAATTATTTACCAGATATGTTGAACAGTGCTATCCCGTAGAAACTACTCTCGGTGAGATTTTATAGAATTTATTAAATTAAATAAATCTAAAATATTTTGTATGCCAGCTATAACTTCTATTGAATACATCACAACTATCTTCATATGGTAGTCAGCTTATGGCTAAGCTAATATCTCCAAGAGCGAGGAATTGTCTAACACGATAAACCTCGACCAAAATTGTCAGGAAACATAAAGAGTGGTCGACTTAGACGTTTGATAACTTCTTATAAACTTAAATCTACTTTTTCACTAAAAGGTTTTACTTAAGGAACGCAACACGGAACAACAATACATCAAAATTTTATTTTCAACTACCAAGTTTTTATATATTTAACTAACCATATTTTTCATAGGTGATTTTTGTCCAGTTCTGCCATCTACAAACTATATCTATAGGCTTGAGCAGCTTGCTTAAACAGAATTGTATCCATGGTTAACACAAATTCCAAATCATTACCAGTTTGAAGTAGCTGAACTTATTTGTTAAATTCAAACTCAACTAAATATATTTCATAAATAGTAGTCATCTATATTTAATTTCCAATCAGCTGTTTTAATTGGCGTTACTTTGCTTCCCTTTACCTTCGAACCGAAATGATTTTGTATAAAAATTTACATAATTTTGTTTCCCTATTTCCCAATTGCATCTGCATATTAATTCTTTACAGGATTTTATGCTGCTGAACCCTAGCAGCAGTTTGAATTCTTTCTATTCATCATCGATGAGTTCGAGTTGCGCTTTACAATTGTTCAAGGTGGTAAAATATGTTTTTCATATGCAAATTAGTTTTTTTTTATTTTGGTTTTGATCATGGTAGAATGCAGGGAAAATGTGAAATCCAATTCGTAAAAAATGCGTCTTTGAAAAATGTTTGCTTTTAATGATTTATCACGTTTCAGTTTCAGCTAACAGTTTCAAAAATTCGAAACGCTCAACTCGCAGCTTAAAAGCCGTCGGCAATGCAGTAAAATCTCTCATTCAGCAGAGAGAACTCAAAGGATAACGTGTTGTCTTCAAATTTCATTCTAAAGAAATTTTGAATTTCTTATACTATTTATTTAAGATAAAATTTGTGGTGCATATTTTTAATACTTAGAACTCAAGTATTATCTGTTGGTATCGATTTAGATTTAGGTTATATATAGATAGATAGATAGATATATAGATGGATAGATATATAAGTTGATAGATAGATGGATAGATAGATAGATAGATATATAGAAAGATAGATAGATAGATAGATAGATAAATATATAGAGCTAGAACTCAAGATGGCCAACTTCCGTGGCATCGTATTCATTCACTTCAAGCTTGAGTGTTTTTTTGTGCCTTTCAATGGTTTCTCAACGAACGATTTTATGTTCTTTCTTTGCACTCTAGATGCCAAAGATTTGCACTCTTCATTGATGGTTTCGTTTATTTTTCTCCTCCACAGTTTTTATTTTGTAAAGATTTCGAAATGTGATTTTATTTTATAATTGAATAAATTACATTGAAATAATACTAGAAACTAGTTGTGTCTCAACCCATCCCATTCAAAAGTCCCAACCAAACCAGTCAGCACTTTTTGGCGGAAGACAAACTTTATAACAGCCACAGATGAAGTATCCCAGACTTAAGATAGTACATGTGGGTGCGTGGAAAAGCTGCTCAAACGAAGGCTCGGGTGTAGCCATAGACTGCAAATATATGCTCTAAAAAGCGATAATAATGGGGTAGTAGGCTCCAATAATCCAATGGAAAGCAGTAGTGGCAACAGCATTAAATGCTTTTGTGAAGTACCGAGCGAAATTTCGCTTCAATGCGATAAGAAGAGAACAATGAAGTATTGAACATGCCAGCTACATAACTGCAACCCATGCACGTAAATGGCCACTGTCGCACACATCTTTGCTATTTGAATAAGTCTTATTTCCCGAATTTCGTCAGCTGAGATATGTTAAAAATCGACTAAGTCACAAGTGATTGTCAATAAACACATTTCCACATCACACCACACCAACGATATAGTAATATAAGGAAAATTTCAAGATTTCCTGAGCTCTGAACTTACAAATAAAATAAACTTTTCATTATACCACTTCAACAAATTTTATTCAATATCAGCATGAAAACAGCTTACACGACAAAGCTCCCAAGACATCAGTTCACTTCTTCTTGGGCTTCATGATGTTGAATAGTATGACCACACCAACTACAGCAAAGGTGGCCTTAGCCACATTAGCGCGTCCGCGTATGGTAGAACTGTTGAAGCGCTCAGAGAGACGGGTTAGTTTTGCATCCCAAGAGTTGGTTTCTTCAGACATTTTGTACGATTTTTAAAATAGAAATATTCAATATTATTCGTTAGATTGTTTGTGATGAAAAACTACAGGCTTTCTATATTCTCGAAATTTATAATGTGCTCAAATTACAATAATTCAAAGGAAAAAGTGTTATATTACCGAAAACACTGCTCAACAATAATTCTTCATTCAATTTGAAAACATTTTAGGCAGACACTTGGCACAAAAATTGACTTAAAACAGCAGTCACTAATGGCGAATGCTTGTCGAACGGAAACGGAAATCAACAACGGGCGACTACGCTTTCCAATAGACCCTTCTCGCTCAAAATTTGATTTATAAATACTTGACATAGAATTTATGACACGTGAAAAAATGGAGAAATATGGCGCATATAAAACACACCCCAACACAAATACGCACTTTTTTTATGAAAGTTGAAAATTGTTGCAAATTTACAAAATAAAATTGGGTTTCTCTATGCAATGATGTCGGCGAGGGTGTCTTCTGCAGTAGCAAACATAAGCTGGGAAGGGTTGTGGAAGCCAACCAACTATGTACATATATGTTATATACTCGTATGTATGTGCAGCACCCACAGCATCTCGCATGCATATAAAGAGGGTTACTTGCCGGACCCCGCTCCGCACTCACATAACAACCGTTTCATAGCACATACATTGCGACGCCATTTTAAATGCTGTTAAGCATTTGCCGTCCAAGCAATTTAAACACTTTATATATATGTACTTGAAGAACAAAAATCCAAGGAATTCATGCGCTCCTTTATTGCTGCCTTCACTTAATTTTTGTTATGTCTTAGAAACTCCCCATTTTATCTTATTTGCTTATAGCGCTTTTTATTTCACAACACAACAAAAATTAATACGCATATTTCAAAAATTAACGAGCTCTGACTGATGCGCATTGATTCCTGCTGTCGTCCTTACTGATTTTATAGTACTGAGAGTAAAGTGCCAGACGCTGAGTTTATTGCCAGCAATTTGTACTTTTGTGCAGTCATAATTTTGAAACATATTTTTTTTATAGAACTCTACGTTTTATTTTTTTTATTATTTTCAAGTATTGTACAAGAACTCAAAAAATATTTATGGCATATTTTTACGCTTAATTGTTGAAATATTAACGAGAGCGTATTAAAATATTGTTCTTATTGTCAGAATGGAATATTTTTTTTATACTTCAAACGCCTTCAAATGGAGACAGTTGAGCAAATGCATCCACAACGTGTCACTGTTTGGTGCGGATTTTATGCTGGCGTCGTCATAGGACCATACTTCTAAAGCTTATTTTGTTCAGAAAATCAGCCAAAAATTTTAGTAATTCTATAATTCATTCTAAAATATTCCATAATACCGATATGCTATTCCATAGCTAGCCTCCCTAAACTGTTTACTTTATGAACTAATCGAAAATTTAAAAATTTTGATCAATAATTCGGTGTTTTCAATAAAAATTATTTTTTTTTTTTAATTTTGGGAACCGAAAGAGTAACCCTCTATGTCATTTGAACGCATCCATAAATTCACAGGAATCACAGTTAAAAACGTGGGCCTTATCACGCGAGGATATATCAAACCCACGATTGCAATCATTGGTGCTGATCCCGACTTACTTCCTGTAATACTCGAGCATGCTTCTCCAAAAGGTTCAAATTATACTAATTTAGCTCTGAGATACGAGGACGAGCAGGAGGCGGATGTTAGCAAACGGGGAGCATCGTAGCTTCTTCACGTAGATGGTTTAGGTGAGTCATCTGTAATAATAATGATTCTAAAACTATGGGTGAATGAAGCAAAAATATTCAATTTCAGTTTCACTGCCAAGCTTGGCAATAAACTATCCCAGGTGTCGTCCCTGAATTCCATCTGCATTAGAGGCCAAGGTACTATACTCACAAGTTGTGGCACAAGAGCAGGAACTAAAACTACTTATATGGCATGTGGCCAAACCGGAAGCCATGTGCCAGCACATTATATTGCAAATTAACAAGGGGGCTAGGAAGATTCCTTATATTGCAAATTAACAAGGGGGCTAGGAAGATTCCAAGTCCGAGGATCACAACAACATCACAAATACGCTCAAGACAAACGAGGTAGAACAGGATCTCGCCTGAAGACATGCATGGAAGCTTAAATAAACCGTGCATCGGTGGAATTCCAAACATTTTAGGTAGAAACCGTATACATAGCTTTGATCTAGGATGAAGTCCTTGAATTACAACTATTTCAAACCTACCACACGCGAATGATGTCACAGTCTTGGCGCTGGAAGACATCATGCTTTAAGACGCACCAGTAGGCACCATTCACAGAAGAAACTGACGACTAAGGCATGTCCAACGTGTGGAGCCCTTCCAATATTTACAATCTAATAAACATTGAAGAGACACCTATAAGTTTGTGACCAACCTCATCCAACTTGCTAGACTTAATATTTAACTAAGAGAACTGTAGACAGGTGTTCGAATGAACAGTACGTAGGAGTCCTTTCCTCTCAACTAACAGGTACATTCAATTTGAAAGTCAATTCGATAAGAACTCAAAACACAGAATGCGTTCAGTTTATTAGAACAGAGGAGCTAAAGTTACCCGCACCAAATATTTCCTCAGTAAAAGATATAGAGGGCTCCTTAGTCAGGCACCCTAATTTAATCCAGAATTTAAAGCATAATAGAAAGATTTGCAAGAGATTGAAATATCTTGGAAGTTTTTGGCTTGCGTCACTGAAAGAGGTGGTCAGTAGGATTTGCAACAAACTACTGGCAGAAATCAACGGTCCTCAAGTTTTAATATCGATTAATATTAATATTATTGGGTAGTAGGCACTACGACCTTTACAAGTCTATTGAGCCCTGACAGTTGTATCTACCTACAATACTTGGTAATTGTCAAGATCTGCAAGTGATATCACTCTCGGAAGCCTAAAACTATTCTACAAACTAGATCGATAGTCCGTTACAGATTTCTGATTTCTTCTTATTGTAAAGGACTAGCAATTTCTTAATTTGTCTTAAGCCTTCAAACTTCTCCCAGAAAAGTTTCGTTCTTTATTCTTCTTATCTTTTAGTAGAACTCTCATTGCAACTGTTTTATACCTTCGTTGTCACTAGTATATAATAGGAGGCGGGTGTCCATCAAGTCAACGTTTGTTCATCACCACTAATATTCCTTCCTATCCTATCCATAACTCTGTTCTCCTATTGACTGTGAAGATTTAAAGTGGCGCCGTATGTTATCATAGGCCTGACCATTATAAGCTACAGCCACTTACAACTTACAATTATAAAAATTCTTCTAACTTTCTTCTTCCCTATTTTCATCCCTCCAAAAAAAACTGAAATATTTTAGTACAATATAATCCATAATTTTATTTTAATTAAATAGTTTCGACTAAGTACCTTCTAAAAGTTTATCAATTAAAAATACTTATTTAATAGGGGATTAACAGATGCCTTGAATAGTATAAAACTGACAGCATGTATTGCTACTCCAGCACTCTTTAAAACATCGTGAAGAGTCACTACTATAAATTAAATATTTATTTAAACATAAAAAATCTCTTTCAAGTAAATAAAATTTAATTTACTTAAAGATAAGAAGAAAACTTGCCGTCTGAAGCCAATAAAAGTCAGCAAAAGTTGTCCAATAAAAAAACGAAACGAAAGGACTACAGAAATACAATATTATCAGATAAATTCTCAAAATACTATCAACGCGTTATGTGACATATAAAAAAAAAAAAAAAATCTCGTTTTCTTTTTATCATAGCCAGCACTTCGAACTGCGGCCAAAATGTCAACCAACTTCTGTGCCACCAAGGCAACCCCATGCACGCCACGCAATAGCCGTCCCCTCAAGCGACCAAAATCAAATCAACGACTTTGAGAAATTCAAGATGCCAAGCGTTGCCGCAATACTGAAACATTAAAGCTGTCGTCCAAGTAGCGCACATCCGACGAACGGACGACGTTTGTCAATAATTCAACTTATCACCGGCGGATATTAGAAAGAAGCAAAAATAAAAAGAAGAAGTACTAATACTAAAAGGACACAAATGTAAAAACCTAAAGGACAACACATTTCCGCCGCTGCAAGCGTAACATCAATAAAAAAAAAAAAAAAACCTAACTACGCTTGGTGAGTGTCCGCTCCAACAAATATTTCCAGCGAAAGCGAAGTACGCTCTTCAGATACAACGCCAAAAAGTTATTGAAAAGGTGTTCATGTTTATCAGTTGAGTATGCAAACATTCAAGCATAGAGCACTTTGCTGAAAAGCTGTAAAGAAACTCAGAAACAAGAAAAGTTCCACAAAAAGCAAGCGCCGGGCAAGATGTTCGTACGCACTGAAGCATAATTTAAAATGTTTCACAAACAACACTTTTCGAGGAAAAAAATCACAAAAAAAAAAAAAAGCACTGAGCAGCGTAAAAGTTCCGAGGGTTGTATGCACAGAGCTAACCAAGTATTCAAACGAAGCATCATCATCCAACCAACAGTAAAATAAACTACCAAAAATAAATGACAAACACAACCATTGGTCGCATCGCTTCGAAAAACATGTATCTACTGTAGATACATATTTACATTCGTTTCACTTCGATTTACGATTTTAGTTTATTTGCATCGAAAGCATCCTTTAAAGTGCGCCGAGTGCAGGCAAATATTTTTCTTGGCATTTTCGTAAATGTTGGATGGCTGTTGAATTTAAATTTGGGTAAACATTTGGAGACATTTTTTTGGAGAATAATTTTTGTAGTATTTTATGAAACAGTTATTAAAGTTGTAAAATCCATAGATATTATATACTCGTATGTTAAAAGAAGTCTAAGCTGAAAACAAAATATGGAGTTGACTGCTTTCGAAAACATAATAAATTGTTTGAATTGTTTGCAGGAACCAAAGATGTCATATTCCAACGATAATCTTTGCAGCATTCACAATGTGGAGTATTCTTTCAATCATTTCTTGCCGTTGCCATTTGATTTGATTCACTGTATCATTCATTTCTACTGTCATATAGTCTTCATTAGGATTTTTAAAAAAAATTTATGAAAATTGTGGGTCAAGTTCCCATATATGCACACACATACGAATAGACTGATCGAGTTTTTGATGGTTTTTTATGAAGTTCAAATGAAAATTAAATTTAAAATTTCTTGGTATGTAGATACGCAAGTATTTTAGATTAGTAGTCTTAGGAATAGGATCATTATAAATTAGCAGTTTTATTTAGCTTGCTTTCTGTCTAACTTTCCTTTTTGTTTGATGCGAGTTACCTAAAATTGAAATTTCTGTGCACTTGCTTGTATTTATTTTTATTTTCCAATCAATATCTACTAATTATATCTAGATATGAATTTAGTTCCTGCTCTGCAAGGGTTGTTAGCTTTGTTTGGACCGAAATGAGAACATCATCGGCGAATTGTATAGTATTAACTCGCAGAAGTCCACTATGTTTAGGGAAATCGATTATATATAGAAAGTAAATTAGACAAGATATTACTGACCCTTGCGCTGTACTTGCCTTTGCTGTGTACGAGTTCGACATGATGTCATTAATTTGTACTCTGTCAATTCTATCAGACAAATAGCTTAGCAAAAGTTTGCAAATATGCCCTTCAAAACCCAAACAGTGTTATTTATAAATGAATCCATTTATCCATAGAGTATCATATGCTTTCTCAAAATATAAGGCTTATAAGCTGGGACTGAACTTCTATATTTAAGTTGTTTGCTATTTCGTTTGCTACTTTAAACAAAGCATGACAAGATGTTATACCACTACGAAACCCAAACTGTCTACTTAAGTCAATATTAAGAATAGTGCATTTTCCTTGTAGTTAGAACTTTTTCAAATACTTTGTCTAGGCTTGAGAGTTTGCTTATTGGTCTATAAATAGATGTTATTTTTTGATTTTTATTAGGCTTAGGAATAGCTATAATAACACCTACTTTCCAACTACGGGAATATAAGAATTATTTATAATATGATTGAACAATGAAGCTAAGATTTTACATAATTTTAACTAACTACTTTCTTTAAAATAAAATTGGATATGTTGTCATTTCCAGCAGACTTTTTGTTGTTTCTGAGTTTTATAGGGAGCATAACGTCGGAAGAGTCAATAAACGGGCTATCATCTCCATGCTCAAGCGTAGACTGGTTTCGAGATTCGAAATTTTCAATTCTACTTTCCGACAACGAACTTATGTAGTCTTCAACTTTCTGGTTTAATTGTAAGATTATGAGCTTTTTGGAAATTGTTTGAATTATCGTTTTCAAGCATTGAATCAGGTAAATCAGAATATTTTTTATAATTTAAAAATCGCTTAAAGTTTTTAAATACTTTAGCGTCGATCTTCATATTTTGGAATTTGCGCACCCAAAATTAGTTATTGAGTTATATGCCATTTGGGTAACAAGCTTCAGTTCATATTTTATATGGTTGGCTTGCGGCATATTACAAATTCTAAACCAAAGATGTTTAATGTTTCCTTTAATTTTTAAAAGTTTTAGAGATTTGGGGGATAAACATATAAGCGTCGACTCTTGAACATTGATTATTAGCGTGTGATTAGTTATTGCGTTCTGGAAAACTTTTATTTGTTCATTTTCAACATTCCTTGAAATTGACAAATAAATTTCATCAAGATCATTGTCAATTTTATTTCGCATGCTGGTAAAATCTGCTTTATTTATATTCCAATCAAACAATTGTTTTGACTCATTACAAATTATTATTTTTCAGTTAATGAAATAATCAGAACCACAGCTCAGTGATCAGAACTGAAGTCCAATGTGTTTAATAAATGCATATTCTGGCTATTTGTTAAATTGAGGCTGTCTTCTATGAAAAAGAGATCTATGTATGACTCAGTATTGGAGCTCACACAAGTTGGTGTTAAAATTCTAGGCGAGATGATTTTATGACGATCCATTGAATCGCAGTATCAATTAAACAATTTATTAACTTCCGACTTGTTTTCAGAATTGCTCCATTGCTTGTGAATACAGTTAAAATCTCCGGCAATGATATAGGGTACTCTATTAAAGGAATCAATTAATGCACTTAGTTCTGCAGTGTTAATCTTATTAAGTGGTTTTTTACATAAGGCAGAAAGAAAAATATTTTTATTATTTCTTAGAAATAATTTTGCAGTAGTGTATTCGAAACTTCATATGTTCGAATTTGTAAGATGATTTAATGATTATCGCAGTTCCTCCTCCTTCATTATTAAGTCGATCGATTCTAATGATGGAATAGTCTTTTATGTTTAGTTTAATTTTTTGGCTAAGCTTTGTTTCAGTTCTTAGAAGTACATCAGGTTTTTCAGCGTTTATTAAATCCTCTAGACAGTGTTGTTTATATTTACTTTTTAGAGAATTGACATTAATTTCAGTAGTGAAAATATTGATCAACGTATTTGTGTTTAATTTTGTCTTGCGAACGAAATTTCAATTCACCATACTTGTTTCATTTAATTTCTCAATAAAGCACTTCGAGCTCTTGCTTCTGTCTATAATAAATTCTCTCCTTTATTCTCTTTTTATTCGTAATTTTCATACATATATACTATATATATATATTTTGTCTTCATATGAAAATTAGAGTAGTGCATTAAAGTTATATAATCAAGAATCGTTTTCATTTTAAATTATTAAAATCTATTCAATCTGTTAAATAGTTTTTAGTTGCCTAATGTTAAAAGCATCCTTCCATCCATAGTCTGTGCGTATTGCCGCAATCTGCAAAATCATTTCGACATAACATTGCAGTCTGACCCTCAAGGGTAACGGTTGACACTTCAAAATTTGAATTTGTCAAAAAGGACCAAACTAAAACCAAAACTGAAATGTGAAACTTTTGTACAAAACTATTTCACGATATCAAATTAAAAGTGAAAAGTAATTCCCACACATGCTGTCACTTTTTGTTAGGGCAAGGATTGTCTTTGGCTAAGAGATGTAACTTGTTGTTGTATGTTTAGTGACCTTTGGCAGGCATAATAAAATCAATAAAATGCTTTCGCAATTAAATTGCCTTAGATAAACAAATATTGCGAAATAATTTGTGAATGACTTTCGGCATATCAGAAATATTTTATGCTTTTGTACGTACATGGAAAAGCGTTTATTTTACATTGTAGTACATTGCAGTACTACGAAATAGTTTGGGAATCAAGCGAATAATTTGAAGTTTATCTGTAAGAAGTTACATGAGTGACATTGGCGTTTGCTCTATATGATTGAAGTTCATTCAACTTTATGAGCATTATTCAACAGAAACCATTAATTGGCACTTAGCACAAACAGTCAAAGCATTAACATTGAATGTCCTTGATGGTCGCTTAAAGTATAAAGATACTATATACTATATATACAGCATTATCTAAAACTAACAAAGAAAACTTAAAATTGCAAGTGAGAACTGTATGCATCAGGAGACAGCCATGCACCAGCTACATGAATTTTTCATGACAGTTTTTCGCCAATAAAAGCAAAGCTGCGTCGCTATGCTGTTTCAAAGTAACTACACTACATCGCAGAATACATACAAATACAGATATTACGCGCAAAGGATATCAGTATACACTTGCTTGCTGCTTGATGCAGCCAGTGATGCAGGCAACCGAGTACATTTTGAGTAAAGTGTCAGTAAGCAATGCAGCATGTTTATTTAAGTGGGATGAATTTGGTTTGAGAGAAGACAGCAAGGATAACACATCACGAAATTGTTGTGCTAGAACCGCTGTCCTCTCCCTGACCGACTCCTTAGCTGTTCGTAGCACAGACAGACAAACGCTCAAAGAAGCTAAGCCACATCCTGTCAGCAGCATGCTACCGGCATGGTTTGAGTAAAACGAGTGCATGAATAATAAATGCATAATGTGGAAATCTTAAACGAAAGTGTGATAAACTGTCAGTAATTGGAGCCAGAGAACGTACTTTAAAGTGCTTCACAGGCACAGCACAAAGCTACCCCTTTTCTGCTGTTCTGTTGTAAAACATTTTACCACGGCAATTAACTTTACAAATCGCATGTGAGCCGGTGATTAATTATTCCGAAACCGGACATTCGGCCACTGGATGCACGAAACCCATTTCAACTGTGGAAAAGGGTCAAACAGGACACTGGACGACGCACGTCTGCTGTCCACGCATTGCAAAGTAACTTTTGTTGTATTTTTGACACATTTTGCTTGGGCATAATTTGATGAATGTGTATGCGTAAGGCGTAAATTGAAACTTGGTATTAAGTCTAAGAAAGGTCGCTGCATGCACATCCCATGCAGCATCTTTGCCGCTCGCCAGAACACTGACCACATACTCAGCACATGTTGTGTGCAGCTTGTTAATCGAAGGTCCCTTTCACATGCCGTATATACATATACATATATCCTTTTCCGGAATATTTATGTCCTTGCGTACGTGTTGTTTTTGGCACAATAATAGTTTTCTAAGGCTTTCGTCGTTAGTTTTGGCATTAATTTTGATTCGGTCAACACTTCATTAATCATGCACTGCAAAAGAGTTCTTGGATTTTATCGCAAGTCACTGGCTTACAGATGTGTGTGGTCAGTCAGGCACAAGCACATATTGTCGAAACAAATACAGTAAGAGGATAGCAGCCACAGAAACTTATTGAATATTTTAAGTTTGACAAAGTATGAATACTGTGCTTCATTTCATTTTATTTCATTTCATTTCTTTACACAAAGGATATGCGCATGCATTGTCCCTTGATTGTGTGCTCTTCAAGCTGCTCGTCGGTGTTCAATTAAAATTCTATTCCAAATGCTGTCACAGAAAACAAAGCAGTCTTATTTGCATATGTGTACATGTTTGAAAAGGATGTGAAAAGGATATAAACACATGTGTTCGGATGCTGCGCCCAACCCTTTCGCAACTGGCGCATCCTATCAAAGTTCGTGCTGTGCGTTGCATATGTGTGCGAGTTCATTGTCTATGATCACGATCATGCATATCACGTTGGTACCTTTCCGTTTATCCTTTTCTTCAATCCGTTTGAATTCTGAATTCTATTCATCTGCCATATGCTAAATAGCGCACATATTAAATATTTAAATTTGTGTGCGCAGTGATCCTTAATTTCGTTTTTTCTGGTACTTTTTTGTTAATTTATTTTTTACCGCTGTATCCTTTTTTTCGGCGCTTTAACTGTAGAACAGCTGTGCATTTCACCTCTGCGCCACCGTTTTGTCGTCACAAATTTTTTTTTTTTTTTTGTATGCAATAGGGTTAATGCCCTATGAGGATTGCGTTGGGTGTCACGGATGTATGGCATGTTGGGGTGTAGCTACTATATAAGGGTGAACATATTTTGTAATTGATTGCTGTAAAAGATTGCATTGAAGTGTCTTGCTAATTTAAAAAGATGCACTGCTGGTTTGTCTTTTTGGTCTATTTCAATCTAATGAAAGTCTATGTTTAGAGCCTTTGAATAGGGTTTTTATTTGTTTGTGTATTACAGATTGATCTGAAGTTGGTACTGGAAACGTAAGCTGAACGTAATTTTTAATTAATGTGCAACGTCTGTTTGAAGATATAGCGCCATACAAACCCACCGCAGACTTTTCGATTTTTGTATGAAAAATGTTTATAATGCTGTGAATAAAAAATTCAAATTCGATTTGGATGTTTTCTATAAATGAAATCTTCACATCTATATATAAATAGACAAATGCACAACTTTGACACCCTTAAAAACGACACATTCGCTTGACTTTTCACCATAAAATGCCCATCAAGGGTAAAAATTTCTTCGGCGCTAAGCCGAAACTTCATCAAAATCGGATAATAAATGACAATTTTATAAGCAATTGAAATTGAACGACCTATGGTACTTTCGTCCTCCCTTTTCTTTTCATACATATAAAAATGTTTTATAAGGCACTTATTCGTGGAGTGAGAAGTGGAAGAAGCTCAATACTTTTCATCAGTAGCAGTCGGGCGTAACCGACTGTGAGAAGCCCTGTACCAGTACAGGTCGCCGGACAAACAAAAATGTTTCCCTAGCTTATGACCAAGCAGTCCAAAACAAAAAAGGGAGGAAATTAAAAAGAAATATAGTACTGACGAAAAGTATTTTTCTCCTCCCACATCTCACTGTACGAATAATAATATGAAAAGAAAAGGGAGGACGGAAGCATCATAGGTCGTTAAAATTCAATTGCTTATAAAATCGTCATTTATTATCCGTATTGATGAACTTTTTGGATTTTGGCTTAGAAGGTCGTTATCTCTATACTGGCATACCTTATTTTTATTAAAGCGTAGAAATTTTTAGACTTGGTGGTGATTTTATGGGGAAGGGGGGAGGGCCAACATTTTAAAATAAACTTGTAAAATTCCGCAGAAGTCCTAGTCGAATGAAAAAAGCACGAAGTCTCTATCTATTACCGTTTCCGAGATCCTTTAGTTCATACAGACGGACAGACGGAGAGACGGTAATGGCTATATCAAATCCTCTATCTCTCTTGACCATAATGGTGGTAACTTTGGGGGTCTCCGAACATTATTTCTACCTGTTACATACATATGCACAAAACCAATAGGCTCTTGTACCTTCGGTACAGGGCCTAATAAGAAAGAGCGCTGCAGTCGACTGTTCTCGACTTCAAAACATCCTCCTTGCACCTAATGTGGTACGGGGATACATGGGGTAATAGATAAAATCAAAAATTTTATTAAAAGAGAATTATTTATTGATAATGAATCCAAAATACGAAGGATGAAGCTAATACAGAAAGGAATATGTTTATGGCATCTCTTGTTTCCTTACGATTTAGAATATTTCAAAAAAATCTCCAGTCTTCTTCAATACACCTTTGTTGTCCGGTGTTGTCTGAATATGTAAAGAAATATTCGGAAGGACTTCCTTTATCGACGTTATCGTCGGTCACACACATTGAAGGCCGTCCACAACGAGGCATATCTTCGATAGTCTTGGCACATGTTATATCATTCGAACACACAAAATTAAAAAAAAAAATACGTTGATCAATATTTTCTCATTATAAAAAATCGCCAAGAACTATGGATGTCGACAAATCGCGCTAAATATTGCCATCATAATTAAGCACAGTTTTACCAACGGGGTGAAACATGTAATAAAATGTATTTTATTTCCCCATGCTTTCTTGACAGGGTATAACGGTTGGAATCGTCGGTTTTTTAATGACAAACAAGATGTAACGATTTTTCCAGAAAATGGGGGCAGAGACCCAAAAAAATTTTACCCTCATATTTAATCCCACTTTTCCCAAAATCCTTTAATTTTTCTCCTTTATGGTGTTGTGCCTATGAATCTAAAAATTTACGTTTGAAGCTTTAATTTAAGATTTTAATATTTTTATTTTTTAGAAAAAAGAACCGGGGCTATCTGAAAAACAGGGAACAAGCATCATAAGCTGCTACTATATTTAATTTTAACCTCATTGACCAAAGGACGACAGTGAGCCTCAAAAGGTGTTCGTTTGACTGAGTTCCGACTAGAATAGCTTAAAAACAAGTAAGAAAATACAGTCAGGCGTAACCGACTGTAAGAGGCCCTGTACCAGTTCAGGTCTCCTAACAAACACATTAAATGTTTCCCGAACATATGACCAAACCTATGACCACTTCTTACTGCGTGAATATAAATGAAAAGAAAAGGGGGGTTGTTCAAATTCAATTGCTTATAAAATCGTTATTTATTATCCGATTTTGATGATTTGGATTTTTGCTAAGAAGGACGTTATCTCTTTACTGGCATACTCAATTTTTTTTGTGCCGAAGAAATATTTTTCCTTGGGGGTGATTTTATGGGGAAGGGGGGGAGGGGCAAAATTTTAAAATAAACTTGTGAAATTCCGGAGCCGTCCTAGACTAATGCAAAAAACACGAAGTCTCTATCTATTACCGTTTCCGAGATCCTTTCGTTCATACAGACGGACAGACGGACATGGCTATATCGACTCCTCTATCACTCCTGACCATAATGGGGGTAACTTTGGGGGTCTCCGAACATTATTTCTACCTGTTACATACATTTGCACAAAACCAATAGGCTCTTGTACCTTCGGTACAGGGCCTAATAAGTCATTAAAAAGCCCGCGATGACAGGTCAGGGTCAGGTTTTTATGGGTGTTTACCTTTAGAGAGGGTTTGGGTCGTTTGTTTCATGCCAATTATATCAAAAGAAAATTGAATGGAATATTTATTCCAAATTGAAGGCTTTATACTCGTTTATACTCTCCTAACTATCGATGTTCATATAAACAGAAAGGGGCTACCAATATTAGTGATTCGATTTTTTTTGGACTTAAATTGCAGACTCCAGCAATTATAATTCTCAAATAGTTTTAACAGATTTGTGTGCGTATCAATACTCTGAAAAATATTTATTTGTGGTAGTCTAAAGGCTGTGTCACGGGAGGGTCAGGGTGATTAGGTGAAAATGATAGGGCCGTTTTTTTTTTTAATTAAAAGCACTAATAATGATGCGAGGCAGGGAAACTGTGCTGGGATTGTTAATAGTTGGCGTAATGGACACCGACACTGGATCAACTTAGGGATAAATTTGTAATTTCGATGACTCATAGTTTCTGTTTGTTCATACAAACAGATGGCCAGAGGGATATACAGATGGACATAGTTCTGTTAAGTCAGCTCCCGATGCTTTTGGTATACAAATGGCACCATACTATATGTTTTGCAATGGTACCCGGAGGCCAAAGCCAATCTGTTGCTAACAAAGACGCGCAACGAATGCTTGTTCAAGTCAAGCATCGCTGTTCGAGACAAAGTAGAACTAATATATAATCTTTTGATTTTATACGAAGAAGGTTTTTGGCGCTAATACATGCACAGCACAAACATGCACTTAAACATTCGCTTTTTCTCCTTGTGAGGAACAAACCAAAATTCTCCTTAATTCATTATCTTACTCATTCTATTCAAATTACTCTATATAAACTGCTTAAACGTTGCTCATATATTATTTAGCACATAAAAATATATGCATAAAACAATTACGTACAATAAAATAATTATTACATTAATTACTAAATTTCACTCATTAAACTTAAACATTTATGGCAACTTCAACGTCGAACTGAAACACGCAAGAAAAATAACAAACAAAAAAAAAATATTCACACGCAGCCTTCATAAATTAATCAAAAATATTGTTTGACAACACAAACTACGCACGACGGGGTCAAACCGCCCCCACCACATCGCCAACCATGTTACGCATTAAAATAAATAGACAATTGACCCTTTTGTTAATTAAATTTGAACTGCACTCCCGCCACTGCCACACATATACTGAGTAAATGGGTTGTGCGTGTATCATATCCAGCAAATAAAATTGTTTGCTCAACTAATATGACAAACGAAAAACCTTGTAGTAAGTGGCCAGAAGCTCGCAGGACATGATGATGAGGGGCGATTAGATTGTTCAAGCGCCGATAATGTCAGCTAGACAACAAACGAAAATTGACCATAAATTTTATACTCGCTTACTGGGGCAAAAACAAGAGAAAAAATAAATGCGTTATAAAAAGGGTTGACAGGACAAGCAGTCAGTACAATCAGAAGGTGTTGTTGTTTGTCTGTTTGTTAAGTAATACATTCAACACAAAGGTTGAACAGTCGAAATAAACGCCCACGAAATGCGTTTGATGCGCACGCTAGTCTAGCATGCATGTACGACGCGTTTATCCTTACTACTATGGGATAATATCCTTTCATAAATTATTGACACAAATTCAAAACTAGTTTGCTAGCACTTGAAGTGCGCTGTTTGTGTGCGTTTAATGTCATTCGTTGGCTCATATTGGCATTACTAATGTCCTTTCGTTGTCCTTTGCATGTTTTGCATGGTTATCGGTAAATTATTTTCGTTTTCGTAGTTCTTCTATATAAATAGTTATATGTGAGCTGTCCTAATTTGCATACGACACGCACTACTAGCAGTTTTCTTTTAGGTTTTTCCTATGAAAAAGGAGCCTGCTATCCTTGCTTGCTGCGGTCATTAGGTACACTGGCGCGCACTTAAGTTTTACACATTGATCAATTAACAGGCGCAGTTGGTGGCAGTGTTGAAAAAATAGTATTTGTATAAAAACTTTAGAAATTCGAAAGCGTAAGAAAGTTTGTTAACAAATTTTAGTAGTTTCAGTTTTGCTATGTTTCTATTAGAGAGAAGAGAAATCCTATCCATATATATTCAATATTTTAAACTATAGACATCAGCGGACCCTTCTAACTTTTAAGACTTCCCCAATAGATCGTTATTCATACATCCAACCATCGCTTATCATGCAGCCATTTCTTCAAATTTGAAAACAAAACCAAACAAAAATAGTCACAGTTGGACAAAGCTGGAGATAATGCTGAATGGAGTAGCAGTTCTTGGTCTACTTAATAGATTTTTTCCATGTTGACTACACAGTTTTCAACTGGCTTGATGGAACAGCACTTTGTTCAAATAAATATCAAAATTATTCAAGAACTCTAAATAATATTTGCCATACATCGTTTTAACCTTTAATCGATGTGAATGACACCGAAAAAATTGTGGAAAGGACCTACCTTGGTCTACATTTGTTTGCGTTCAGCTTGGGAAACCCACTGTATTGATTGTTGTATGGTTTGCTGGATCTATGTATGTATTCTTAACTATTGAAATTAATGGTGCCGAATTCTCAGAGTATTCATCAAGCCTTACAACGCAGAATATTGCTTGTGTTGCCGAAAGTATGTCTGAAGATCCAATCTTGACTACTTAAGATCCAATTGACTGAAGAACTGATGACACCAAGAACACAAAGCTCGTCGTGCTTGTCTGCTGCTGCCTGTTACAAACATTTGTCTAAACTTAATATACCCTATCAGCGTATGTGTACAGGACATCATTAATATTTTATATATGTAAAAATGAATAATAATAAAATAAAAAGAATAATTCTTTTTTTACATACGAGTATTTAACTTTAAAACGGAAAACAAAACTTTCGACACAAAAAAAATTTTATAATTTTGTATCTGAAGTATAGTAAAAATACAAAAAAAAATTACGCAGGATATGCAGACGAAACCAAAGGAGCACACTCGTCCGCATGTTATTCATCGTTCGTTGTAAAGTCGGAACTCGAACGACTGTCTGCAGACTGGCTGCCTCGTCTGTTGCCTGCTTCTTTAGTTTTTCTTAGTCAAGTGGCAAAAAGTTAATGGATTGTTAGCTTGCGGTTTCCTTGGTGCCTCCGAGCCTTAACTTTACCACACAAGCACTTTACGCCCCCACTGCATATGCTGCAGTCGAATGGTCTCGGTTCAGTGCCTCAATGCGAAGGCTTTGTATACAATTAAAACGCGCACAGGTACTTGAGATTTATGTTTTCTTTTTCTTTTTTTTTTTTTTCTTTTGCACAAGAAAGGACGAACAGTTGCACACTTAAGCTTGTTACATGCTCTAGCAGAGCTTCTTCATTTGCAGTTAATGAAAATGTTTTAAGTGTTCTTCACTGTCGCTGACTTCCTGACTGCAGAGCAGAGTTTGTAGAATATTTTTTAGTCAACTTTAAGGCACGCTTCTGTTTATAGTTTTCAATTGGAAACTTCAGGCTATCAATAGCTGCAAGCAATTATTATTAAATAATTTTAGTAGCACGTAGTAGCTGTTGCACCCTTTTGTCAACTAAGTCGCAGCATCATAAACCATATACATCACATGCAAAACCACTTAGCAAATCATGTGCCACTTGCTATGTCATGACTCCATGCATCATTTGGTGCAAAGGCTGCTACAGCTCTATACAGTTCTAGTACCATTTTTTGCATATACGCCAAAATGTTTGCAATGCCTGCTCATGCAGCAAGAAAATTATTACACAAAGATACATGGAAAAATTTATGGGTTTTGTAAAAGTTTTGCCGTCTGCTCTGGGAGTTTTCTATACGAATTGCCTTCGTCTTTCGTTTATTGCTCGAGGCAGACCTTTCCACTACACAGTTGAGCAGGCGTTAAAGTTTCGCTCCAAAAAAAACCGCGCTGGCGTAGTAATATTTGTTTTTCTTTTGGTAATTGTCAAGTTTTTTCTTCTTTATTTTCATTTTTTTTTTTCGTTGGTTGCAAACTTAAGCCAAGATCTCAATGATAATTGGTATGAGCGAGCAGCTATATCAACAGCATCATTATGAAGTGATTATCATGTGTTGCCAGGGGAAATGAAAAATAAAATGAAGTACAGCAGTCGACGAAGTGCAGAATGACTACACTAGGGAGTACTAGTTGCTGATTTAAGCGCATCAAATTGTAGAACAGTGTAATATGTATAGGAATTCAATATTTGATATATTAGAGAGTAGAAAGTATTTTAAATCGAGAAAGTTTGAGTTGCTCTACTCTACAACAAAATTAAAAGAAAAACTGTTCCTTAATTGAGTGAATAATATTTAAGAAATAGAAGTAGTTTCGTTATTGGATAAACAGTTCCAAAGATCTAAGTCATATGTAAAAAATACTAAAGCAGGCAGACCTATAAATGTTATTAAGGGTTTTAAATATATGAAATCAGACCACCTCAGTCCGCAAGATAGTAGTAAAAATAATCAATCGCCAACAACTGGAGATAAAATAAATCAAGTTTATATATCTTGGTGTATCTAACGTCAATACTAACTCAAAATCTTCGGACTAGTGTTGAGCTTAGCCTGGGTTTTCGTGCGTGCCCTGTTCCTGAACATTCGTAATCGGTAATCGGTAGAATATTTTATTGGAATTAATATAAGATACACCAAATTTTACGTTTCAAACTTTCTTACAAATCATCCGGAGGGATATAGATTTGTGTAGTCACTTTCCCTTCTAGTTGTCCTATCTAGATCTGTATGGAATATTTCATTCGAATAATTCTAATAGAATTAAAGTAAGATTCACCAAATTTACAAATTTTTTGCTTATTTTAGCCGTACAAAGTTTTTATTTAAAAACTCAAAAAAGACCCCTTAGAGAGGGGTTGGCACGTTCATTAAGTACAACTTAGCTGAAATATATTTTATTGTCTTCAAGTTCTTATTGTTCACAGCCAGATAGCCAACCATATATATTTTTTTATTATTATTTGAATGTCTTAACATTAAAATGTACTTAAATTTAGACAGGAACCCAACCTCTACCAAAACAAATCGCATGAAATTTTTTGTTATATTTGTAAAAGAGTTCAGTCTTGCTTTAAAATCCTTCATTTAATTTAAAGCCTGAGTGTTCTGGCAGGAAGCTAATTAATATATCTCCATAACGGCTGGTATGCATCCCAATTTACTCTTTAACTATATGCAAATTAAGATCTTGATGCAACGTCGAATATTCTAAGAGTACACTTCGGCAGCACTTGAATTTTCAGTTGAAATTTGTCTTTAAAGTTATCCCCAAGTCTACACGCCTTAGAGCTAGATTGGGGCAATGCACTTGGCATAAACTTATCTTTTCGCTTGGAAAGTTAGTTCCTTCAAATCCAGCCTCTAAACCAAGTTCTAAACAAGTAAGGAAATTTCAGTCGGGCGTAACCGACTGTAAGAGGCCCTGTACCAGTTCAGGTCGCCTAACAAACACATTAAATGTTTCCCGAGCTTATGACCAAACACATGACCACTTCTCACTGCGCGAATATGAATGAAAAGAAAAGGGGGGTCGTTCAAATTCAATTGCTTATAAAATCGTCATTTATTATCCGATTTTGATGAACTTTTTTGATTTGGGCTAAGAAGGACGTTAACTTTATACTGGTGTGCTCTATTTTTTTTGTGCCGAAGAAATTTTTACCCTAAGGGGTGATTTTATGGGGAAGGGGGGGGGAGGGGCAAAATTTTAAAATAAACTTGTGAAATTCCGGAGCAGTCCTAGTCGAATGCAAAAAACACGAAGTCTCTATCTATTACCGTTTCCGAGATCCTTTCGTTCACACAGACGGACGGACGGACAGACGGACATGGCTATATCGACTCCTCTATCACTCCTGACCATAATGGGGGTAACTTTGGGGGGTCTCCGACAATTAGTTCTTCCTGTTACATACATTTGCACAAAACCAATAGGCTCTTGTACCTTCGGTACAGGGCCTAAATATATGGAGATAATCCTAAAGCCTGACTTTACAATATGGCACCATCTCCGGCATAAGTCGCAATGAGTGTTTTAGAGTGGACCTACATGTAGTTGTCGTCAGGAATAGGTCAGCGATATAAAGTAAAAAAAGCAACGGTCCCAAAACGCTGTCCTGCGGAACTCAGCTCTCATTGTGACATATCTATATTGACCTATCCGATTCATACAAGAATCCTGAAAGGTGGAAAATATATTTTTTCTAGTGCACTGAACGGAACCTATACGCCATAGTTTAGTTAGGATTAACGTAATGTATTTGGCATTTCTAGTAAATTTGGAAGTTGGTTTACATGATAAGTCCCAAGCCACCAATAATATACGGTTTTTCCCAATGAGTCTGTGGTCTGCAAAAAAAAAACATTTCGGCTAATTGATCCGAATAAAAATTCTTCTTGCATCACCAAATTTAAGTACTTATTCAGTAAATATGTAAGAGGAGGTGATGTTTGGAGATACATTGGAGATACAAATGAACTATATAAAAATATATCTGAAAATGATAATGTTAACCAGAAATGTCTGCCAGATGTACAACGAACCCTCAAGCACAATCTTGGAAAAAATTCTACTTCTAGATAAAAATATGTTACTGCACTGTTTACAATTTATTGATACTTTTATCCACTACAAATAAACTAGCCAACTCCAATCTCTATAATCGCCTACGTCAAGATAGTACAAAGTATCTCAAAGCGGTACAAAATATCTCAAGCTAAGTTCTTCTTAACTCATCTGAGTCTAACGATGTCAAGATCAAGAAAATCGAATCAACCATTAAATATTTTCAATAAGATATTGGAATTGTCGTTACAAAAAAATTTCTTAGTGCCGTCGTTGTGGATCCTGCCACAGAAGAACATTTCAGAGTTATTGCTCGTGACGCGGGAATTAGTTCGAATATAATTGATCGAGTTGGTGCAATGAGTTTTCATAACACATCAATGAATACTGGATCAAAACTTCGTGCAGGAGCTTTTCTTAAATAATACTAAAATCAAACATCTATGTATATGGCTTCGTTAAGGACAGTCTTTATGACGAATATTTTGAATATGCTATTAAAAATGATATTGTTCAAGAATTGCTCTCACCCAAAATCGAAATTTCTTTAGATGTCATTTGTACACCTTGAAAAAGGCGGCTATAATTTTTATTCTGGCAATTCAACATTTAACATTCGATTTAAGAAAAAATCGATTTATTGCTTTCAATTATTACTTTCCAGAATCAGCTATTTTCATTGTTCAAACGATGAAATATTCTGACTTATTGACTCGGAAATACAACGAATATGTTGTTGCCTTTTCTAAGATTTGATGATTTGATGTTTGTTACATACATTTCTATAAACTTATTAGTCCCTTGGCCACCAGTATAGGGTATAATTAGAAATTCGTTATATTATACTACGTACAACCAAACTTTAAAGCATCAAATTTAAATGAAAAATCGATAACCTACATACAAAAAGAAGACTGCCAAAAAATCTACAGCAACCCTCATTTGCAGAAAATACGTCGCTCCGCAACGTATGCTTTATTTTTTAATTAAAAATAATATAGAGCAGTGAATGTGAAGAAAGGACATGGCCGGAACATGCTGCTGGGTCTGGATGTTGATGTGTGCATGTCATTTTCCATTTTTAAGCAAAGAAAAAATCGACAAAAAAATAAATATTTTATATACGTGTATAATGTCCAAATGCAAACAAAGTCACGTGTGTCATTTTTGTACGCACACATACTGCCGCATATGTTCCTTTGCGTATGCCATGCACAAGATAAGAAGCATGCCTTAAGCGAGTCCCATGTCTAAGAAAACTTTGAGGTAACAACGAGTCAGGTTGTGTCCTTATTGTCCTTGAATGTCAGTCGCATATGCTAATTAGGCAATTAATATTTGTGGGCGAGACAACTTAATTTATTGAAGTTCGCCCGTCCAGTTATGAAATGTGATATTTTTGCCAACCGGCACAACAATAGCCGTAGCCTTATTTATACTTTTCACTTGGGTCGTAGACTGAATTGGCAGCATTTGCCTCGACAATAAACTTATCACATGTTCAAAAGTTTGCACAAGTTTGATTTGCGGTCGGACTATATAGTCGGAGTCGGATTTCGTTTTCACTGTCAACTGACTGATATGCGGTTCATATGAGTTTGGTTTTATGGAATGTATACCCGACAGGATTTCTTCCTAATGCATAAGTCAGCAAAAATATTTTCTTAAACAACGCTTTTGTCTCAAGATTTTCAGTCAGGCTGCTGACTTCCGTTCGTCTACACCGTCCTTGACGCCTTTCGTTTTGTGGTCAGACCAAATGCTCAGCAGAGCGCAAAAGTTGCACAGGATATACAGGCAACATATATAAATGAACTGATGTGGCTACAGGCGACAGTTTGGAGAACAGTAATCAGTAAAAATTAAAAAAAAAAAATTATACAAATTATTGTAGATACTTTTCATAATTTTTCTACTTTCTCTCTCTCTACCCCTTTCACTGTCTGTTTGATCCTTAAAGTTTACTTGGAGGCGCTGTTTAAGCTGGAAATAAGCAAAATAACTGAATGCGGTACAAAATTTTTAAAAGAATGTTACTCGCGTCTGGCTTCATCTTCAAAATTAAAGGATAAAGCTGAACGAAGTAAAAGTTGCGCAAAAAATAAACACATGTTCAGCCGCAAATAAGGCAAAAGTTTCAAACTACAAAAAAAAAAAGAGGATATATTATGTCTAGAAACAATGTTAAATCTTTGCGCTCGATTAAAATAGCATTTTGGCGTTCATATATGAAAAGGGGATTATTAAGTTGTATTCAGCGGGTATAGCTGGCACTTAAACTTTGCTCTCATTCTACTCCAACTCCCTAAAAGTAATATGTAAGTAATATGTTGACTGCTTAAATAAGTGGCTGAAACTTCATAGCATATATCTACATTTATGCATATTGAGAGTGAAATGTACTTAGTAGAACTAAATAAGTTCCTAGCTGATGACGAAGTAGTTGTGATACTACTTTGTGAGACTCAGCTCACCCGAAAGAGGGCTTTACTTCTCATTTGCTTACTCAGCCCGAAAAAGCATCTGTTTGCAAGCGTGATTCTTCGCCTGATCTCCAGGCTGACGTAGTTGTTGGTGGTTATTTCGGATCCAAGATAGACGAAGTTTTATGCAATATTGAAGTTGAAATTCTCACTCGTCACTGACCGTCCGAGACGCGATGACGGTGTTCGAGAAGACACCAAGTACTTTGTCTTGTTCTCTTTCACCGCTAGACCCATGAGCCGAGACTGTTTTTCAACCTCTGAGAACGCCTTGCTGACTCGCCATTCATGTGTTCTGATGAAATCAATATCATCTGCCAATTCGTTTTGGTAGATGGAGCTCGACATACTCTGTATGTACGGGCACTGGCGTAGGATGTATTTCATCAGAAGATTGGAAAAATCGCAAGATAGAGCATCGCCCTGCCTGAAACCTCTCTGGGTATCAAAGGGGTCCTAGAGGTTTTTCCCCACCCTGTCAACGCTTTGTTTGCAAGATAGCGTCGTCATGCAAAGACGGACAATGTTTACCGGGATACCGGGTCGACAAATAGGTTGTTTGTGTCTTTTTTAAACTCATGGTTCTTTTCCAAAATTTGTCGTATTATAAATACTTGGTCATTCCTTATTCTGCGGCACAGAAGACAGCGATTCCAGTCATTGGATATAAGTTCATCGGACCATATAACAATGCATAACCATATAACTCACCTGGCAGCTCATCAGAGCCTGCCTCTTTGGTATTCTTCAGCTTTTTGATAACCGAATCGACCTTGTTATAGACGGTTGGCTCTACAAAGGTGCCATCATTAACTGTTGCTTCCGATGTCATTTCTCTATCGGCGGTATTGTGCGCTTCATCGCCTCCAAGTAGGTTGGAGAAATGACTCCTCCATAATCTCATTGATTTCTGTGTATTGTCGCTTTCGTCTCAGCAGAAAGTTAATCCGAGTTTAAAACCTTCAGTCAGACGCTTGACCTTTTGATAAAATTTTTGAGTTTCATTTCTGTCAAATATCCTCTCAACATCCTCAAACTCTCGCCTTTCTTGCTGCTTTTCTTGCGTCTGAAAAAGCGTTTCTCCTTTCTCCGATTATCGCGATATCGCTGTCTAACAGCTCGCATTTCTCCCGACTGCAGAGTTCGCTGGTAGGAAGCTTTCTTCTCTGCACTACCAAGAATCTGTCAAGGTTTTCTATAACCAATGACTTTCTTGACACCCCCATCACGGAGCGGGTGATATGTTTCCACTGCTCACATATATCTTGAGTACAAGGAGAGTTTTCCCGGAGCAGTCGGGATAGCGTGCTGACCGACGTCTAGCTTTTGTTGCATGTTGGGACGTGTGACGTGCTCCACGATGAGCCTACTGTGTACCTTGGCTGCAACAAGATAGTGATCTGAACTCAGCCATGTAGCCTTGTGGATGTGAAGCTTTGAAATCTGGTGCTGCTAACTACCATTCTTTGCTCTCTCCATTATTGGAGTTGGTGTCGCGA
This sequence comes from Leucophenga maculata, assembly GCA_035044805.1. Lineage (NCBI taxonomy): Eukaryota > Metazoa > Arthropoda > Insecta > Diptera > Drosophilidae > Leucophenga > Leucophenga maculata. Next base: position 511,517 of record JAWNNP010001279.1, on the reverse strand, counting down.
TGGCTAAATTTTTCAACGGTTGGGCCAACAATTTTTTTAAACCCAATTTTGTCGTTGAAATCGCCGATCACGACTTTGACGTCGTGTTTGGGACAGCGCTCACATAGACGTATCGTCGCATCGTCGTCATTGTCTTCCATCGAGGCGTGCGCACAAATTTGGCTTATATAAAAATATTTAGCCTTGATGCGTGAATCTGTTAACAAGGCTACATAGTTTCCTACTTACCACGAAACCGCTTACAACTTCGTATTGTCCAATCCATTCCTAGATTGCACTGATGACAGCCTTGAATCTTGGCTTTCTCACAATTAGCTCAACTTCTGCACGTCTCCTTCCAGCGATTTAAAGCATCTAAATTTCTATATGTCAGGTTAAGTCTTTATTCTCCACATTCGTAAGAAGAAGTTTCAACAAACTGTAATATAATTAAATTTTTTGTTTTGTTCTTTGGAAAAGCCATTTCAAAATGGATTCATAATCAAGAACAATTCATGCTTTCATTAAAATAATCACGCTTTAAATTTACATTCATCTAATCTCTAACCCTAACAAAGTGCTACTCATCGAGCAAAACATACTCAAATAAAGCATACAAAAAAAAAAAAAAAGAGCTTGGTACCCTCTTAAGCAAAATCCGAACACCGACCGTGCAGAATGTGCAAGTGCAGGCGAAAGGAAAATGTACTTGTGAAGCAACGTAACCGCATGCAAATGAAAGCCTGAAACCAGTGGCGGAATAAAATGTTTAAAAAATCAAGAAAATTCAATAAATTTAGTGAGACCGAAGTTTTAATGCCGTACGCACGAACGTGAAGATATGAAGTTTATATATATTGAAAACCAACCAAAATCCTTAAATAATAAGAATCTATGGAACTAATTTTATTTGCGAATCAACCGGAAAATCAATAAAACGGCATAATTTATTATAAAAAAAAAAACAACTTCATTGCTTCTATGGTATGGAAGTGTTATGGAAGTCTAGTAAACACATCGAGAAGATTCAAACTTATGTTCAGCTGCAGACAATAACAAGACTCCATGCCAAATTTTAGACCGATGACATAATAATTGAGGAACTAGCTTTGATTCATACAGAAAAAGCAGAGACAGACGGTACAGACGTACTTAGCAAGTTCAATGCATCACGTTGAGCTGATCAAGAATATATATATATATATATATATATATATAGTTATGTTGCTTCCTTTTATACATTACAAACTTCGTGCTAAAATAAAAATGCTATACCAACTATGTATGAAGCGTATTCAAAAAAAATAAACAAAAATTCAAAAACTTTTCATCTCCAGTTTGTAGATTTTTAAATAGCATTTTTCTCATATTATTTCTTTCTCCTCTACACTTTGTTTTTGTTTTTTCTAGATTTTTCCATATTCATTATGAAAACGGCACTCAAACACAGTGAGCAAGTGGGCAGCCCATTCCAACTAGTATCCTTTTCCTTCACATTTGCACTTCTACGCTCGGCGGGTAGTGGATGGCTCCTGTGCAGAGCTTTTGTATTTCGTTTGTATTTGTATTAAAGTTTTTCATCGTTTTTATTTTTCGCAATGCTGTTGCTAATTAAGAGTGCGTAAATAGTAAATTCCAAGTGCTCGCCAAAAGAAGATTCAGTGGAAAAGTTGTGGAGGAATAGGCTTGGGTCTTTGGTTCACTTATAAATTATGCAAATGCAAGTTAGCCAGTGAACTGAGTTTGATTGCATGGCGTAAGAAAAACTTACGCAAAGTTTGCTCAACTGTTAAATGAAAACTAACCAGTATAATACTTGGAACATTTTTTTTTTTGATACATTATGTGGCAAAGTGCAGCTTGCAATGGAAGATATTTTCAAGCTTAACGAAATAGCTAGGAAAACTATTCAAAATATCGACAGGAAAAGCCAACAAAATATAAGAAAGTATGCAAATAAATGCCTCTTTTCGTATGCGTAGACTTAGGCTCTACATAGGTTAGCTTAAATTGGGATGACCAATGTAAGTTACCTCACACCGTTACTTAGGTCACATAGTCTCTTCTTCTCTCTATTTAGTTTTCACCCATGCGAACTATTTTGTTTGATGTTTAGGAACATCGATATAGATCTAATATTATCCAAGCATATGGTACCTTCCTTCTCTGAGCCGCACATCAATCCTCTCTACACTTCTACAAAATATAGTATTTTGACGAGTTTACCTATTAACCAGAGACCTGTTAGAACTCCTTCCGAAATAAAAATGATTTCTCTTTTAAGGCCCTGTACCGAAGGTACAACAGCCTATTGGTTCTGTGCAAATGTATGTAACAGGTAGAAATAATGGTCGGAGACCCCCAAAGTTACCCACATTACAGTCAGGAGTGATAGAGGAGTCGATATAGCCATGTTCATCTGTCTGTCTGCCCGTCCGTATGAACGAAAGGATCTCGGAAACGGTAGTAGATAGAAACTTCGCTCTTTTTGCATTCAACTAGGACTTCTCCGGAATTTCACAAGTTTATTTTAAAATTTTGCCCCTTCCCCTCACCTCTCCCTTCCCCATAAAATCACCCCCAAGGCTAAACATTTCTTCGGCATAGAGATAACGTCCCTCTAAGCCAAAATCCAAAAAGTTAATCAAAATCGGATAGTAAACGGACGATTTTATAAGCAATTGACGGTTGCACGCTTGAAGTTATGATTCCTCCAAGTGAATTTTAATATTCTACTAGAACCAATGATTACACAGCTACATAAAAAAAGTTCTGATTCGGAGGTCAGACTCTGTTTCCTATATTTTGTGGGGTCGCTGAATTCGCATCCAAGGTCTGTTCAATCTCATCAGATCTAAAAAAAAAACAATATGGCGGTCACTTTTTGGAAAAACTCATCGGATTACTCAACGGGTTACTCGGAGGTGTTCGTGGTCACTGATAAAAAATTTGATTTCATTATTTAAAAATTCAATATGGAAGATCAAATATGGTTGAAACTTTTTAGAAAAAATTTATCGGATGAACATACAACTCATATCTAGTGATTTTCGGATCGCTTAGTCCGAATTCGAGGCCTAGGATTAGGATTAATTTTCTTTACGTCTTTTGTTCTATTGTTTCTCTTCTCAAACTTTTTGAAAGCCTATTAACATTCCAGCGTTTCTGGTAACGAGTTTGAAGTAACTTTAATATCTGGGTGAAACCTTATACCCTGTAATTTACTGAAGTTTCTCTATTTGTCCAGAAATTGATCAAGTTGAGAGTGCATGAAATGAAGCATGCTATGTTTGGTCAACTAGTTCTTTATATTGTGGACTTTTCCATTTATTTGGAATAAATTTATCCAGGCTATTTTCTCCCGACTATTCATCATACTGATAGAGTCATTATCCCTGAAAAATGTCCGAATTTGAGAACCATCGAACACCCCCTCTTTCAATTTGGTATCATAAAATTAGGCGGAATATCTTTTGCAAATACTTGATTACTTTATCAGACCGAGCTCTATATAAAGAGAAGGAATTAAAATCTTCAATGTTTAAAGAAAAGTCGGTTTCGCTATCTGTATAATGGATTGTTACTTCCTCTTGTCGTATTGTACTCTAAATTAACCAAGTTGCTAAGCAATGTTGTGCTATGATGATGTCGACGATTGCCGGCCCGAAGCCTAGCATCATAAAACGTTATCTGAGCCGTCACCATGAGCAGGTGCCCTAGTTAGTATGTCGGCAATAGTACATTTCTTGACCAGTTTGTCTTCTTAACAATTCCAGGCATTCAGTTGAGATTGAGATACTATAATACTGAGCCATCTTGTTAAGAGATCTGCGGCACTCAGTAGTAGTTGCTGAAAAACTATTAAAAGAGTCTGCTTAACTATCACTGAGTGACGTTTATGGCATCGCAAAGCCTGTTTCAGCTTGTTAGACGCTACAATGTACAGGACGAAAAGAAACTCTGATCCCCAGTTAAGGAGAGAAGACAACACCAAATGTTTAGAGCCACCTAGTGACCTTCCGTTATTCCATTGTTATCTGGTAGCGATTGACATTTTTCAAAAGTTGTAGTCGGAACGCAACAATTCGTGCGGTGTAAGGGGCACTCTTCGGAATTAAATATCACAACGTCAAGAAGAGGTTTACCTAATAAGCAATGAGGTGGAGAAAGGGAAAGTGAAAATTGAAGTTTATAGCTCAACTGATACAAAGTTCTAAAATATTATAGTCTCGTATATTTGCTGACTGTTAATTGTCCTCCTAAATGCTAGTCACTATATGTTAGATGAATTAAACATCTATTTCCTGCCAATAGCACTTTTATAGGCAAATATACCAGTTTTGTATGTTTTCACTCCAGTACTTACAAAAAATCACTACTAGATATTTAGCACTTACCCTCAATGAGTGATTTATTTTGTTCATTTCAAGAGGAATGAGAAGCGAAACTTTTTATTTCTTAGTGAAATATACCAATTCGGTCTTTGCTGAACTAACTCCCAGAGCACAAGACCATGTCCAGCCTAAGAGTGCAGTGTCATCCTCGATTATATCGCTTGATGTGCCTCTGCTTCCATGCGTTGAGAAATGCGTCTAAGATGTATTCCTTCGTACTCCATAAAAATCCACCATACCAAATTTTAGGTTGATATTCACTCAAAAGCCTTTTAAAGCTCAAATTTTGTCGAAAACATGTCCTATTATCCCTATTCTATTTTGTAGTACTACATATTATTCGTTTTTTCGTAAGTAAACAAGTAAGTTGCTAATTTAATAAAACCAGTTTCCAAATAATGTCCATTTTTATAAGCTCTATTATCAGATTCAAATTATGTATGTACAAACAAGCAAATCAAGCACACAATTAACTTCACAAAACTATTAAAGTTGACTAACTGACTGACCACCAACCGATTCAAACCAGATTTGTTGACCACTTCGTTGCCTCATTATTATTTTTACTATATGATCCTCTCATGATCCATGGTCAATGTGTCAACAAATGTATACAAATCAACTGAAACAGGAATAACAACTCAATTTTCCGCAACATTAAAACTGACCTTAGGTCATTCACAGGCACGCGTGCTAACGTTAACCAATGATACAAATTAGGCGGCGCGCTATAACCCTCCAAACGACCCTCTTGAATGACGCTCTCCAGCTCTTTATTTTATATTTCGGGAACCGGTTTTTTCACAAAAACAAATGTTATTCTTATACAGCGACTCAGTGGCCTAAGGGCGCGTGGTCGTTGCATTGTTGCGTTACTGTTTGTCGTTGCTGTTGTCCTTTGTTGCATGTAATGCAACGACTGCCTCGCCTCGCCACGATAAGGGGATGTTTCAATGTACGCTGGAGTACAATAGAGATAGACATTGCGCCTAAGCGCATGCTGGATATTCCATACACGTTTGGTCGTGTGGACAGGGGTCAGCGGTTTTGTCTCGGTATTTATCATCTTTATTAGTGTCGCCCTTTGTACTTGTGGCCTGCAATGATTGCTCGTTCATAAGTACAAATGCAACACTTGGCATATGCGTTTTCGTTGCAGACGACTGCCCTTGGGCTGCAATTGGTTTTGTGTACAGAAATAGGAAAAAAAAATATGTATTTTCGGTGCAGTTGTGAAGTGAAATCAAGTATGAAAGCAGACTAGATAACTCTGGAGTTGCTTAAATATTTTATTGAAATTAAAGAAGATGTAGATGTAGAAGATGTGAGAGCTATAATAATTTGTTGTCATTAAACAAGTTACTTAAACCCTCATGAAGCCCTATTGTGTGTACCATGGCCATGTCTGTCCTTCTCAAGATATCGCTTTGTAAATTAATTTGCGAATACTTTGTAACCAGAAGCAGAACTGATCTTGCTATGTAAGCGTCTGACCGAAGGTTTTAAACCCGAAGTAACTTTCTGTAATGACAAAAGTGGAAATCGCAACTTCCCCGTTTTCATGGCGTTTGCACTCTGCCCATTTCAAATCAATGCATTCAGTCTAGCAAACAGACTTCTCAAATTAACCGCTTATTAAGGCTGCAATTGCATGCGTCAAAATCCCAAACGCAACTCAACTCCACACCTCAGCGAATTCAATGCGCTTGCAATTTCTCGGAAAAAAATCAAAATAAAATTATGCAACAAGGCGACAGAAAATGTTCATCATTTAATTTTGCGACAACGTCGAAGACAATAAAACAATTTACCAGAACGAGTCGACAGACCGCAAAATCGTAGGCGAATATTCCCGTATCCCGGACTACCGCATGTCTCCGGGGAATTAAAAATGCACGACAGGCAGTCAGTTCAAATGTGAAGCGGAGGAGCGAAAGTTATGGATGTGGCTGCTGCAAATGCGACAAATTAATGTTAAACCGCATGTTGACTTAACGTCTTGTCAACAAGGAACAAACGAGCGAAAAGTGTCTGTCTGTCTGTCTGTCTGCGGCACATTCGAACGAATTTTTTATTTATTTTAGTGTTTCGCTGTGATTTCATTTTTTTTTTTTTTATTTATGGCGCGTGCTTGCTTGCTTGTTTTTCTGCACATTTTCTATGCACGAATTAATATTTAATGCAAAAGGTGCCAAAAATGAAGGCTCCGCTCGCTTGCGCCAAAAAGCATGCAACGAAAAATAAGCAGAAAAAATGCCACAACGGGCAACGACGATGACGACGGACGGACGACGACTACTATGATGATGAGGACAATGTCACCCTAGACAAAAGGATTTGCAGCCTTGATTTTAGGCGCTAGGTTTGCCGAAAATCCCGGGTAAGAATATTTAAAAGCCAGACAGACGTAAAGTCAGTCAGGCAGCTAGCTACGACTGTAATTTACCAAATGTCACAAAAAATTGCTGTGGACTACTACCCAAACACCTAAAAGTGTGTTACGAACGAATGAAAGAACTCATAAGAAGATGATTTTGTTATTTGTCATTGCAACATTTTTTAATATTCTAAAAATGCGCCCACTACTACTCAAACCCGTCTAAAGTGCACAAATGCTCGAATGCGACAAACAAAAACTCATCAATTTATTTTTCGTCTCTAGCGCCACATTTCTACGATCCGATGAAAATAATATTTACAGTCACCCTCAAAGTAGGCTATGATAACTTTGTGCAATTTTTTTGTTAAGGCTTCTGAGATGTACATCAGATTTGGGGTAATGGCATGAAAGAATGTTTCTTTTGTCAAAGCGGAGACACTTTATTTTTTTTTTCTTTATAAAAATTGTCATAACTTGTCGAAAACATTTTCATTTTAAAAACTTTAAAAGTGTTATTTGGAAATATAATCTTAATCGTAATTTTGTAAAATAAAGTGTAGGCATTTCTAATGAAATACAAATTTAGGTTTATAAACCTTTTAAAATTGAGACAGTATATCGAAGTTGTAATATATAGTGCCTCTAAAGTAGCATGGAACTTGTGGCATTCAGCTCCATGAAGTATTGCAGAGGAATTAAGGAAACTGTTAACGAAATCATTTGTCTACAATAAAATGGACAAATAAATAATGAAATCAATTATAAACGCGTATCTTTCCAGATTAATTATGTTTTTTTTTTTTATGATAAGCCTGTTTTTTAGTCCGATATACTCAGAAAACCCCTGTAAGTTTTCATTTCGATCTATCGATTCATTTCTCAATTTCAAACAGTCAAATTTTTTCAAAAACTTAAAGAGTCATGTTTATTGAGCTTTAAGAAATCATTATCATATTTCATAGTAAAGTCACGCGGAAATTTCGAACAAGTATATTTTCGAAGCACAAAGTAAAATTCGACTTCTTCTACTTGATCTGGTTAGGAATGTTATTCAACGATACTAAAAAACAAATGAATCTAAACGATTCGCCAAAACATTTATGTCAAGCAGAACCAATATGTCGCCCCTTATATGTGACATGATACCATATTAGAAGTAAATCAACTTGATCCATTAAGAGGTAGTGGAACCAGTGTGGACCAGTGGAGCGTACCTCAAAAAAAAAATTTTACATTTTTTAAAGTCAAAAATGTTTTAAGGTTTTATTAAAAAATCATCCCAATGTCTGTAGAAAGAGCTCGCTCTTGCTTTCTTTAGAAGTCACATGTTTTTAGCTGTTGTTCTTAAAAAAAAGTTTACAAATAACACAGACCGAATGAAAAGAAATGATGTCCGGTGCATCATAGTTTACCATATTTTGAATCCGAATCATCCATCCCTCTCATCTCAAAAACTTGTATTTACTTTTTGATACCATAAATTCGGCTCCAGCATTGAAAAATATATAGAAATGAACGCGAACTATAAGGTAGCTGAGCCTAATACTACACTAGAGTCGTATATAGCATCTATCCAAATATTTCGTTAAAAATAATTTCGACTCTAGTCTAGAGAAGGCATAAAAATTTTCGAGAGTTTCCAAATAAAATCATTAGGTATGCGTTCATTTGCGTCCTTAGGGAGCGTTCAAGTATTACGTAACGCAGTTTTGAAGATTTTTGACACTCACATACCGTAAACACATTGGAGCGAAGAAAACACAAATTAAGCTGAAGGCCAACTCCCTACACTGGCTTATCAATTCCTCCCTTTATAACACAGTAATAAAGCCTATTTGGACATATGGATCCCAGCTATGGGGCGATTGTATTCACAAAGATCTGAATATCCCAACTGTACAGTCTGAAATACCTCGAACCAAGCGAAACTATTCTGAAAAGCTCGATTATCACCCAAACCCGCTCGCAAGAGCTGTCACTCAACGAAATAACACAACGCGACTCAGGAGAAATGACCTCCCAAGCTCAGTGATAAATTCATACTAGCCTCCATCTGGATGGCTAGTACATATAAAGTATAGATTTAAGAATTTATTGTAAATTATTGTTAGTCCTTATAAGAAAAAGAAATTCAATAAATACGAAAAAAAAAAATGAAAAAGGGACGCTTGACTTTTAGCTAAAATTTTCGAGTTTATTTCTGTCACATAACCTCTCAATAGCGTTAAACTTCCGACATTAAGGCTCCTTTTTCTTGCGTCTGAAAAAGCGTTTCTCCTCTCTCCGTTTCTCTCGATATAGCTTTAATAATAGCTCGCGTTGCTCCCGACTGCAGAGTTCGCTGATAGGAAGCGTTCTTCGCTCGTCGCACCAAGAATCTGTCAAAGGTTTTCTATAACCAATAACCTCCATGGTGCAGGTAATTTGTTTCCACTGCTCACATATATCTTGAGTAGGAGGAGATGTTTTACGGAGCAGTCGGGATAGCGTGTTTGGGAAGCCCTTGCCAGTGAGTTGTGATTGCAGCTAGCTTTTGTTTCATGTTGGGACGTGCGGCCTGCACAAGATGAGCCTAGTGCGTACCTTGGCTGCGACAAGATAGTGTCGCTTCCGTCAATCAAAACATGATCAATTTGGTTGCGTGTAATTTAATTTTTACTCAGCCATGTAGCCTTGTGATGGTTAAGGTGTTGAAATCTGGTACTACTAACTACCATGTTCCGACTTACGGCGAAATCGATTAGCCTCTCTGCATTATTGGAGGTAGTGTCGTGAAGACTAAATTTTCCGACGGTTGAGCTAATGATTTTAACATTGTGTTTGGAACAGCGCTCGTATAGACGTTCCAAACTCTCGAATAGCAGTCACAAACTTTTCTCATAATGAATTTAAATAAAATATATAGCAGGCATAAGCACAGATCCCTGAGGAACACCAGCACAAATAAACTTTTTATTGGATTCACTACATGAAAATATGTTTCAGATTAAAAGCTTTGCAATATTTTGGTTAGGTATGTCATACCGTATCCAACGATGCTTCAACATCTTAGGTAACAATGCCAACTAATTTTTTCTGACTGAAATTTATAAAAGATGAATGCAGTTAAGAGAAACTCTGAGTCCATATTCTTCTGTTGTAAAAATATTCTTATTCTCAATATGGAATATTAGCCTTGTTTAAATTATCAGCTTTTAAAATTTAGATTTTTTGAAATTTCTTTTTAGTGGAGGTTGTAGACCTTGTCCTTGGAATATGCGCTCAATATTTTTTTTTTACTGTTAAATAACAGGTCTTACCTAACTAGAAGGCTGACTTGGCAACTCTAGCAGTTTTTCAAACTTTTACGTTGCAACGTGAGTGGCTAAAGACAACGTAAACAAAAGTTTGATGGTGCATTGCAATCTTAAAGTGAAAAAAAATTTTGAAAACATTTGATAAAAAATGTCTCTCGCCAGAATTGCTCTTATGTCTCCGAGGTCTCATCATACACACATATGGATGACAGAGAAAGCTATATCGATGGATTAAATATGAAATAAGCAAAAACAATTATCACAGACTAAATCTGAGGAACTAAACGCTTAACAGTCCATTAAAATTTTTCATATGTGTTGTATGTATATGAAAATTAAATTTGGTAGACCTATGACTAAACATAACTCTCTCTCTCTCCCCCTCTTTCTCTCTCTCTCAGTCTTTCCTAAAAAACTCTACAACGAAGTAAATATATTTACATATATACATTTCAATACGAAACGATTTGCAGAGACGGAGACGACCTTATTGTATAAAGCATTATTCACCCAGTTTTGTACTGAATATTATCTTATCTTCTCATATAAGAGATAAGCGGTGTAGAGTTGGCTCGAATATGGGGTTTCACTAAGGTGCGGCACCTGTTGTTCAGTCAGAACGTTTAGGTTAACAGGTGGAAAAGGTGCGTTAATAATTACATCGGACTATTGTAATTAATTTTAGTATAAAGTGTTGCAATTGAAAAAAAAAAATTCTTATCAATTGGAGAATTTCAAAAAATAGTGAAAATTATTAATTAGAAATAATATAAATACTCAAGCCAACTTTCGATACAGAATGTGATGACGCACAACTCGTACAAAGTGCAAAAACTTTATAAAAGAATATATAACAAACAATCCATATGGAATTTAGCTATGATACAAGTGAATAAGTTACCTTAAGACAAAATAAATGTACAATTGTGCAGAGTTTTCTATTTTGTTAAGCATAAAATTATATTTTTTAGTTAACCAACTTCATAAGTGACAAAGAACTAGAAAATAGAACAGTGCTGTGTGAATTTTATCTTATCGCCTGCCTTAAAATCGCATTTATTGTGTGCTCATAAAATGTCCAACGGCGCAAAACCCAAATAGAAACACCAACTATTTTATATATAAACAGCGATTGAATGCGAAGTGTCGACAGCGAAATATACAAATATGTTCAAAACTAACTAATTCTCAGCTAATAGTGCAGGCAGCACTTTACAAAAGAACTCAAGTGTTATAGTAACTAACGATATCGGTTAGTGTATATAGAGGAAGACCCGCTAGCGTGAATTTGTAGTACATATGTATTATTTATTAATTTATAAACTATGTATCTATAAATGTGCCAAAATCAACAAATGTCAACAATTCGATGAAATTGATAAGACAGCCTATAGAAGAGTATATTTGTATGTAGCTGACAAATGCGCTATTGGAGAATTGGTTTGAATCATTAAGCCAATATATTGATAACGACTTATATTAATAAAAAGCTTTGTAATCTTTATAGATTTTTGATAAATACATTCGCTTACATTCGCATGACGTCAGCTACCGTGATTATGTTTGTGTAGACTTCTTTGTGTATTAGTAATGTGTTGTAAATTACTTAACAATGGCCTCCGGAAATAGTTGATGAGATATTATGCGTCGCATTTATTGTGTTTGAACCACGCTCCGTCATGTAAGCACCTAACATTGTTGCTTAGAGAGCACCTTCCACTATATAGTTTGCATGTTTCAACTCAAAGCCACTACATTCCGATAGCAACTAATGGAAGGAAAAAATGCTAACTAGTAACAATTTTTTTCTTTCCATTTTCTATGGCACGCATTTTTGTACTCAAAGTAAGAAGAAAAAAATAGCAAACAAAATTCCAATCCAATTCCGCTCCATATAGGTTGCAGCTATTTCATTCCATTAGTAAGTAGTGTAAAGAAAAATTGTTATACAGTGATTTTTTTCTTACCACTTTCAACTAAAGATAGGAAAAAAAACCGCTGTGGATTGCATGTTTCAGTTCATGTTTCAGTTCAGAAGAAAATTAGGCAACAATTATATTTCAATTGTCTTCAAAGCCTTTAGAAAACTTGCTTCTACAAGAAATTTCAAATGCCAAAACTTCACCAAAAACTCTATAAACCAATGCAACAAATCAATTATAAATGATATTATACCAGACCCAACTAAACAAATAGAAACACTAACCAATGTACAGGTTTATAAAATCATATCACTATTTATTTTGAGATAACATAAAAGAATTTCTAAGTCAAGACAACCACCAAACAGCAACCATTAGTAATGTTTCCGGCGACTTGCAAACTCTTATCAATAGGCGTTGGTGTGTGTACATTAGTCAAATGAGAGCGTATGACAGCGAGCTATCGAACATAAGTTCGGACAACTTAAGCACGATGACTCAATGGCTATAGACTTGTGCTTTTTAGGCCAGGGACAGAAATGTTGTAATAACTTAAACAAAACTACTTCATATATAGAACGAACAACATAACTAACCGCTTTGCAAATTCATTCACAGTTACTTGTAATACGACTACAGATCCGGAAGTGATCACCGAACCGCATACATCGAGCAAGTGAAATGCTTAGCGCACACTTTACGAAACTACTGGCGACTGTCTGCCTATGCTTGAGCATAGGTAATGTCGTCCAGGCGCAGGAGAACATACAGCTACAGATTCCACCATCACTGGTGGAGTGCTACAATACTTCGTACTTTATGACACGCAATAATCGTCTACCCGCAAATATCGATACATTAATTTCACTCATTGAGAAAGTGGAGAATTCCTATAGCTATTCGCAGGACATACGCCAGTTGGCTGTAAGCCTATTGCATCGTTTCCGACAGGATGGCATAAAGCGCGCACCTGGCGTAACCGCACAATTGGGTGTCATACCCTACAGTCCCACCGGCTTTCAGTTTCCCAAATTCCGTTTACTGCTGTCTCGTCTCATACCGGGAAATGCAAATCAGTTTCCCAACGACACACTGTCCACTGTCGAACGCTGTTCATTGCACTTCATGCTCTCCAGCACATTCGATACTCGCATACGTGGTGATGAGAATCAGGTTTGCAACAATCTCGCCCAATATCGTGCACAGCGTTTGCCGCGCGCGCTTAAGAAGTCAGAGACAAACTTTATCGGCGACGTGGAGCTACTCGACGAAGAGCTACAACGTAAACGTGGCATACCCGGTCAGATGAAAATGCGTCCAGGTGCAAAAGCAAACTACAACTACGAAGACTATGATACAGACTGGGCCTATGCCGGTCCAGATAATAGCATCAGTCAGTGTCCCATTGAGGATGGTGTAATTCGCACCAATTGGGGTACAGTGGCTGCGGGTACTTTAATTGCCGGTATCGCTTCCGGCCTACAACAACAATCCGTACAGCTGCGTACACTGCTTGCACTTGCAAGTCGTCAGGGTGCACAGCTGCTGCCACAACTGGCCACTGTTTCCATTGATAATCGCTGGGCAGCAACACTCGCCGGTGATTTGGCTGAGGTGACACTCGTGCAGGTGCCCGTTGCGCAGAACAATGCTGCTTCGGTTGGTGCTTCAGGCGCATGGAACGACACCGTTCTGCCACACTACTACTTCCTGTCACAGCGTACAAATTTGGAAGATACCGACGCCGAGATTCGTGGCGGTCTGGATGGTCTCATTATTGCAAAGAACATTGTCAATTGGCGTTCCCAAGCCTCAAATCTGAAGCTTTCGCAGCTGTTGCGCATGTACTACTCAATGGGTGGCGTGCTCAGTAGCGGTCTGATGGCCTGCAATCGTCGCGATAACTTCCCGACTTATGCGCCTCCCGATGAGATGGCAGTACAGACGAGTGCCTTTGCTCAGGTATTGGATCGTGAAATGCAGCTACGCGTTACGCTGCAGCCCGCCGTGATTGCCACGTTTGCATCGTCTGCTTCGAGTTCGCTGGTGACATATGTCCGTAAGTACTAGAACAAAAATTTTAGTTTATTATAAATTTTAGTTAAACATCGAAAAAGTTCTAACAAAAATACGCAATATTTTTCTTAGATTACCTTTTTTTAAAAAATTTTTAGTACCCGTAATATGCAGTACTCGTAGGTGCGTCTTTTAAGCAGCCTTAATTAGGCTTCCTAATAAATTATTTGACACAAGCAACGAACGACATACTTAGTGCCTCTCTGCCCGTTGCCTGGGTTAATGATTTGCTTATATTTATACTCCTCAATGAAGAGAGATTATTTGCCATTCTTCAACCTCTTCTACTTACAGCTCAATCACTAACCGATGTAGCCTGCACGGCTAGCACAACACAAGATCTCTCTGATTCTATAACACCCATGACTAATCTTTATGTCTTCCTGGACACATCCTGGCAGTACAACAATATCGTTGACTATGTCAAGTGAGTACACACAATGAAATATTCTTTCTTTCACGTGATACTCACTATGGAATCTTTTAGCTATGTGCTTCAACAGTTGAATATACATCCCTACGCCAGTACGGTGACAATGTTGGCCGCTTATGATGGTTCAGTCATTGTTAATACCACCCATTACCTGCCCGATGTCTATCAGAAGTGGAATGCAACCACACATGCTTCATGTAAGTTCAATACTTTGTTTAATTTCCGAACAGTTTGCACTAACATCTTTCCGTCTCTTTTACTCTCACTCACTTTCTCATTGGTCAACAGTCAATCCCGGTTTCAATTTACCCACGGTTCTGCGTACCGTTCAAAACCTTACACAGACGCTTATGAACGGTCAACAACAAAACTCCAGCGTCAGTGGTCACTCACTCGTTGCGCTCATAATTCCAAATACCGCCAACATCAACGATGGCGATTCGAGCTATTCCACAACTCAGCTGCAGTACATCAATGAGCAAATACCAGATTTACGTTTCATTTACTATGGCGGCGGTTCCATACAGCGTTTCGCACCATACGTACGCGATTCGACTCAGGATCTTTTCCCACTAACTGTGAGCAGCTCCCCAAATGCAGCACCAACATCTGCGGGTCCCGTTGCGCGTCGCATTATTAAGAGTAAGTGCGCTCAAGCGAATTGAGTGTATAATGTGCTAATCTCACATATTCGTCCTGTCAATTGCAGTTCCACGACGCATAATAAATCCACGCTGTGGCTCAAACTGGATTACGTCCAGCTATGGCACCGATACCATGGCACAGTACGAGCGTGCTGGCATTATAAACTTTTATCGGGTATCACCCAATTATTTCTTCGGCAACGGTGGCAATCGCTATGTCACCATACAGTCCCAAAGTGGAGGCCAGTTCACCGTTTGCTCTTCGCGCACTAACCCCTTGCCCATGCAGAATGGCACCACATCCACGACCAATAGTGGTTCGGGCACGGATCAAAGCTGTATACAAATCAGTGGCACTTCGTATTCTTACGATCTATCGAATGCCTGCAACGGCTACTACACTATAAGTCAGTGTCCGCCACTATATCTTTCCGTGCAGACAGCCTCCACCTCAAATGGTGGCCAGATAACGACATCGTGCACGGATAATGCCTGCCAGACGCCCGATCAGTGGCGTTATGTGGTTTCCGTGGTCAATTTGGGCTGCTGGTCTGGCGTTTCAGGACTAGCTGCCAGTTTTGTGACCGTCTTGTTGGCGTTTCTGTTGCATCAGTTGCTACATTAGTATTAGAGGAAGAAGACAAAGCAAGAGAGTTCAAAATTTCGTAAGAATATTTTATGAAGGAAGTCATAACCAAAACGCAAATCAAATTTTTCTTTTAAAGCACCAAAGGGGAAACACATTTTTTTATTATTACGCGTATTTTTTTGCATCGATCGTCTATATTTAAAGATTCTTACTTTTAAGCTAACAACAAATTGAGAAAAATAGTTTTTAACAAAAGTTGGTTTAAGTTGAAGCAAATGAAGTTCAATAAAGCCCAACTAAATAGAATTAAAACGTGGTTAATAATTTTTTCCAACGATATAGAACATATCTGGTATTTATTTTATCGTTCTATTCATTATAGCGCTGATTAACATCTTTGATCCCATACCCTGGTCGGATATATCCAACATGACCACCGTAATGACAAATATTTATGTATTTGTGGATACTTTTTGGCCATATCGCTGGATTGCTGATTATATTGTGTAAGTCCGGCGATTATTGTTGCTTTCTGTATTTCACTGTTTGCACTATTTTAAACAGTTTTGTGTTGCAAAATCTTAATATACATCCCTATGCGAGCACTGTAACGCTACTCAGTGCCTACGATGGCAGCATAATGGTCAATACTACAGATTATATAACCGATTTATATCAGCAGTGGAACATAACCACACACAATAACTGTGAGTATTTAGTTATGGATCTCTTTTATACTCTTAAACCCTTAATCGCTTCGCAACAGACCGCAACGGTTTCAATCTGCCACGCATTTTGAGCACCTTACAAGACCAAGTTGCACAACTACTTGACAACGAAGCGTCCAATGATCTATTGGGCGGTCGTTCGCTCATAGCGCTCATTGTGCCCAGCGCCATTTCATATGTCGACGAACGGGACTATGACTACTGCATGCGTTATTTGTTCAATCTGAACTATACACTACCGGGTCTACATTTTATATACTACACCGCAGGCGCAGTGATACGGTTTCGTGACTTTGTCAATAATCCGCATGAGGATCTCTTCTATCTGGATCTCGAACGTTCGCCAGAGTGGGCTGGCAATGCTGTAGTCAAACGGCTCAGACAAAGTGAGTAATTTTTGTTTGTATTGCAATTTAATAAAATTCTTTATATAACTAGTACCGCGACGCATTTCGAATCCGCGCTGCAATCGTGATGGCTCCATCGTTGAGTATGGCTCCAACTCGCTGACACAGTTTGCACGTCTCGGTTCCATCAACTTCTACCGCGTAGATCCTCAATACTTTGGCACATATTTTAATATGCGCTATCTGAAGGTGGTACCCATTAGCGATATTTCTTTTACCGTTTGCACCTCGCGCAGTATACCACTGCCTTTTCGGAATACCAGCACAGCGACACGGCCCGAGGAGCATTGCGAACAGACAACCACGGCTGCATTTAGCTACGACTTAACCGATGCCTGCGTGGGCTATGACTTTATACCGTGCCCGCCGCTTTATTTCTCCGTGCAGGCGCAAACTTTTGGACATATTTCGTGCAATATGCCGGCATGTCAGACGCCAGATGAGGCACAGTACTCCATATATTTGAATAATCTCAGCTGTAATGGCGCAGCTGAAAAAGCGTGGAGCTTTGCTGCAGTGTTTATAATGCTAACAGCGAACTTATTTCACAGCTCGAATAGGTTTTTTTGCTTCAACGCTTAACTAATTATTAGATACGAATTTTTATATTTAATAAAATCGACAAGTATGTAGTAATTGAAATAGAAATGTCTGCGTTTCCAAATGTTAACCGGTTTTACTATATAGGGTGTAAAATAATGTGATCGAAATTTAAAATAAATTTCATTCCCTGACAATTTAGAAATATAGACGCAGAAATAGAATTTAAATTCGAATTTCCGTTAATTGACAAGCGGAAATCGCTTTCAACTTCCGGTTAGTGTATTAGGCGTATATCGATGTCACGCCGCTATCGGTTTAGCTCTACACTTATCGATTGGTCATGAGCTCGTGTCCTGTTGCTCAGTTTCCGGTTGGCTGTGTTCGACGATGGTCAAACATCATGCAGGTTTGACGAACACTGGTGTTTACACTGTCGAGCAACATGGGTTTGACAGTCGAACACAGCCAACCGGAAACTGACTGTCCCGTTATAACCGTTATGAAACGTTTTAGCTCGTTTTAGCTTTGTCCGAACCCGTTATGCAGTTACACAGTTAAATTCATATTAAAAATCAATTAAATTGCATTGAATTGCTGCCGGTGGCTTTTTATTTTTAATAAATAGTGTTCTTCCGGTTTTACCTACACTGATGCTAGCATATTTTTGATATTTTAGAGGAATTAACCACGGGCTGCATCAGTTTATCATCTTTTCCTGTGTAGAACTGCTTTGTTTGGACATCGGAAGATTTGCGGCAGTCCTCCGTTGCAACCTGGAAACACGGATTAAACTCCACATGGTATCAACTCCATCAGTTTTACGAAAGTATAGTTCTGGAGACTAAATTTCAAAAAAAATACCTTTTTATATTGTTTAGAAGATCCAACAATCCCTGGGGAGAAAAGCTTATTTTACATTGGAAAAGATTACGCTTCTAGGCCCTTTGATCATTTAGAGGAAGCACTGCGTGCTAAAATAGAAAAAATAGCTTTTGACAAAACAAAGCATCGAAAGGCGATTCGGCAAGGAGCAAGTGGTAGGTGTGGAAGTCCGGCAGGGTTTCCAAACTTTCTTAGCCTATAAGTCGAAACTTTGGAGACGGCTACAATCCATTTTTTAGGTTCGCAATTGTCTAACATATAGTTATGTAGTAGCAAAGGTCAACCACAAGATTGGAACAAGGACCAGATGGTTGACGTGGGTACGTTTGTGATTCATATTTTGATAAAACAAACTACAAACCAAGTTCAATGTGCTATGACCACCAAATTAAAATATTCCCAAATTCAGGTCCTCCTGTGCCTTCGATCCAAATTTAATCAGGATTGTAATATTGGTAATGAAATGAATTGTCTGGACTATACGCGCATACGCGGTGGAGCGCATAAAAAATGGAGGCGCCTTAATTTTATTAGTATCAAGTTTCTCTCTTGCTAAATAGGCTTTTAATCAACGGTTGGAACAATTTAAAGCTAACAAAAAAATTTTGTTATGTAAAATTTCGAAATCGAAATGTTTAAAATGCGTAGAAACCGCTAACGCTGCCATGGTGAACAAAGAAATATGCAAAAACTGTGGTGAAACACTTTTAAGAGAGCGCCATAAACCAGGGCTGTGCAACTGCTGTGCGTATGCGAGAGAGTGAGGTGAGAAAGAGTTGAATGGTATGGTGTTGTGGTGTGGTGTGGTGTGAATTTAAAGCACTTGGTGTGCGCCGTCGTTATTTGGGGGTGGTGAAGTTGTTATTGTTGCTGAGTGTTTCACAATTCGGTTGTGTGAAGTAAATTAGTTTAGTAGCGAATTACCCGCGCTTCGCTTCGAGTCAAAGTGTATATTCAAAGCAATTAATAATAATTGATAATACATATATATAAGAAAATAAAATATATGCAAAAAAAAATCAAATGAAAATGCAAAGTGTGCAACAAATTGGCCCTGGTGCATAGAAAACTAATACAATTTCGTGTTTGAAATGCAGAGGAATTTTGTTGCAACGACAGCAAAAGCAGTGAACAAAATTTCATTGCATACTTTTGTGGATTAATTTCGCTCCTTGAATGTTTTGAAAAATGCAGCTTAAAATGTTGGTAAGTGCAGAAATCAATAAAATTAAAAGAAAAAAAACATAATTTTTCCGGAATTTGTCTCGGCACAAATATGCAGACGTACTTTTGTATGAATTTTCAAACAATTAAAAATTTTCAACGCACAAATAATTTATTGATTTTTCCGCTGACGTCTGTCTGTGTGTTTCGACTCCTCCGTTCCAAACCCCGTCCTCGTCGATGTACACGTCGCCCCGCGCAACACTTTTCGTTATGCACTTTTTGCTACTCACCCTCATGTTTGTGCTTTTTGGAGGCGAATGGCGTCAAAACAACCCCCAAACCTAGAAACAAAGCAAAAGCGCCAAAACTATTTTTACTCAATATATTTCCCCATTTCTCTACTGTCCGACCGTCCGCCCGTCCGTCCTTCCGTGTATGTGTATATTTGTCTAGTGGCGCAAAGTTTGCAAACGCAACCCCCAGCAAAAGCAGATGAGCGAAAAATACTCATACAGTTATTCACCACCCACCACCACCTCGTTGCAATGCGCTATTACACCATACTCCAACTGTAAGCCAGGGCTGCAGCGTCAATGTTATATTATTGTATGATAATAGATTATTATTTCTTTGCTGTTTCAAAACAGTTTTTTTTTTTATAAAAATTAAACAAATTTTACGCAAATCAATTAGATTAAAATTGGTTAAAGGCTTAAGTTTTGCAATTTAAATTGAATAATAAATAAATAAATAAATTTGTATTAGTTCAAGTTCCGTTTTGCAGCCCATCTAAGCCTTTAGAAATAAATTTAGCTGGATGAATCGTAAAACAAGTAAGGAAATACAGTCGGGCGTAACCGACTGTAAGAGGCCCTGTACCAGTTCAGGTCGCCTAACAAACATATTAAATGTTTCCCGAGCTTATGACCAAACACATGACCACTTCTCACTGCGCGAATATGAATGAAAAGAAAAGGGGGGTCATTCAACTTCAATTGGTTATAAAATCGTTATTTATAATCCGATTTTGATGAACTTTTTGGATTTTGACTAAGAGGGACGTTAACTTTATACTGGTATACTCAATTTTTTTTGTGCCGAAGAAATATTTCTCCTTGGGGGTGATTTTATGGGGAAGGGGGGGAGGGGCAAAATTTCAAAATAAACTTGTGAAATTCCGGAGCAGTCCTAGACGAATGCAAAAAACACGAAGTCTCTATCTATTACCGTTTCCGAGATCCTTTCGTTCATACAGACGGACGGACGGACAGACGGACATGGCTATATCGACTCCTCTATCACTTATGACCATAATGGGGGTAACTTTGGAGGGTCTCCGACCATTATTTCTACCTGTTACATACATTTGCACAAACCCAATAGGCTCTTGTACCTTCGGTACAGGGCCTAAAAAGGTTTTTTATCAACCAAAGAAAGTGATAGGTCGCTTGTGATAACAAACACTAATTACTAAGCAGTGGTACATTAGTTGTTATACATAAAACTTTCTTACAGCTTATGAGTTATTGTATACCCTATTATTAAGTTTATATACTTTAGCACGACTGTATGTGCTGCTGAGCTATTTAGTCTATCATTTATTAAGATACAGTATTCAAGACTTATGCATTTTTAATATTAAAGTAAAAATTTGTATCAGCCATGTTCCCATTTTCACTTTCTTTTTTGTTATGCGATTTTATTAAAATCGAAAAATTTCGTTTGAACGCAAAAAAAAAATATCTATATGTTTTATTTCTGCGTTGTGTTTTTATATTACTAACTGAACCCTTATCTTGAATTTTAACTTATCTTAGGCGACTGTGATTTAGTCTTGCCCTACAGAAAATAATATTTGCCTCAGTGACGAAGACATTTCAAGAGATTACAGAAACAGTATCAATCCTAGAGATAGTATATAGCCTTACACACCTCTACGTTTCAAGTGAAGGCAGGTTTCTTTGTAATTAAGTCATGAAAAGGAATTAAAAAAGGACCATGACTATTTAGTACCATATCAACACATTGGTAAACTCTTTTTAATACACAAACGTACAGAGGTATCTTTTCTATTATATACGGATATATTCTATGATGATCCAAATTGAACCCATAAACGATTTCATTTAGGATTAACATCAAAATTTCTTCCAAAAAATTAAGGAAATGGGAGCCAGTTTTCTATGGGGTCTACATATTATCTAAAGATGTTATAGAATAGTTTAAACAACCAAATTAGAAGGATTTATCTCCTCATATAGTCTCATTTAATGTTGATCAGAAATATAATACTTTCCTAGATTTGTCGGTATGCCAAAAATTGTGAAGGACTCTTCAAAGCATTTGATTATGCTCTCTTCTCGATATACACGGAATGACTGCGATTGGCCGGAGTGAATATAGACATGTCCGTCTGTCCGTCTGGCCATCCGTATGAACGAAAGGATCTCGGAAACGGTAATAGATAGAGACTTCGTGTTTTTTGCATTCGACTAGGACTGCTCTGGAATTTTACAAGTTTATTTTAAAATTTTGCCCCTCCCTCCCCTTCCCCATAAAATCACCCCCAAGGCTAAAAATTTCTTCGGAACAAAAAAAATTGAGCATGCCAGTATAGAGATAACGTCACTCTTAGCCAAAATCCAAAAAGTTCATCAAAATCGGAAAAAAAAAATTTGAACGACCCCCTTTTTATAAGGCACTTATTCGTGCAATGAGAAGTGGTCATGTGTTTGGTCATAAGCTCGGGAAACATTTAATTAAATCAGTACATGCAAAGCACAGACATACACTTAAACTTTCACGTGTTCTCTTTGTGATGAACATTGAAGTTTTGTAAGTGCCAGAGAGAGAGATAGAGATTACAGTATTTTGTTATCTCATACGAATAATGTTCCTCACCAATAATAATAATTGTGAAATAGTAACTGTAAAATGCAATACACGAGTATCTCTCAGGAAGTTTCACTTCCTAAGGGAGGCACATTTATTTAAATTTTTTTTTAAACCTGTTGCTCAATCTTCTTTGTCTTCCCCCATTCAGAGAATAAAAGTTGAGTTTTCATTAGAACAAATTTAACTGCTATTTTAACCCTAGTCTTGGTTAGAAGGATATACTAATTTTTTAATCTTTTAAGTACATATGTATATATATTTTGATCAGCATATAAAGTCGAGTCGTTATAGCTTTGTCCATCTGACTGTTCAGCCGTCAACGAGATCTAGATAGATAAAGACATATCTTTGCATTCATCCAGGCATGATATTTGGTAAACGTGTTAATGAGATCAGGAAAAAAACCAAAATGATGAGTTTGCTCAAGGTCTATGGGAAGGTATCATATCCTTATATAAGTAAAAAAAAATTATTAAAATATGTTTTAAAAAAATTTTAAACCATTTTGTCTTTTTCCATTTTTTTTTTTTTTAGTTCGACAAATTCTATTAGGAAATCCGGCAGGGTATTTCGAAGTCGTTAACTCATAACTGTAACATTCTTACCTGCAGCCCTACATTTTATTGTTTGCCTTTTTTTTTCTTGCTCTTACTCTCTCTCTCTCTCTCTCTCTTTAATTCCCTTAATCTCTTGTTACGTTTTTCATATATGAAACTAAGGCACAAAAATTATTGTTTGTTTGATTTTGTTATTGTATAAACTCAGTTGTTAGTTATTGTTGCCGTTGTTAGGGGGTGTCTGTTGCGTCGTTGCATGTGATAAGAAAATTTTGCAAAAAGTGAACACAAATATAGATAAAATTCATGTCTATAGCAATTTTTCCAACACTGCAAAGGAATGCATACAAAAGATAGAAATCAGCAACTACTTATAAACACTGTGCTCGTGCTTTCTCTTTTCATTTAATCTTTCTCGCTCGCACTGTATGCAGTTAACACTTTAATGGTTTGAAAGTTTGCAACTTAAACGAAAAACTTTAAAGTTTTATTGCATCTTCTTGCTCTTCTTGCCTGCTCTGTGGGTGGTAAAGTGGGCAAAGAACTCGAATGTGACAAGCTGGCATTGCAATTGTTGTTGTTGTTGCTAGATTTAGTGCAACATATGCGCATTTCATGTGAAACATATATATACGCGCATATAATAGACAATTTATATTATATATGTATATGTGGGTATATATATGTACGAGAATATATATACATAAGAACGCTTGACCTGACTGATTCATTCATTCATACATTTCTGAAGAACGGAAGTTAAACTGGGCGGTAAAATGGGTTTTCAAAGAAGGAACCCATTTTTTTCATGTTATAAATACTCACAAAACAATTAATAAAAAACTTATTTCTCCAATTTTGGAAAAACTCACCCCAAGTGATAAACCCAAAACTTTTTGTATATCTGTGACTTTTCAAACTCGGTTTGTATATACTAAATATATAATAGTTCCACCTAAGTTTCGCCGATTTTATAATAAAAAAATTACTTCATTACGGTGAAACGAAGGTCAAAGGTGATATAGCAAATATATGGAACATTTTCTTCATTTCAGATGTACTCAAACTCAATTTAACTAAATTCTACAACGGACAATGCCGGTTTAAACTTTCAGTACTTGTATGTTTGGACAAGTAGACATACATATATGTAGTAACTAACGTCATATAATGAATGGATTTGTTATATTTTTGTATGTTTGTGGTCCTTTTTTTAACATACATACAAAGCCTAGCATATGTACATACATACATATATGCAAATATTAAATTCGATTATTTTTATATTAATAGATATGCATCTACATATGTACATATATATCAAAAACTAAATAGATATAAAACTCAAATACATATATACATGTAGAGTTTTTTGTGGTTGATTTTCAGATGTTGTTGTTGTTGTTGTCGTTGCTAGGCAATGCAGAAAAAAATGAATTTGATTTTTATATGCATATACAATAATTCATATATTGCATATAATGCATATGTATGTATGTACATACATGCTATATATTAGAATAGACATTTATGTATCTACATAATATATGATATATGGAGAAGTTTTTACCTACTGTACACGTTTTTATATTACAATTGAAATAGTACAGTTATTATTCAGAAAATTAGCCAAAAGAAAAATTGGCACAAGAAATCTGATGATGAAGTTTTTTTCAATATTAAACCTTGACCTTTTTTAAGTCCTCATCAGTTGTAATATACTATTAGCAGCGCTTTTTTAAACCTCCAACCATATCTGTATATCTTTAAAATTTCGAAAATACGAAAAATGCATAGTGGTGAATAAAGTGGTTCAGGCAACACAACACCATGAGTTGTTTTGCCACAAATCAGTGTGGTTTCTTCGTATAACTTCAAGACGCAAACGATGTATAGCTTCAAGGTATTAATTTTTATAGACCGTAAGAACCTATCTTTAAGAAAAGAGACCCTGCTGTTTGCGCCAACTACCGCGAAATAAATCTTCTTTCCATTGGATATACGATACGATACGATTGAAGTTTTTCGACGCCCTGTCTGCACTAGGTATCCCGGCAAAGATTGTTCGACGCTATCTAACACACAAATCGTTGTCAGAGTGGGGAAAAACCTCTCCGACCCCTTTGATATCTAGAGAAGTTTTCAATCTTCTGATGGAATACATCCTACGCCAGTGCGCGTACATACCGAATAAATCGGGCTCGATCTTCCAAAAGGAAGTAAAGCTGCTCGCTTCATCAGTATGCAGGAACGGCGAGTCAGCAAGGCGTTCTCAGAGATTGAAAAACAATCTCGGCTCATGGGTCTAGCGCTGAATGAAGACAAGATGAAGTACTTGGTGTCTTCTCGCACTCCATCATCTCGTCTTAGACGTTCAGTGACGATGGAGAATTTCAACTTCAGTGTTGTAGAAAACTTCGTCTATCTTGGAACAGAGATAACCAGCAACAACAACGTCAGCCTGGAGATGAGGCGTAGAATCACGCTTGCAAACAGATGCTTTTTTGGGCGGAGTAAGCAAATGAGAAGTAAAGCCCTCTCTCGAAAGACGAAAATAAAGATCTAAAACACGCAGATAGATAGAACCGTGATTGAGTCGGATGAGACAGCGTTAAAAGTCTTTGAGAGAAAGATTCTTCACAAAATTTTTGGTACTATTAGAGTCGGCGACGAGTTTAGGTCCCGTATGAACCGCGAGCTGTACAAGCTATTCGATGAAGTTGACATAGTCCAGCGCATAAAATTTCAGCGGCTGCACTGGGCTGGGCACCTCATTCGTATGAATAAAAGAGCTTCAGCAAGCATGGTTTACATGGGGGGCAAACACTTGATATATAGAGAGAGGTATGGAGAGATCTCTCCTTACTTGGCATTCAAAACGACTAGCGCCAGCACGCACAGGACTATGGACGCTGGCGCGCCTTCCTAGGTAGACGGTTGACGGCCATTTAAGTAATTAAGTAAAGAGCAAAAACTTCAGATTTAATCGAATTTGTTATTTTTTTTTTTTTTTTTTTTTGTCTTGTCTGGTCACTTTCATTGGGATGTTTGGGCTCTGGTTTCGAAGTCATAGTCATATATCCATGTTTCAGCAACAAATATGACTATTTTAAGCAATTATGAATCGTCGTTGACTCCTAAGCGCTACTCATGATACTGTTTTTTTGGACAAAACTTAGAAATATCGGAACATGAAGCTTGTTCCAACTTTGCAAAATTTTACCAAAACGTCAGAAAAAATTGCATGCTATGAGCCAACCGATATGACGACATAACAATATTATTCAATTGCTTCAACGTTTTCATCGGTTGTTGACGTCCTCTGGTAACACTTTCTCAGTTATTCGACATTTGATGGTAGGAAAAAAGTTTGAAAACGCTTTGTTCCCAAAGTTATTTCAAGAATACCGCTTTAAAGGCTTATAAATGTTTACTCTTAACACGTTTTATTAATGACAAACTAATGATGCAAGCTTTATGTGAAATGTCGGTTTCAACTCTAGGATGAACGAGCATGTATTGTAGAATAATTTTGTCAATCTCTGCACTTTTTACATGTATTAATGAACAAAGTCAAGAAAATGTGTGTATAGAATTTCGACAAAACTGTACTCCACTGTGCTGATACTCAACTTCCAGCACGCCCACAACACGATCTATAAGTGCCACCAGCACCAAACAAAAACGCAGCCCACACAAAAAAAAAAAAAAAAAAAAAAAAAACCGCCACTCGAACGCACTCCTACAGCAGCGCTGTTGCATCTATCATGGAAACACCCCAATTAATGACCCGAACTCGATTATTTCGCATGTTGCGCGCTGTTTGAGCTTGCTCATTGCACTCTTTTTCAGTGACGGCAGGGTTGACGACAATGCACGCAAGTTAAATGGGACGTGACCGAGAGCGTTCGTTGTACGTCATAACCTAATATTGGCATTTTTCGTAGCTCTTACAGTAAGGTTTTAACTGTTCAATTTCATACGAAAATTGAAAATGCGCGAAGCCCTAAAATACTTTCTCCGGCGCCAAGCTGGGCGTTTGCGATGTGCAACAGGTTTCCTTTTTTTTTTTTTTTTTTTATTTCAAGAAGCCATTTTAAAGCAGATAACTCGAAATTTGATGCACATTGTCCATACTCGCCGCACGCCGCTTGCCACCCTACACGTTTTACCCCTCCAAGGTATATTTTTAAAGTGGTTGTCTTTGCTGCGAAATCGATTTTGTAATTGACCTTCTTATTATTCAGTCATTACGTATAACAGCAACAACAACAACTAAGTTTTGTGCAACAACAACAACAACTGTTGCAACGCGAATATAGACCAACAATTCGCCATTTAAGATGTTGAAGAGTGTCTGCTGAAAAGCGACTTTTATGCTCATGTCTTGAATCTCGTCGCTGTACTCTTCTTCATCGATCTCAATGTGTGCGTCATATAGTGTAACTTGCTTCGTCATCGTGCTATCCTATTCCGTGTTAGCGGGTGTGTAAATAAGAAATGTTTTACATTTATTTATTAAATCTTGCTAGTAATCTTCACTAGCCCGAATGGGCGGGTGTCGTAATTAATGGCATTCATATTAACAGAAATAATTTCAAAAATTAAAAATTGCAGAAATTTTCAAAATTCACTTGGATTCGCTTGAAATTTAGTATTCAGCGATTTTTGGAGTCGTTAATCGAATATGAAATCGGATTTCTGAAATGTATGCAAGAAATTATTCCTTGTTTTTTTGTGGTACCTTACGCTTTTACTTTCAAAAGATCTTTTTTAGGTTTTGTTTTTTTTTTTTATAAGATTATCTCGTTTTAGACTAAATATCATATCCCACCTTCGTTGAGTTTCTCTGCTTGTTGCTCGCTAAAATCAACAAAATTTTCTTGGAAATAGAGTACATGAGAACCCAGAATATGCAATTTTAGATTCTTCAAATAATTTTGTTTTCTATAGATCTCAGTCATTGGAACTGATTGTTCAGAATCATGACTCTTATGATTCCCAAGAAATTGTCCTACCACATCCTTAAAACTTACCCATGCTGCTCTTTTCTTATTTACCATTTTACGAAAAAGCTCGTCTCTTACGTATCTGCGGGCCATCATACACGCCTTATTTTAGTTTTGCTTCAGTGGCATTAGGGAGATTTTCTTATATGTAGATACAGATAACCACTTTAATCTAATTATTTTACCCATTGCTTCATACAACCTAAAACCCAAACCCAAATCTTTGACAATATTATTAACTTTTCCAACTTTTACGGACAATATTCACTTTCACTTGAATCAGTTTCACTACTTTCAATATCATCTTCATTTTCTGAATCCGATCTTAAATTAAATTTTCAGCCTAAATAATTCTTGCAGCCATGACTTGATCCTCATCCGATACAGACATGTAAATCGGTTTCATTAAACAGAATGTTTACATTTTCTTGTTCGTTAATCCTTTCAAAATTGTCATACAAAAGTAACAGTCTTCCAGATTGATGGCACTGAAATCTTGATCTTTGTTTTGTTGTTAGCTGATCTTCGTAACAAGAAGTACAAGAACTACATACTACTTCAGGGACCCAATCACATACTTCAATCACATACTACAGCCTAAGCCAACTTCTAGCATTCGATTCTGTAGTAACCAAGTTTGTCACTACTATATAACTCCTCGTTTTGCTTGTTGACGAAGGCTGCGGTACTGTGCTTCCGATACACTGCATCGTAAAGAGAAATTTTTACCTTCTGCCATCACGACATTTAACCCAGGAATTTTACCGGTACACATCTCATGACGAAGATAGTCCACACCAGCAAATTACAAGTACGTACTTTTTTTATCAGGATAGGCAGAGTATATGGCGGTGCCCTGGTTACAGAAAGGTTAAATCATATGAGAAATAATACTAATAATAAAACTATATTCCAGACTTTAAGAGTAGTGTTCGGCACCAATACAGTCATATGTTTGCATTGCGTTTGTGTGCGAATTAACAGAATGATAACAGCATCTACAACGGCTGAACAGCAACTGTTTCATTTTGCGTCGCCTCAACAGCGGCATTACAGCGTAAAAGCGCCATAACAGCGCCACGACAGCATTTTTATTTTGTTCTATAGAACTTTATTCATGATGCTCAAACGATTTTATGTCTGATTTTGTTTTTTTTTTTATTGAAACACCCATTATTTACAGTTCATACTTTTTTATGTGTTTCGACCTTCTTCTGCTGGGCTTTACCTTTTTCTTTGTTTCGTTTGTTAGCCTTCTACGGCATCGTCACTCACTCCTTTATTTCGATTTTCCTCCCCAAACTGCGCAACCAGTTTCTCGACTCCTTTTTGCGCTCCAATTCAAAATCAACTTCGATCATGAGTCGTCGCTTCATTGCCAATGTGAATGCAGCCGAGCATTGCTGATATAGCCTACAAATTGTTTAACCTGTTTTTCGCTTTCGTGCTTGCCCATTGAACTATTTTCCTCGTTGTTTTTGCTGTTGTTGTACTAATCAAGCATATGTTGCGCGAAAAGCTTTACACACACACATACATATACACAGCAGTGTAAGTAAGATCTGATCTCAAGCCATGGTGTAATATTATAAGGTGGTAGCATGTGAAGTATACTCGCATTTTTAAGCTGCAAGCAAAGTTCTCTCTGCTCATAAAAGCAAACGGTGTAAGTTACCATCCCGCTGCAACAATTGCGCCTACAGTTTCTTATAAACTGTTAATTGCTGCTAACGTCGAAACTACCTTATATTATTGTACCGTGTTCATTGGAATTTATTGAAATAGTTGTTGTTATTATTGTTAAACATGTGCTTCCTTGGTTAGCTTTAGTGCTCGTCTTACTTTCAGTTTCACTGATTTGTTGTAGTTGTTCTCTTTTTTATATACATATATACTATATAACTTGTGGAGTTTCCCCAACCTGAGCGACAAACTTAATGCATGAGTCATGCGTCTAGAAGGCTTTTCAGTTAATGCATTAAAATGCATATAAACAGTTGTGGGAAACATGATTTCTTGGTGTTCCACAATGTTTAGGTGAATTACTCAAGGCGAGGGAATTTTCCCAGAAGTACAAAATAGTACGAAAGTTGTCAGATTTGAAAGGATTACCATATAATTCTGTAATATATTAATGAATATTTATTATCCTTTCTCTGACGTAGTGTGACCCAAAGGTTTTTAGTAATCACCGATCCTAATGAAGTATTATGTATGTATGTACTTCCAAATATTTTATGAAGAATCCTAATATGTTTAAACCAAGTATTCGAAATATCTACACGCATACACACAAAGGTATGCCTCAAGGTTTTCACTACCCCACTAAATCTCTCCTCTACAACGACATAAAATTTCGTATACATATCTCTCACTCTTTATTCTTGAAATGACCAATCTTGCTGGCTATCAATCCACCTTCCTACCTACCTGCCTGCTAGCTAGCCTTATGTATTGCACTCTCTGCCTTAAACCACCTTCTCTACTTCATGCTCCGCTTGTGCGCGCTAATGAACAGCGAGACACATTGGATGAAGCCGCCAGCAGCGCAGCGCAACGCCAAGCCAACCCACGAAGATCATTACCAAAGTAGTACAACAACAACATCAATGAAGCAACAGAGCCGCTCCCACGCCGCCGCCACAAGCACTATGGTCGTCCATAGTACTATATGAACTGACCTGCTTTTCTGTTGTTGTTGCTGTTGTTGTTCTGTTCCCCCACAGAATGGAGCATCAATTTGGCTTGAATCCCAGCACCCACACGCACAAAAACTCACTAGCACTTGCTCTCTCTCTGTCTCTCACATTAACATTAATACTCTCAAATGTGCGCTGCCGTTACTCTCCCAACACTTGCAATTTTTCTTATTTCATTTCATGATCGTTCCGTAATGTTGTTGTTGCTTTGTGCGTCGTCAAATGCTTCGTTTTGGTTATTTCGTTCTATACACCCACTGTGCTACCACTATTTTGTATTGTATTGCGACAGCATCGGTGCTGCACAGTGGTGTGAAGCAGTGTAAGTGGTTTTGTAATTTAGCATCTTAATTTATACATTTTAACGTCATTTAAACTAAAATGTTGTTTTGCCGACATACTATCTCAAAGACTATGTACAGATAGACATACAGACGGACATGGCTACTTCAACTCGCATTGTCGCGCTAATAAGGAACATATGTATACTTTATGCGGTATACGATGCCAACTTGCAAATATTTTAGCTATATATTAAATATATTCGCACTCTTTGTATATCTTATAAAAAGATTTTCGAACTTAAACTTCAAATATGAGCAGTACAAGTTCTGCAAAAGATGTCCAATTTATAGTTAATTTCAATAAAAAATGTGTACTATAATTTGTGGAAGTTGTACCCTAAAGTGAGCAAATTCCCTCAACATTTAAAAAATTTCATCAACTAAACACTGATCAGTTCATTTAAAAAAAAAAATAATGTAAAATTTATATCCTTTCGGCACATTGAACCACTGTGCGTTGCTTCGTACGAAACCGAGCATCGGCATCAACCACTTAACCACTCGTTTCGACCTACACAACAGCAACAATTCTGCCGCCATATTCAGTCTGCTGGAATTTCTCAAAGCGGACGGGTGTATTTACAAAGCGGTGCGCAAACGATCTCACCCGCAACGAATTTCGGAATTTCTTTAGCGCGCGTGTTTGTAAATAATTTATAAAGCAGTGCATGCAAAATTTAAATATTTTTCACAAAGTTTTATACAATAATTAAACATTAAGAATTATATATTGTGCAAAAAAAAAAAAAATATTTCTCATGTGAAGCCGGTAACAAATAAATGAGAATAAAACGTGTGCCTAAGAAAGACAAATTAAACAAAACCAAAAGTGCTTAATACTAGTGTAATCAGACCATTAATGGCTTAAATGTATTACCGAAAGGATTTTATTATCAAAAGGTAAAATTTTATTGTGCTCTTTGCTTTTAAAGTTGTTAATTGCCGGCATTTTAATAAATGTGTATGTTTGAGGGAGTACTTAAAGTGTCAGAGTGACCAGCTGCGCAACATGTGTAAAGAAGAGTTTAGTTTCTTCGATTGCAGTTCATGGGTATTTTTTTGAATTAAATAGTTTATTAAATTTTTTTTACATAGCAGCAAATTTTCCTTGATTTGTTGAATTCGGAAATTATTTTCTTTTCGCTGCAAACCTATCCCAACGAAATATGGAAAGCATATGGAAAATGCTTATTTTGTGTGATATTTTTAATACCCTGTACACTTAAGTATCTTCCTAGAAAAAATTTAAACTCAAAAGACTTGACAATACCTGCTTTTGATCCAGTGATATGTATATAGAAAAGTATTTTTAGTATTCAATTTTTAAAATTATTTAAAGGTTTATCAAACAATATCAGAAATAACAATACTTCATCTACCTAATCTCAGCACACAACTCATAAAACGAAGCAGATCGAAATTATTAGATCTACTTGTTTCGAAAAAGCTGATCACGAATATTTTGTACATACATATATACATATCTACTTAATGGATCTAGAATCTTTGTGTATAGGGTGCATGAAAATAATAAAATTAAATAAAAAAAAACCCAAGCGATGTTTAGCTGGACAACGGATGTCTAGATGACGTGCATATGCTTTACGTGTTGTACCGTGCCATACCCATAGTAGTTGTCCGCTCGGACGCCTGCACAGGCAAACCAAAATATGCATTTGTGTGTGTGTATACAAAGATTAAGGCTAACTTGCAACACCGTCTACACGCACTCTATCTCACCCTCTCACATGCTATTGATATTGTACACCCACACAAATACATACGCAACTGAACACCTCGCAGACAGGAAGGCCTGCATTTGCCTGGATCTGACCGCCGCCGAACAACTGTCGCCAACATCATCCACCAGCCGACTCTACTGCTGTCCCTATTTTCAATATTTGCTGTAGTTTTTGTTGTTGTGGTTGTTGTTGTAGGGTCGCATCGCAGCGCTTCTGGCTCTAATTGCCCATTGCTGTCGTCGTCGGCGACTTCTATATGGGATACGACGGCCTGCTGTGAGTTAAAAAAAATACATACATAATTTTTTTTTTTTTGCTTTATTCCTTTTGGCGTCTGACAATACGAAACGTAAAAAAAAGCAAGAAACGATAGACAGAAAAAACACCCGCAACGTCGACTCGACCCAACCGCTACTCATCAACGAAACGTGCACGTTTCTGTGTTGCTCTCTTTCTCTCTCTCTTTCACTCTCTAAATAGTTCGTCCATCGGATTCTTTTTCCACCCTCTTGGCGGATTTGTTTGTATAAGTAGGTACACACATATACATATATCTGTGTATTATTCTGCATTTATTTACACACACATAGCTATACACTACTGCCTTTCTATGTGCTTAGCTCATCAAAATTTAACTATTTACTACAGCATAATACCCTACAAATAACTATAAAATAGTTCAATAACAAAAATTTTAGCTAAAGGAAAAAAAAATGGTACACCCCCAAAAGTGGAATACATCATTTCATGAGAGAACATCGATATACTCCTATTGATACATGTATATGTAAAGCTTCATTCAAAAACACCATATCGAATACCCAGTTAGATACTGATGGCACTAGAAAAGTTTTCCATAAAAAAAGAAGATTTTGCGGTGGGTTTGTACCTAGATATCTAAGAAGTTCCATACTAAATTTCAGATGGAAAGTGTAAAAACTTAGAGACTTCTTATGATACATAAACAAAAAGAAGCACGGAACGGACCATGGCTACTTCATATTGTTCAGCTGATCAAAACCTCAAAAATGTATATGTATTGAAACAAGAATAACCGTTAATGCAGTTGGTAACATATCTTCATAACTGAAAAAAAAAATTCTTGGAGATGAAGCCTTATAAAAGTCATTTAAAACTCCACGTGCTTTAGCTTCCGATCAATGAATCAAAACTATAAATGCACAATTTTCCAAGCACTTTTGCAGAGTATACTGTATAATATAGTCGGTCAAACTTATTTCTGGTTTTATTACTGGTTTGTCACAGCTTTTCGGTTTCGCATTTCATCATCAAAATCGTCAGCGTTTCACTTCCTTCAACTTTTCGCTTGCAAGACTCCATAGCCGCTCGCCACCCTCACATACACATCATATAGGGAGCCACTAATTCGTTATTATTAACTTTGTCTGGTCGCTGTTGCTTATTTGTTTGTTTGTTTTTCTTCATTCTGTGCAATGGAGGACGAGGGAGTATTTGTTTACTTTTCTTGCTGAGCTTTGCGAAAAAACCAAGACTGAAGGAGGAATAATCTGTAAGCATGAAGCAACAAGCTGCAAACTTTGCAATACTCAAGAAGAGTTTAAAGTGCTTGAAGGTTTCTATATCTATAAATGTTTGTTAAAAAAATATTTTTCCCGCCATTTTGCGCTGAAGTAGTACACTGGAATGTGCAGCATATTTCCGTAACAGAATTTTCTACAAGGCAAATACAAGACTGCACAAAAAATATGTTCCATTAAAACATACATTTTGAAAACCGGGGAATTCTGTTATTACAAATCGATAATTCGATTCGTATGAACTGTTGATTAGGTTTAGTATAAACGTTCTAGTCGCTCAGTTTTGTACATGATTTCCATAGGAACATTTGATTATGGATATTTTCTACACTTTTTCGTGGCTTTCAGGTTCAACGATTTAAAATGCCTCCACAGACTCATCTTGATAAATCAAAATGCATTCCAGACCAGTACCACTAACTTTTATAGACAGAAACATGTTAAACAGGGCTCTATTTTGGACGGTTTTCTAGATAACACTAATAGCCACCAACGAGTCTTTTTGGTCATGACCGCATTTAGGAAGGCGTGCCAGCTACCGTAATATATGTGCGCGCTGGCGCCAGTTGTTTTGAATACCAAATACCTGGTCATTCCAACGCGTGCCCGGTCGTCCTCTATTACATCGTGCACCAATCAAGTTTGGGTCCCCCATGTAAACCATGCGTGCTGGAGCTCTTTCATCCTCATCGAATATCTCATACAGCTCGCGGTTTATATGAATCCTAAACTCTTCGCCGACTCTAATAGGACCCAATATCTTGCGGAGAATCTTTTACTCCAAGGCTCTTAACGCCATTTCGTCATGCCTCTGCGCCATACAGTAGGAACGGGCATCGATCAGCATCTTCTAGATCTTGATTTTCATCTTTCGATAGAGGACTTTACTAATTTGCTTGTTAGGATGTATTCCACCAGCAGATTGAAAAAATCACTCTTGCTAACAAAAGGCTTCGGAGAGGTTCATTCCTACCCCGATAGCGTGATAGCGTCATCATGCAAAGACGAACGACCTTTGACGGTATACCTAGTTCGTATTGGCGTGTCGAAGGTGGCTTTATATTCTATAAATAGATATTGTTGTGTCTTTGTTAAACTCACAGGTCTTCTACAGGATTTGTAGTTATGTAAAGGAACACAATGATGCAGGTTTCAATAATCATGCTCTTAGATAATTTAGTACTTAAAACCTTTGATGTTGAATATGGGAGACTACCAAATTGAATTGTATTTGTGATTTAGCTTTCCGGCCAACGCCATTTTGCTGATTTAACCCTACAGCTGCAGAAGATCACACTTTATCATGCCAAAAAAAAACAACATAAAAATCTGTGAGACAAAACTCCCACAAAAAAAAAAAAAAACGAACAGAAATGCTCCTCGACAGCAAAACTCACATTCCCATGAAATAAACTTCACAGAACGACCCCACTCTACCTACTCTACAAAACTAAATTACGCACTTCCCGTCAGTGGCAGGGCAGTCAGTCACAGGCATTGAGTGAGTTTGTTACGCTTGCCTTGTTCTCTGGCCATGAATTGCGCGCTGCTTCGCCAAACTCCCTCCCCCGCTTGCACTCATCATAACAACTACTCGAAGCTATTGTCCGCTGTAATTTTTTAGGGTGGCTTTTGCAGAAAGCAAAGTACCTGCACCATTTATGAGGGTTGCACTGTTCTCAGAGCGAACATTTCACCAACAGCGGATCGACCCCAGCGACGTCGCGCGATCGTACAAAAATCACATAGGAATTTCCTGTTACAAAAAAGATTCAACGATACCAAACGAACCAAATTTACCTGCTCTACCTGACTGTCAGTCGGTCTTTCTACTCGATCGATCGAAAAAAGCAGCTGGCATTCAATCGGATTTACCTGTACGCGGACCCCTTTCTCGGATACACCACACAGTTAAAGACAAAGACAGCCACCCCAAAAAATGCGCTCGTACAGGATTTCATTCAATGATTGTGATTGTGCCGTTGAAAAAGTTGTTCATGATGATGATGATGATGATCATGCGTCTCTGGAACGCTCCCTAACGTCCCATCTTTTCTTTGTTATACATATGTACATACATACGAATGTAGGTTGGCTGACTGCTTCGCTTGGGTTGGGCACGCTCGTGGGGGATTTCAACCAAATGCCGCTTTCTGGCCTTAAGTAAATTGCCATTATAGACTGAGTCGACGTTGTCGTCTTCGTCAGAGTCGTCTTTTGTATACATATAAAAAAAACGAACGTTGCTTTTGTTGTTATTGTGTCTACCTCATCTCCACGGTTGCTCCCAACGTATTTCGTCTTCTACTATATCAACATACATACATACATATGTATATATGTATGTACATGTGCTCATCATTATCTTTGGTTTCTTTCATTTTTTGGTTGCTTTATTTGACGCCTCCTCCTCTGCCCAGTCAAAAAAAATATATATAAAAAAAAACCATAAGCGACTTCGGCTCAACCGTTTTTCAATATTCAACAGCAACCGATCGAGACAACCCAACAACAACAACGACAGCTGAGTTTGGGTAGAAATAACCAACTTGAATCCGAAGCCGAACTGAAGGTTGTTGTGAAATTTCAGTCAGGCGTCTTTTTGGGTAGGGTAGGGTCCGTCCAAGCAGCCAGCCAGCTAACATCACACAATGTTCCGTCGCGCTGGTGTGGCGTGTTTTTGATGTGTAGGTAGGTGGTTTCTTGGAAATTTTAGTGATGGCTAAATGAGTATACATACTACAGTACACATGTGTGTGTGTGTGTGTGTGTATGTGTCGAAAAATGATAAACCAAATGGAAGTCGAAAGAAATAATGTGTTTGTGGCTGTTCTTCATTTACTTTGTATTCATTTTTCATTTGAGCTGAGCCGATCGAAGGAGATGTTGAACATGATCATCGCATTTTAAGCGCCGTATCGTAGTGGAACTTCAAGCCGAAGTCATTAAGCATAAAATCGAAGCAAATAATGCTTATAGGAAAGTATATACATATGTATGTCGGTACATCACCCCCGTTTTTAAGTTTCTTTAGTTAGGTGCATGATCTCCATGTATAAAACTTTAATAACTTAAAAAAAATTTAAAGATTTGCGCTTTAAATTAGCAAATAATCTTAAACTCATAGCAGGTGGACAGCACCTCAAATTTTAAAGAAACCCTACTCAATCACTATCCACATATTAACTCTACACATATGTACATATGTATATACTTAAAGTACAAAACAACTTGTAACATACTCAAACATTTTGCGCATGCATTCCTTCACCTTTATCTTCACCATCCACCACAAACACTATTCAACAAGTTGGCAGCGCACTGCAACAGCAAGTGGCATTCAGAACACGCACTCAAACGCTTGAAGCAAAAAAAAAAAAAACAAAAATCCACCCTTAAAATAAATATTTTGCTGCAAAGGGACGACATGTGTTGCCTTTCAAATATGTATGTATAATGTTATCCTGTTCCTCCTCCTTGTGCTTCTTTTAAATATCATGTGGCAAAAGCAAGGATCTCAGCATACAGTACAAACAACACGCACAGAGTTAAAAAAAAGAAGATTCCGCAGAAGGAGAAATGAGAGCAGGGTGGAAAGGAGCAGCAAACGTTGACTGCGAAGATCTTCTGTGTAAGAAGGGCGACGCCATCTTTGCAATGTGTATAAAAAGAAGTCCTTTTCTGTGTGTATGTTTCATGAGGGTGCACCTGCCGCCTGTCGTTTGGTCGACATGAAGACACGAAACCTGCAACGTTTAACTCGTAAACCCCTGCAGTCGCCTCACTGACCACCGTTCATCTGGCAGTCATTAAAGCTGCAAAGTGACTATGTGGGCCTACAATTTGCCCTTGTATCTGTTGTGGCTTTACCGCTGATCATCGTGCTATTGATGCGCCAAGCCAGCATGAAAAATAAAAGACGCCCACGGGCCTTAAGCCATAGCCATGCATAGCTACCACAGCACAAAAGTGAACGTGCTCATTCACACACGAAATTATTTTAAGCCCACACCACCACCCAAATTAAGGTTAAAGCATCATTCGAATTGTGCTAAGAGCTTCAACGGTTTCACACAGCTGCCGCTTCTTTTGGTCGAACTGCTTCTCCTTCTTCGCTGCTTCATCATTAGTCTGCGAATGAATTCGAACGCAGCTGCCCAAAAAAAAAAAAACAAAATAAAAACTATTCGACGCACCAAAATACCACCTGCCGCCCATATAAAAATGCGCAACAAAAGAGAGCGTTGAAGACAAAACATAAAAACATGGCATCTTCATATATAAGCTGCCACTGCCGCTCCCACCAGCACCAAAAACCTGTACATTCTGTCCAAATAGTATCGCAAATTTAAAAAAGAAAAAAAAACGTGCTTTATCTGTTTTACAATAAAAGTTTTTATAACTTTGTACGCATAAGCTAAAAGGGTAAGGCGTGTGTATATCGTTGATTCCAAGTTCATTTACTTTGCTATCGAAAGATAGCCATCGACGGGTATTAGATCACCCCCATCTTGTAGAGCAATTCTCAAGTCTAGTATCAAAAGTTTGGGTAATAATAATAATGACCACCAGAATCAAATTAACATAATTAAAGTATAGATGTAGCCATATGCTAGATTGTTGCGTGGATCGAATCAATATCAACATCAATTAAAGCTTCCTTAACTTTCCGTTCTGTCCAACGCAATTGAACAGTCTGGTATAAGTTTTCTCTTATTTATTTTGTTACATCCCACATATTATTACAACAACAGTAACTTGGGGAAGGAAAATCACATTAAAAATGTCTAAAATCATATTTATGATTTATATGTGACGCCTCAGAGACAGCATCGGATACTCCATAAAATATATAATTTCCCGATCAGCTCAATGAGGCTTTCTACTAATCTATATAAGATACTAACTTGAATGGCCTTCAACCTTCGTAGTGTTGTGCGTGCTGAAGCCAGTTTTCATTGAATCAGTGCCCGATCGTCCTCTATTTTGTCATTCACCAATTAAGTTTGGGTCCCCCTTGTAAACCATGCGGGCTGGAGCTCTTTCATCCATTTGAACCATTTATGCGCTGCACTATGTCAACCTCATCTAACAGCTTATACAGCACGCGGTTCATACGCAACCTACATTCGTCGTTGACTCCAATAGTACCAAAAATCATGAGGAGAATCTTTGCTTCAAAGACTCAATCACGGTCCATGCCTCTGCGCCTTACTGTAGGACCGGGACATTCAGCGCCTTATAGATCTTGATTTTCGTCTTTATAAAGAGGACTTCACTTCTAATTTTCTTGCTCAGCAAAATAGCATCTATTTGCCTAATCTTCAAGCTGACGTTCCTGGTCATTTCGGATCCATAATAGACGAAGTTTTCTACAAAATTGAAGTTGTCACGATGACGGCGTGCGTGAAGACACTGAATCTTCGTCACGTCCTCATTTACCTCTAGGCCCATTAGCCGAAACTGTTTTCCAATCTCTGAGAACGCCTTGCTGACCTGTGTAACGATGATATAGATGTCCTCCGCGTACACAACCATCATCAATTTCTTTTGAAAGACATATTCTGTATGTACTGGCACTGGCGTAAAATGTATTCCTGTAGCCTGAAACCTCTCTTGATATCATTAATATCAAAGGGTGCGGAGAGTTCGATTTCTTCCCTATTGCATCTCGCTTACCACCGCTTCACACCAATTGAAAAGAACCAAGTTTTTGATTTTTGCATCAACTTTTTCCGGGTTGTGCATAATAAATTTCTGTATTTTATACGATTTCCTCTCTCGCGTTCTGAAATTTATATGTGCTAGGTACTTGCTGACCGGGGGCCACCCACACGACGTCGTACTGTACTATTGAGCATCCAAATAACAGAGCGTTTAATCTTTTTTTTAGCAGATTTTTTTAATGTTCACAGTTTTGAAATATTCATAACAGCAACAAATATGCGGGTAGTACACACATACAAAACTACATACATATATAATTATTTTTAGCCTTTCACCTGGTGCGGCCAAGACAAAATGAAATCTACGTTGACAGGTGTAATGATGTCGCTCACCCTGAGCTGCCTTGCAATTAAGCGTCTGTGCTTGTTGCCTTACCAATGCGTCCCGCATTGAGTTTTGGTTAAATGTTGGCCTCATGTAAATGGGTGGCCATAAAAATTACAGTAACGCCCGCTAGCTAATCAGCTAATATACAGTAAATATATGAACATACGTTTGTATGTATGTATGTACATATAACCTTCCCCAACGCCCACTTTTAACGCACACTGTACACTAACACGCATTACTACAATACATACATACATCTGTCTTCATCACCCGTTACACCTCAGGCGCTGACATTTCCGTTCAACTTTAAACAAAAAAAATACTAATCAATATACGACTCTTCTTGTTTGATTTAACTCTACTCAATACCCCACCACTTCATCTCCATTGATCGCGTAGCTTGAACAGTTAGTCATATATATGTATGTATGTATGTATGTTTTTTGATGTCACTAACTTGCGTCTGTCCGGCTGCACAACGTCAACCAACTGCCCACACATTCATGTATGTATGTGAGATATGTATGTACTGTGGAGACCACGTAATCAGCAATAAGTGCGCTCAACAGCATCACCCAACGCGCGTCAAATCGTTAGAAGACGGACAGACAGACGTACAAACACCGCACACTACTAGTCGACAACGCATGTTCTTCGTTGTTGTGATTGTGGAAGCCCCCATGACTGCAACAACAACAGCAACGAGCAGCCGGCATTTTTAAATAGCAACAACAACAACAATAAAGCGAATAAATGAACAATCGTCGCAAAAACAACTGGTTTCACAATGCGCAGCACATGTTCGTTCTCTCAAGCGTGCTCCACAGCTGCTTTGCTTAGACTACTCTTCAATCTGATTGTCAAAGTGTAAATTTAAGTTGTTGTTTCTGTTTAGTTCTTAAAACGGTTGAAGACTGCTCCATTTCTCTCTCGCTCGCTCTCTCTCTTTCACTCGCACGATCGCATTTTTGTTTTTGCTTAACGATTCTGTTGAAGTGACGAGACGCAGCAACTTGGGTTATTTTTGTTGTTTGGTGTCATGCTTTGTCATGTTGTTGGTGTGCTTTTTTTTTTTTGCAGCCGCTGTAAATTGATTTACGCTTACTGTCGTCTCCGCTGTTGTTTGGATCTACGCGCGTTCGCGCCCATTTTCAACCCACTCGCTTTGGTTGCCTCCCTATTTTTTTTTAAATGTGTTGCTTGTTGTTGTAACTCTGCTGGTGTTGGGGCTTTTTCGTTTTGCTGTGTTTTTTTTTTCGCTGGCTTTGAAACGGATGTTGTTGTTGTTGTCTGGTGTGTACCAGTCGACCTGTCTCTGTGTCGTTTGGTTGATTTTTTTTTTTTATTATATACTCACACACCCACTCAACAAAATGATTTTGTTTTTATGCATACATACTTATGTATGTATGTACATACATATGTATGTGTTTTATGCTTTTAACATTTTTCTTTTTGCAGATTGTTGTTCTTGTTAATGTTGCGGTGTTGTGGGTGATGGATGATCAGCGACAAAAAAACCATTTTTAAACTTTTGAAACGCATCTCTCTGGCTCCTCCCGCTTGCCGCCAACGCTTCTTTCTCGTCTTATTGATGTCGTGTGCATATCAGCACCTCGCTACATTCTAGTTTGACCCTCCCACTCCACACACCAGTCACTTTAAAAGAACGTAACACGACAATTTGTACATCCTGTTTGAAAATGCAACGCACTGATTAGCTTAATACATGAGCCACCCACGCGCAATTAATTTGTAATTTATTATTGCTGATATTACGGACATACACAGACATAATATATGTATGTACGTACATATGTAAACATTATATGTATATGTATTTTCATTTACACGTAAAACCACAGGCAGCTGATGTTGGCCTTTCTTTTTGGGGGGCTGCTACGCCGCTGCACCCAAAGTCAAACCACAAAATAAAAGCTCAACACAGAATTTCAATGCCCTTCTTTGACTTCTTGCAAACAAAATGAAACCACACACAGACGGCAGCGTTCGAAAAGCGATTTGCTCCTCCAGTTTCTCTACGTACTACCAGCAACAAAAAAATATAAAAATGATGCCAACGTAGGAGAAAAAAAGGCATTTTGTAAGAGAATAAATAAAAATGACGCAGTCTAAAAAAATAGAGCTCAGACCGAACGCCCCCATGCCATCGCAACAACCACAGTCAAAAGAGTTGCTACAAAAATGGAATATGCAAATTTGCTTGAATTATAAACTTTTGAGCAAACTTGAAACTTTGAAGAAAAAAGAAAAAAAAAATGGAAAATAAACCACCAATAAATGTGTGTCGCGTAGGTGGTGGGCCAAGAACAAGTTGCAATAATGCAAGCCAAACAACAAAAGCGCTTCAGGCGGGTATGCGCGTTTTTAAAATACCCTGTAGAAAAAATATTTGTATCTGTGAGGAATATTTTATTGAGTTTAGTTTTAATTACACAAACAAAATGTTTTCATATACATTTTATATAGCTCGCGGTTGTCGTCGCCGACTCTAATCGTACCAAAAAAAAATCCTGCGGACAAACTTCAACAAATGTTGATACATATATGTTGGAGTTTTGCTTGTCTCTTATATGACAGTGTCGCGCTGTCGAATTTTCCAATTTCAGAAATCATATTACTACTATAATAGAAATAATATTAAAATTGGTTCAGCAGTTTCGGAGATTTGGCTAAAAAAACAGATAGACAAAAATTTTAATTCGGCTCGCTCGAATAAACAGAACACTCTTGCATACTGTTCGCAATATTAATTTTGAGACCCTGTTTCCATTATTCTTAACAACAAATGCAGCCATCCACCCACTCAGCCGTTACACAGTCGGTTAGTCAGTTTGTATATGGTGCAGTGCCAAGCCTGAGTTAAATGTGGTAGGTAGGTATGTACGTGTATATGAATTGTTGCGGTGGATGGCAATGGGACGGGCGCAAAATGTTAAACAACAAGCGAATGTACCAAGAAAGAGTTGACACCGATGAAGAGGCGGCAAACTACAAAGCTGGATAATTGTTTATGGGTGGGCGATGGGTGGGTGACCTTATCGAAGGCTTGGTACTTTTGCGAGCAAAGTGGTCAGAGAATAAATATAAAAAACTGAAATGAAGAAGTAGAAAAAAACCAAATAAAATATTAAGCAAATGGTTAAAAAGCAAAAATTTAAACTGTACACAGATAAAGTTAGCGTGGGTTGTAGGAAAATCGAAGAAGCGCTGGTGCACATAGCTGACTCAGCAGTGACTACAGCACAAACGCTGCAACAACAACAAAAACAATGTTAACCGCATTGCAAAACACGAAGGGAGTGCGCCAGCAGCTAAGATCAACATGTGTCAGCAAAGCATCGAGAAATTTTGCAAAGTAACCGGATGTGCGCCATGCTCTCTCCCTCTCTCTCTCTCTCTCTGCCTCTTTATATTTATTCTAATATATGCAAAAGAAGCTCCCTAATTTCTGCATATATTGAAATTATTTTGTATAAACTCTTAACTCACAATCTCTTTCTCTGTCATTTATTGCAGTTATCCACGGCAGAAGGACTTCTAGCACTACAACAACATCTTCGTAAAAAACTACGAAATAATCGACATTTTAACAACATTGCCCACAGCAGCAGCAGCAGCAACAGCCGCCGCAGCACGCCATGGCAACATTAATACCACAAACACAGTCCTCAAATGTTGAGGCAACATATGAAGATATGTTCAAAGAAATCACACGTAAACTGTATGGCGAGGAAACCGGAAATGGTTTGCATACGCTCGGCACCCCAGTGGC
This sequence comes from Leucophenga maculata, assembly GCA_035044805.1. NCBI lineage: Eukaryota > Metazoa > Arthropoda > Insecta > Diptera > Drosophilidae > Leucophenga > Leucophenga maculata. Next base: position 467,419 of record JAWNNP010001279.1, on the reverse strand, counting down.
AACGCAGGTGCCGTCGAGCGTACCTAACTCAGCGCCCGAGGGAGAGCAGCGTTCCTTTACGAATCTGGTAAGAAATATTTAAGAAAAAACGGATATAGGAAATCATAAAGAGGCTAGCGACAATTGCGCATTTGACTAACCCAATTTTAACTTTTTTTTTTATCTTCTGACAGCAACAAATAGATCGTCAATCTGCGCCTACCATTGAATACGAACAGCACAATACGGCTGCCGGTGGCAGTAATAACGTTGTTATTGCAACAACTGCAGCCGTTGCAGCTGCTGCGGCTGCTGCCGCTACGCAACAACAGCAACAGAATGTTGTAATACAGCAGCAGCAGCAGCAACAACAACAACAACAGACCGAGGGCACCACGGTTGTTGTCTCAACGCCAAGTGTAGTGGGCACTTCCGTTACAGGGGTTGCTGGCGGAGCATTTAAATCGGAAGATCATCTAAATACTGCTTTTGGCTTGGCAGCGCTCATGCAGAATGGCTTTGCTGCGACAGCAGCCACCAACGCAGGCGCTGGCACAATACTGAACGTTAACAAAGTCGTTACAAATGTGCAGCAGCAACAGCAGCAGCAGGGTGCGGGCGATAACCAACAGCAACGTTGGACAAACGAGGGAACAGCTATTGATCAGCAGCAGCAACATCAGCCTCAGATTGTGCAGTGGACAACAGGTGGCAAACTGCAAAGTTATGCAGCAGCAACAACAACGCAACAGCAGCAGCAGCAACAACAACAACAACAGCAACAACATGTTTCCACACCAAAGTCAAAGTAAGTCTGTGCAGTGAGCCTTTTAAAATGAGTTGGCAAGCTAAACCAATAGGTGGGAGTGCAAGTAAAATAGCAACTAGAATTATACTCGAAGTAATTACATATTTTGGATCGAGTTTAAAAAATTGCACAATAACAAAATAAACATAAAAAATTTTAACTTTCTCCGTAACACTTGTGATGACTTCATGTTTGCCCAACAAACAATACTATACTAATCCTCAAAGATGCTTATATGCAGCATATTAATTTTTATTTTTCTTCACATAGAACCAAAAATCGCCACGATAACCTCTCGAACAATAACTCCGCTGGCGACGTAATCTATGCAAGTCCCTCCACTTCTGCTGCACAAAATCTCGTACAGAACACCTCGACCAGTTCCGCCAACAGTGCAGCGAATACCACTAACTCCGGCGGCTCAACGAGCTCTTCCAGTGGTGGTAGCAAAAAGAAGTCGAATTCGCATAGTCAGCAGCAGGCAGCCGCTTCGAATGGCGGCGTACAGATACAAAAGCGTTACGCCTGTACACATTGTCCTTACTCAACAGATCGACGTGATCTGTACACACGGCACGAGAACATACACAAAGACGAAAAGCCATTCCAGTGTTATGCCTGCCTGAAGCAGTTCAATCGAGCCGATCATGTAAAGAAACACTTTCTACGCATGCATCGCGAAATGCAGTACGACATCAACAAGACACGTCGCCATGTGCCCACCAGTGGTGGAAACCATTCTGGGGGGCGAGGTAATGTGACAATTAGTGGGGTAAGTTATAAGAGTTTTCGCATAAGATACGTCATTCTAATGTAAATTGTTTAATAGGCTGCCAATGTCACCATAGACAATGCTTTCCTTGAGAGTCAGCGACAACCGACATCATCAAGTCTAAGTATTGTGGAGACCATTGAGGCAGTAGCAAGCGCCGTAGATGAACCGTTGCCACAGCTGAAACAGGAGAAAATGGACGAGATTGTACTACCCATCATTAGCAATGGCGGAGGTGTCGGCGGTAGTGGCAATAATGCCATGACTGGTGCTGGCAATATCAAACCTAAACGTGAAAAGCGTTTCACCTGCTGTTACTGCCCGTGGTCCGGCGCGGACAAATGGGGCCTCAAACGTCATCTGAACACACATACAAAGCCGTTCGTATGCTTACTGTGCGATTATAAGGCCGCGCGTTCAGAGCGTCTTGCCACACATGTGCTGAAGGTGCATAATAAGCGTGCATGCAACAAGTGTTCATATCTAGCCGATACGCAGGAGGAGTATCAGGCGCATCTTAGTGAAGTGCAGTAAGTATTCGCAGCAATAAAATATGAGTTTTATATAACAAACAACTATCTCTACTTTGCGCTCTCTCTTTCTCTCTCTCTGTATCTCTACTTATCTATTTACTAATCTTCTAATGCGTTTGGTTGCAAATAGTCCACATGATAATCGACCATCGCGCAATAATAACAACAATAACAATTCAAATAATTCGTCAAATACGAATGCTAGCAATAATCTAAATGTTCTACGTACAATTGGAAATACTCTAGTCACAAATAATCAGTTGAATACGTTCCAGAATGCGAGCAACACTTTTGGGTAAAGACAACAAAAAAAAAAAAAAAAAATCACTTAGTCTAACTTAACTTCTCAAATTGTTTTTGGTAATTAGCAATGCGACGACCACCACAACGACTAATGCCGTCGGCAATGCTGGCGGTTCGGTCACCATCTACACTACGACAACCACAAATGATGGTAGTGGCGGCGGCGGTAGTGGCAACATAACCGGCGGCCCACTGCAGGAGATCATTGTGAATCCTACATCGATGGTCGGTTGGCGTTTGAGCGCCAATGGTTCGCTAATACCACCGCATGATCTACTTACGGGTAGTCTGCCAAATGCGGCCGCACAAAAACGCGGCTCGGAACGATTGTTTCAGTATCTTGAGGCCGACGGAAGCGATCCGGAGGACTATGCGCGGTATATGCCAAGTTGAAAACAAACTGAATACCAAACAAACAAACATACATGTATAATACGCCGTCTTTCTTCTTGCCTAGTTTCTGCAATTTTTTATGTGTTCTTTCGGTTTTTTGAGTTGGAATTTGAGTTTGTTTTTCCAAATGATTTTCATTGTTTTAATCATTTTTATACTCCTTAATTGTTGAATTTTATTTGATTTAAATGAAATACTGCGCCCAGTAGCTATTTCATCTATTTCCGCTGATAGTTGTTCTTGTTTTCGTATGCTTTTTTATAGGAACTCCTTACACAATGTCACATTGTTTAATTTCATATTTTGCCAAATCTTGTTTTGCATCTTCAACTATTTATTTCTTTATGTTTTTTTTATTAAGTTTAACACACGTAATTTGCTTATTTGTCTACCCAAAATATTTTACTTATCTCCAATTTTCTTGCCATTTCCTTTTTTTTTCTACAGTCTCATGAAAATGGACGCAATTAGTCGCAATACAGCTTCGGTCGCTCAGGATTTTCATAAGGCGGGAGGCGTGCACGAGTTGAAAATACCAGCTAATCATCAACTCCTGTTCAATAATAAACTGCCTACGTCCCAATGGACGACACGAGAAGCTGCTGCGCTACTACACAGCCTTAGCAACATGTCGCACACACACCAACAAAATGATAGCTACCAACAGCAAATACAGCAACAGCGTACAAAGTTTGGCAAACGCGCTCGACAACATTCCACTGGCGAGGACGACGAAAACACACCGTCATCGGCATCGTCAAGTACTTCGTCCAATTCATCGGGGGATGAGTGTACATCGCCCATGAAGCAGTATAAGCAGTTTGATAGCAAGCAACATGTTTCAACTATACCAACAACAGCAACAACACCATCCATAGCAACAACAGCAATAGCAACAACAAATGAGCAACAGCATAAGACGATGACAACGATAGCAACGGCATTTCTGGAAGCAGCTTATGAGCAGAACGCCATCGAGTTACTGGCGCACAAGCGAAGCAACAAATACCAACATCCACACCATCTTCAGCAACAGCAGCAGCAGCAATATCCAGTAAAGAATGAAGTTGAATACAACGATAACGATGAAAATCAAGAAAATCAAGTGCAGCTTATTAAATCGCCTCCCGCGTATAAAATTAATATAAATCAGAACTACAACACCAACAGCAACAACAATTCGCAAAGAAATAACCGTATGCAACACAGAAATGCCGTTTGCAACAACACGAACACCATTGTCAATCGTCGTCTTGATAACAAGGAAAACGCCACCGCCAGCACAACCTCCACTAGTACATCGAACGCTGGCAGTGCTGGTACATCGTTTCTCACACAATTGGAATATCAGAATCTCAACAAAATTGGTACACAATTTCAGAATTATGTTAAGGATATTATCTCGAAATATTATGCCGCTGAAACGCCGCCAATGCTGTTGCCGGCGCTGCCCACACCGACGACAACTGCGCAACAGAGCCAAAGCGAAACAGTGCAGAAACAACGCAAGCGTATGCTTAGCGAAACGGAGGAATACATCGAATATTTGCGTAACAAAGAGGATATCACACTAACCATTACACCAAAGGTGCCTACAGTGGCGCCAGCGGCGGTAACAGTTGCAGCAGTAGCAGTGCAGCAAACAAATGTAAAAAAGGAGTCGTTATTGCACCGGCAGCAGGATCTGCATGCACCACAACGTCGTCAGAGTCCCAAGAAACCAGCAACCGCTTCAGCACCGAACTCCTCGCACACTGCACGCAAATCACTCAATCAATTGGCTACGCTGCTGCCGCTACTGGCCGACGCAGCTAGTAAGCAGCAATATCTGACTACACCGCTGGATTTTAGCAGCAAGAAACCGGTGCATTTGGATTTCAGCAGCAAACAGCCGGAACAATTGATTGACATGTCCTCGTCAGCATCAATGCAAAACTCAACATTTCTTGACAAACGTTCCTCACGCAAGCAGGCGCAACCGAAAAAGATACGCTACTCGCCAGAGGTTATAATGAGCATGCTACGCGATAAACATTTCAATCGTATGGTGCAACGTAAGCTTAATTGCCACACTTGCGCCAGCAGTCGGCGCAAAACTATGCTGAAGATCAGCTACTCCACAAAGGGCTCATTGGCTCTGCATCGATTCTGGAAGCACGCCGGAAGTCAAGTGAAGTGCAGCGCATGTGGTACAAACTTCAAGCAGCGCCAGAGTCTAGCGGTACACAAGCGGCGGTTTCATTCCATTGAGCAGTGCTAAAACTGTTCAACCTTTTAATTTTAAACTGTAAAAATAGCAGAAATATATAGTTTTTTCGCTTTCCATTTGAAAACTTATTTAAAAAAGGAAAAATTACGAGCATTAATTCAACACTCAAAAAAATTGCATTTAATTTAAATTTAAGTTGTGATGTACCTGAAATATGATTTCTCTCTCTCTCAATCTCGCTTTATTTGTATTCTTAAAAAAGATTTTTGAATTTTAGCAAAGAACAATTTTAAACACTTGAATATTTTATACGAAAAATACTCATGAAGAAATACTAAAGACACAAACAACAAACAAAAATGCATAAACCATAAAAAAACCGTCGCAAAGTAATTTATACACACTTACATAATTATATATTGTTTAATTATTTATAAATGAAAGAAGAGAAGAATGCAAGCAGAAAAGCTTTAATTTGCCATTTACATACATACATACAAAACATTCTGAGAAATGCCGCGTATGCGATTTGAATATGTTCTTATTTGCCATGAAAGAATAATAATTTTAATATGTATTGTACTATTTTGTACTTTAATTATTTATGAAATAATTTGTACGCATACGCTGTGAATATGTAGCGTAGTGCATCGTCACTCATTTGCCTTAATTTGTGTAATTTAAGCTTTAATTTCTAATCTAATAGTTATTATCTTTATTATTAATTAATTATTATATTTAAATATCAGATTATACATACAACACATGCCCACTCAAACTACTTACTACACTGAGTAGAATTCAATAGCATACAATCTCTATAAAACATACTCATAAATAATTGTAATCATTCTGAAACAGAGAAGTTTAATAAAAAATATTTAATATTAATACTGAATAAAGCAGGAAAATACCACAATGAACAAAAAAAATTGACTGAGAAATGATGGGGAATGAGACAAAATACTAAATAATATAAATTTTTTAGTGTAAAATATGTGTTTTTGCTAAATGTGGTAAATAATTGCGTAACATAAAAGAAAAAGTAAATGGAAAAATAATTATACATATACATAAAATATTTATTAGTAAACATAAATTTTTGGATGTAAACGTTTAGACAAAATTTTGAAACAAACTTAAAAAAAAAAAAACAAAAGACATTTAAAATAATTTCATTTTAAGGAAAAACAATTTATGAAAATTATTAAATAAAAAATGAAATATAATTTAGTACATGAAATTGATGAGGTAAGCAAATTGTAACGTAAAAAGCGTTTTTAGTTTAAATTGTATTTCAGCAAAACATTAAAACGAAATAAATATTAGTTTAAAGTAAATCGAAATCGAGCTATTTTGTTCATAGTGCTGGGGAAATCGGTAACAAAATTCCAAAATGCTTGATAAAAACAAAATAATGACAAGCTTATCGAAAGAATCTTGTTTGGTTCAGAGATCATACGATATGGCTACCTAAAACAAAGACAATGATGAACTGAATTTTACTTTTTAGTTTCGTACAAGTCTTGAATACGTTGTAATTGCTCGGATTGCCGGTAGTAGAAATGTCCAGAGACATCAGTAAATAACGGCTTCGCAATGATAACATACCCGTTGTGAAGAAAGTTATGAACGATTCGACAATTCGGATAGGCAAGAAAGTTTGACCCCCCACAAGATATCAACAGCTTTGCCATTCGATTTTCAACGCCTCTCTGTTTAGCTCTTTTTGCAATGACATTCAAATTTAAGTATTTTATATATATCATATATTTAGATGCAGGACAAAATCTGCGGTATCTGCAAGAAAAATGTGCGCTGATATATAGAAGCTTGTCCTTTATCTTAATTTTTTCCGAAATAGTCTTGACCTGTTTCCATGAACTTTGTTTTATAACGTCGATGGACTCAAACGAAGTAAAACAAGTAAGGAAATTACAGTCGGGCGTAACCGACTGTAAGAGGCCCTGTACCAGTTCAGGTCGCCTAACAAACACATTAAATGTTTCCCGAGCATATGACCAAACACATGACCACTTCTCACTGCGCGAATATGAATGAAAAGAAAAGGGGGGTCGTTCAAATTCAATTGCTTGTAAAATCGTCATTTATTATCCGATTTTGATGAACTTTTTTGATTTTTTGATCAATTTTTTTTGTGCCGAAGAAATTTTTACCCTAAGGGGTGATTTTATGGGGAAGGGGGAGGGGCAAAATTTTAAAATAAACTTGTGAAATTCCGGAGCAGTCCTAGTCGAATGCAAAAAACACGAAGTCTCTATCTATTACCGTTTCCGAGATCCTTTCGTTCATACAGACGGACATGGCTATATCGACTCCTCTATCACTCCTGACCATAAAGGGGGTAACTTTGGGGGGTCTCCGACAACTAGTTCTTCCTGTTACATACATTTGCACAAAACCAATAGGCTCTTGTACCTTCGGTACAGGGCCTAAAAAAGCCAAGTTGGCTGAATTCGAGACAGATCCAGTTTGGTATACCACATACAATTTTAGGCATAGAAACGAACATTCAATCTTTCTTAGTTTCGTGGTAAGTAGAAAACTACGTAGTCACGTCTCCGGATTCACGCCTGTTAACGAGCGCCTAACCGTGATACGCATCAAGACTAATTATTTTATATAAGCCTGATTTGGTGCACGACCCGGCGGAGAAAAGGACGACGATGCTAAAGATGAGTTCTATGAGCGATTGGAACGTTTGTGCAAGCTTTGTCCCCAATACGATGTGCTTCACGATTTCAACGCCAAAATTGGGAATGAAGTAATCTTTGGCACAACCATCGGAAAATTTAGCTTTCTCCAATAATGGAGAGAGGCTAATCGTTTTCACCGGAGGTTGGAACATGGTAGTTAGCAGCACCAGATTTCCACACCTCAACATCCACAAGGCTGCATGGCTGAGTCCAGACCAAATAACATGCAAGCAAATTGATTATGTTTTGATTGAATAAAGGCACACATAGAGCGTATTGGACGTGCAAACGTTACGTGGTCCCAATATTGACTCGGACCACTATCTTGTCCCAGCAAGATACGCACTACACTCAGCGTGGTCCCAACACGCAACGAAAGCTTGACGTCGGCAAACTGAATTAGAACAGACCGCCGTAGCCTTTTCAAACACACTCTCCCTACTGTTCCGGGAAACCTCTTCGTCTTCTTGAGATATATGTGAGCAAAGGAAACATATCATCCGCTCCATGGATAGGGCTGCCGAGGAAGTCGTTGGTTATACAATATCTAAAAAGAAGTATTCTTGGTACGACGAGGAGTGTCGCAATGCTACTGCAGAGAAGAACGCTTCCTATAAGCGAACTCTGCAGTCGGGAGCAAAGCGAGCTGTTAGAGAGCGATATCGAGATAAACGGAGAGAGGAGAATGCTTAGAAGTAAAGTCCTCTCTTGAAAGACGAAAGCCAAGATCTATAAGACGCTGATACTCCCGGTAGTAATGTAAAGCGCACCGGCATGGACCGTGATTGAGTCTTAGTGTGATTCCTTGCAGGTTTTTTGATCATATTAGAGTCGGCGACGAGTTTAGGTCTCATATGAACCGCTAGCAGTATGAGCTATTCGATGAAGTTGACATAGTCCAGCGCATAAAATACCAGCACGCATGGTTTATATGAGGGGCAACAAACAGATAGAGAGAGATAACTGCGTATTTCGATATAACCGTCAGCGCGGACATGAGCTCATGATGAGTTAAGTTCATTTAAGTAAAAATTTTCTTGTCATTTATGAAACAAATAGAATTGATTTTAAGTAAATTTATTCGCAAATCATAGGCGCTGTTTTATATATTTGCGAAATCTTTGAAATTAACATTAACTACGTACTATTTCTTAAAAATTAAAAATATTTCGTTTCTCAGAGTTCAACAGCATTATTTAGCGCGCATCGAAGACAACCACTGCAAGAGAGAAAATTTTGTTAAAAATATTTTGTGGATAGGACGTCTTTGCTCAGAAACTTACAGCGCTTTGTTCGTTTTTTGTACATGATGCGGTAGCCACATTCGCGGCAACGTATGGGATCACGCGGACGCATTTCGTTTTCGTGATGGCATTCTATGAGAAAAACAATTATTAATAATAATGTGCGCAGTTTATACAAAATTGTTGTGAAATGCAAGCCAAACATGTGCGCCGGCGAAGGCGTGTTTAGATTGGCTTTTACACTTACCACCGCATATGTAGGTCATAGCCGTTTTGTTCACGGTATCCTTAGAGCTGGTTTCCGACATATTTTCTTGTCTTAAAACTTTTCAAAATATTAAAAAACACGGAGCAAAATATTAAACAAAATAAAGGTTGCGCATCCAGAGCAGGGTTGTCAACTAATCAGATTTGCCTGTTTTTCGTGGTAAGGAACGTCATTAAATGTGACATTTTTTAGCACTTATTTGCCAAAGAAGCTTACAGCGCTAAAACAGTGCTGTAAACCTAACGCTGGTTCAGCATAAGTTGATATTTGAATATTTTAATACTAAATAACCTTCAAGATAAAAATTTTATTGAAAGAAATTGCATTTAAAAATCTTTGACTGTATATTGTATATAGATTTCAGAGAATTTTTTTATCTTTAAAATATTTACATCATATAACTATGATCCCTCTGTTCATCTTCTTTTTCTACAAATAAATGTTGAAGGTTTTGACCTTCTTGAACTATAAGGATTATATTTATTTTAAATATGCCCAATTAAAATTTTAATGCGCTAGTTTTCCGATTAAAGTTCTACCGTGTGTCAATGGGAGGTGCCAATACCGAGCTTTTATTTCAGCTATTGGGAGATGGGATTCGTTTGCAGAAGTTCACATTGTGAGGAAAGATGGCAATGGCCAACAATATTTCTTTTAAAAACGGTCCAAGCAGCTCACAGCGAGGACAAGACGAAGTACTTGGTCTCTTCTCGCACACCGTCATTAAATTCATTGCTGTAGAAAACTTCGCCTACCTGGAATCCGAAATAACCAGCAACAACAACGTCAGTCTGAAGATCACGCTTGCAAACAGATGCTATTTTTGGCTGAGCAAGAAATAAGAAGTAAAGCCATCTCTCGAAAGACGTACTGTATGGCGCAGTGGCATGGACCGTGATTGAGTCAGATGAAACAGCGTTGGAAATCTTTGAGATAAAGATTCTCCACAGGATTTTTGGTCCTATTAAAGTAGGCGACAAGCTTAGGTCCCGTATTAACCGAGAGCTGTATGAGCTATTCGATGAGATTGACATAGTGCAGCGCACCAACGGATGCACTGGGCTGGTAACCTCATTCGAATGGATGAAAGAGCTCCAGCTCGCATGATTTACATGGAGGCATTAAATTGATGGGTAGACGATGTAATAGAGGACGACCGGGCACGAGTTGGAATGACCAGGTACTTAGTATTCAAAACAATTGGCGCCAGCGCGCACATATATTATGGAAGCTGGCGCGCCTTCGTAAATGCAGTCATGACTAAAAGACGGTTGAAGGTCATGCAAACTAAAAGAGGACTACTTTGCTTTAATTCTATCAGTTTTAATTTTTTCCAAAATATTTAATAACTAACCGAATTTATTCTTGGAAAACCATTTTTTTAAGCTAAATTCTGGGAAATAAGGCATTTGTGAAACAAACGAAAACAAAGTCCTTGAAAAAAATTTAAATTTTAGCATTCAGAAGTTGGAGGTTTGATTAGGTAGCTGGAACTTCGAAGACTGATCTACAACTTCATGATCTTTCAGTTTATGTATTGTTTGAAAAAATAATAAAATAAGATTAACCTGACATTTCAAAGCGTATAGCAGATATATGGCCCAAAACAAAAGTAAATTATAATCTCCCCGATTGGATGTGACGCACTCGATCGAAAGATGCCACCAAATCGGCTTTTAAATTTATAAATTGTCCCTACAACTAGTCCATGGATCTGCATTATAGTTATCTAAAAAAGTGGGCGTATATATGTCGTGACTACTTTATTGTGCTACAAACTTCCTAACAAACTGATATTAGTGTGAATGTTGCAAAAATAGCTTAGATTTATTTAAAATTAATATGCATAAATTATTGAACAAAAGATTAACGGATTTAGTTACACGTCCTTTCTGATAAAGAAACAAGATCGAAGTCACCAGATGCAACTTTATGGACTGCTCTATTATGCACAAAACATCACTGCATTTTAAAGTTTCTCAAGTCTATCCTGGACCGTGTATACAATAGAATTCTAAAATATTGGGTATGCAACACTCGATTTTAATTAAGACGACTCAGTTCAGTTATCAAAGTGAAGCAGGAATATGTCGAACGTTGACTACGCCAAAAATTGAGTCAAACGAATGTTACTTCTTTTCTAACAGTGGAAATTCGAAAAATACACACAAGTTTAGTTCGGCATTTTTAATTGGAAATGAAAAACACAGATAGTTTTGTTTCTTTAAAAAAAAATACGGTGATTTATTAGCCAAATTCCATTTTAGAAAGCCCTGCAAACGAGAAGAAAATTGAAAATTATGAATAAAATCATTTAAATTCAAATATATATTGACTTAAACTCACTTGGTAATAAGACCGTCCTTCTTCGCCAGACGCACAATGCAGTCATCAGATTCGCCCATACGGCGGATCTCGCCGCAAATGGCGTAAACCTTGGAGCCGTCGGTCATGCGACCGGTTTCGGGGTCAACATCGACAATGTTCAACTGCACAGATGCGTGATCCTTGGCGTGAATGATTCTGTTTGATGCAGAGCTGTGTAAACATACAAAAAATTACAAAAGTTTACGATAAAAATTCATAAGCGGCCGCCGCTTCAGAGTCACTGCAGAACACGTGTTTCACTTACCATTTTCTTGGGACGTACAAATCAACGTTCTCACCGGCGTCGTTCTCCATTTTAATGCTGCAAATTAAAGAATAAACATTTAGCAACAGTTTGCACACATTTTAAATAATATGCATATTATTTTTATGCTAGAATTTTCTCACTTTTTGTATAAATTTACAAATTGGCGACACTCGTCAGCGAAGCTGGAAAAGGAAAGAACGAAAAAGTGTTGAAAAGTGTTGCACATGTGAAATTAGTGTGGGTTAATGTAATCGGTATGTTATCGGTATGTTCGTGTTTGACGATGGTGCCGGCACCATCGTCAAACACCATGCAAGTTTGACGAGTACTGGTGTTTACACTGTCGAGCATCTGTCGAGCAGCGTGGGTTCGACGATGGTGCCGGCACCATCGTCAAACACGATAACATACCGACCAATAACATACCGATGTTACCACACTTTTCGTTTAGTGTTACCATGTGTTGCCCATTGTTTCGCGCTCAAAGAAGAAACAGCTGTGCGCAATAAACGTTTAAAAACAAAACAATTTGTAAAATGTGCAACAATAAACGAGAAATGCATGCGCGTAATATATTCCGCACTCCACCGGACTACACAGCATTGGCTATAAAGTATAAAGAATTCCGGGAAGTGTGCAAATTGGTAAATATGCCGCATCTTTGTAAAATTGCTTGTAATTGATTGAAATTTATGTTGGTCAGGAATTGAATGGCAAAGTTTCGGTAGATTATAAAAATGAGCATGTGCTGCGTGTATTGACGAAGACACTGTTGCTGGACTACTACCAATTGCACGTTGAATTTGCGCCGGGTAGTCTAGTGCCCACGCTGCCACTGCGTCTGAACTATATACTCTGGCTGGAGGATTTACTAGCAAATCGGCTGAAGAATGAAGTGCATGGCATAGATATAGGTAAGCTATGCAGTATTCCCAATTTTGAATTACGTTTAATCACTATGTATACAATAGGATGTGGCTCGTCGTGCATTTATTCACTGTTGGCTGCTAAGAAGAATCATTGGCACATGTTGGGCTTAGAGTCGAATGCTGCAAATATTGACTATGCTGAAAAGAATGTTGCAAGCAATGAGCTTGAGTTATTGATTGAAATACACGCACAGAAAGATAAAACTGTTATTTTTAAAGATTACTTTGAGTCATCAAATTGCACGAAGTCAACGTACGATTTTTGCCTTTGCAATCCTCCGTTCTTCGATGCCTCACTGAGCGATCCCTTCAATGGTAGAACACGCAATCCAAAGAGGCGCGCACCGCCGCACAATGCACACACTGGTGGTACCGATGAGCTGGCATGCGATGGAGGCGAAGTTCAATTTGTGCAGCGTATAATTGAGGAGAGTGTGATGTACAAAACGCGTGTACGGTATGTGTAAATTGTTTGTATAATTATATCAAAAAATAATTTAGTTTTTCATCATTTCTTACAGCATCTTCACAACAATGCTGGGTCAAAAACAGAGTTTGCCCAAAATATTGGAGGCGTTAAAGACGTTAAGTGTGCCGCATAAGACAACTACTTTGTTTTGCCAGGGAAATACCACACGTTGGGGCGTTGCTTGGAGCTTCAGCGAAGAGTTGCCTTGCTAAATACATATAAAGACTGATTTATACAATTTAGGTAAAAACTCATTAAATATATGTTATAGCATCAAATTAGCTAAATGAGCTTCAGCTACATTCTTTTAAATAGTTTTAACTGATATATGTACATATTTATATCATATTACTACTCTGACTCCTTGCAGTTGTGCGGTTAATTAACAGAAGCCAACTTCATGCCAGGCGCGCAATTATCTTTTTGCGCATGATATCACACTTCGCCATGTTTGCGACTAAATTGAAATTTGCATGTCAGTGTGCAGTTACGTTTATTGACGTACGCCAGCGTGGCAAGCGTCAACGGAAATTAACATTAAAACTTCAAGCAATGAGCAGTACAGCCCAACCGCATATATCAACCCGAAGCGTTGGTACAAATGCAAACTCGCTCGCTTGCTCGTTTGGACAGTAAACGAAATAATCGATGCGCAACACTTGGGCGTTACTTTCCCATCGCCATCGCCAATGCCATTATTGCTTGTTGCGGTTAGCCTCAGATGACCGATGCACAGCCAACGTGTTGGCCATCAGAAAAGCCAAAGGCGTATGATTCTGAAGCTTGTAGTCGTGGTGTCAAAAGCGCAAGCAACATGTTTCTCTGACTATATCTACAATCCAAAATGTGCCCGCATAGAGCTCACGGCGTTACACTAATCTAAATATATATATATATATATATATATATCGCATGTGATTATATCAGTTTGTATATTTTTTTTAAGTTGCGTTTTTATAGCGCTCTACCTTAGCGCATCCCTCCAACTTTGCCGAATGGCATTTACAAACGTCATGCGTGCAAGGCGCGGCAGCACAATTTGGCTTGCTGCCGAGGACACCGATGACTCCCATATGGTATGGGTGTGTGTGCTGCTTTAATACCTTTGTGGTTTGTTGCTCTCGTTCAGTTTTTTTTTTCATTCGTTTTTTATTTATTTTTTGTGGCTATAAAAACGAATGATGAGTTTCTATATACAAACATCCATTTTAATTTGTTTGCTGTGTTCTGTAATTTATTATTTATTAAAATACGTTGCGCTGTCATAATTTTTGTGCCCAGCCACATGCTTGGTTACAAAGTGCTCCTTTAATACATTCAATTCTTCGTTGCATTTGCTTTGGTAGCAGTTAAATAATTTTGAGTAGCTTTGCACGTGTTGATTCATGTTTGCTTTAAGTGGTCAGCTGGTTAATTAGAAAGGAAATGGCTTGTTTTTCATAGATTCATATACAGTTGCACAAGTATATATAAATGCTTAATTACAGCGCTTTCTGTCCATTCCCAGCTTTTATCAATAAAACAATAAACGTGCTTTATATGATGGCTGCTAAATGAGTAACAATATCGTTAGCTATCGCACTCATTTCCAGTTAGCCTGGTAGTCCTTCTTCAATAAAAAAATAAAAAAAAAACCGGAAATGATTTTTCCACATTCACACTTTGTGCATGTGGGTGTGTTGGTTGTGGCTATCAATTTGCAATGCTACACGGTCGTAAAATCTTTTAAAAACAAGTTTATAGCGTCATAAAATGGCGACTTTATTTTATGCTGCGTCGAATTTAATTTGGTTTTAGCTGCTAAATGAAAACATCCTAAAGCTGTACTAATTTCGGGAAACAGCTGGGGTTACTTGAAATATAATATAAATGGATGATTAGTTTTTAGAAATTGTACGGCATGAGGTTATGTTCATACACTCCATACATACATTAAATTTTGCTATACGCTACATATAACTTAATAGTTCTGCATTCATTCAGAATTTTTTTTTGAATTCCTTGTTACTTGACTCAACAAAATTTTTGCTAACAAAACATGGTAGCTGTTAGGTAATCATTTTATATGATAAACAACGCTCTTAGTCGGAGCTTAGAGTCCAAATAAATCTATCCAATGGGCTCCTTTACTGTCAAATTAATTATTGTAAAAAATGTGTTACGTAGTATGGGTACATTCCCTTATCTCTGATAAGCTGGTTCAGCTAGCTTATCAGAGATAAGGATAATGACCGAACCATTCACGCCAGATAGCTGAAGATATAAGAAGTAACTTAGGCTACGTTTTTTTAAAATCGTAGAAGGCGGTGTCTCACCCCATACTTATTTATTTAGATGGCCTTCAACCGTCGTTCAGTCAAGGCCGCATTCAGCAGCTGTTGACTTGTGCGTGCTTGCGCCAGTTTTTTAACGCGTTCCCGGCCGTTCCATGTAAACCATGCGTGCTGGAGCGTGCTGGAGTTCATTTATCCATTCGAATGAGGTGCCCAGCCCAGTGCAGCTGCTGGAATTTTGTCCGCTGGACTGTGTCAACCTCATCGAATAGCTCGTACAGCTCGCGGTTCATAAGGGACCTAAACTCGTCGCCGACTCTAATAGGACCAAAAATCCTGCGAAGAATCTTCCTCTCGAAGACTTTCAACGCTGTCTCATCTGACTCTATCACAGTCCATGCCTCTGCGCCATACAATAGGACCGGGGGTATCAGCGTCTTATAGATTTTTATTTTCGTCTTTCGAAAGAGGGCTTTACTTCTCATTTGCTTGCTCAGCCTAAAAAAGGATCTGTTTGCAAGCGTGATTCTTCGCCTGATCTCCAGGCTGACGTTGTTGTTACTGGTTATCTCTGTTCCAAGATCGACGAAGTTTTCAACAACACTGAAGTTGAAATTCTCCATCGTCACTGACCGTCCAAGACGCGTTGACGGAGTGCGAGAAGACACCAAGTACTTCGTCTTGTCCTCGTTCACCGCTAGACCCATGAGCCGAGACTGTTTTTCAATCTCCGAGAACGCCTTGCTGACTCGCCGTTCCTGTGTGCCGATAAAATCGATGTCTTCGGCGTAGGCGAGCAGCATCACTTCCTATTGGAAGATCCAGCCCGACATATTCTGTATGTATTGGCACTGGCGTAGGATGTATTCCATCAGAATATTGAAAAAATCTCTTGTTATCAAAGAGGTCGGAGAGGTTTTTTCCCACCCTGACAACGCTTTGTTTGTTTGATAGCGCCGCCATGCAAAGACGGACAATCTTTGCCGGGATACCTAGTGCAGACAGGGCGTCGAAGAACGTCGATCGTATCGACGTGTCGAAAGCGCCTTTAGAATGTCTTTGTTGAACTCGCGGGTCTTTTCCAAGATTTGGCGTAATGTGAATATTTGGTCACTGGTCGACCTTTTTGGTCTGAAGCCACACTGATATCGTCCTATCAGTGAATCTGTATATGGCTTCAGCCTATTAAACAATACCCGCGACAGAGTCTTAGGTTGGAGAAATGACCCCTCTATAATATCAGTGATTCCTGTTCATCCGTTACCAGATTTTCATTGTCATCCTTTTAATACAATTTTCGAGCTTCATTTCTGACACGTAACATCTCAACATCCTCAAACTCCCGCCTTTCTTGCTGCTTTTTCTTGCGTCTGAAAAGGCTTTTCTCCTCTCTCCGTTTCAGAGGTTTAATTTTTGTTTTCATTGGGTGAAATTTTTTTTTACGGTGGCGGTTCCCAAGCTTAGCGCATCAACCCCTAATTAAGGGAGGTTTTTGTGGTCTTCTCACAGTTAGCTCACCTCCAAACGGCTGTGCAGAGGCTTCCCAAGGAATATGTCAAAATTGCGGATCTTGCTATCATGTCTAATTAGTTGATAGATTTTCTTCATTTTAATGCTGCGCAAACTTTTCTTAGCAAGAATATGTTGCTTTTGTGTGCGGGAAACTAAGACATTTCACCTTTCTTTTTTGTTGGAATTATATATCATTATACATTTCAACAATCGGACAGTCTCCTCTTCCTATAGTGAATGTGGTGATTTTTCATCGTTAACGCACATATTTCACTTATTTAACTAGTTTCAATGACTTCTGATTGGTCCCGAGTCTTAGCAGTAGCATGTTTTGTTTTTGTTGTGATTTGCTGTCAGCTCATTGAAGTAAGTAGGGTAATATGTAGTCGTGTTGCTTTACTATAGCATACTTCGTTCTTTTAGTACTTACATTAATTACTTTTTGCCTGTTATTTGCTTTGCATAATTAAGTAGCCTCGTGTCTTAAAGCAGCAGAAGAAAGTTAATAAATTAAATAAAGATATAAAACTAAGTTTAAACGATATTTGTGCAGGCTGCTACAACCACTGTGGCCCACACAACTTTCACGCTCGCAATATCCTGTTTCAAGTAACAGAGAAATTGCATATATTTAAGACATTTGATATTATCCATTTTAAAGACTTAAGCGATGTCGTCTGCACTTCTTGCCTCCTTCGCCGAAAAGCAATAACCAAAAGTTGACAGTTCGAATGTCAAATCTGTTTAACGTTGGCTTTTATATTGAAAAGCCAACGTTACGGTGATTCAATACAGACACCCACCCACCCACACATTCGCATGTACTTCAGCACATACACTTACGGACGCACACCTGTGCATGCGGTGAAATAACATATATGTATATGTATGGAAACACTTCCACATTGTACATAAACTTACATACATACATACATATACATGTAATAGTTGTTGCAGTCAGTTCCTGACGGTGTTGTAATTGTTGTTGTTACATGCATGCCATGCTTATTGAAAGGTTACATGAATGACACGCGCCAGACAACGCTACAGACACAGGCACAGACACAGGCACAGACACAGCAGAGCACATCAATGAAATGAACGAATCAACGAGCCAGCGGAGTATAGAATGAGCAACTCAGGACTAAAGGACCTCATCTCATACTCTAAATATTGTATGTATTTGGAGGAATGATACATACGTAGCTCGTAGAAGGAGATTTGTATGTATGTAGCTCATGGCGGACAGTGTGGATAACTACTGCTGAATGACTGACTACGGACCGTATACGGTCGTTAGACTGTCTGTTGCTGTTGTCGATGAGTGATTTTTGGGCGCTTGCATGCACACTATATGCGAGTGTATACAGATATAAGAACTATATATCAACTGACAATAGCATACATTAGGCGCACGAGTCACGAGCAATAGCAACAATTGCAGTTGGAGTTTTTTTTTTAGCTTCGCCAAAGCAATGCTTTTCGCATTTTGTGGCACGAACTATTTTTTCTAGCCATTTTTTTTTTCGGACAACATTATAAAAACATTTCCGCTACGTGCAGACATGACAATGTTCCATCTCCATCTCCAGCTGGCGATATTTTATTGAATCGCCAGGGGGAGCAATGCTGCACTGCATTCATTCATCTCCGTCTGACTGTCTGTCTGTCCGGCGGTCGTCGCCATTAATGGATTTTTCAATTTCGTTGACATGCGCCTTGTTGCTGCTCATTCGGTCGAGTCTTTTAATTTTATCAAAGTTGAAAATCAAGCAGAATCTAATTTTTATTTCTATTTCCGAGTATTTAAAAACTTTTCAACGGTTTTTTCCGCCGTTCTGTGCGTTTTTTTTTTTGTTCTTCTACATAATGTGCATACGTTGTGCTATTCGTGGAATTTCCAGTAATTTAGTCGAGTATTTTGTCGCTGACGAGTGTAGGGCAAAAGGGTACCGCATGGCATCAAGTTTATATGGCTTTTGCATGCCGAGCATTTAAATTGTTAATGAAGTGGCGCTTTTTGGTGCCGAAATGGTATATCCCTTTTGGAATTTTTCCGTACTTTAAATGATTGATGAAATTTGCCTTTAAATTGATCGATGGTATCAAGGGTTCTTTCAGAATTATTTGTTTATGTGCATTAGTGATTTTGTGTTGGTCAAGTTGTATGTTTTTTTAGTTGCTTTTGAAATTTTCAGTTAACTAAATTTTGACTCAAATTTTAATATTTCGAAGATCCTGGTCTAAGAATACTTGCTTTTGTTATATGTCGAATTAGATGACTGCAGCTTTACCATGACAATCCAAAAACATTTCCATTTATATTCCAAAAAAAACCATGTGGTACATTAGTTAATGCTTCTTACAAGTGCAACAAATGTTATGTAGACGACTCATACATGCATACTTTAATAGTCGACTATTAAGTGTGAACTTTAAAACGCCAAGTATACAATAATGGTTGCAAGTCGCTAAAATCCAATTACGCCAACAATGGCTCAGCATTATCCCATTCTGTTCCGAGACGCGCGCCTTAAAGTATGCAATGACACAGACACTGGGAGAACACTGAAAAGCCATAAAGTGGCAGCAAGCCAAAATCCACAAACGAAGCCAAAACTTGAATAGTCGTCGCAATGAAGTCAGCCGAGCTGAGCTGGGTGAGCAGGAGCAAGCGCGCAAAGTATTTTCACACCAAAGAATCATAGTCAAAGGACAAAGAGACGAGAAAGTATGACACATCCGACTGTCAAAGAGATCGTGAGACAAGCAGATAGGGAGTGAAGCGGAATTGCAGACAGACAGACAGACAGACAGACAGTTGGACGTACAAAGTGCCAGCTGTCGCATAGAAACTTATTTGGACAAAACAGCTTCACACCAACACAGACAAATGCATACTAACGTACATCTCTATACGAGTATGTATATACAAGGGTCATGATTAAAGTTTTTTGTAACCATTTGTTTTTAGCTGTAAAAAAGCTGTGCCCATATAACTAAACTAAAGATATAAGAAGAAATCACGCTGCAGTTGAGTGTGGGGGGCTTCAAGAGAGACTTTTCATACACCCATTGAACTTTCACTTTGAGTGTTCCAATAAGAAGCTTTTTCAAATATTTCATTCTTATTTATTTTATTTTCCTGGCTTTAAGCTGCACATTCCACCAGTTGGCTCAGTCAGCGAGAACATCTACGTACATCTGTAGGATATCGGCAGCCGCCTGCGGCGATTTAGCAGATGCTATCTTGCAAACATCATCTGCATATGAGGCGAGGTTCAGAAATGTGTCTGGAAATTCAATCGTAGTGGCATCAAGACCGGGTATGTTTGCTGCATATAAACTGAAGAGAAAAGGCCCAAGCAAGCTTCCTTGTGTGTGTTGTGTGACTGAATTGCCCTCACTTTTACCCTGGACTGTAAAGTAGTGTGAATGCAGTTTTTCCTTGATCTTTTGCAGGACGCCTGGGTGCTAAACTCAATCAAACTCCTGCTCGATATCCATTAAGATGGCAATGCAACACTGCCACTGGTCGAATGCTCGTCATATGTGGTTGATGACTATGTGGAGTTGCTCTACCGTGCCGTGGTCAGTGCGGAAACCAAACAGATGGTACGGAATCAGACTCCGGTCTAGTCTTTTCCAAAACATCGAAATTGAAGGCAGAAGAGTATCGGCCGGTATAATTCAGGGGCCATCTCCGGTTTGCCTGGTTTGTGGTGACTGCTAGCTTCCACACCGGAAAATGACACCATAGTGAGGACAGCTCTTTCCGACAGCGCTTTCAATGTGCGAGTACAGATGTTGTTCAACATGCTCAGGGCCAAATAGGTCCTCAGGCAGGTCGAGCTGGAGTGGTGTTGACAGAGAGAGTCTCATAACATCAGCCTCTTTGTCTGATGTTACTCGAACGGGAGAAATCGCTTTTCAAGGCGTGCTGCAAAGGCATCGGCTTTCGCTTGCTGAGACCGGCAAAGACCGAGAAGTCAATATTAGGAACGCGCGGCGAGTAGGTCCAGCATTTTGTACTGCATGCGTAATATCGTCTGCTCACTGTCTCGTTTGTTTATCTGCCGTTAGTTGTCAGTATAAAGGGTAGATTAAGAGAAATAATAAATCTTTGCTTCAACCGCAGATAAAGCTTGTTTTTTTTTTTTAATTTAACTTTTAGAACTTTTAGCGTTACGCTCTAATATAACCGTAAATGAGCACAAGCAGGCAGTTTGTTGTAAATGCTTGGGATTGCTTGGATGTACTACATACATACATACACACATACGTACATACATACACACACAAAACCTCATTTCAGTTCTTAAAGCGTTTTCGGGCTTGTGTTGAACATTATAGAAAGTTTTCGTACTGGGTGTGCCTGGCGTACTATGCTCCCCAGATGCCAGTGACACAATCGACAGGAGCAGCCAACAAACAGCTGGCAAAGGTGCGCTTAATACAACTGAATAAGAAAAAAGGGTTGAGAGGGACTAGCAACCGACTAACCCACAGCAATGCAGCAAGTGCGAAACGAGTTGTGGCTTTTGTCTCGGAGTCTGAATACGGTTGTATGAGCTTGAGTCGTTGGCGTTTCTATATTTGCGGTTCCGTCTGCGTTAGCTGTTTTAGTTGGCTTGCTTAAATTGAAAAGGAAATCGAAACGTAAAGCCAAAGGAATACAAATGTGAAAATGTGCTCCTTCGTGTACAACCATAATACAAATATAAATATATATAAATATACGCATGGATGTATGTGTGTGTATTAAACATATAAGTTAAAGTTTAAACATCTCTATTTCTTGTTCTGCTTTACCAATTTTTAGAATAAATTGCCGAGCAAAAGTTTTGTACAAGTTCGAATTGTGGAAATTTTTTCAAAGTTAATTTTTGTTGCTTTTTTAGGGAAAAGTTTTCGAAACAAGTTTATTAGGGGTCAATCATTTATTTTCAAGGGTTTTATTTTTGCTATTTTACAAAAAAATATTTTTTTTTCTTTTAAACTGTAAATCTGTTAGTTATACAAAACGCCTGCCATACAAATCGATTTCTTTTCGCTCTGCTACACTTTTTGCGCTTTTCACATTTCCGGCTACATTTTATACAATTTCTGCGACGTGTTGTGCCATTTTGCACTATTTACCTTGACCACTGCCCTCAAACGACTTGTGGATACGTGGCCGAAATACACATATGAGCTTCACCTGCTTATCTATATAGCACTGATGTCATTTCGCACTAGGACAGTGGATTCATGTCAAATTAGCAACGTGTTCGTCGATATTTCTTTCACAAATTTCGGTCATTTGTTACACATTTTGGCGTTTGGAGTGGGTGTGATTTTTTTGTTGTACTTTTTTTTAAGGTAATTAAATTAGTGACAGCGATTTATTTGCACAAGTCATAATTTAAGTTGAATATATTAATCAAACACTTAGTGGGTGCCGCATTATATAAAGTAGCTGCTGATTGTTTAATTGGAGATGTGCCTTCTATCAGCGACTATTAGATAAATAATGTATATAAATTTGACACATTCGTTTATGTATACAATATGTTATAATAATTTATGCGTTTCCAATTTTCTGTTAGTAAGAAATAAGACAAATTGCGAAATTATGTTGAAGTAGCCGGATACATGTTGTCTAGTGTCCCGGAAATTACGTGTATGTCGCACATTGCTTGGATTCATAGAATTAACTGTGGTAAGGCAACCTTCGACCGCACTAGAGAATACCTCAAATGTCCCTTTGTAGCTTCAATATAATTTTTTTTTTGTCAAAATAAATTATGTTACCTATCGATAAGTATTTATTGTCTACAATTTAAACATGGATGATGCTTTTAATGATGACGAATCAGTATTATTTAACAAAATACATTCTTTATCAGCATCTAAAGTCTCTTTTTATGTTTGGATATACGTATGGAAATCGAGATCTTAGAGACTATAAAAGATAGGGGTCTTCTAATTATCATATTTACTTACTTAGATGGTCTTCAACCGTCGATCGGTCATGGCCGCGTTGATGAAGGCGCACTAGCTGTTGTAGCTTTGTGCGCACTGACGCCAGTTGTTCTGAATGCCAAGTACAGAGAGATCTCTCCATACCTGGTCATTCCCATGCGTGCCCGGTCGTCCTGGAATATTATGCGCTGGACTATGTCAACCTCAAAAAAAATGTTGATAAGTTCCCCTATCTTGGCAGTTATATTACAGCGGATGGGGGTGCCGCGATAGACTCAGCTGCGCGTATAAGCAAAGCGCGGATTGCTTTTCGTAAACTCGACAAAGTATGGCGCTCACGCACGCTTTCATTGAGAACAAAACTAAAAATATATAACACCAGTATAAAACCTATACTACTATATGGCTCAGAGACGTGGATGGTTTCAGACAGGATTAGCGGAAAGCTTCAATCATTCGTTAACAAATGTTTGAGGATTATCTGCCGTATCTTCTGGCCAGAAACGATATCAAACGCTGACCTATGGAGAGTTACTAATACCGAACCAATCAACATAGAAATTAAAAGACGCAAGTGGAATTGGATAGGCCACACCCTGCGCAGAGAAGATGACAATATTGCAAAGATGGCCTTCCAGTGGAACCCACAAGGCAGCCGTCAGAGAGGTCGTCCAAAGCAAACATGGATTCGCACTGTCCATTCCGAAATCGGGTCCTGGGCTTCGTGGAGTGAACTTAGAGCCCTAGCAGCAGATAGAAGTCGTTGGAGGTCATTTGTTTTCGCCCTATGCTTCAACTAGGAGTAATACTTTAAGTTTTTGAAAATAAAGTATTAAGGAAATCAAAAAAAAAAATGTCAACCTCATCGCGGTTCATACGGGACCTAAACTCGTCGAAGTTGAACTTCTCCATCATCACTGACCGTTCAAGACGCGATGACGGAGTGCGAGAAGACACCAAGTACTTCGTCTTGTCCTCATTCACCGCTAGACCCATGACCCGAGACTATTTTTCAATCTTCGAGAACACCTTGCTGACTCGCCGTTCCTTCGTACCGATGATATCGATGACATCGGCGTAAGCGAGCAGCATCACTTCCTTTTGGAAGATCGAGCCCGACATACTCTGTATGTACGGGCATTGGCGTAGGATGTATTCCATCAGGAGATTGAAAAAATCGCACGACAGAGCATCGCCCTGCCTGAAACCTCTCTTGGCATCAAAGGGGTCGTTGAGGTTTTTCCCCACCTTGACAACGCTTTGTGCGTTAGATAGCGTCGCAATGCAAAGACAAACAATCTTTGCCGGGATAGCTAGTGCAGACAGAGCGTCGAAAAATATCGATCCTATCGGCGTGTCGAAAGCGGCTTTATAATCGACAAATAGGTGGTGAGTGTCTTTGTTGAACTCACGGGTCTTTTCCAAGATTTGGCGTAATGTGTGGTCGACCTTTTTGGTCTGAAGCCACACTGATAACGGCCTATCAGTGAATCCGTATACGGCTTCAGCCTTTTACACAATACGCGCGACAGAGTCTTATATCCAATGGAAAGGAGACTTATTCCGCGGTAGTTGGCGCAAACAGCGGGATCCCCATTCTTAAAGATAGGACAGAGAACACTGAGATTCCAGTCATTGACTGAACTGAATCGACCTCGTTATAGTCCGGTGGCTCTACAATAGTGCCATCATTAACTGGTGGTTCCGGTGTCATTTCTCTATCGGCGGAATTGTGCGCTTCATCGCCTCCAAATAGGTTGGAGAAATGACTCCTCCATAATCTCAGTGATTCCTGTTCATCCGTTACCAGATTTCCATTGTCGTCCTTACAGAAAGTTACTCCGAGTTTAAAACCTTCAGTCAGACGCTTGACTGCTCTCATATATCTCGAGAAATCGCCAAGCACGATCGTGTTTGGGACAGCGCTCGTACAGACGTTCTATGCGCTCATAGAACTCATCTTAAGCATCGTCGTCATTCTCTTCCGTCGGGGCATGCGCACAAAACCAGGCTAATGTAAAAATATTTAGCCTTGATGCGTATCGCGACTAGACGCTCGTTAACAAGCGTGAACCTGGATACGAGGTCACGTAGTTTCCTACTCACCACGAAACCACATCCAAATTCGTACTTACTCGCATGGCATCTGTAGTAGATGTCACAGGATGCTTTTTTGGAGCAACCCTGTCCTATCCATCAGATTTCATTGATTGCGGTGATGTCTGCCTTACATCTTTCGAGGACATCAACCAGCTGGATATTTGCACATCTCAATCAAGGGTGCGGGAGTCGTCATCATAGTGTTCTTTCCGAGGCTTCCTATTCGTATTCATTGGATGTTTATTTTTTTAAAGTGGTGGGTTCCAAGCCCAGCGCACCAAACCTTTATTAAAGGAGAGGGAGCCCGTTCGCCTTCTCACGTTAGCTCACCTCTGAACTGGTGTTCAGAAGCTACCCAGGAGATACGTGTCCTAACGGACGTGTGAGTTGCTTGGACCGTTTGTAACAAGAATCATTGTTGGCCATTCCCAAGTGAATGGCAGTCAACAACTTTTCTCATAATGTGAACTTGTGCAAACGAGTCTCAATCTCCCAAGGAATCTAGAAATCTATGTGGAACTAATAACCAGTAAATAGGTTTGCCAGTTGAAAGTTATTGGTTCAAATTGATTCAAGTAATATTGAGATTTTTATGGCTAAACCCTCCTGACTTGTTCCATTTGAATGATTTGTATAGTGCAAAGTATATTCAGTGTTTCTAAAAATGAGAGAAGTTTCTGATAGATTAATATTATTTTCATATAAAAGTTGTTTTAGTTAGTTGTTTTAAATATATGTAGATATTGTTTGCATGTGTGCAACCAAAAATAAACTCCATTAAGCAGTATAAGGCAGCTTGAATTGCTCATTTTGAGAAAGTTCTTTTTAATTTTTGCATTGTTATTGTAACTAGTTGTCTTTGTATGCGACACAATGCCGCCAACGCTGCCATCTTCTACGCTGCCTTCAGTACAGATTATTTTAGAAATGGCGTACCACTACCAACGGAAGCTCTGCTGTAGCGGAAGGACCTAGACAGACAGGCAGACATACAGACAGAGTTGAGCAGACGCTGCGACGTTGTTTTTTGATATTTTGGCATACATTCGTACATTCATTTAAAATGCGAGTTATTTTTTTTTATTTGTTCTTGAATTCGTCTGCACGCACAGTAATATAAATAAGAAAGTTAACGAAAAAGGAAAAAAATTAAATGTTCATTGATATATGTACATATTTATTTATAGCCATTCAAGTTGAAGCAACGAATTCGCGTTATTCGATTTTCTTTGCCGAGCTTGGCTTTATAAAGAATCCGGGCAAAATTAACAAAGACGTTCGTTTATCGCTTTAACAACATGCTCTTTACTTCTTTAGTACTTTATACCCTACATACAGGCATATATGTTATTGGTTAATTAGTTCTATGGCACGTTATGCGTATTGGGACTCTCTCCTTTACATGTCTAAATTAGTTTTTTTTTAAATTTTCTTCACGTTTCCTATTGACTTGAAATCAGACAATGGCAAATAAGAACGAAAAAACAAAGTATTCAATTGGAGTTTCGTAAAAAAGGGGCCTAACAGTTGACAAACCAATAAACAGGCAGTAGTGGATTTTCAAAAGATGAAAATACTGCAAGAACAGTTTTCAATGATGCCAATTAGCTGCTGAAATAACAGGTATAGACATAAGATGGACTTTGATATAGCCCCTGGTAGTATTTTTGGCCGCTGATTCTATAGAAGACCGACTACTGTGCAATGCGACATATAAAGAATCTTTTTTAGTGCATCTAATTTCTCTAAGTCTGTCATATTAATGAAAACTTTCGCACAGACAGACAGAACATCTTTTATTAATGAAACTTAATGTGAAACCTTCTGGATTCACATTTTTTTTATTATTTATTATTTCTTCAATTTTTATTTGTTAATTGCTTGGCCAGTCTACATACCAATTTTCGAACTAATATCTCAAAGATGGCTTGAATAGGATACACATAGACAACGATTGGGAAACAGGCAGACTGAGTTTTGACAAAATTTAAAAAGAATTTTTTTGTGTAAGTGTACTGTATAGTCGGCCAACTAGACTATAGTACACTTATTTGTTGTCTCTTACGCCTATATATGTATGCCTGTGTGTCTGTCTTTCTATTTAAATGTGCGTATACGTAAAATGGCTTTAGTCTGCCTAGCAATGATGCTGCGAAACTATATAGAAATAGACACACACACACACACACACAGATTCATGCTATTCACTTTTCGACTTCCCAAAATTTGCCTCCTCACTCTCACTATTGCTGCCTCTATACCAGCACAGCTGCCTTTCTATTGTACTTCCGCTCTCTTACGCTTCGCGTTGTTCGCCATTGTTCAGCGACGCCACTTTGCTTCGGTTTGTTTATTTGGCAATCGTGTGCGCCGAAGTTGTTTGTTGCTCTCACTGTTTCGTTAGTCGCGGCACGTTTTCCAACACTATTCGCCTGAAGCAAGTCAGCCTGAGTCCTGTAGGAGATGTTAGTAGCGGCATTTATTTTCAACGCGTTAGTCTAGACGCAGCGTTCGAAGCGTTACCAATGTGTAGCCTGCTTTCCGTACACTTAGCAAGTTAGTCAATCGGCATTTAAGCCACTGTTTTAGTTAGTCACTATTTGTCCGTTGAGTGTATAGGATCCGTATTGTGGTGTGCCGTGCTACTATGTGTGTTTGTGTTCCTTTGTAAATGGATTAAACAAGCGGTTGTGCTTTTGTATTGAGATTTTTCTAAGTGAATTTAATGCCTCAATAAAAAATTTACAATTAAAATTGTTTTATAAACAAAAGCAATTATTTAAAGAAAGTGTTAATGTTTTTCTAAACGAATAACATAATAAAGTGAAAGTAAATCAAGCGGAGACTAAACAAAAAAGAAATAAAACGAAAATCAACTCAGATAAATAAAGTAGTGACACTAAAAGTATGCAACACCGTTTTTCGAATCGCATTTGTGTGCATTGATTAAACAAAATTCCAAACAATTCGGGGTTACCTAGCAAAGCACAACATTAGAACCGAACTGTTACAGTTATAAAAATATTGTGCAAGTGTGCAGGAAAGAGTTAGTCAAACGGAGTCACAACAACAAAGGCGATAACAACAATTTAAAAATTAAATAAACCTTTGGTTGCATTTACAAGCCACAACAAGTACAAATTAGACGCAATGGGTTGTAATACAAGTCAAGAGCTTAAAACTAAAGACGGACAGCTAGCAGCTGAAGAGGCAGCAGCAGCGACGGCTGCTACAGCGCCGCCATTGGAGAATGGCACTATGGGCGAGGGCAGCAACAATCATACAAATCATGCCAAATCAAATTCAATTATAATAAATGGCGATGCGATGCATACGGGAAAGGACACACAGCCGAATGGTCCCACAACGACAGCAACAACGACAGCAGCTGAGCGTCAATGCGATAAGGCGGAAATAACGGAACTTAATGATGATGATGCGGAGGATGAAGGTAAAGTGATGATGTTGTTGTTATTCTTGTATATCTTTGATTTTGCTCTTCTTGTTGTTGTTATTATTATTATTATTATTATTATTATTGTAAGGATGCTGTGCGTGTGTTTGTGTGCGCTACGGTGGGTAAATGTGTGTGTGTGTGAGTGTGTGTTTAAATGTGCTACCAAAACTCTGTAAGCGTCTTCAAGTGGCGCTGCCTTATCTGTATGTACGAATGTTTCATTGTATTTGTATGTGTGCGTGTGATTGAGTGTTCCTTTTTTCCTTCAAGACTTTATGATTATTTATATTTATTGCATTTTCCTGTTGTTCCTTTTCTTTTTTGTTTCCTTTTTTTTTTGTTGTTTTTTTTTTTTTTTTTTTTTTGGTTCACTCGAATATACATACATACAAATGTAAGATACTTAAGCGCCTATCTGTCTATATATACGTATATACTTATTTAGAAAATACAGTTCTGCACTAATCCAATTTTGTGTTTAATGGCGTCGCAAATATATATGACTTTATATATGTGTATGTTTATAAATGTTTCTGTTGCTCCTGCATACATGCAAATGAAAATAAAGTTTGGACTGCGACAAAAGCGGAAAAAAAATAGTAATACATGGAAACAATACATTTGTTAGTTTGTATTTATTATTTATACGTATTTGTATAAAGTGTGTGAAACATTTCTGGCAGGACTTTATGACTTCTTTCTCTATTTGCTCATACACTACAAAAAGTTTTAAAGAATTTACGCACTTGAGATATTTTGAGTATAGTTTGTTGAATAAACTTTGTTTATAATTAAATATTTAATGCAATAATAACTCAGTAAACATGTCTGTGTTGTGAACTTTGTTGGTGAAGTTTGAATTTGTTTTTTCTCTCCTTTGAAAGTATAAAAGATATTAAATGTTAAATATTAATGATCTGCCTCAATCTGGTGTGGAATTTTAAGTCTTGTGTAGTAAATAACAATTACCGCATAATTTGTCTAATTGGTCTTTTCTAATTTGTATTGTTTAGGGTTTTTAGACAATGTTGATCTTGCATATTGCATATGATTTTTCAATATAATCCGTATTAGTTATTGTAGTGCGCTGCCTATTCGTATATTATTTGCATTGAATTTTATGCAAAAAAACAAAAAAAAAAAATGCGGAAAGTTTCACAATGACTCATAAATTTTCACGATTTCCCCTGTGAAAGGTGTGCACTCCACTGATGTTGGTTAGCTGTTGGTTGGCTGCTGGTTAGCTGCTGCTGTTGCCGCTGATAAATTGCACGCCGACACTTTATCAGCGACGTGCAAAGCTCTAAAAAGGACGACAATTCGCTTGTGCGCAATACGCGTGAGAATATGACAGTCCCATGGAATGTATGAAAATAAAGGAAGGCGGCTAATGGTGACGCGAGACGAGCAATGGCGACAAGCATTTGAAATTTTTCATTTCATTTCATGTTGTCGCTTTTTCATTTTTTTTTCATTCATTTATTTTTCTGCTCAGCAACACGACGCAAATTACGATTATTGCTGTTTATAATGCATATATAAAAAATTAATTTCATAAATATTTAATGCGTACGCAGACACTTTTCTTGTTTGCCTAAATGATTTGTGACAAATGCATAATTCATTGTTGCCAGATTTGTGAAAATTAGCTGGGGATAACAGTCGGCATTGGGTGGGCTCAGTCTGAAATCTTTTAAATTTTTAATTGGATTTTTTCCTTCTTTTTGCAAATAAATCTAGATTAAGCTATACAAGCGGAATAGGTTGATAGCGTGGAAAATTTGACATAGGTGAAATACTTAGCATCTAATCACATAGGTGATACTCGTTCGAGTGACACTCGTTCTTTAAAATATTGGTTTGAAAGTTGTTATATGGACTTTATATTGTCAGAAGTAATACTTTAGTTAAAATGACTGCAATGTGGTTACTTGTAGGTACCTCTAAGTTTTAATTAATAATAAATATAATTCTATTTTTTAATTAAATGGCCATTAGGAAGACGCTGACGCCATTACCAAGTTGGCATTATTTATCCAGACTTGAGTATACCAATTCATGCAGGGCCCCTATCTATTTATACTGGAGCTCTATTGTTCATCCGAAAAAAATATCTGCATCATATCTGTTAATCAAATAGAAACATTTCTAAAAGACTACATTTAATATTACCCAGCGTTATGACAGAAGATACCAATTACTTATTTTATTCTCATTCACCCTTGAGACGTGACAGTCTCTCAAATTCTAGAAACGCCTTGCTAACTCAACCCTATTATGTTGATGACATTAGCGGAGACTTGCAGCACCATTTCATTGTGGAAAATCTAGCTCTACTTTTCCTCCATTAATTGATTAAAATAATTCCACCATAACGCACCATAACTTGGGACGGTTCTATCCTATTCTGACAACTATTTGTGTGTGGGCAAGCATCCTCATGGAAAGACGCACAATATCCGCTAGAATACCTAGCACAGATAAGGCGTCAATATACTTCGTTCGTATCGGTGTGATGAAACTGATTTTTTAATTTTTCGTTTAACTCACGGATATTCTCTAGGATTGGTCGTTGTGAATATCTATATATTCACTAGTCTACCTTGTTGGTCTGAAAGCATCAGTGCATTCGCATATGGTGACAGAATTTCGTAATAGATTGAGAGGACATATTTCACGGTAGTTTGCGAAAAAGGGTTTACTAAATTTGTGTAAATGTATGTAACAAGCAGAAGGAGGCAAGACAGACCCCATAAAGTATATATATTCTTGTCTACTTGTCTATCCATATGAAAATGAAGATCTTAGACAATATAAGAGAAAACTTGTATTCAATGAACACTCTAACCCTTCCTTCATATCGGCGGTTGGCATTTACTATTTTTACCAACTCCTCATTCAGAATTTTTGTATGAAAACAATTTATTGATATAGTTTATTTTGCTAGAGACACCAAATTTGGCTCACCTTACGTTAATTCCTATCATATATTTCATTTAGTTCTAGATGGGACCACTAAAAGCGGTAGCCTCCATACAAATCTGTCCAACGTTCCTGACTCATATGAAATTTTTTTTAAGTTTTTTGTTAATTTAGCTAAACACGTCAAATTTAGTGTTAGCTCGCGTAATGTCTACGAAAATACTTCATATAGTCCAAGATTAGAGCACTAGCACAGCACTGTTAGGAACAGAGTATCTTTTAATGGAGTCCACTCTACTGCAGGATGCGAGCTTTTTTGAGAATAAAATAGAGAACACTGAGAATCCAGTTATTGAGCATGCTTTTATTGGAGCATAGAACATATTTTGCATAAGAGTTCGTGCCATCTTCTTACCAAATCTTCACATATAATATGTGAGATATCGAAACGAACATATTTGCGATCTTCGTACGCACATAATACGAGGAAAAGAGACAAAGCGAGATTTGAGTACACAACAATTCAGAGATAAGCGTTTCGGACCTATCGATAACTGTGCCGATAACTGTATCGTTCACTGTGCCGGAAATAGTAAAAAAGGAGCAGCATTTGATACAATCAAGTTTGGAACTTCAAGTGAGCGATAAGATAAAGGAATTTCAACATTTCAAATCAGTAGTATACCGTTATTTGAAAGCTGTTTTCTTTCCTCAATGGTTTTAATAACAAATTTATGTAAAACGAACTCTGGTAAAGCAGAGCTTTACCAGGCTTCAATCCGGGGAAACCGCTAGTCCTTTACAAATATATATATTCGAAGTCAGTATATATATTTAATTGGCAGTCTGCTCCTTTAAGGCGTTGAAAACACTATGACTAAATAATAATACTTCATAATGAAAAGACTATGAAAAAGATACAATATCTTAAATAATTAATTATATTTAACTCAAATTACTACAATAAAAGTAATTAGTTTCTTTAATAAGTGCAAGTTAATCAAGTAGATAATTATGCTACAGCGTTAAGGTCAGTCGACGCATGACTATATGTAGATAAGGTCTTCGTTGTTTAGAAACTGAAGCGTACACAAGTCGCAAGTTCCACACAAGTATGAAAATATATAATACTTATTAATTTTATTCACGCACCATGCATCAACCAATTAGTTAGTCTACTCGCAATAATTCAACGAATACTCAACGCGTATGGGTGTCAATTACTTACTGCTGAATAAACAAAACATCAACCACGCCTCGAAAGGTTTCACAACAAATCATTTACAAAATAAATCAAAATGTATTTGCTAGTCTGTCCATCACTCTGTTCATTTATAGATCCTGACCTGACTATCTAAACTGGCGAGCGAAAATATTTGTTTACTCTCAATTAGTTTGACATTAGAAAGGACACACGCCGTAATTAACACGCAGAGCACGCAATTTTTGCATTTCGAGTGAAAAGAGCGCCCACAGGAAAATGTAATGAAATGAAGAGGAATAGTTTAGCATAGTGGTCGCGCCATTTTGATGCCGCCTATCTAAATGGCTACTTTAGAATGTAATTTATTGACTAAATACATACATACACACACACACACATTCACACGCGCATGTGAACACGCCTTTGTTCAATTTAGTCTTTGTTCGGCATTTTCCGGTTGCAGCTAATTGAAATTTTGTGGTGGGTATTGGCAAAGGGTCAAAGGGTGTGTAACAGGCTGCTTATTAACCTCAGAATTTTAATTAAAATTATGCAAATTTTATAACCACCCAGTTTATTGTATATTGTCAATGCGTAGCACACAACTAGACACCTATACGCACACGCATACACACTCATATTGTTTGTACAATATGTATATCCCTACGCGCTTTAAGCTGTACTCGTACAAGTGGAGCTATTGTTTGGCTGAAGGCTTGAGTGTTTTATGTGTACGTGTGTGTATGTGCGTGTACGTGTGTTGCGCATAATCAGCTGTTTAATGGCTTAATTTCTCGTTTACAAAAAAAAAAAAAAAACAAGAACAAGAACAATAGCAACAATGAGTACAACAAAACCAACAAAGGCGTTTATTTGCATTTGTTGTTAGACAAGATGGATGCTTCTATTTATCCGCTTTGCATTCAATGTTGCCATCACTAGCACCTTCTCTTTCTTGCATTTGAATGCGTTATTATCCTTGTGGAAACGCTTTTTATAACAGCTTTTTGGGCGCTTTGTTGCTTTGTATCATATTTATTTAGGATTCTTGTCTACATATTTTATGAGTGATTTTCATGCATGAACTGACGGCTTTATTTTTACTTAAATGTATCTACATTTCGACATGGCCAGCCATTGAGTTGGGCTTGTTGATGATGGAAATGGTTTTAATTAAAATTTTAGGCAACTTGCAAATAGCTGAAAGCTATATTCGTATGCACACACACACACACACACACACACACACACATTTGTATGCAATAATACTACATAAATGATTTTGGCTTTAAACATTGTATTTATTGTTTGAATAAATTTCCTGGTCATTGATCTCAATGCTTAATTTTGCTTTTGCCAAGTTTAATATTTTTTCTCGCAACCACTGTGACTTCAGTACATATAAACTCTGACTTGCACTTTGTAGTTGTTATTGTTAGTCAACACCATTATTTCTACTTTGCGAATGCCAAAAGCGTGCCATGTCTTTTAAAAAGTTTTTACGCTCAAATGCATTCGGAAATAGTCGAGAGTTTATGTTGAAAGCGATTTAAATTTATGGATAAAAACTTGCTGTTGAGTACTTTGAACCTTGATGGATAATGTCTGTGTATGAGTATTATGGAAAGTTTGTTAGATCTTGAAATAATATGCAATGAGTTAACTTGTTTGTTTTAAAACGTATTCAATCAATAATGTTTTGAATAATTTTAAGTAGTGTAATATTCAATATTTAATCTATTTATCGCATAAACAGTTTCAAAACTAATTTTGATTTAAAAAGGAGTACAATTGCAATCAAAATTTTATATAAGAGTATATAAAAAAATTAAAATAAAACTAAATAAAATTTAAAAAAAAAAATACATTTAAAAAATAACAAGAGAAATCTGTAGAAGCAAAGCTTAAATGCTCAATAAACAAAAAAAAAAAAAAAAAAACAAGTAAGAAAATTACAGTCGGGCATAACCGACTATAAGAGGCCCTGTACCAGTACAAGTCGCCAAACAAACATATTAAATGTTTCCCGAGCTTATTACCAAGTTTATGACCACTTTTCA
Source organism: Leucophenga maculata (assembly GCA_035044805.1). NCBI lineage: Eukaryota > Metazoa > Arthropoda > Insecta > Diptera > Drosophilidae > Leucophenga > Leucophenga maculata. The sequence goes on along the minus strand of JAWNNP010001279.1, from coordinate 432,668 downwards.
CTGCACGAATAATTAAAAGAAAAGAACTTTTTGGATTTTGGCTTAGAGGGACGATAACTCTATACTGGCATACTTAATTTTTTTTGTGCCGAAGAAATTTTTAATCTTGGGATGATTTTATGGGGAAGGGGGCAACATTTTAAAATAAACTTGTAAAATTCCGAAGAAGTCCTAGTCGAATGCAAAAAACACGAAGTCTCTATCTATTACCGTTTACGAGATCCTTTCGTTCATACAGACGGACAGCCGGACATGGCTATATCGACTCCTCTATCACTCCTGATCATAAGTTACCACCATTACCATTGGGGTATCTCAGACCATTTTTTGTACCTGTTACATACATTTGCACAAAACCAATAGGCACTTGTACCTTCGGTACAGGGCCTAATAAACAAATTTTTTTTGAAAAATTTTGAAAGGTTTTTTCAAGCCCTGTATCGAAGGTACAAGAGCCTATAGGTTTAGTGCAAATGTATGTAACAGGTACAAAAAATGGTCTGAGACACCTCAATTAGAAGAGTCGATGTCCGTACGAACGGAAGGATCTCAGAAACGGTAACAGATAGAGACTTCGTTTTTTTTGTAATCAACTAGGACTTATTAGCTATTATTAGTGATTTTTTTATTAAAATAATTAATTAATGGTGGAATTTAAACATATTCTTGGATATATAAAGTGACAGAAATAGGCATAACTAATTAATAAGGAATACAAGTTTGCATAAAAAACTGTAGACTAGTGCCGTGTTGGTAGGTTGAAGTCTCTCGAGGCGGTGTTGCGGTGTTGTTGTATCCAAATCTTTGTGTACTTAATACCTTTTTGCTTAACCGTATTTTGCTTAATTGAGAAAGTAGTCCGTTTCTTTAGTTTAGCGCGAGGGTTATGTATGATTGAGAGACTACGGAGCATATTACTTCACTATAGATAGGTAAGCTGATGCAGTAAAGGTACATTTGAAGTTTGTCAGTAGGTTTTGACATGTCTGTAGTAAATAGAGAATAAAGAGTTGGGCGCAGAGCACTCACTGCCTTGTGGAACTTCATCACTAAATGATTTTATCGTTGAATTACTGCCTTTCACCACTGCCTGGGAACAGCAAACAAATAGAAAAGACCTTACGACGAGGAAGTGAGCAGTTGGTAGTTAATGTGATTTTTTGACTCAAACCTAAACATGATATAAAGCTTGTTTTTCTTCAAAAATGTCAAATATGTGCTGCACTACACTCTAAACTAGGTTTGGAATTAAATAAGAGTACCACGACTTTTCATAGGTAGTGCTCTGATAGTGGTACCCTCGATGCCTCGATTAACCACCATAAATGTGACATGTCTGATTCTTTCTATTTTAAAGCAAGGCAGAGACAGTGTATACATTGGTTGAATTAGTATAATTAGTTGTAGCCATATCAAAAGGCATAAATCACTCCATCTAAATAAATACGTTACACAACGACTACCTTTTGATTTTGTAAGTAAATCCTCAGAAGTTATACCAGTTAGACCGGTTACGTGTTGAATATCGAATCGCTCTATTATCTGTTTAAAATAGTCGATGAAGAAGGGGACGGCGCTGTGTTAGAATGGCAAAATCAGCAGCTCCTTATATATTCCGTAGGTACGCTATGAATCTTCTTACTGGTCTCTAATTTCATATTTATATTAACGAGCTGTTCAAGTTTTTGTCGAAAGCAGATGATATTCGCGTAAGATGGTAGCAGCTTGGGTTTTGCATTCAAAAATTCTGCACTCTTATTAAACTCAATAACTAATAAGATTTGGTCTAAGCTTAATTCCACAAATGCAGTCATTCTCAAATTTGAAGACGGGATTTCAGCATATATCGGACTGGGACTTCAGTATGGAAAATACATAAATGAATCTGCATATTTGAAACAGCTGTAATATTAAATAGTGTATTGCCTTGCGACAAGCATGGTTTTTACCCCAAAGGTGATGTTTTGATGTATTCCTATTTTTTTTTATAGGATCTGGAAGTTATGTAAGTATCGCTGATAAGTATGACATTAAACCATGCAATTGTATGAACATCTTAAGTTCATAGGAATAATGCAGAACACCTTTGTCTTACCAGACAGATAGACTGAAGTTGGCTGAATGTTTCAAGAGGAGGAAAATCTCTTGCTTCATATGCCTACACACTCGTACTAAGCTGTTTTGAATGTTGTTAGATGACTGTAGACATGATAGCGGCATGATGTCATGGCTGTAGCGTCTTTGGAACTAAGCACACCCTTTGTAGTTCGCTGTACGTTGCTCACTGCAAAAGCACAGTTTACCAGCGATGAAACAGGCTTGTAACACTTCTTCTTTTCAATATTTTACTCATAAATATTTCTTTTTGCAATATTTTTCACATCAATGGTACTGTGGAATGTCTCACTATGTGTTTTTTTTGTTGAAGGCACTTTTTTAGTATTAGGAAGTTGCTGTAACTCCTTAAAAATTATGTCTCTTTTCAAAGAAACCATTTATAGCATGGTAAGCATCAGAGGTAGGTGAAAAAATCCGCATCATCCTGGAACCGTTAGTATTTAAATTGTAAGTCAGCGGTGGATTCGACAAAGTTTATTGATTAGCATTGGTGATACCTGCTTCGAAAATTGAAGCTGGCTTTAGAACTGTAGATGAACATGTTAGACTCCTAAATATTTGCACGAATAGATTTGAGCAGATCAAATTATATATAAACATATATTCTTGATGACGTGTTCGATATCTCTCAATTTTACTGCAAATATTTTGACTAAACTATAAAAAAATTTTTAGAAATACTACTCCTATGTAATTGTTTCAGCGAAAATTGGTTGAAATAAGTGGAGTTGAAACCTTAGGCCATATTGAGATGTTATTATTTCTTACTTAGCAAGCACGCTAGGCGGCTGATTGTAAGTGTAAAATTAATTTAATTTATTACTTGCACAATTTTAAATGCTCGAATAACTAAATTTTCTATTAGAGTTATAAAAGTATGAGTATATATTTTAATGGCTGACAGTTTGCTCCAAAAACAAATACTAAACTCTTAGTTTATTTTAAGTTTATATAAATCGCTTTAAGGCATTTAATATGTACCTAAATTTCCACACATTTTATTATTCCTTTGAGTAACAATTAAATTGAGCTTCCAAGCATATTCTCCATATGCAGATTATAGCTAAACAATAGCGTTTGGTTAACAAAAGCGACACCAATATGCATAATTCTTTAAGCATAAATATTGTGAAAGCAAAATGAATTTTAATAAATTCATAATCTGCAATCGGCATTTTTACGACAGTTGTGTCAGTTGCAGATAAATAATTTATAATATAAAAAGACATTTATCGGCAGATCATGCGATCATTTATTTCAGCATTCTCATACAAATGTAGGAATCATGACAACAGAAAGGCATAATTCACAGCGGAAAGACTTTAACAAAATATTATGACAGTAGGCGAAGATACATATTGTACAGGCTATGATATATCTAAGTAATGCGGATGTGATGGCGAGATAGTCGATGGTAGTCAACCGACAAACGACAATTTATCATTTCCGTTCTGTAGAGAAAAAAAAAAAAAATAAATAAATAAAAGAAAAACTGGAAAATGAAGTGGCGTCGTGGCGTAAATCGAACGTTTGCTGCGCAAAAAAAAAAAAAAAAAATAAGACAAAATAAAACAGAAATATTTATAAACATTTTATCACTGAAATCGCACTCGTATGTAGCCAACACTCTATCTATCTATTTACATAGAACTCTCCCGACTCGAGTGCTATTGGCCATTAACGCTATTTTCTTGTTTTATTTTTGTTCGTAGCAATTTCTGACTTTATTATTTCGCGTTTACCCCATTTGCTGTTGAGTTTTGGTCGATAACGTTCATTTTCGCACTAAATATGCATATTTCTTTCTTTGTCATCATCGTCCGACGATGACGCGTTCAACATAAAGTATCGCATTTTTTTTTTATGTTATTTTTGTGTGCTAAATAAAATATTTTACACACATACATACGCAACTGAATAACATTTAAGCACGCATTTCACGCATTTTTGGACTTTAATGGGTCTTCAGTGGCCAATTTACTCACTGCCTAGGCTTTGGCAGCTGCTTAAACGACTTCTTCTTATTTTTCTTGGACTTCTTTGAAATTCAACGCTTTCATATTTCACTGCAAGGTCGTTTTGTATTATATGTATTGTGTATTTCTGGCGTCATAATGTCTTCGATTCCTGCTAGCTGTATTCAATTAGTTTGTATTTGAACTACATACATGTATGTGTGCACGTGTGCACGGACTCTATGCAGCGTATTCCTTATATGGATACACTACTAATACGAACAATTTCAACAGTAACGAGGTGTGAAGCAGTTGGCAATGGTGTATAAATGGAACTTAATAAAAATTAATGGTTGTTCGTTTAGTAATTTGTTGGAAGTGTTGAAGTGTTGCTTTTATTTGGCGCCTTAGGGTATGCAATAAAAATTTAATTTTAGACTTTTAGTATTGATGAGAAATCCATACTCATAACACTCGTTGCCCTACAAAGGATGTTTTGCAAACGTCACGGAGTCGTATAATTTTCTTAAGTTTTGTCTTCAACGTGATGCAATTTACTAGATTGATATCTGAAATAATGAAATGGGAACGTATCTACCAACTTGTCAGGGGCGCATTTAGAAATAAAGTTTGAGGTGGTCGATATAACAATGGTTTTTTAAATTAAATTAATTTTATTGGTGGTGTAAAGATGTAAAGAACGTACCGTTCTATTAATGTGTTGTTAAGTTATATCTCGAAAGTATTCCCGACTATCAGTTTTGATTCAGAAGTGGCCACGGAACCCCTGAGCAATGCCACAAAAAATACTCTACTGCATATTACATAAGCTAAGGATATGGCTACCTGCTTCATATGATCTATTGTTGAAGTCCTACATGAATAAAAGATACTTTTACGTGCAACAACGAAATTAATCATCGCCACAATTTCTCATAAATGCAGCTGTCCCAGCGTCTTGGGACCTGTTTTATATATTCTGCAAAAAGCCGACACACCAGTAATAAATGACTGTACTGTTGCAACATACGCTGATGACACAGCATACTATTATTTAAAATTTTAACTATACGCGAAATTGCACAAAAAAGTTCAAAATTTTAATAATACAACTCAAGCACCTTTCACAATTGCAAAAACCTTTGAAATTACTTCAGCTTTAGCCTCATCAAAAACTACTTCAACATTAAATTTGTTTACTATCGATGCTGCTGAAACTTGCAACTTATTTTTGAAAAATAAGAGCTCTTCATGTTATAAACAGAGCCGCAGAAAGAGGCTCGCATAATTTCAATATATAAGTTATAAATTCCAATAAGCGTCATCATCGTTTGTGCGGCGGCTGAAACTTTTATAGCAATTGAGTAGGCAGAGTGGAAGTCGATATGGAATATACATACACAGATGAATGAGCTGTATTGGCGAGGTGTGACTGAAAATTACTGATGCGCGTAACAGAACCGGTACAGAAAAGTAATGTAAGTAATGTTGTTAACATTATTAGATAAAAGCAGCTCTGTTAAGATCAATGAAGAAATGTTGCTAAAAGAATTAAATGGACTCAGTTCTGTTGAATGAACGAATGGAATGTTGTTAAGATGATTAAAAATCAGTTCTGTTAAACTCATTGGAGATATTATGGTGTATCTTAATTTAATCATAATAAAATATTCCATATAGCTTTAAAACACACACCACTACAAGATATAGCGCTCATATAAATGTGTGTTCTTTTTCTGTCTTTTTGAATGAATCACATTACATTGTTGTTGTTAGTTTAACTTAAAATGCCACATTGCATTGCCCCTAAAATTTATATTGCGTAAAAAATTAAGAATTCATTACTCTTCGATCATATCTCGTACTCAGCTTAATATACCTAAAAATAGCGTTCGGCTTAAAACAAAAACAAAAAACTACTTGAAAAGCCACTTTAGTTACACTACTGCTTCAATGTGTTGACTTTGTTTATAGGTTTAGCTCTTCAATATCGGTGAAAAAGGCTTAAGCATACTTATATTGGCAGGCATAAGTAGTAGCACGTAACTGTGCAATGAATAAATAAAAAAAAGAAGCTGACAGCAGACGTCAAAGCCAGCTTGCCTGCTTGCTTGCTTGCCTTCCTGTCCGTCCGTCTCTCTCTTTGCCTTTATTTCCAAAAAGTCTGCCGTGCTAGACACTTCTTGCTTACATTTGCTTCATATTTTCCGTCATGAAACTTTTAATCAGCTACCAAAGTTGTTGGCAATTATTGTTCAGAAATTCGCCTAACTTAAATATAATCAAGTTAATTGCATAAAACGCAAAAAAGTTATGCTATATTGAAGCATAACGTTGAGACAGACACACACACACACGTAAGCACAGATATTTTGTAGATACACTGGCGCCATTTTTAATGCCATGGCGTCTCGCTGTGTGTGGCAGGAAGAAATGACAAAAAAAAAAACCTATAGCACCCATAACATGAAGCGGGCTTTTTCTCTCGTTGGCGCGTGTTAGTTTTAATGTTGCTTTATGTTCTTATTATGGTTGTCGAAGTCGACGACTACTTTGGCAATGGCGTCAAGGAGCTTCTTGCTGTTGTTCTTCTTGTTATTATTGGCATTATGTTGGCATTGTTGTAGTTGTTGTAATACAATCAATTTCCGGCTTTGTTTGCACAAAAAGTTTTCAGCTTTTCATGTATTTTGTGTCTGGTGGTGGAACCCCCATTTGGGAATTAATTTTCCTTTAATATGTAAATTTTTTTCTTTTGGCTACATTTTCTTAAGAAATTAACAAACAACATTGAAGTCGTTGACTTTCTTGTAGCTACGCGCTTTTTAGGGAGAAGTGTTTGTGCTAATATGTGTGTTTGTGTTTGTGTGTGTGTGTGTGTGTGTGTAGAGTAAAAGCAACAGTTCAATAATTGACATACATGGCGTATGCGTGATATTGGTATTTTGCCAACAGCGTTTATTTGGATTAAAATCAATACGATTTATAATTTAATTTGTTAAAGCGTTGAAAGTGCTGCGCGAGATGCTTTGAATTGTGTTTTGTAAATAAGAAAAAAATCATATACATACATAATTTAATATTTTTAACGTTTTCAACAAATTCCATTTGCTATTTATTTTATCTCCTTTTACTTGTTTAGTTTCAATTTATTTAAAATAAATTATCTACTTTTATATACATACATATGTATATATATATATATGATGTATAATGCGTAATATTGTACACATACAATCTGCAGATGAAGAACCGGAAGTGGAGATCCATATACCACATCACCATCATCATCATGGCAGCAAGAAATTTCGTCGAAATCCTTTAAAGAATTTGGATCTCGACTTTAAATTCGATGTTAATTCGTTTTAGCCACAAACAACAACAGACCATAAGACTGCTGCTGGTGTGTGTGGTGAGATTTTGCTAATTAGAAATGAAAACCAAAAGAGATTTAGTTTAAAGTTTGATTTGATAAACTGTTTTTAGCAGCACGTGTGTTAGTTATTCGTATGTGTTAATGTGCCAACGACTATGTACTCTATTAGTTCCTTAAGTGTGATACACAATTTAATACATCCTCTATATTCTATGCTCTAACTATATCTCTGTTCACCTTTTTTATGTGTCTGTAATCATGTTAAAGTTGAAGAATTTTTAAACTAACTAAACTAGTTGTTGAAAAAACATATATAAAAAAAAAATTTAACTAAAATCAATTATTTATTGGCATGTTTTGTTTTCTTTTTTTCAAAATTTAATACCAAAATTTAATAAACGATTTTTGACTAACATTTTCAAAATTTCTATTTATAAAAAATATTTAAAAAAACATTTTTCAAAAATTAACGCATACTCAACCAAAGCCCATAATTTTATCATTGTTGGCAACACTCAGTCGCAGTACCATACTCATACAAACAATTTCCTAGTGAGATAGAAAGAGAGTAACTCAAAAGCTCTCTCTTTAACTCTGAAAAGCTCATTAAAAAACACATAGGTTTTCTCTTCAAAGCTATTTACTTTCTCTTCCCAATGTTTCATATTCTATGTTCGCTCTTTGCTCCTTTAACAAAAGTACTGTTTTTCGTTTTTTATGTGCATTGCACGCTTATTTTTAAATAACCGCATTTATTTTCCATTAGTTAACGTTATTTTGTTTGCAAAACTCTTACCAAAATTTTTCTAAATATTTCTTTTTACCTTTTTCAGGTAATTGGCATCAAATTCTAGAATTAATTTTGATAAGAATTTTAAAATACAGGTATTTATAAATGTGTTTTTTCCCCTCATTCTGTTGGAGATTTTCAGATAAAATAGTTTAGCCTAGTTGGCAATATTTGTTCCATTATTTTTATATATATTTAAAATTTTATATAATCTATATTTTTTGAATAGTTTAAGTATAAGTAATGCGCTGCGAAATTAAATTTTCAAAATACATATTGAGAAAAAAAAGCCGGATAAACTTCCGAAATTGTAGCAAAACGGAGGTTGTCATGCAGATTATACGGTATATTCGTATATAAAGCACGCGTCTGTTTTTTGTTTTATAATTTTGTGGTTTAAAATCTCAAATTGCAACCATTTTTCTTTTCTAAAATATTGCGTTTTTTTCATTTGAGATTCAAAGTTTATAATCTTTAAGCTTTTAAATTCAAATTTATCAACATACAAACAGCGAACGGCGAAAAGTTCATGGCAAGGACTTACGACAGGCTCTTATTTATTTTTGCGCTTTGCTAGATCGACAAAAATATGCCATTTTATTTGGAGTTGCTGCCAAATTCGCAAATTTTTGTTATCGACATGTTTCATTTCCAAAGTGTTTCCCAAAATCAACTGAATGGTTTGAGGAGAGTTGCCAATGTTTTCAATTGCTTTGTTTTAAAAAAAAATGCATTGAATTTTTATTAAGTTAATTAAAAGTGTTAAGAAATTATTATTGCTTTTCACTCTAAGCCATTAGTGGTATATGTAGATACAATCAAAAAGATTTGCAAAATTTCAGCAGTTTATGGGCTAGCTGTATGTTCATTACCAACTGCGATACCGTCTTAATAGCTTGGGTCTTCTAGACTAGAAACTGCATAGCAGTGGAAGAAACTATTATATTTACTCTGTGATTTTTCCGGAATCCGCTGAACTGCTACGTCATAACTTTCATTTATTAAAATTCAAAACATGTAAATCGGTGCACATTAATAAAAAAAAAAAAGAAAAAAAACGTAAAATTTGATTTTTAGATATACAACTAATGAAATTTTTTTATTTTATTTTATTTCATTTAATTTAATTTATTTTCTTTCAAAAGTTCTGCAGTTCTTGAATGTAGAGGGTGTTTATTTTTTAGAGTTACACAACTTTAAATTAAAATAAAACAAAAAATATTTATAAAGTCAATAAAATTGGCTTTATTGGATTTCCGCCATGTAGCTACAACGACTGCCGTGTACAAGGCACAATCTGAAAGTCCAATTTTCACACACTCATCGCAGCATTTGCGGCCATATTTCGTCAATAACTCTACGAATGTTAATTTCCAGGTGTGCAATTACCTCTGCTCTACTCTAACCGCAAAGAAAATAATCCATAATCTTGGTGACCAATTAGTAGGACCATTAATTCGTTCATGAAAAGTTTCTTTGAGTAAATCAATTGTAGCTTGCGCTGTGTCGCATGTGGTTCCATCCTGTTGTCAACTAATTTAGCTACGAAAAAAATTCTAATCAAGTGTCTCCGTCCTTCACAGTTGACAGTGACATTCTGGCCATCATCGTTTTTGAAGACGTATGGAAAGCGCACCAAACAGTATTTTTCTGTGGTTTTAATGGTGCTTCGACAAAATCTTGTGGATTATATTCACTCCAAATGCGACAATTTTGCTTTTTTACGTACACATTCAACCAGAAATGAGCTTCATCGCTGAACTTTTGTTGGAAAATTAAGATGTATGGAAAATTAAGATAAATATCAATTTGTGCCTCAGCCCATTGGCCGAATTTGGGTTTAATTCCTGCACAAGTTGAAACTTTAAAACTTTTAAGCCAAAATCCTTTTGTAAAATCTGTCATAAGGTAGACCCCATTTGCTGAGAACGGCGACGAATTGATTGATTTGGGTATTCTTCAATACTTAGCTGTACTGAAGTTTTAGCTCCTTGGTGCGCACTGTTCGGCTTCTTATCATTAAGAGTAAACGTGGTGCGAAAACGTCTGATGTACGATTATTATAACCATAAAATAGACCATAAAATAGAAGTTTGACGAACAGAAGCATTTTTTTGATAAAAAAATTTCAACAATTTGCAGGCCAACGCCTCTGGTGCAAGTCTATGGTCAAGCTTAACTAAACAAAAGGCAACTATCAGCTTTTAAATCGGTTATCAAATATTGCAGTGTGGTCAACTAAAAGTTGTGAACCTCTAAAATTTGTATAAAAATAAATATAGAACACACACTTGATCTCGGATCATTAAAAAACTTCATCAACGTGTTTGGACTATTTGAATCTTCTAAAAAATACTTTTAAATACAATTGACAGACTTCAGCAGTTCCAAAAATTGATTCTAACTGTAGCCAAAAACAAGAAGAAATACTGAATCAGAATTGGAAACATTTTTATGTTAAAATTAAAAAAAAAAAAAAAAAATCGTAATAGAATTCAAAGCCAATAAAAAAAAGCAGCATCTCGCTTCTCTTTCTCGCAACCTAGATTTAATTTAATCAAAATAATGGTCCCTTTATATATGTATTTTTAAGTATAAAGAAAAGTTCTATTCATCATCTTTCAGAAACATCTAATACCAAAAGTTTTTTATTTAACTGCTGTGCCGAGTAAAATTTTGTCTGTCAATTTATTCAGTTTATTCAGGATAATCTCCGAAACTAATGATCTGGATTTCGATGGTACTTCCACTGGTGTTATAGAAAGAAACTTAGACTACTTTTATAGAGCATAGCCACGTCGTCAGCATAGGATGCCAGCAGTATATTTTCTGGTGCTAAATCAACTGGCATCGGGAGATCGGCTGTAAAAAGCGAATAAAGCAAGGGCCCCAAGACGCTCCCTTGCGGAACACCAGCACTAACGGGGTGTGTTATGGAAAGTTTATCGCGTACTTTTACTTGGAAGCACCGATCAGCCAAATATGATCTCAACATCAAATAGAAAGGTGCCGGCAGTAACGCCTTCATTTTTGCTAGCAATCCATCATGCCACACTCTGTTTAACGCTGTTGCAGCATTCTTTGTCATCGAATGCCTGCAGGATGTGGTTTACCACTCTATGCACATGCTCCACTGTGCCGTGACCCACACGAAACCCAAACTGGTGTTCCGGCAATGCCTTTTGGTAGTATTCCAGATCTTGTCACGAAAAGTCTTTCCCATACTTTCGACAAAGAAGGCATACTTATTGGTCGATAAGAGTTCGGCTGATCCTCCGAATTGCCAGGCTTATGAACCATTGAAATCCTTGTCATTTTCCACTTAGCCGGAAAGTGCTGTTATTTCAGCATCGCGTTAAATATTAACGTGATGTAAAGTACAGCACTCAATAGAAGGGTTTTCAAGGTTTTATAGCATATACGGTCGTGACCCGGAACCTTGTTACCAGGGAGTTCCTCTATCACGGATATTACCTCAGCAGGATGCACTTTCCTGATGGGAAAATCAAGCTGGAGTGTAGTCTCCAGTGTTTGCTGCACGTCAACAATTTGGGTATAATCTGCTAGCTCAAATGGCCTGAACCTGTTTTCTAGTTGCGACGCAAATATGTTGGCCTGCTCGCTATCCGACTTAGCCAACTTACCGCTAGGAGCTAAAACAGAGACTTGCCTTACTTTTATAATAGAAAAACAACTTTGGGTTCTGAGCTACATATATTTTAAACTAAAGTAGCAGTTTATTATAAGACTGAGATTACACATTTTAAATTAAAAAATTTAAGAAATATTCTCAGCACTATTTTGTACATAAAGTTTGGAAGAGCATTTATAAAAACTAAACTTTAAATTAATCACATTTACTAACAACAACCGCAGACATTCATTAAAAAAAAGAAACCAAAGTGGTTAAGCTGTTCCTGTTAGATGCTGTAGCATACTTTCAGGCTGCAGCATCTAATATTTCTTTCGAATTGTACTAAATCTTTTACTAGAACTAATAAAAATCATATTTTAAAGAAAAAGCGTTTAATTCACTATTAAATTTTTGCATAAGATTAAATTTCGCACGATCTATTATCAAACTATATCAGTTATATATCTCAAGCAAAAAATGTATATGTTATATTAACCTATATTAGTCCAATTCAGTTTCACTTTTTATCAAAACATGTTTCAACATGTCGTCAAACCGTTTTGCACGAAGAGCGAACCCGAAGTTACTGACTTCGTTAAAAGCTTTAAACTGCTGTAAAACTCTGGTGTAAAGCTTTTAGTGCTGTAAAGCTTTAACTGCTAGAAAGCTTTTGAATCTTTCAGTTCCCAAACGAACGAGGACAGTCTCAAATCAAGCGTAGTGCTCGGATTGATAGGTTCGACAATTATTTGCTCTGTGCGTGTTTAACCAACAAAACAACACCAAAAATTTCAACAAAAAAATAAAGTATATACATATATATGCAACAAAAAATAATAAAATAAATAAATAAAGTATTTGAAAAAATACTACGTATTCGCCTTTTTTGTGGACAACTTCAAAGCTTTAAGCGTGTTTCCTAAATCAAGAAAAACAATAATATTAAATACAAATTCAAATAAAACGGAATTTTTCAAGGCTTTAATTTTTCCCAAAAGAATAAATATATAACGGTACTGTGTTAACTAAAGAACATTCCGAAGAAATCTTAAAAAACTTAAGAGCATAAAACAAAGACACACAGGTATGTATGTTATATTCAATGAAAGTGAAAACAAGAAAATATAAAATTTTATTAATATTATCTTACTACCTCTACCTCTTTACTATAACTCAACAATAACCACAACAAAGGCAGCCCCATTGAAAATGCCACAACAAACTATGGCAAAATTTCCAAAATCTGAACATCCGCTTTAAGCCCGACGGCCATTGTCATAAAATCAGTGTAGCAAATCGCATATTGATAGCGTTCAGTAAATCCCGGAAACACATTCATACATATTCTCATATAAATTTATGCACATTAAGCCTTTTGCACTTGTTGGTTCGTTTGCTGGCGTTTTCCCTTGTGCAGTTTTTAGCAGCGCATAAAAATAACATAAAAGTTTTTTACGCATGCATGCTTCTCTAGGCGAGAGTTTTATCGCCTGCAGGATTGGTGGCAGATTGCTGGCATTTAATCGGCTTAAAATAGTGCTCAGGATTTTACCTGTATGCTTGCTTAATGCTATAATTTAATAGATTATACGGACAATATGCCAATTAAGAAAGGATGCCTTCGGGTGAAATGATTTGTTCTAAAATATGCTGAAATTTCCTTATTTATTTGAAGCCATTAGTCTTCGCCTAAGGCAAGGATTCTAAAATATTTTTTATTTGTTTCATTCACAAGGCATGTGAAAGGGTATGAATATTTTGTCTGAGAGTTTGTAACCACTTATAATAAGTATTTTCTTGTTTCATCCGTCTAATAATTGCTGCGCATTTTAATACATTGAATATTTTTTTTTTAAATATTCACTATTTGCCCATTTTTAAATCAATACCATTAGGTAATTCAATACCAGCTTAATATTTCATTTGTTGATTTTTTATTGATGAGCGTTTGATATATAAAAAATGATGGGCGTGGCACTTTTTGTGGCAACTATCGTACAAATCCACGATCCTTTTTTGAACTAATGAAAGTATTTCTTCGTTATTTAAATAAAGATTCTACCTTTATAACTTTCAGGTTAAAAAAAAAACAAACAGAAGGAATTCCTTTATTTAACAATACTCAGGAATTAGCTACACTTTTTAGGATTTTATTATTTCGAGATTATTAAAGACATTTAATTATACTCCTCACCTTCAACTTTTTGCTGTTTTAAGTGAGAAAGGTTACAAAAAAAAGCTGAATTTTAAAATAAAAAAATCCAAGTTTTGTTCAATATTTTAATAATTCATCTAGTTCCTTCAAATCGACAAGTTCGTCTTTAGAGTCATAATCATATGATTCAGTTGAACCAATTAAATTGCAATATCTTCTATTTTTCATGTATTGCATTACAAGCTCTACAAAAAAAAAAAAAATTGTGCAGCAACCTCGAATAGCTCCCTTCAAATCTCTATCCACTTGGAGCGATTTAATTTTATCATCTACAATAATTTCTTTTTTTAACGGATCTAAAGCCTTCAATAAATCCTTAGCTTTTGTTGTGTTGTTTTGAAAGCACTTTTTGCAAACCAATAAATTAAACTCCTCTAATTGCACTGAATGACACAACCATTTGATTAATATGAGTGTCAGCGCATCCTTTTTAAGGTTATTGTAGATACTCCTATTTGCCATTTTCGGTTCCGATGCATAAGAAATTTTCTATATTTAATTTAAAAAACTGCAACAATTTCTTTTTTATGTGACAAGAGGCCTTAACAGTCTGTAAAATAACATTGAAAGCTTAGAGATGGAAGTTTGGCACAGTCTGAAGATGACAGTTTTAAAGTATATCAAGTTACATGAAGTATCGATAAATCTGTGAAAGGGATGACAAATTAAAATTTTTGACCAAATTACCTTTCATGTTTTGCAAACAATTTTAATAACACAAAAAAAAAAAAGAGAAAAAAGGACAAAAGACGTTTTAAAAAAAGCTAGAATTCCCGCTGCTCGCTATTTGAAACATTTCTCGCAATTGAACTTAAAAAAAGCCAGATTTGAAGGAAACAACACTGCTTCTCATACAAAATTTGATTAGTTTTGTATGCTATTGCTAGTGGTTCTAGCCATGTCCGTCTGCTGTCTAGCGATGTTCGTTTACATATGCATCCTACTGCCCCAATATTTTAGATATTGGTGTAGAGACTTCTGCAATTTTATGATCTCGGTTATTCGAACACTGGAAGGTTCGTCTGTATGAACGAAAGGATCTCGGAAACGGTAATAGATAGAGAATTCGTGTTTTTTGCATTCGACTAGGACTGCTCCGGAATTTCACAAGTTTGTTTTAAAATTTTGCCCCTCCCTTCTTCATAACCAATTTTCTTTTCTTTTCTTCTTTTTTTCTTTTAATACATTAAAAAATTTTTTATAAGGCACTTATTCGTGCAGTGAGAAGTGGTCATAAGCTCGGGAAACATTTAATGTGTTTGCTTGGCGACCTGTACTGGTACAGGGCCTCTTACAGTCGGTTACGAACGACTGTAATTTTCTTAATTGTTAATAATCCATTACAAAAAATGGAAAAAAAGAACATATAGGATTTATTCCAATTTTTTTTCCTATTCCTATTCTCTTCCTATTTTTCGTCTTATATTTCACAAATCTATTGTAACTAATTTTAATAACGTTTCATCAAATGGTTGCTAAGATATGACGAATTTGTTTTTGCTTTTATATGGGGTCCATAGCATTTCCCATTTTTTCTAGTTCAAAACAAATATTATTATACTCCGAAAAGTGCTCCAACAAACGAAAAAATCGGTTTATACGTTTTATATATTTTATCAAACAAACGAACAGGCAGATAAATTGTCAAAAATTTAAAAAACTTGAGTTTGGGTTTCGGATCGCGCAAGTAATCATATGCAATAAATATAATGTGTTATTTCAAAATCACTGATCCTGACTTACATTTTATTTATATGCATATATATATATATAAAAAAAATTATTTCAAATCAGCCAACTATGGGTAGTTTATATTGCGATAATTTTTGTAGATTTGGTTTTGATTCGAATTTTTTATAAAGGGTAAGTATTAAAAGTATTTACTACTTTGAAGCAAATTTAATAATGCAAAATAATTTCTATGAACATTATTTATACATTGAAGAGGGTACATAATATTTAATTACACTAGTTAACACCAGTAAGAGCTCTTAGACTGCTTTTCGATGTATTTTGTTACCAAGATTATTCTCCTCTAACGAAGCTTTTTCGAAATATTCTCAAAAACATGTTTTTCGTCACTTTTCGCAATAAATTGCTTATCTATCAAGTTGAATTTCGATTTGCAAAGATTGTAAAGGGTTTTCCATAATTCACGTAAGATTCGGATTTGCCTAATGAAACCATTTTATGTATGAATTTGGGTATTGTTGCAGCAGAACTTTCATAATTTTTAAAATATTGCTGAACAATGAAAATATTCATTATTTTTGAAATATTGTTTAAGAAAAACCATTAAGATCTCAGAAAATATAAGAGTTAGAGTCTTTTAGTTTTCGATTTAAAACTCCTCTCATTCATAAGCAAATAAAGTGCTGAAACAGTATTTTCCCACTTTTTACAAAGTCAACGGAAATATAATTTTTAAGCCTTTTTCTTTTTCCTTTTTTTATATGCTGTTGCCATAGGAGAAATGGTAATACTAAGTTTTTGCAAATGTATGTAACAGGCAGAAGAACGCTTGGCAGATCTCAGAAAAGACTACATGTTCAGTCTGGCTGTCCTGTCTTGGCGACTAATAGATTTAAGACCGTCATATTTACTTATTTAGATTTTATTATTTATCTACAAACAACTTTTCTTCAATGAATATGCTTACATCCTACTTAAGGTGGAGTCAAACCATGCAAACCTGCGCCAAATTCGAAGTTCTTATTTGAAATGATGTACCTTACGTTAATTTTTAAAAAAAGTATTTCATTTAGGTGCAGATCAATCCACTACAGGAGGTAGTCCTCATACAAATCTGTCGCACCTTTCTGAGTTTTTGTAGTAAACATTTTATCACTTTCTATCATTCCTTTACAGACATTGTTCTTTAGGCAGACTCCATCAAACAATGAAATACACAAATACTCACAAATACTTACTACTCACACATAACCCGTATAAAAACTTGACTCTAGTTGTTTTTACAAAAATTGCCAACAATCTAAACATACAGGCCAGCTACAATGCACAGAAAATAATTTTAAATTGCAGAGCTCGGCACACACACACGCGGTAAGATAGATGCCGTGTCATGACTTACTACAAAACTTGCAGTTTTCCTTTGATAAATCAACGTTTCACAAGCCATGAGCGACGTCTCAACTTGCTCAGCTAATCTCAGTGGCAGTGTGAGTCTTGTTTGTTTTGCCTGCTTGCATGCCACTTGGCTCCTTGCACAGAGCAGAGCACAAATTTTATGCAATTTTACACGTCAAATACTGTTTGTGCATATAATTTTGCGATTACTACAGTTGCCCTCAGACAGCACGAATGCGAGATGTGCCCCTATCATTGCGTCCTGGCAAACTGCTCACTCATTCCTTTCATGACAATCAGCAAACAAAATGTCTGCAAATAAATATTTCACTTAGACGAGTGATAAATATTTGAGTTGAAAATTTATATTTATATGAGCTTTTTATGTGGCGGTAATCAATCATAGTTATTGCGAGTCGGATTGAATTTATGGCGTGTTTTGTTTTGAGCAAAGTTTTGCGTATAGCCGCAAAAACTGACTATTCGGAAAAAAAAGCCAAGAACGTTTTGATTTAATTTTATTTACACAAGCGTGATTTAAATGTTCACGCTCGATGTTGCTGTTGCATAATTTATCAACATAAAATTTCTGAGCTAAAAAATATATAAAAACATATATATATATCGTGGGAATTATGATTGATTGCTACATCCGGTGAAAAAAGTATCAAAATGAGCGAAATCGAAAGTAAAATACACAAAATGGCGCATATTTAAAATATTTCGCTTGCAGCGGCAAAGAAATAAAGAAAAGATTTTTTTACAAAGCATTGCGGAAAGCGCAAAAAAGTTAGAGGTCATATGTCATTTCGAGAATATCCGAGAAGACAATAAGAACTTAAAGACGGAAATTTTATATTTTCATCATGCTGTGTAAGTATATGTATGAGTGTGTGTGTGTGCTTAAAGGCAGAGGACAAAAGCAGAAACGCTAAAGGGCTTTGTTTAAAAAAAGGAAATATTACATAAAAGAAAAGTGAAAAGTTGCAAATAAAGTTATCAAGCAGCTGAAAAGCTTCCGGCAACTTGGCTTCATATTTCAAAGTCCAATTTGACTTATTTTCAGAATTTTTATGTTTGAATTTCAGTTCAGCATCATTAAACGACTTTTTGCATTGACCAAATACATAAACAGCAAATTTTATAAAAAATTTGCGCACAAAGTTTTTAAGCCGCCGCTAAAAAATTATGGCATGTTCAACTTTTATGTGGCTGTTGTCGAAAAACGGATATTCCGATTTTCTGCAAACAAACTAAATTAATGAAGCGTGCTCCAGGGTCTATGAATGAAAAACTTCCACACCAGCAAGAAAGCACACAACTATTAGCAAAGAAAAACTTACACATTTTGCACATTGCCGCGCTTTACTGCTCAGTTATGCAAAACCTAAATGAAATAAATTTGATTTTATTGACTCTGAATCACTCGGAATCCGAAACCAAATCGGGCACACAATAGGCAGGAAATTACTTAGCTTGTTCTATTGTTCACAAATCGAAACTGAGAAACTGAGGAAGCGGTTCGATGTTGCGACGAGACGTTGTGGCTTGTACCAAAATGAATTATGACTTTGCGTGCTGCCATTAGACGTTCAATGACTCTGTTTTGTTTTGATCTTGTTTTAATAACAAAAAGGAACGAGTGTATTTGACTTTGTTATGCACTACAATAGGTTGTTGAAAAGAATTTATTTGAAACCCAACAAATTTTATAAGTTAATATAAATAAAAAAATAAAGTGTAATTGATGATGATGATTTCGGTAGAAACTAAGGTAGGACTGAGTATTTACCCATCTAAAACTACTATAGTTCCTTTCTCTAGGAAGTATAAGATGAAGTTACTCAAGCCAATATGGGGGGTTGACACTCTGATAGAATTCTCCAAGGAGGTAAAATACCTAGGTGTAATATTTGACGTACCACATAGAAGACTCACTTAGAACACGCAGTGAGGAAAGCTACTATGGCAATGATGACTTGCAGAGTAAACCTAGGAAAATTCAATAAGATTACTCTGTACTGGGTACCCGGACATGCGGGCATATCAGGAAACGAGCAAGTAGATGACTTAGGCAGCGACCTCTTTCATGGGTCCAGAGCCATTCTGCGGTCTCGGACCAGGAATAATGAGAATCCTGGTAAAAGAGAAAGAAAAGAAAGCAAGAGACTTTTTCTGGGAAAAGTGTGAAGGATTAAAACAGAGCAAAAAGCTGTTAGGCCCTTAAAACAAGAGGACATCGGAAATTTGCAACGGTCTTTAAAGAAACGATCTAAGAATGATTTCGAGCTTTCTGACTGGACACTGTAGACTTAGAAGATGATAGGTGATAGCACTTGTAGATTCTGTCTGGAGGATGACGAAACTCCGGAGCAGTGTGAACCTGCCTCTAGCACTAATATCATTCACACAAAATTGTAAAACAGTTTTTTCAGTTTTGAGACCAAAAAAAGTAGCATGGGTTCAATCTTTTCAGTTTTGAGACCAGAAAAAGTAGCATGGGTTAAGTCTGGTGAATTCGGTGGCTGAGGCATGCTTTCTGACATGTAATATAACTCACGATGCACCGCGCCATTGTAATCAAAGAATACAGTAAACATAACATTCACATTTTTGTTGAAATGGTTGGGCTTTGGTTTCGACTTCGTAAGCATATACTCATGTTTCGTCATCAGCTATGATCTTTTTCCGCAAATTTGGATCGTCATTGCTTTCAGTCAGCAGCGCCTGAATGATGTTCATGGTTCTTTTGATCAAATTTTAACAATTTTAGAACAAATTTCGCTGTCACACATATCTTGCCCTCAACATCCGAACAGAATTGTATGGCGTAAGCCATATTCTCAACAGCTTTTCTAATAATGATTCGACTACTCTCCATAAAAATTGTTGTCACTGCTTTAACCATTTCGTCGGTTGTTAAGGCCGAAAATCGTCCATAATATCTTCCTGCCGTAAGTGAAGAGCTTGTACCATTTAGTAAAAAATTTGAGTAGAGCCTAGTAGTACATAAATATCAAAAAGTGGCGATTTATAGATTTTGAGTTCTCTACTTTAAATCGGACAAACTTGAAATCAATCTAACAGATATTTCAATACGATTTTGATAATGTTCAAGAATATGTTTATGAAAATTGGCACGCAGCCTTTTGTCTGTCGTTTTACCCTACATTGTAGAAAGTATAACAAGTAAAGGTGACATAGTTCCACTAGAAACTGTACAGAAAACATCAATGAATTATACCAATATTTGTATTGTGGTGAAATTTTCTAGTGAGGGTTGACTATAAAAAGCAAAAAAGACTATTTTTACGACTAGCTGCTAAGAAAGATAAGATAAAATTGTTTTATTTATGGTGTGTGAGCTGTAAAGTGAGCTGTTGACAGCAGCACTTGAGCTGGTTTTTTGAATCTGCCTAAGTATTTTTTTTAACTGCAATAAGACGGTGGTGTGTTAAATCATTTAAGCATTTCTTATAACAATGCAACAAATAGAGAGTCTTAAGCCGAGTCTTTAGTTTCTCTACTTCTTCGATACTCAGTCAAACTCACCGTTGGCTTCTTAGAGACTATGCAGATTAAAACACTCGTCTCACCGTATTGATTTTCAATGTATATATCATCAACCATCCATTGCTTAACATTAACTTAACATAATTTTCACAAAACTCAATAAAAACTGTTACAAATATTTTTTGTGTAGGGTATAGAAATATTTGTACACATTTGCATGTCAATTCTATCAACGCTCTAAAATAAATCAGGTTTTGTTATACTATCTTTCACAGTTATTGTAGTTCCAGCAGTTTTATCAGGTTAAACTTCTCAGACCCCCACGGGCTAGTATTGCTTGATTTTGATTATTAAATATTAAGGTAATTTGTAGATTTACGCGCCGTTGGTTTACGGCTTTGTTATAGTGCATGCCTGAATAATTCATGGTGATTTGTTTAAGGACGCTGTCGTGTTGTACGAGCATATAGGACTTTGCGTGTTGCTGTGATTGAGTGCAATGGCCGACTATTTTGTTAGTTATTTATTATCGCAATCAGTAAAAGGTAGATTAAATCAGATGGAAACATGATAAAAAATACATTGTGTATTATATGTATATACATCGAAGTATACGTGCCAAAACAGATTTCTTATCAATGACAGATCAAATGTGATTTAAGCGATTAACATAAGATTACGTAATTTAGCAAATTACACGTAATTTACAATTTATTACTTTGCGTAAATGTATTTTTTTTTTAATTTACTCGTTACAACTAAGTAGCTGAAATTGCTGTTAGTTCTGCTCTTTTGAATTTTAATTGAATTAAATTGAATTTCTTCTTTTATTATTTTGTGTCTTTTTCTTAAAAGTTTGACATTTGTTTAAATTATTATCAGCACACCTATTGCACATTCACATGCAACTATGATATGTATTTTGAAACCATTCATTATTATCAAAGTCAAACCAAACCCAGACGGACTGCGTTCATAAAAACCACTCCTGTCGAGTGTTATCATTTATTATAGCTATACAATGGCGAAAACTTGTCAATTTTACAAAAAAGAAATCGTTCATGTGCACAGAATTGTCAGGAATTGAAAAGCGTACTGATAAATTGACAACTCGATGCGCACCATTTATATTAGCCAAGGGAAATGTATCTGAGATTGGCGGCAGGCAACCTCAATACGCAATACGTGACTGAATCTATCGCATTGATTTGTGTCTGCACGACTGACAGCTCACGCACGCACAGACGAATTCATCCTTTTGGTTTTCCACTTAAGTGCAAGGCTTTTTGTCGTGCTTATCTGTAGCTAGAAGTATTACACATACACATGTAATCGTGTATTGCCAGTGTATTCAGTTGTGCTATAATTTAATTTAAAATGTATATGTATGTCTGTACATATGTACTTATATTTAATAACCCTTTTCACATTGTAGTAAATGGTTTATATTAATTTTTAATTTAATAATACGGCAAAAGCATTTGCAACCACAACAAACCAATGTGGAAATACGTAGTCCTTTCAATAATTGGCTGGATTCAATACAATACTGAATACAAGTCTGAATCGGACACAGAGCAAACGAAAGTTGTAATAATTTATCTATAATAATTTAAAATTTATGTATAAAGGCCAGGATATATGGCAAGCAACAAATTTATTAACTATTTTTGTTGAGTTTTTGAATGCAATATGATAAGAGTATCAGATATATGACCTTTTGAACAAATCTCTACTACTTATTTAAACAACTTTTTATAGTTAAAAGATTTTTTTTAACCTGATTAATTGTTAATAACCGAATATATTTCCTAAATTCGGCTTAGTCACTGTTTCATTGAGAGTTGAAGAAAACCAAATACAATGGCAAACTTTTTGAAAACAGTTTGTCACAGATTTTAAAAATGAAAGGTTAATGGTTATATTTATTGTAATATACATTAGTTGTCCAGTTGATTAATACTTGAGCCATTTTATTTAATAAGATCTTCTCTTTTAAAGTGACTAATAATAATTTTTTTTAAATGTTAAAATCTAGCTGTATATTAAAAAGCCTCCGGTTAGAGACTTATTTAGTTACAGCGGCTCAAAGAGCACATTAGAGTACTGGGAGATCATTTCTCCTGAGTCGTGTTTGATTATTGTGTATGGTTAGATGTGAATTTGGTTGAGAATTGAGTTTGCATTCATAGTTGAAGTGATCTATTTCAGTTTTAACAGTTGGGATGTTTAGATCATTGTGTAGATTAGTACTTCGAATATAACAGAGTGCACCGCTTAGAGTTTTAAGTATTTTCGGTTTAGCTCTTTGTACTATATGCACATTGCTCCATTATTGGGAGCTGCACGTTTAAATAGGCTGTATTACTAAGTTGTAAAGAAGGACATTGTAGTTCAAGCTTTTATCTTTATTTGTGTTAACGATGAGCCTTTTGAGTCTTTCGAGATGAATACCTAGATACAAGGTCGTATCCAGGGGGGTCAGGGGGGGCCTTGGCCTAAAAAAAAAAAAAATTACAAAGTCAGACAGCGTTGGACAAGTACCTCTGTTTAATGTGAATGTTAAGTGTTTGCTTTTTGTGCTCATTGACTTTTATACGCTAGTTGGACAGCAACGTCTAGTGGTCTGCAGTCGCACAGCTGCTTTTATTATGCTTCGAGATCTGCTTAAGATTTCTGAGTCATCCGCAAATGTGGATCTTGTGACTCTGTGATCCATAGGTAACATAGGACCGAGAACGCTGTCTTGGGATACACCAGTTTTTAGGCCCTGTACCGAAGGTACAAGAGCGTATTGATTTTGTGCAAATATATGTAACAGGTAGAAATAATGGTCGGTGACCCATTATGGTCAGGAGTGATAGAGGAGTGGATATAGCCATGTCCGTCTGTCCGTCCGTATGAACGAAAGGATCTCGGAAACGGTAATAGATAGAGACTTCGTGCTTTTTGCATTCGACTAGGACTTCTCCGGAATTTTACAAGTTTATTTTAAAATTTTAATTAATTAATATTCGTACAGTGAGTAGTGGGGGGAGAAAAATACTTTTCGTCAGTACTACATTTCTAATTAATTTCCTACCTTTTTAGGCCCTGTACCGAAGGTACAAGAGCCTATTGGATTTGTGCAAATGTATGTAACAGGTAGAAATAATGGTCGGAGACCCCCCAAAGTTACCCCCATTATGGTCAGGAGTGATAGAGGAGTCGATATAGCCATGTCCGTCTGTCCGTCTGTATGAACGAAAGGATCTCGGAAACGGTAATAGATAGAGACTTCGTGTTTTTTGCATTCGTCTAGGACTGCTCCGGAATTTTACAAGTTTATTTTAAAATTTTGTAAGGCACTTATTCGCGCAGTAGGAAGTGGTCATAGGTTTGGTCATATGCTCGGGAAACATTTAATATGTTTGTTAGGAGACCTGAACTGGTACAGGGCCTCTTACAGTCGGTTACGCTCGACTGTGATTTTCTTACTAGTTATTTGAGATCCCTTTGTTATGTAGTCATTCTGTCATACTGTGAATGATCTTTTGCTGAGATATGAGTCAAGAATTTTGTTCGTATTTGGAATTTTCAACGGATCTGTAGACCAATATGTTAAGATACAAGGCTTGTTTTTGGTATTTATAACTGCTGTGTGAAGCTACTTTTCTTTGTGATTTGAAAACCTTGCACCCAAATTTGTGTGTTTGGTATTGTAATCACCTGCTGAGGATTTCGAGAAATGGTTTTTGAATACCATAAACCTTGAAGAGCAATAAATTGCAGATAGTGTAAGATTACCAAACTTAGATTGAACATTAATTGAGCTGACTTGGAGGTAATTTGTTGCAAACTCCTGAAGTGAATGGTGTTTGATACGACTTCTAATATGTCAGTACCGCCATGTGCTTTGCCATAAGGGTAGTATGTGGAATAGAACACATATCCTTAAATTTTGAAATTATATTTGTTCGTAAGATGTGTTTCTACATTACATCAATGTTACTTTCTTTGACAAAATTTAAGAGTTCGTTTTTGTGCCGAGAAACACCATTAGCAATCCAGAGACTTGTCTTTATTTTTAAGCAAGTCTTTATTTATTATTTATTTTGAAAAAATTGAAATAGAAATTGCTTTTTACTCTGCCATTCGTTTCGTTTTTTTCTGAAAATAATATATTTGTCTAAGACATTGTATCCGCCTAAAAAGTTAATCCATCTGCTTTCGAAGAAACTCCGGCTATATAAAATGTGCAAAAAGGGAGAAAATGGCATAAAATGACAATGTTGCGGAATTACAGAGGCTTTAAGTTGTAGGTTAAAATGTCTTCATTTAAGCCGTGTAATTTTGATTAAAAACAAGTGATAATACTAATTTCTGTAGAACTGCAAAGTTTAAATACTCTTCACGCTTGTCCTTTGTTCCTTTTTAGTATTTTTTTTTTTAGATTTAGAATTTAATAATGATGCATATTAATAGCTTTAATAAATACATTTTATTTTGTATGTATGTGGCTTCTAATTACAAAAAAGTCTCTTCACTTATTATTCTACTGCCACTATGAATTAATGTCTCCTGCAAATCCTACGGTTATTTCCAAGTGAACAATTTTTTTATTGATTAATTGTGGAAAAATGTAGCTTTAGCAACTGATTCTAGTTCTATGTATTTACTTTAGCAACCCTCCTTCACATTATTCAATATGACACATTTGTAATTTGTTGTTCGATTCGTAGGTTGGTTTGTTGAATGGTTTTGCTGCTTCTACGAGTAAAGTGCTCTTTAGATTTTTTAGGTCATGTTATGGAGGTGGAGCTGTCATACACATATGAATATGTTGTCTTTTCTGTGTAATTTTTACCGTCATTGCATAATTTATGCCAAAACACGCACACGCCACGTCAAAAACTATGCGAAAGTAAACAAAAGTGTCCACTAAGAACAAGTTGGCAACTAGGTAACATAGATACACAAACACACACACTAGTGCAATTCAAGGCATTGCCTTCGATACGCGTATAATTAATGGCTTGGCACACTGCTATGTACTATGCATTTAAGTTAACATACGTCCATCATTTGGAATATAGTTTATTCTGTTTCATTGACAGACATTCGATTTCTCAGCCATTTAGAATAAGTATGTAGAGAACTTGCAAGGACGAAAGACGTCTTTACTAATAAGATATGCAAAATTTCGTTTTAGAAACTACAATAATTACCGGAAATGTTTCCTGTATTCACGAAGCAAAAGGAAAATTGTGGCACGATGAAAATGAGTGTGAACAAATTTAAATAATAATAAAGTCTTTCTTTTGCAATTTCTTTGCAACTATTACGGAAACCTGACAAATAGATATTTCATTTGAGCGAAAGATTTAATTTGGTCCTAGGTGCATAGAGTATTCACATCAATGTTACTCGTCCAATTTTAGTGTTAGACCCCATGCAAAAACCTATTTGTTAAAGCTAAACTCAACTTTAAAGTATATATATATATATGTATATAGTGAGTGCTTCACATATGTGAAGTATTTCATCGAATTTTCGAGCAGCTCTTCAATTAGATCCATTGCCCACATTATTATTTCTGCAGTCTGCAGAATTTATCTCAGCAATCCACTTCAATATATTTTTGATATATTTTCAATTTAAATTGATTTTCTTTAGTCGGTCTAAGGTGTCAATGTACCTCCAACACTCTGTTGCTAATCTCCTACAACGCACGTGCTTAAAACCTTTTCCGCAAGACTACTTTCGCATTTTAAACACGAAAATTAAAAGCAAGCAACAAATAAAGGTGTATACTTGCACGCATACCCTGCGCGCATAAGACTTGTGCTTACGTTGCCTTGCAGCACAATCGAAATCCAATTAAGTAAAAAACCAATTTTGTCGAACTGACCCAAATTCACTTAAAGCAAACTTGAAAAGTAGCAAAAAAAAAATCAACTAAGTATGAAAGTGCAGCACACACTTGCTTAAATCGACACACATTCATAAACTCAAGGTCTGATTCGAAGAAAGTTTATATCGGAATTTATTGTCCTTTCAACTTTTCTAGTTTTTTAAGCAATGACACTTTAAACGTTTCAACCAAACCTTAAACATAACTAAATAAAAAACTTTAGCCATTTCGATGTCGTTCAGTCAATTTAATTATTTTACTTGCTTAATTCGATTTGAACATTTAATAAAAACGAATTGAAACATGCAATGAGCGATAAAAACTCTTAAAAAAAAGAAAAGTTAAACTATATTTCGGTCAAATCGAAAAGTTAATACTCTTTTTTTCATATGCTTTCGTATACGCTTTCCACGTTTTGTAAGTGTGTACCATGTACAAAGTACCTAAGTGCTTGTGATATCATCAAATGAAGTTGTTACATCTTGTATAAAGGGTACATGGAGAAATATGTTTTAGTGGAATAAATGGCGGCGCAGTAATGTTGGCTGTTAGCTGCATAAAAGAATGTATATTAAAATTAGCAATACAAACAAAAAAAAAGTAAATAAATTTCCAACATCCATATATATACATATATGTCTAGCGTGCTAACATTATTCCAATTCCATTTGTGCTCCTTTCCTTATTCTTTTTAAACTTTCTTTAAATTAAAGCAAATTCCAATTTCTTTGCAAACAATCTTTTATTATCACATTACACAAGAAGGACAGTAAATCTGTTGTCTTGAATTATAGAGGAACTAAGTGCTATACCTAAATTATTTGATGGCATTGTTTAGTCCATTGAAACATGGATTGTGTGCATGGTTAATAAAGCTTAAGGTGTTCTTGGCTTTATGAAGTGGTGCTTTACGGAATTTAATGAAAGTTCTTAGAATTTGCATCATGTGCTTGGAAGCCATATTATTCAATTCACCAAGAGTCAGAGCGCTTATCTTACTACCACTGCTCTTAAAACACATTTCGAGGATCTTAAAAGTATTGTGTTGCATAAACTAAAAGGAAATAAGTCTCCAGGATCTTATCACACTGAAAATTAACATAAAGCTTCCCAACTTAGCTCTTCGTTTATCAGTTATGAACTTCAATGCAATATTTTCACTTGCTGCTTTACAACACAATTTAAATTATCAGTGGTTATAATGATACCAAAGCAAGGTTAAGACATAAAACTGTCAGAATCATATCATAAGCTTGCTGCCATGTTTGTCAAAACTATTTGAAAAAGTACTCCAACGCAAAGTTAAATCACATTTTTAATTTGGATTAAGTGAATATTGCTCGGCGGTATTACTTGGTATGACACAACAGTTACATGAATCATATTTAACTAACAATAAGACACAAAGATCACATCTGAAGTTCATTTCCCTTATACGCGGACGTACCTAAAGGCATTGTGCTTCGGCCGGTACTATATCAATTATTCATCTCGTATATATCCCCTAAACCGAGCTTATTAACATCAACTGTCCAACGATGTGATATATTTAGGAGTTCACATAAGTTTAAAAACCAACAATTTGGATTGGCTCATCAACTCTCGTACTGCCCTGTGCCTCAAATCCAAAGTGCTTTTAATTCTGTAAGCCAAGAGCTATAAAATACACTGAAAAAGTTGTCATTGCCATACGCTCCATTTAAGAGAAAAATTAAATAGCTATTGTTTGACGCATGGAGATGACTTTGGTACATGTGTAAAAGGCATCGGGAAATACAAAATTCACTGGAAAAATAATTTTCATTATATTTCAGCAACGCATCTTGATGTTTTCGTATATAAAGGGCATCGAGAGAAATAAGATCTACTAGAAAAATAGCTTTATGACACAAATGGAACACTCAAAAAAAAAAAATGGGTGGTGCTTAACCTATACGAAGCATAGCAAATAATAGACGTAGCAATGCACGCCGAGTCAGCTTTTATAATGCATATATTATTAGATCGAACTTATCTTTATCTATGTAATAATATGTAAAGCAAAAACTTTGTACCTTTGTACCCCTTTTTACGAAAATTGCGCGGACAGAGTAGTATGAAATTTGGCACACTTATAGTTTATATGTAGAAGGAGTGCAGAATGCTTATATTTTTTTTTTAAATAATGCATAAAAAATACATTAAATCAAAAACAACAAACCGCTACAAAATCAGCAATTGAAAGTAGCAAATACCAGAATAATATTTAGAATCTACCAAAAAAGAACCAATAAAAGCGTCCTATTTTATTGTGCGAAAAATTTTTATTATATAAGAATTATAAGTGAAATACCGCTCGCTCAATAACTATATTTAAATAGGTAAATGCAAAACTTTAATACCCTATTAAACCCTCTTAAACACATCATATTCCATGGCTTTGTTTTTTATATGAACGGTTTTTGAGAGGAGCAGTACACAATAAAATTTTTTCTAAGTTGTTGGATCCATGGTAGTCAAAATTCTAATAAACTATTGATAAATCACAAGGGTCTATTCTCTTGAAAATATTAGAAAAAATGTCTTGTCGCCATATGGTTGAATTTTAACCAGTGGGCGAACTCAAGTCATTATAAATATAGCAGATAAATAATTTATTGTTACGAAAAAATGTAGACTTGTTGAATATGAATTTAATGGTTTAATTTTCAAGATTTTAATAAACCATTTTTTAGAAATTTTTACTCAGTTAATCAGTAAGTAAAATTTTGATAGAACTCGCTGCAACATTTCTCAGTTAAGCACCGTTCAGACAGTCTTATATAATATATATTTCAGTAAATTCCAGAAATTAAAAGTACTTAAACATATATAATAAGCAGTGTATAAAAATCAATAGTTGATGGTCGAACGCTCGAATAAAAAATTTCCTCTCAACAAGCGAGAAAAAACGAACAATCGAGCTATTGTGCCATCGAAAAAGTGAACTGGCTGAAACATGGATTGTTCGCATTGTTAGTAAAACAAGCAAAGCGTCGTGCTTTTGTTGTTATTAAAGTTGATGCTGCTAATGCTACGCCTGGCACACACAGGTTGTATCCGCTCATGGTGCAACAATTTATCTACAATCTCACGTGCAACGCATACAAACAAGCAACACAACATTGTCTGCTTGCCTGTTTGTATAGCTGATACATTTATTAAGTTTATTTTGTCGTTTATCGACAAAAGCAAACAGAACCGACTAACAGAACATATAAAAGGCAAAAATGTTTTATTTAGTATATATACACGTAGTAACATACTCATTCCTAGTCACATCATATCATATTAAAATAATATGCATGCATGCACAGTCACCACATACTCAGCCAAAGTAAGGCATCTGAGACCTCATTCGTTTTTGCTATCCTGCGATGCGTGCATTTGCCGGCAGCTGCATTTTAAGCTTGCAATCAAAACTCATTGAAGCGAACGGTTGGATCTAGTCAAGCAGAAGCATCAGAAGAAGTTGATGATGTTGGTCGTAGCACTTTATTGAAAATATCCAGGCTTTATACTCGTATGTACAGTAGAGCACTAGCTTCGCAAATAAGTCGAATGCATACTCTTATTGGCTTAAGCCAATGCAGTGCTGCTGTTTCGCAATACACTTAAATTGGTTGTATGGCACAAATTCGTAGAATAGGAACAAATAAATTAACTTAATGCTACGTCGTAAGTGCTCAACTTTTTCCTTGAAAACATGCTTGAAAAATTTTCAAGTATGCAACAAATCTGCAAAATTTCCTTGGTTCTTTATTTCATTTTCACTAAGAATGTTGTATAGCTAGCAAAGCATATGCTACCTCTGTAGATAGATGAGATAGTTGAGATTCAGTACCGTACTTGCTTACATTTTTGTGATACATACTGGGCTTAAATTTTAATAGACATTTGTTTGTTCGACCAGCTGCTGCCATTTGCATAATAAACTGCTAAGAATGACACTTGACAGCAGATATATGCAAACTTGTACATTGCAGGCAATCTTCGTAAACTTTCTTCCGGTACTTTTATTCAACATATGAGTGATGAAATTCAGATAGGGAGTGACAGATTTATATGGGAACTTTACTTTTTAGTGCTCCGAATAGTGTTTCTAGCTAAATTAACAACAATAACAAACAAGAACAAGTGTTCCACGCCGTTGTTGATTTCATAAGAAATCAAACTTGCCACCAAATTCGTTTTGACTTTTCGAAAAGCTATGAATAAATCAGAGTCGGGATACTTTGCTTGTGACTCTATTATGAATCAGCATACTGAAATTGCTGCGTTGCTGACAAGCATCTGTTTTCAAAACCACGTAGAGCACACATTTTGGGTCAATACTTTGATGGTTCGTTTTTAATTCTGCAAGGCAGAATGTCACAAAGATCAACAGTGAAATCATGATAGATAACAAAGGCCAACAAATTTTTAACACAGAGACTAAAAGGATTTTGATGCGTTTAATCCGAATCCGTGCCCGACGTATAGCGATAATTCTGTGAAAAAAAAAGATATTTTAAAAAATCTAAAAATGTTAAACAGGGGAAGGGGGAACTTTGAATTGCCATAAAACGTTTCTTGATAATCATTTTTTTCCTTCCGTCACGTAACCTCAAAATTTTGGAATTTTATGCGCTGGACTATGTCAACCTCATTGAATAGCTCGTACAGCTCGCGGTTCATACGGGACCTAAAGTCGTCGCCGACTCTAATAGGACCAAAGATCCTGCGAAGAATCTTCCTCTCGAAGACTTTCATCGCTGTCTCATCTGACTCAATCACGGTCCATACCTCTGCGCCATACAATAGGACTGGGAGTATCAGCGTCTTATAGATCTTTAATTTCGTCTTTCGAGAGAGGGCTGTTTGCAAGCGTGATTCTTCGCCTGATCTCCAGGCTGACGTTGTTGTTGTTGGTTATTTCTATTCCAAGATAGACGAAGTTTTCTACAACACTGAAGTTGAAATTCCCCATTGTCACTGACCGTCCAAGACGCGATGAGGGAGTGCCAGAAGACACCAAGTACTTCGTCTTGTCCTCATTCACCGCTAGACCCATGAGCCGAGACTGTTTTTCAATCTCTGAGCCATACAATCTGAGAACGCCGATGATATCGATGCTATTGGCGTAAGCGAGCAGCATCGCTTCCTTTTGGAAGATCGAGCCCGCCATACTCTGTATGTACGGGTACTGGAGTAGGATGTATTCCATCAGGAGATTGAAAAAATCGCACGACAGAGCATCGCCCTGCCTGAAACCTATTGCAGACAGGGTGTCGAAAAACTTCTATCGTATCGGCGTGTCGAAAGCGGCCTAGTAATCGACAAATAGGTGGTGCGTGTCTTGTTGAACTCACCGTTTTTTTCCAAGATTTTGCGTAATGTTCAGCCTATTACACAATGGAAAGGAGACTTATTCCTCGGTAGTTGGCGCTAACAACGGAGTCTCTTTTCTTAAAGATAGGACAGAGAACACTGAGATTCCAGTCATTGGGTATGCGTTCATCGGACTATATCTTGCATAAAAGTTGGTGTGTACTCCTAGCCAACTCTTCGCCGCCGGTCTTAAATAACTCAGCTGGCAGTCCATCATAGCCTGCCGCTTTGTTATTTCTCAGCTTTTTAATAACTGAATCAACCTCGTTATGGTCCGGTGGCTCTACAATAGTGCCATCATTAACTGGTGGTTCCGGTGTCATTTCTCTATCGGCGGAATTGTGCGCTTCATCGCCTCCGAGTAGCTTAGAATACAGATACTTTATGGGATGTGCTTTGCCTCCTTGCACTTGTTGCATACATTTGCACACACTTAGTGTACCCTTTTTCTCCATGGGAACAGGGTATAAAAATGATATTATTTCACATCGAAGCAAATGTAAGTGTTCCCCACTCATCCCATTTTTTTTTTTAGTTTTTCTTCTTCTGATAATATCTGAAATTATAAAAAGAATCGCCAAAATCGTGTGAGTTCCACTTCTAATCACCTGGAGACTAAAATTGTATGAGTGATATATTTCTAACTGCAAATGTGTGTGTGATATTTTATTGCGAGTAGTGCACGATTAACCAAATTAAGCGATTCTAGCTGACTAACGTTTTTTTTTTTTATTTCCCAGAATTGGGATTTAGATTTGTATAGAATAGATTTAATATAGAATATTTTATTAGGATTATTGTGAAGATGAATCAAATTTGGATTAACCACAACAATGCAAGATTTTACACTCAGAAAAGAGGGATAGATTTGTAGGGGACTAACTAGAGCTGGGAAAACATCGATTTTTAGACCGATGCATCGATGTTTTCATATGAAAAACATCGATGCATCGGTCTAAAATTCGATGTTTTCCAAACTCTAGGACTAATCCGTGGATATTTGTTGCCATGTTTATTGAATACTACTTGAATATTTTATCTCTTATAGTCTACAAATTAATGTTGTTCATAAGGATGATATAACTATATGTTATATATATCTGTATGTATTGCTCTAAATATATTAAACTAATTTGGCGTAAGCAAGTGATATACAAATGTTATGAAATTTTATCATTAATTATTGATATATAAATCTTTCGTGTATCGAGTAACATTATAAATATGAAATTGACTCAAATCAAAAATGAATTTAATAGTGAACTATACTTTTGTTGTGGTACAATAGACTATTAAGACTAAATGTTATGTGTTTCTTTTGGAATTTGGAATGCTTTCAAATTCATTAAAATACAGCTAAAAGCAATGTGCTTGCTATCTGATATCTACCTGTTTCGGCATATATTACCCAAAACTGCTACAGGCTAAATGGCATTTATGAGAAAATATGCTTGACATTTGAATGACGTTTGTGGTAAGCATATTGCTTACAGGCTAGGATAGAATTTCACAAGGCATATGAGTGACATGAATACTGGAAACTTATTTACACAAGCCAAACATGCGATTGTGCATCAAAAATTCATTGTATTCTTCGAAAGTTTTGCTGAACAATTGACATCAAGCGAAAGTTGCTAACCAAAATTTGACTAACTAAATTTCTGCGCTAGCCTAAAGCCAAAGGTAAAATCTATTTTGGTATTTCATAAAATCACACAGAAATTTATTTCAACAAATTTCTGTGCGCACTAACACACATGTAAAGTCAGGACATTGCTGGCGCAGAGCTTAAGTTTACATTGTATCCACTCAGTAAATATTTATAAATATTTTTCCACGAAATTGCTTAGCTAACAAATTTTACGCCCATAAAAATTCGTACGCGTTCCATCATATCGCGACACTTTTCTCAGCTAGTCTCTGCGTACTTTGAATACCAGCCCACACAAACAAGATATTGTGTATACAAGAAATATTTTGTGGTATATTTCAACGTTTTTAGATAAATTCAACTCCCTGCAGCATCAAAGGAGTAGCAAAAACAATTATTACATTATGCAAATAGAGAAAAACAAAATTCCTAAAAAAACAACAAATTTGTTTGAGGGAAAGTTTTTCGAAATAATTTTATTTTTTATGAATTCCGTTTTTTACATTTTCCTGGTTGCAAGTAGTTCTTTCGTGCTACAGTCACGCCCCCTATTGGTCGGACGGACAGACGCCCACTTATGTTTACTGTTGCTTAACAATAGTTTTTTGTTCGGTGGCGTTGGCGCACTGCTTTTTTTCTTCTTCTTAATGTTTCTCAACTTTTCTGAGTTTAGTTTGCTGCCACGCTTGGGATTGAAATTGAAATTGAAACTTAGTATGCGACGCTGGAGCACCATAATATTTTGTATAGAAAATGCCTTTCATGCAGATGACGCTGCAACATGCAGCATATTGGCTTGCCTGGCAGGCAGGCAGGCAGCAGTCAGGCATTAGGCAGGCAGAAAGTTTCGATAGGAAGACTGTTAGGCCGGCAGACAGCCACCAGTAAAAACGCTGAGTTGGTTTCACGTTTCATGCTCATAAAAATAAATTACTTTCATTAGTTTCATTTCATTTCTATTTTCAGTATACACTGTGCGGCAAAGGCCAAAGTTCAAACTGCAACAAAAAAAAAAAAAAAAAAAAAATTATCTCATTTTTTATCCTTAAGAGTAATAAACATTTTCATAAAATCACTTCGGCCGCAAATTTTCGTAAAAAAAAGTAAATTATAATCAACATTTAGATGGTTTAGAGGAGAGAACGAAAAAAATTAATTGAAGCCTGACATGCAAAAATTAAATTTGAGATTCGTCCTTCCTGCCGAGTCACGCATTTATGAAATTCGCGCGGCTGTCGCTCTACTTTTTGGCTGGCAGAAATTATTTGTAAATGTTTGGTAAATATATTAAAAATTGTTCGCAGTTACCAAGCGAATAATAAATGTGTGAAAATTATGTTTTATTCTGGGCTCATTAAACTTTTTCATATTTCAGGCAGCAGGCAGGCAGGCATTGCATGTTATTTTTCAATTGCTTTCAGTTTAACAGGTGTGAAAATATAATTTGCGGTTAAAAGCAGCAGTGATTTGCTTTACAAAATAATGAAAAATAAAATAATGTATAAGGGTATATTAAAATTGTGAAATTGTTAGTAACAGTAGGGGCTAAAAATTATATGAACGAGTATATACATTTATGCCAAACATTAAAAGTCGTGTCTATATAGATATGTCAGTCCGTATGAGTAAAAGATGCAGACTTTGCTTAGCCATAAACTGATAAAAAGTTTTAAATAAAAAGATAATATAAAGAATATTTGTCTTACATTTGTATTAGTTCAGCTAGGATATCGAAACATGCTCTACTATAGCGTTTTTTTATTATATTCCTCTATTATTTAGGGTGTTCTAGAATTTACGGGCCAATTAGTGGGCCAATTCGGATCAATGAAACGAAAGTGTATACAATCGGAAAATGTCGCTTGCAATAATTGAGGTATCAAAGAGCGTCTTGTTGAAACAACATGTCGTTCACATCAATATCATCCAATTTATGAAGAGAGAACTTAATAATCATGTCGCAAAATCGAGCTCCAGTAACAGTAACTACTTGATCAGTCATATTATCGAAGCAGCATGGCCCAATGATGACTTAAGCATATAAGTCATATGTTAGCATTGCGTTAGTGTGCGAATTAACAGAATGATAACAGCAACGGCTGAACAGTAACTGACAGCGTAACAGCACCATTACACCGCCATAACAGTGCCACGACAGCGACATAACAGAAACATATCGTAGAAGCGAAACCACATTAATGTTTATAATGTACGTGTGCAGGCAGCGCTGCGGCAGAGCAAATCTCTATGTGCGATGCATAGCGTGTGACGGACACTGATTTAGTGACTATATATTCCCTGATATCTGATGTTACCTTCTATCCAAAAGGTAGGCTGCAAAGTTTAAAATTTTAATACATAAGCCTTAGCCACGTATGGGTAGTATTTTGAAGAAAGCCAAGAAATATGGCCCAGCATACTTCACTCAACACACTTTCCCCGTTGTTCTCTAAACAGCTATCACCATTTAGCACACGTTCCCTCCCTCGCAACATAACTGCGAATTATAAGTGCTTTTATTATAAAAAAGAAAAAACTTAACACTCTCACCTACTCATCAAACCCTCACTCCCGGGTGCTCACTTTTCCGTGAAACACCTCTCCGACAAACGCCTATCACAATCACCCTCCATCACATATCGAAACCAAACGCATAAATATTATTCAGGAGACTGATATGATGATATGATGATATGATAAAGTTTTAAAAAATTCTGGATTTCATTTATCATATTTAAGGAAGATGTATTACGCCTATACTTTGCGCGGGAGTGTACTCAATAACTTCTTAAAGTTTCATAGTGCTAGGATGAATGGTGTGTTATTTTAAAAAGGACCGACATACAAACGACATACTCTTTAACAATAGTAATATATCATTATAATTTTTACACGGATTTTATTACACATTAAAGGAATCTTCGGAGACACATTTACTGAAATCAACATTTTCTGTCAAAGTATAAAGAATTTAGACATTAAATAAAATTATAACATTACTTTTACTATTAAAAGAAATTATTTTAAGATTATTTATATGCAAATGTATCTACAACTAAAACGACCTCGAGAATATAATATAACTCAAGGTGCAACACTCACAACCTTCAAAGACTTTTAAGGTTTCGCGGTTGCAGCTGACATTCAATTAGGTTTAATTCTAGCCGAATTATACTCAATGCACACATAAAAAGCCGAAACAAGCTCGAATCACAAGTGTCATCTTATGCGATGTAGAACATACAGCTTAGCACATAAGCAAGAAGTCAAAATGCTAAACCACATAAGAAAACCATACAAGCTAATATATCCACACACAGAATTAAATGGACTATGTACATGTTTACTAAACAACACAATCAAGTCGGATGAGAAAAAGAGAGCAAAGAAAAACAAAAAAAAAAAAAAACAACGACGATGACAAGGACATGTAGAACAAGTTTTTGTGCTATACTCAAAAATTCCCTTTCCATTTGTCAAAAAGAGAAACCGAGCATCAGAGTAGCACTTTACGACGCACTGTAATTTGCAGCAAGTGTCTACTTTAAATACAAAAAAGAAAGAAAGAAAAAAATAAATAGCAAAGTAACAAAACAAGCAACCTAAAAATACAGCAAAAATAAACATTAACCGGAACAGCGCTGGAGCACTCAAATGTTGCGTGAAGCTTGCTTTTGCTTGATTACAGCATACTACACTACACTGCACTTCACTATACACTGTCATGCTACAAGGCAGAATACTAAGTGTACATGACAGGACTTTTTGAAAATGGGAAGCACAGCTACAAACACATATGCATGCATACCAGTAGTATAAATAGAAACACATATATATGCGATACAACATACCTACATATGTATAAAATGCTTCAATTTCAAGTACCGTCGAGAACCAGATGAAAGGAAATGAGCAGAATGACGATATAGGGGTATTATCAAATTGACAGTTTGAAAGAGGTTCTATAAAGCTTATATATGTATGTATTCCAAACTAGCCGTGTCCATTTGATAATGCTACTATCCTCAGGAAGTCTGAATTTATTAGAAAAAAAAATATAGCTAGATAAAGCTTATATTTTCTATTGAAATTTGTTTCTTAAAATTAAATTTTTTAAATTCAAATTTTTACAGACATATGTTCCTCAATTAGACTCTGTATGTATGTTGAATGTTGCCCTTCGTGTGAAGTGTGTTAAAGTTTCGTTACGTCTGAAAATAAAGTTTTCATTGTTTCCTCTTCAGTTGCCATTTTTCCATCATTTTGGTAAATATTTTGTTTAAAATTCATCGCTTCTTTCCCAACCTAACTGCCGCTGCCACTTCAAACACAATTTTTGCCCTTGTTTGCACTTTCACTAAAAACTTAGTTCTTTGCGTGTTGAATTTGAGTTGTGAAGACAAGTTGAGGCAAGCAGACGATGGATGCTGCGTTTGAGAGATGTTGTATTAAAATTAATGCGTCTCTTGTGTCTGTTTGTATATTCACTGTGGAAGGTAGTCCACACGTGTTATAAAAGCACGTGTTATAAATTGCGCCTAGCAATGCTCCCATCCTATATTTATGGGAGTATAGCGCTCTTTCCACCCTTGTGTTCTATTATTGGGGTCACGCCCGTTCTTATATACGTGAGATCTAAAGCTTTCAGCTTGGTCATAAAATGGAATGATGTAAGACAAATGGGTGTATAGTATTTTAGTTTCATGTGACTGCATTTCCCTGCTTGTCCTCAGGCCAATTTCAACCATATATTGCATTCAAGGGACGATTATTCCATGTAACATTTTGAACTGTGGTTGCGGATGTAGGTCTTAAGGTCTGCGTGGCTCAGAAACTTCCATAAAGTTCACGAAATGTGTATCTAAACCTCATCGAATAGCTCATACAGATCGCGGTTCATATGGGACCAAAAGAATCTTTCTCTCAAAGACCGATGCATCTGCGCCATATAGTAGGACCGGGAGTATCAGCGTCTTGTATATCTTGATTTTAATCTTCCGAGAGAGCGCTTAACTTCGAATTTGAATGGTCTATTTGCAAGGTTTCGGATCCAAGATAGACGAAGCTTTCTACAACATTTGAAGTTGAAATTCTTCATCGTCACTGACCGTCCAAGACGCAATGACGGCATGCGAGAAGTCACCATGTACTTCGTCCGGCAGACCCATGAGGCGAGACTGTTTTTCAATCTCAGGGAGCGCCGTTCGACGTTCTTGAGTATCGATAATATCAATATCATCCGCGTACGCGAGCCCGATATATTTTGTATATACGGACACTGGCTTAATATGTATTCCAACAGAAGATTGAAAAAAATTGCACGAGAGCGCAACACCCTGCCTGAAATCCCTCTACGTATCAAAGGATTCGGAGAGCTTCTTACATACCCTGAAAACGCTTTGTGTGTATGATAGCGTTCGCACGTCCAACACGATGCATGCCTTCCATCAATCAAAACATGATCAATTTGGTTGTGTGTAATTTGATCTTGAATCAGCCGCGTATCCTTGTGCTGGTGCTGCTAACCACCATGTTGTCGATTGGGCCAAAGATTCCATCTTTCTCAAATTTGGCAAGCACGATTTTGAAATTGATTTTCAGACAGCGATCGTATAGTGGTTTCTAGCACTCGTTGAATTCATCTTTTGCATCGTCGGCTTTTCCGTCGGGTTGTACGAATATATCAGGCTTATATTAAAACATTTAGCCTTTATGTGTATCACGCCTCAGGCGGTCTTTAACAGGGTGAACATCGATAACAGGGGTTACGTAGTTTCCTACTTACCACTAAACCGCATCCAAATACTATAATGGCAGCTACAATCGATGTCACAGGACGCCTTTTTTTGAGCAGCATTTCCGTGTATTTTCTGAATTGCTGTGATGTCACCCTTATATCTTTCGAGGACAGCAAGCAGCAGCGTACATTCCAGATTCATATCCGTAAATCGTTGTCATTATATCGTGTGCAGGGGTCGTCATTATAGGGTTCAATCCAAGGCTTCTTTTTTGTTTTTATTGGAATGATTTTTTTTTTACGGTGGGGGCCTTTGCTAGCCTAGCGCACCAACCCCTAATTATTGGAGAACGTTGCAAGCTTCTTGGGTCATTCATTCAAGTGAATGGCGGTCAACAAGTTTTCACACAATGTCAACTTCTGCAAACGACCTCTATGCCGGAGCAAAATGATCCCAAGTATTCCATTTCGCCCATCGATCTGCTGCTTTCTGCCATCTCAGATGATGTCCTTATCTACTATTATTCAATGTGGTATTTGTGTGAAGAAAGAAATGTGAGAGGTTTAGGCTAAATGGTATATGAATATAAAGACTTTGGGTAAGTGGTAAATTTTACACTGTTTTCTCTACTGGGGGTTCCCAAAGGCATTGAACTATAGTCTTGAATTAGATGTACATACTTGTGATGTTGGGTTCCTCAAGAATTTTCATTTGTATACTAAACTGCAAAGCAAATGTCAAGTCAAGCACGTCGGATAATATGCTCAATCATAAATATGCTAACAAATGTAAATTTATGAGCTGCAGACAGGCTTTCGTTACTTGGTTTATACCACTCAAATGTTTTTTTTTTCTTTGATTGCGTACACAATGCATATCTATTTGCATAGAATTCTTTTCTATTTTTTCTTGTATCAAAATTGATAAATATTTTCATGTTCTCTAAATTAAATATTAAAATCAATTAAATTTCCTTAGACGCTTGCTTGCGAGTGATTGCAAGAACAGCAATTTTTCTGTCACACAATATTTAGGAATTTCGAAGTAATTTATTGAAAATAAATGGACGAGTGTAGACGCAACGTAGGAGGCACATTTGGTAAAATGGCTTTATTTCGAAAATAAATGTACATCGAAATAAAATGCATAAAAGCAGAAGAAATTTATGTCATGTCACTCTAAGTCGTACATCAATTCTGTGTACACATGTCGTATGCGTAATTTCCAAAAATTAATATTGCGGCACAAAAACAAATATTTTGCATGAACATTCCTTGTCCAAACAATTTATTTTATTTTTTTTTTAAGTTAATACAACAAAAGATTTTTGCACCATTTATCAAGCTAAAAGTAAATCGAGCATCAAATAGACGACATCAGACGTGCTGTCGACTCGTAAGTAGAGCTTATATATTTCTAATGCCTTTATGAATTATAAATATTGACCAAAGTTTATATTCTAAACAAACTATTGAAATATTTCAATTGGAATTTATATTTGCAAATGGTTTATGTATTTACGAGAATCTACTAATTGCTTTGGCAAAGCCGCATTCAATAAACTATTCAATGCAGTACCATAAAATCGATTTTAATTTGAAAGTTTAAAACAGAAATATGTAGCCATTGAATGGCTTTGTATTTGTGTTTTAATTAAGTGAAATATTAGCTATACATGTTTGGTCATAATTATAACTGAAAGAAGCGAAATGTTAAATGACTTGGAATACTTTGAAATATTATTTTATTAATTAAACAATATTAAATATTTTGCAATAAGTTGTGCAAACAACAACTCTAATTAAATAAGTTATGTCCTTTGTAGCTAACTTTCAATATTTAGTTTCATTATTTAGCTGTATATACCTACATTTAATATTGAGCAGCTTATGAGTATTTATGTATATTATGTCACACGTTTTGGTTATAGTTTATTTATTTTGACACAACGTTGAAAAACACTCAGCAGCAGGCGCTATATATTGGCAAAAATATATACATATATTACTGATCAGCTCGACATTTGCTTACATATATTTTTTTTATTAGAGTCAAAAACATTTGGTCTTTTTATTGTAAAATGTTCTGTAAAATAAAAGTCACAAACGGCTATTTTAATACAATCAAGCTGAAATTAATTTCGGTGGATTTAATTAAAATATATACAAGTATAAATAATAAGTAACTACTTAAATCTTTTTAAATTAAATTTAATAAAAGTTAATTCAAATAAATGCATGGCATATAAACTAATTTAAGCAGCAGTAACTTATTTTATTTTTGTAACTTAAAAGTTTATAAGTTATGCTCTTGAATGGCGTATGTCTAATAGAAAATTTATTAATAGCAACACGCTTCACTTGCAGAAAATGAAATAAAATACTTTCAACGAACTTTTAGCTGATTAAGCTGAATTACCGTCGATTTTATGCACGTCATTAAGCTCAAAGAAGGCAATGGCGCCTTAATTTGTAACAATTACTTTTAGCATTTGAGTTCGTACAAAAACTAAATTTAAAATGAACCCACACACACACACACACACACTTGTAACTTAATATAATTTTAATTAAAAAATACCAAACGTTGCTCGGTACGTATAAAGTCAGCGCATTTTTTATGTCCGGAATAAATTCCGCGCAATTTTTTGCTTCACTTTGTAGCTGCTTCACTTTCACACCTAATACGCATATTTCAAAGAGGATACTACACCCCAACCAACACTGAAAAATTGTTTCGTTATTTATTGAATTGTTGAGTTTGAAATTTTTAGTGTAGTGCCATGTGTTTCGCGTATTTTCTTTGGAATTTTTACTTTCTGTGTTAACAGAACGGTTGGTGAGTCCGTAAAGTATTGATATTGCAGCTCGTGGTATGATTCAAACTAGTCTGTTCCGTCTATTACTAATCCTTAATCACTTTTAAGTATGCAGAGATTCTTTGAATCTGTAAATATTATAAATTCTCAAACGTAATCGGTGTTTGATTAAAGTTTACATAAAGCAACTATAATTAACAAGAAAAATCGCTACAGTCGTGTAGGTTCGGCTACGAGATTCCCTCGTCATAATTGAATGAGGGCAAGCCCTTCTAGTGGTCTGAACTTGGACTATATGGAATAATTTTGAAGAAATCATGCAATATACACTAAATTTGGCGTTTCTAGCTAAATAAACAGCAACAGAAAACCATTTTTCATACAAAAATTTAGCATAGTTGGACAGTTATGTATGGGGGCTACAGCTTTTAAGGATCCAATCTGGACATAAATGTTATATTTGATAAGTATTAACGTAAGGTAATACAAATTTGGCAAAATTAACAACATCAATAAAGTGATTTCTTCTAAAAACTCAGAAGTTTTTTGCTAAGCTTTTGAACTATCCAATTTATTAGGTTTGTTGTAACATAGTAAAGGCCGCATCAAGTAAAAATATATGTATTCCTGAACAATACGAAGAAATGAGCCGATCTAGTTATTCCCGTCCGTTCATCTGTGTAAATATGTGTGTGTGGGATAATTTTTAAGAGTTCAAAAGACTTAGCGAATTAAAACTTTCTATGAGCTGCGTATATATTTATCTTATATCAATTGAGTATATACATACTTGCATGCCTTTCATGCTTCCGCACAAACTTATAATACCATATACACGTTTTGAATTTTTGTGTGAACAACATTAACATTTATTAAATATGCATAACTTGAAATTTGATATGGTTTAATGATTTAAGTGAAACAGAAATGAAAGTTTGTTAACATAATCGTAGAGCAACTGTTAACTAACAGGCGGAAGTCACGCTAAAGCAATCGCAACTAAAAGTAGGCTACATAATATTTGACAAAGCAGCTACAGTATAAAATCTTAAATTTTGTGATTATTAAATTAAAAAATATTTCACAAACTTCATAAAAAAAGATGTATACTACACGAATTTTCGCTGAGTGT
Source organism: Leucophenga maculata (assembly GCA_035044805.1). Taxonomy (NCBI): domain Eukaryota; kingdom Metazoa; phylum Arthropoda; class Insecta; order Diptera; family Drosophilidae; genus Leucophenga; species Leucophenga maculata. The sequence goes on along the minus strand of JAWNNP010001279.1, from coordinate 389,360 downwards.
GGAAAATAAAACAAAATACGAAATACGTTTTACTTTTACACCATTTTGCTTTCATGCGGCACCTTCGAAACTAGGCCAACCAGAACACATTTAAATAAAAAAAAAAAATAAAAAAAGCGGCGGAAAGCTTTGTGTGGCGGTCGACGGCATCCGGAGCGCGCACTATACATACAATTAAGTTAAACAAAATATATAATATGTAGCTAAAACAATGTGCATAAGAGCAAGATAGAAACTGATGGTTATCTGCTGAGAATAATTTATTTATTGCTAGAAAAGTAAACATAACATGGCATTATCTAAATTGTTTTGTCCTTGCCTAGTATCAGATAATTTATTATATAATATAAAATTTAATATATTAAGCAAATATATACAATTAATTAGTCAATAATACAAATATATTTAACATCCATAGTTATTCTGCTTAAATTGATAGACCCAAACCTAAAAGCACCAAAAAAAAAATTCTGTCCCATACTATAATACACATCTCTACATCTTACTTAGATGTACATGTATTTTTGACGTGGGTTTCTTTAATACAAATTACAGCTGCAGAACATCATTTGTGACATTTCGTTTTCTTTTGCCAGTACATTGCGTGAGCTGACGGTTTGTTGCATAAGAGAGATCAATAATTGAATTTCCTTGCATACCAGGACATGTGGCATGCGTGTGTGTTTTTATTTCTTTGTAAAGCGTTTGTGGTTTTTCGTTGAGTGAGTGACAATTGAAGCTTTTTAGGGTCACAGATCATCATCATCAATCATTTTGAGAAAAAAAAAAACTTTATGCACATCTGCAAATGAAATATATAACTTATTAAAGTTTTTATTTTTACTTACAATTTTTTACAACATTTTATTAAATAGCATCAAGTCAAACATAAACCGAGTTAGTTGCATATTCGTCTAATCATAAACCGCTTAAAAATCTGTTGTACAAAATCGAGCAAAAAAATATCACAAGCTGCTTTAAGAAGTAAATACTTCGTTTTAGTGAGTAGATGATGCTTTGTATAGTAAAAATTTCTGTATAAATATTTAATCTGAGCCATTAGCTCACATTAGTCTACTGCGACCACAAATAGCAAACAAAATTATCAACCTATTGATGGAGATAAAATATTCATAGCACGGCGCACACAAACTATAATATAAAAACGCAAATATTGCGAATATGTATGTAAATAAATACGACTCAACATGACGAATACGTAAAGTATTCATATTTCGTATACATCTGCAGTTGTGCGCTGGTGTTGCTTTTTATGGCTAATTAATTCATAATAAGTTCTTTCCGCCGCAGATAACAAACAATTTTCTACAGTTTGAAACGCTTTTCGTTTTATTTTTTTTTCTCTTTATTTTTCTCCTACCGTGGAACGTGGTACATGCGCGCACGCGGAATGAAACATACTAATTTCCGTTTCCGTTTTGCATTGCTGATGAGCTCAGTTATGCTGATGAGTACTTTGAAAGCAAAACATAATGGAATCTTATTAAATTTGTCATGGTGCAGAGCTTATTTATGCTTTTTCTAAATGAGAAAATGGCGGATGGATGGGTGCGCAAAATAAGCAAAAGAAAACTCAGCTGAATCTGCAGTTGCAGACGCTGTGAAAGTTGTGCGCGCTTATATTTAGTTATTTGCTTAATTGAAATTCATTTGTAGTTATTTTTTCTTTTTATTGCTGCTAAGTGTTTGCAAATGGCATCGTTAACGCTGATTTCTATGCACCAATGCTGTTAGTTAATTAATAAACGACAATGAATCAGTGGCAGTAGAAATAGCAAGAAGCGCGGAAATTAAATTTCATTATGAATTATTTTTTTCTAAGATGCCGATATGATTTTAAGTAGTTTATGCATTCAATGAAATCGACACTCAGTGCTTAACTCAACTGCTTTGAATTGCTGACATCCTTTTGAGATCCCAAAGTCTCCAAAGCGTTGTCGAAACATAAACCGTGCTTCATAAAAGTGCTTCATAAAAGTTTTCAATAATAACTTGCAGCAAGCGCCACATCCGGCTTTGGTTTTCGTTTCGTTTTATAGTCAAAGGCAACTTGTTTCACACTCATGTCAGTTTATTATAAGTTATTCAAGGACACTGACTCGATAAACTATGTATGTACCTTTGCTTGTTTCTATTTAATCGCATATGAATGTGAATTGCTGCTTTTACGAGACGCGCGAGTCTACTTATTTAACACAATTTCATTTTTCGAAAAGCCAACTACAAAATCCTTAGCCACCACCGTTACTACTATGTACAATAATTCAAGTTTATTAGCTCAAACTTTTTCCGGTAGCGGTTCGACAGTTCAGTTTACTGGAATTGGCAATGCGCCAAACAAACAGAGTCAAAGCACGAAAGAGTACGTTGAACGTCGAAACTGTTGAAATTGTTGAAAGTAGCAGCGCGGTGAAACAAGTTTCAATCAAAAATCGATACATAATGCATGACGAGCTGAACGAAAAAACTATATCAAAATTATTATTATTATTTTTTAAGTTTTCGACTGAAGTTAATTGTGCATGTACGAGCGAGAAAGCTACAAACTGTAGACAAGCGCTGAGAAGTATTGAAGTAGGACGTAAAGTCAGCCTGCAAATGGAAATTATATTAAATACTTGAAGAACCTTGAACAAAGCTATCAATACTCCCACACATAAGAGCATTAAATGAGTACACGTCAGCGTAGTTTTATTTGTATTAAATATTTAATAAGCATGAAGGCGTAATAGAAGTTTACTGCTTATGTGCAGCATATATTTAGTTAAGTGGGAAGTTGCAGCACAATAAAGCTATTAAAAAGTTTTGTGAAAACTTTTACTTTTCTCATAAGTAGCGAAATAACTAACTAAACTGTATTATTTTCTTTTCTTCCTTTCATTTTTCTTCATTTTTAATTATAGCAAAAGCCGCAACAAAAATTCAAGCCGTTTTCCGAGGACACAAAGTCAGAGAGACCATGAAAAAGTCAGAGACCAAAACTACAACCACAACAACAACAGAAGCAGCAGCAGCAGCGAACAATGGCGCAGCGGAGGCTTCAGCGTCCGAAGTCGAGCCAACCAAAGCAGAGCTCGAGGCTGAATTCGATCCAAATGACAAAGGTGAGTGCAAGTGTCAAATTTCTTACTCTTCGGTTCTATTCTATTCTATTTAAACTTTGAATCTATTGAGGGCATTCGTTTACTTTTAAATTGTGAAAATATTTGCCATAAAAAAATAGTTGGCACATCAATCAAATCGTCAGCGGAAACTGGCAGTGCCAACCAGGCAGCCTTCAGTTGATATTTCTTCTTTTTTTTTTTTTTGTTGCGCTGATTGCGCTTGAGATTGTTCTATTGTGTCACAGAGTGCCAGGCGCCACTTCAAAGTGCTGCAATTAATGACCATTAAGTGACGCCTGTCACTTGCACTATGCAATTTTTAAATGCAATGTTTAACTTGTACTTTAGAGCGATCGACCGGCGATTTGACCGGCACAGCGTCGTACCCCTGCGCTTATAACGCTGGTCTTACGTGTCTAATTAGCCAGCTACATGTCGCATATATACTTGTATAGTATGAGTGTGTGCTAATATGTACCACTGAAGTATCTAACGTATGCATAGTTTATGCTCTGCTGAAAGTAATTGGAGCGCTTGCAGCATCTACTTATGTACTTATGTATGTAGATGACGACCGACGACAAACGTATATGTATGTACTGTGTGCTGTAGTGCTGAGCGGAAGATGAAGTACGTCTGCCTCACTTTGCAACTTCCGCTCACGGTTGACTGACATGCAGCAAGATTGTTGAATGACAGCGTTCTGCGTACCGTGTCATGTTTTTTCTTCTTTTACTTTTTTTAATGAGCAAAATCTATTTAAGGAGTCTATATGAAACTGTGCGGTTTATGTAGTCTTGAAATGTCTTTAGCCTTCAGCTAGCAGCGGAAGTGACACATAATAAGTTTAAGTGCTGCATTTTCTGTTTCATTTTGCTTCAATAGGCTAACTGACAGAAAGAAGATAATGTTGATATGATTTGTGAAACTGATGCCTTTTGATATTTATTTGAAATAGTTAACTGGAAGGAAATAAGTTGGAAGAGCCGCTTTACTTTGTATTTCCTTACATAACTAGAGAAACATTAGTTTAAATAATCTTTACACATTTATTCTTTTAAATTTAACTGTCACTTATTATATTATTTAAAGTTAATAACACGAAATTCGATTTAACAGATATTTAATAAAATAATTTTATTAAACAGAAATCAAATACTCAGCTACAATCATTTAAGCCTTTGAATATCATTAATTATTGAGGCTTCAATGTGTGTTCATTTAATATGCGTGAGTATATAATATGTTTAAATCTCGGACATGAATTATTTGTGCAAGATTCAAACTGTTTGTTGATATAGAGCGTGCTGAAGTAGATATCGAAAACGCCGTAAAGTATCAGCTCGATGTTGTTGTTTTTGCATATAGAAATGTCCACCTAACTATATCTATCTTGGAGACTTTAAGAGATATAAGCTTAAAATTTTAAATTTTTGACTTTTATTTTTCTTTCAGTTAAAGTCTTTTAAATTATCGTGGCAAGCTGTATAAACTCTTATACACACACAAAGCGAATCTCGCTGACTTTAAGTCATTACTGTTTGGCATCTTTTTTGGAACGGTTTTGTGCAAATGTATGTAACAAGTAGAAATAATGGTCGGAGACGCCACAAACTTACCCCCATAAATGTCTGAAGTGCAAGATGAGTCGATATAGCCATGGTATTCGACTTGGACTTCGCTGGAATTTTACGAGTTTATTTAAAAATTTATGGATGATCGTAAATTTATCGACCTGCTTGATCTGCTTGTACCCTTGTACATACAAACAGCGGGTGGTTTAAATTTGAACATCTTATAAGAAGCTGTTGTATTCTGCTCGTACTCGATAACGCAAAAGCAGCAGGAACAATATATTTAAATATGTTTAAACCTTTTCTCGGCGGCCAGAAACAGATAGTGGCACCATTGTCCTCATTGATTTCAGTTGCTCAGCCATAGCTCGTGGAATTCCCTTTTTTGCTGCAGTAGTTGTGGTTTTCTTATATGATATACTTATTGTATGCTCTAACTTGCTTCAATTCAGTTTTCCTCGAAGGGAATATAATGCCATCTTAGTAGTGGCAATCTGACTAGTTTCTGTACAAAATAGTCCCAGTTTCTTGCTGAAAGTGCAGCACTTGCTTCTCACTTCTCACATGTTGGATAACGTGTACCTCCTCTTTAGCTATTAATAAAATATTATGCGCCTTGTTGGTAGTCATCGGAAAAGACGGACTTGGTAATGTCCCAGCCGGTGTAGAACAATCTGCTTTCAGCGACTACAGATTAATTTTCGTCAGCAATATTGCTTTTTTGCACCAGATTCAATAACGGCTTCATAGTTTTTGATATCTGTCGTACTTTCTTTACTTGAACGGAACCGTATTGCGTTTTAAACTTCACATTACGGGCTTTTATCGTTTACGACAGTTTCATTGAATTTGATGCCTGCGAACACAATCTGGAAGTCTGTATCAGTCATTATTGTAGCCGGATTTACTCACTGCGCACAACATATCACCGCGTTTCTTGTTGCTCAGATAACTGCTGAAGTTTTGTAAATCCGCCACAGTGGCTAGAGCATATGGACTGATTATCCTATGATGGCGCATCTTCCTTCACTGTTTCTCGAGTAGAGCGGGCGCCTTGCGAATAGATATTGCTATAGCTCAACACACAGCCAGATATTGATCAACAGCATATTAACTTATATAATCCGCTTAAAAGCGCTAAAAGTTATACATTATTTACTTTCTTCAAACGTTGTTCGATCGTGAATGCGCGTGGAAGGCGTGCCATCGGATATAATAGTTGTAGCTAATCCCAAGTAAGCAGACATCTTTTCATACTAAGTCATTCCGACGCCCCCTCTGTCATTCTCTATTACGTTGTTCACCAATTAATTTTGGGCCTCACATTCAATTAATTATGCTTAGCTTTATTTTAAAACAAACAGCAACATATGCTGTCTTCTTCTGACTTAGTTCAAAATTGCATTTAAAAACTGTGAATTGCAAATTGCTATGACTGTCGGCAGTGAATGCCAAATTCAACTACTGACTTGCGAAAGAATTTAATTAATTGATAAATTAATAATTAAAATATATAAAATGATTAATTATTTTAAAGACGTTTAGCCAAAAAATGAACACCCTAGCTTTTAAAACAGATATTTTCTTTACAAAAAGTTTTTTGGAGGCGTATTTTTGGCTTCATTTAATCCTGTGGCATGCCTGAATATTTTAACTAATGTGCTTCGCTGCCCTTATAGCCAAAGTAAAGAGTCATTTTCGTAAATTATCTTTGACACAAAAAATTTGATGATAATTTATTTAGCGTCGCTCTGCACAGAATGTCAAAAATTCGGTTACGCAAAATTTGTCAAAGTTAGAGCCTACCAGACACGTAGAAATTTTGACAAACATATTTTTGGCATATCGATCAAATGTCTAAAATATGTTGTACCTAATTAGCAACTGAAAATCTAAACTGTGTAGTGTATAATTAATTCATGACACGCAATTAGCACACCTCATAAAACACCTACATAACATACACAATAGCATATTTCGGAGAATAGGCCATGTCGATGTTTGACTTGACTTGGGATCAAATGCGCTTTATCTATGCAGAACAGTGTGTAAAATTTCAAACTGCCAATAAACAACAATTAGTGTCTATTTGATTATTATGCTAACGAGGCCGGGAGCATAGAGAAAAGCCAATACTCCTACATACGTGCCAAGCGATTTGTATTTACCGACATGGCTTAATCGTAAATGTTTGTATGTGTGTCAAAACCAGAAATATTCGAAATGCCAAAGTTGGGTAAACACCAAAAAAGCCAACACCAAAATACGCACACAATCACAGTTTATAACAAGAAAGAACGCTGTAGTCGAGTGGTCACGACTACGAAATACGCTACTTCTAACAACTACAATTTAAATAAAAGTTTAAAAAAAATATTCATACAAAAACACAGAAAGGTGGAACAATTTTGTGTAGGGGTTACCATTTGTATATAGTGGACTGATCTGCAACTAAATAGAATATTTTGTAAGGATTAAAGAAAGGTATTTAAAATTTGATGTTTCTAGCAAAATATTAATATCATCAATAAATTTTTTTTAAACAAAAATTAAGAATAAGGATTAGGTATGCATAGTAAGTGTCAGCCTCCCTTAGAAAGAGAGACTTAGTATGTTCATTGAATACAAGGGAGTGAATAGGAGTATCTAAATGTTCAAATCTATTATAGGCTCCGAGATCTCGATTTTCATACGGACACTTAGACAGACAGACGGGCATGCTGCTCAAGATTAACTATACTTTATGGTGCCTGTCTTGCTTTCTTTTGCCTGTTTCATAGATTTGCACAAACTAAATATACACCCTTTTTCACTATGGCAAAAGGGTATAAAAATATACATATGTGTGTGTAATGCATATTTGTTTACATAACTGTGCATATGTATGTGTTTATTGGATTTTATATGCATGTGGAAGAAATTATCCTTTAATGGCTTATTGCTTTGAGTGCTTTGGCTTTGTGTTTGGCCTATTTGGCGGTCAGCTTGCCTTCATATTTGACTGTTTGCTTGGTCGGTTTTTCATTGTGCTTAGCACTCATTTGCATATGCGCCATGCCAACTATGGCCGGGAAGAAGCGTTTCGTTTGAACCTACTCGTAATTCGAGCTTGTTTGTGTTTGAATTTTGGCGAATCTTCGTTGGCAAATAAAACGAGTATTAGTACCCTTAGGCAAGTAGATTGAAAAGTTTGTGTTTAAACATTTTAAAGCACGTAGCTGAATAGTGTATTGTAGAATATGTATGATTCTTGTAAGAATTTAAGTGGTTCCAGAATGTTGAAATAAAATCTAATAATGGAATAGAATATCGCGTGAAAATGCTAAACGTTTAACTCCGGGTCCCCCTGTTTTCACCGCGAAATGGCCACTAGAAAGTACCGCTCCTATAGATAACTAGTAAAACAAACAAAGCATTTACATTTTTGTTTTATTATATAAATCGGGTTAACTTTACTTGGAAGCTATCTATATAGGATAATCAGCAAATTTCAAGTAAAATAGTTGACAATATATCGGCGGAGCCGTTATGGGGTAGAAAGTGGGATAGATGGCAATGTTTTGTAGAAAAGGAAGTATTAAAAGAAAATGTTTTATTGCCTCACATAAGGGAGATCAAGCGGGTGACACCTTTTGAGTCGTCTAGCTGTTATCAAGTAGTTTAAAGCCAAGGGTGTTGGTGTGCCTGTTGAGTCGATTTAGGTAGTAGTTGCTTTTATAACTCCCTGGTGGGTCACGCTGTTGGTATGGAACCGTATGGTGCGTGTTGGAAATTAATCTGCCTCAGCTGTAGACTTGACTTTCGACCGATCAGCCATAAATGCTTCTTTAGCCTTTCATTGAGTTGAGTCCTTTTGGTGAGCAGATGAGTATAACATATTCCCCTTCTATGCAGCGCGAAGCCCAGATACTTCGTTGTAGCACCGCTTGGAATGGCTTTTACTTCGATATAAACTTGGGGACTTCTCGGGATTCACCATAAAGTTCCACCTCTTAAGCCAAGCTGCCTTTGAAGAATGTCTGAAGCCACCTGTGGAGAGACGTCGGATGGCAGAAAATCCGTGTCGTCGGCATACATACCGGCCAGCAACTTTTCTTCCTCAATGATCGGCAAGCTAGCTATATGAAGCGTATTAAAGACGGAACCAAGTACGCTTCTCTGTGACTTCTTTTATTTCAGAACTTTCTTTTCCACATCTCAAATCTCAATGTAGGACCTGATAAAGTGGTAAATCGGTGCTTGCACAGTTGTATTTAACTTGTGGCGGAGACCGGCATACCACATCCTTACTTTACATACAGAAAGACGGCCGAACAATACTTTTTTTCCTCAAATGCCTCCAGTAGTCTATGGCATTGTTCAGGCGTACCATGGAATTCTTTAAAGCAAGACTGAAGATCAGAGATCGAACCATTCTCTTCCAGTATTGGTCAGACTCTAAGCAGGAGTATACTCTCAACAACTTTTGAAGAGTAACGTCAATAAACGTAACGGACGATATGAGGCGAGATTGGTTGCAGGCTACCCATGTTTTCGAATGAGAATGCCCTAGCTGGAGTATCATTTAGCAGGAAGTATCATTGAGAGCATCTTTCAAATGGTGAGAATGCTTCGTACAGGTGTTCAGCGAAGGCTTTAGCTCTTTTTGCATCCGATCGACGTCAGATTCCAGTGGCATCATTCACAGGCTGCTTTCACTTCATAGCCCTTTCGATGCCATTGCTTAGCAGTCACAGGGAGGAACAGTTCCATAGACTGCTTGTGGAGAATTTTCTGAAATAAAATAATTATTATAGAAATTTCATAAATATGAAAGCTAGCCGGAAGAGTTTATTTGATACATAATGCCATGTGCAAAGCGCCTTAATTATACGCATACTCCAAAGCAAATTTTTTAAGCTATATTGAAAACCATTTGAAACCTTTATGGCGTGCAAAGTACACAAACCAAATCCAATTAGAGAAGCCCACAACTTAAAACGCTCATTAGCACGTTTTGAAGAATAAGCAGCTGTTTGAAAAGTAGCGAAGTAATCATCACCTCAAGCGCGCACAAAACGATTTATAAATAATTAAAACGCGAAAAACAAATATGCGAAATGAGAATGAAAAACAGAAAACTTAAATTGTATTTGCAATGCAAGTGTGACACGCAGGAGCCACCAGCTGCGAGTTCACACATTCGTATTAACCTAACAAAAAAGACGCAGGAATTGGTACTGTGGTGTAATTTGATTACGAGTTCATATTTACAATTTCCTTTAAAAAAAAAAGAAAAATAATTCAAAAGCACGTACAAACATTTCCAAATTTATGCTGCCTACAAGACCACAAAAAAATACATACATAAATATAAATTCTTGAGCAGATTGACTTTCTAGCTGTAACTTCGCAAGCAACTTCAATTTGAAAGATATTTAAAATAAATGTGGCTCGCTCGTTCAAAAAAGTAATACAAATTTGTTTAGATCAAAAAACTATCTAGCATTGCATAAAGGCATCCATTTTAAGGTGCGTGCAAAGAATATTAAAACTTTGTTTTTACCGAAACAAAAGGATTTTCTTACAAATGCTTCCTTTTTTTGTTTTCTAACTTTTTATGCCCATCGTTAAACGCAAGCACGCGGAGTACAGCTGCTGTCGAAAACAGCTGCTGAGAGCAACAATACGCAACGTGGGTCGCAAATAAACGTTTTTTATTTACAAAATGAATATTGTGTACACTCTGTGTCACATAGCTGGAAAACAAGTAAGAATGTTGCAAATGTTCACGACTTAGAAATACCCTGCCATCTTTTGTCGGTTATCATAATCGTGTATAGAATCTACTTGCCAGGTCTTTAATTTAGCTTTTTCTCTGCTGAAGAAGTCGCTTAAGCTTCCAAAAGCCATGTTTTGAATACATCTCAAACGAATTGGAAAGAAAGGAGAATTCTTTGAAATAATAATGCGAAAAGTTGTTCTTTTTATGTAAAGTTGTTCTTTTTATGTAAAGTTCTTTTTATTTATGAAAAATGATGCACGTACAGAGTTGCAAGACCTAATTAACTGCAAGTCTTCAGTAGCAAATGAAAGAAACATAGTAATGTAGCTTACAAAACAAAATCTAAAGAAGAATAAGTCAATGAATTCTTTAGTTAACAAAATTTTCAACGTTTTAATATTTTTTAATGTTATATTAGTCATACTTTAAACAACTTAATTAAAAAAATATGCTCTCTTTCTACTTATTTATAAAATACAACTCACCATGCCTCATCATGGCACTGTGCAGTGTATTCAATATTCAAAAGGCTCGACTGTTGCTTGTGGTATTTTTTCCCTTTACCCTTCCTCACTTCTCTGCTTCTCTTCTATCTTTATTTGTATTTTTATGGCACTGTACTTGCTGCAGGCTGACAAAGTAAACGCCACAGGATATATTTCTTCCCATAATATATTTCTTTTACAGTACAGGGTGCTGAGGGGCATTAAATTCGTCATTGTAGGGAGGTCTTGGTGATTTCAGTAGCATTGCTTGTGTACCGTTTTTATTTATCTGTCGTTCACATTGCAAAAAAAAAAAAAAAAACTTTTGATGTAACATTTTCATACTCATTCCATGTTCTGTATAGTTCTTGTTTTGTTGCCATTTTCGTTGCTATTCTTTTTGTTGTTGTCTTGTGTTCTACTTAAGTCTAAGCTTTAAATATTTTAGCAATTTAGCACCTACTTATTTTTGTTTGGAAACTTTTCTCGCAAAGAAGAAAACGTGTGGCAGCTAATCTTTGTTGTTTTCCTGCTGCCGGCGGCACAAGGCTTACCTTGTTAATACTTAATTGCTATTTTAATATGTAAATACCTTTTTTTGTTTGTTTTTTTTTTTTTTTTTTGGTAACAGTTTCCCTTTGTTGGTCAACTAATTGTCTAACATTTTGTATAAATTCTTTGCTTTATAGTTCAAGTTGGTTCTTAATGTAGGTATGTATCTGTTTAAATAAATTTTATGTACCTATTTAACTGCGTCTGTTTCTGCTTGCTGAAGGTATTATAAAATAATTAAAAGTTTGTTTATTTAGTACAAAGTTTTCTTTACATAAACGCAATTTACTAAAGTTAAGTGCCTAACTGTTCCGTTTCATAATGGCTCCATATGCTTAGAAGGCTTTGAATAAATAATTCAAGCGTTTGTGTAAAGCATTGCATACTTACAGGCGCGCCTCTGCTAGCTCGTTGCTATCATCAGGGATTATAAGCGCTTGCAGCCTGCTTCAAGTTTAATTAGCAAGTATAAAAATTAATTTTAATGAAAACATATTCAAAACTTAATTCCCTGTAGCTTGCAAAGGCTTAATGTGACTTATGCAATGCTCAACGAAGTATTAATGAACAGCTTAGTTTGGTTATGACATATTCATATATAAGTCGAAGTTTAAGCATATTATCATGCAAATATTTAAACAAAAGTTCTAAATTCTCATTTCATATTTTATGCATCAGTAGCTCATCCACCCATATTTATTTTAATACACGCAATTCACATTGGCAACCGTTTTATAAGCCTCAAAGAACCGAAAAGTCATTATACGCAACTTGATTTGCATTTGGTTCACTTGTTTTAAAGAGCGTTTTTTTTTCTGTGTGCCCAAAAGTTGAAATCACCAAGAAATTGTTTGTTTTGTAACCTTTGAATTTTTTTCTGCAAGCGAAATTGCAAACAAAATAGTACCAAAAGCCGACTTTGTTAGCGGAAATTGAAAATTTTTTCTTCGCTCGACCACTCAATCGTAACTGATTCACTGTTGGTATTTGGTGCTGCTGTCCTTATTCTTATTAAGGGTCCGGCTTTTTTGCTGCTTCTTACTCTGACCAAACATCAAAGTATAAATACGAATAACAACATAAATCTTGGCAACCGCAAATGCTATGAAAGATAGCAAAGGATCGTCCCAGTAAAAGGAGGAGCGCTTTGATTACTGTATAAAGTTAGATAGCAGCTGTAGTGGTTGTGGTTTTGGCAAACTTGCCAAGAATGTTAAATCTCTATTGGAATTGCCGTAACAACAAAATCTATTAAGAGGAGATTTATTTCGTATTTTTAGCAAAGCACTGCATCGTCCTTGTCACTGAGTCGCAAAAAATGCTAATTTACTCGAAGTGGTTTGTTGTTTGTTTAAGTTTATATGAATAAGTGATGTGATAACTAGTCACAGTGTGAAACATTGATTTGTAAACTTTGATTCATAAATTGAATTTTATTTTTTGCAGATAATTCCCTTACTGCTAGCAGTTTTACTTTTAGCTGTAGTTCATTAGTTAAATAGTGAACAGTAAGAGATATAAGAAAAAGTAAACGTCGCTCCATTTTATACATAAATGTCGCTTTTAAACTTTCGCAATCTTCCATCTTAATATACGTGGCTAAGAATTTGCGAGATATGTTTAGTTAGTTTTGAAACTTTGATTGAGAGTAATTATTTCAAAGAAAAACACAAACGTTTAACTATTTATATAAACGTTTGTCAGAAAAAATCACTTTTTCATCAAAACTTTTTTTGTTGCACTTACCTTCAATTATGCTAAATGTATGCAAATCTGTTACGATTACGGCAAACTGTTTTCGCGCCCATGAATACGCGTCTCGGCACATTTTTTTTTTTTTTTTTGTAAAAGCATTTGGTTTAGTTTGGTGGCTCAGCGAATTTGATGCAAAGAACGATTTGTGGGGCTTATGCTTCGTTGCATATGCCAACACCGTTTTACATTTTTGGCAACATGAAAAAAAACCACGTTTTCATTTTTGTACTCTATTAAATGAAACAATTTCCACATGCCGCTACGCCACTTCATGATGCGTCATTTCTCATTAATTTCACGCAAGAGTTTTTGTTCTATTTAAAGCGTCCTGAATAATTTGTAGCGACATTTTATTTAAATTTATTTTTAGAGTGTCATTCTTCTTCTTCGTAGCGTTAGATATGTGAATTAGTTACGCTTTACTTTTGTATACTTATTAGAGATGAGCAACATTGTGATATTTGCATATTGCAGAAATTCATATTTGTTATTTGTTGAATTATGCTTAATACAAAATGAAGTTGTTGCTTAAACATTTAGTTATTATTATTAATATGTACGTTTATGCATGTTATGATATTTATTTTCTTTCATTAATGAGCCTCTGCTGCACTTGCTAGATCGGTTAGATCGGTTATGATTAACCGCAATAGAATTTATTTAAATCGGTTATCGATAAAAGCAAATGTATCGTAATGGCCAGCCGAAAAGCGTTCATCGACCGTATATAAAGCAATGAAAAATGCACTTTAACGTGCCTCTTTTTTTTTTTTTTCGAATTTCGAGCTTGTACGAAACTCAATTTTGAAGCCAAACTCAACACGCGTGTTTCAAAATCCCAAATACAAATGTTTCAATGATTCTTTCAATCAACAAAATACTTTTTATTGTCTAAATGTCACAGCGCATATTATTTATAGCCTCAGTCAGCTCAAAGCATAGAGGTAAACCAGAGTCGTGTAAACAAAGAAAAGTCGCAAGGGAATATTTCAAGTAAATGCGGGCGGAGCTTGCTGATCGATATTAATGTTCTTTTTGGTCAAAAGTCGTGACGTTTCCATCAGTCAAACGGTTAGGTTGATAGGTTTGACAATTAAGGACTTAACCTAATACCAAAGTTCTTTTATAATTGACAAACGAATTAAATTTCAGCGCAAACAATGCTTTATATCTATTATTTCACTAAACTTAATTACTTACAATAAAAATGCAACTCAGTATTAGTGACTTTTATAGACTTTAACACTTTCTTAATTAAAGTTCATATTTTCCTTAGTCAAATAAATATAAGTTTCGATTTATGACAATAGCTTATCGATGAAATTATACACTACATCCTTTTTAGCAATTATGTATAAGGAATTATTGTTATGCGAAAGTATGCACTGCTTGGCATACATGACTGTAACAAATTTACATTGTTATTTTTAATGGATTTTTCACTTATTTCATTTTTATTTTTATCTTGGCACTGTTTCTCTACGAAGTGGGTCAAGATCATCATGACACGCTACAGTGACGGCACTACATCAGCATCCACGGTAGCAGCAGGAATCAGCTGCACAAGCATACCATAAACTCTTTTGTGTATGAAACGAGTGAAGCAAAGGCAAAAGCAATGCATACTCGTACTGCCAGCGTTGAGAAGTGCCTACATAGATACATATTCATGTACATACATACCTCAATGCAGCATTTACTGAGTTAGTTTAGCTGGCGTTGTATGTGATCTACAATTACATACAAGTTTGAGTATGCAGGGAAGCATTAAAGTCACGACGACAACGACGAGGACGACGAGCAGTATGGGGCTGCATGTGTTTGTCTTTTACAACGGTTTATACACTTCAACTTGTCATGACGAGTTACTCATTCGTTTGTCACTGTCTGCCCGCATCGTCGTTCACTCGAGTACTGCCTACTTAGAATCCAAGGTGAAAATAAACCGTAGCAATGGAACTGTAGCTTAACTAAACTGAACTCTGTTCAGGCACAGTTCTCAAGTTGGCCACTCCCTTGCTTACGAGTTGCTAGACGCCTTCGCCGATGTGTACTGAATTTATGTACAATTCGTGTATATGCCTGTTTTATAACGGTGGATGTGTGTGTGTACCTTTTGGTTACACGATTTTTGACAGGTTTTGGTAGAGAGACGTGACTGCCACCCGACTGCTTGCTGACTGCTGGTTTGTCTTACGATTTCCCAAGTGCTTGTAGCTGGTCGCCTACAAAAATATTTGTGCTGAAACTGAAAAAAGAAAATTAACTCTTTTATTTTATTTTATTTTCTTTTTTATTTTTCTTTTCAACATTGAAAGTTCTTACAAGCAACGTTCTTTTTTTTTTTGTCACGTATATACAGTGCGTATGCGTAATATTTTAGAATAGTGTTGACATTCTTGTTGCCTACTTTCGGGCGCTGTCATTTTGTGGTGTGTTATGTGCGGACGTGTTTCCTAGAACAAACTCATCTAATTTCAGTAGTGTGTATCGATAAAGTTTAGTGACTAGTAGCATGTTTCAATAGGTGAAAGTTGAAATGTTTTCACTTTCTAACGTAAATAAGTTCAGAAAACCACAAACTTATTTTTGATTACAAAGTTGGACATTGTGTTTGGTTGTTCATGAATGAACGTATATACAGTACAAGTCATGCTATTCATTCCATTCTAGACCCTACAAACTGTTCCCACACGACGTTGCATGCGCCCACTGTTACTAATATACGTTGGCACCCATTTATCCATTGATCGTGACGAATTTTGTTTTCAATGATTTTTTAAAAGAATTTTCGGCTCCATCGCAATATGAGGAAAAGTTGACAAACTTAATAAGCCAATAAGATAGCAATGAAGGTGAAATAAATCGGTTTGAATGACAAACCATTTGTTTAATATTATTTTTTGCAATGTAGTATTTAACTTTTCAACTAAACAAATCGAAATGATTTACACAAAGGCAGAAAGGCTTGTTAAATAAGATAATACACAATTGTAAACCTTTGCAGTTTCGTTGTTTCATAATTAAATCACTCTCGTACGTTGCATCAATACTCATCATAATATTGTATTCGAAAAAGAGAAATGATAAAGTAGCAAATTAAACAAAAATGTTGAGTTTGATATTTTTTTTTTTTTTATATATAATTTTGATTCGTGACACTAGCATCTCTTCGCTCTTTTACTTTTGTTACCACTTTAACCCACTCAGACCCTTAGAGAGTACAGTTGCACGAGTGCTGCTTAAGAATTTTTCAATACACTGCAGCAAATTTCTTGACTAACACTGGCCAGAATACACCGTGTAGTAGCTGTGGGCTGAGTGGAATGTGGCAGTAATGCCCAAGTGCAGCGCTTAACGCCGTCAAACGAGGCCAAGTGAGAACGGATAAAATGAAGAACTATACATAATGTCTAAGAGAGAACAAAACTGATATAGATAAAATTGTATGAGCCACGAAAAAGTAAATTTAATAATGACACGATTTTTATTTTTATCGAACGCTTATTGATTGACGTCAGTCAACCGTTGCCTTATT
Organism: Leucophenga maculata; assembly: GCA_035044805.1. NCBI lineage: Eukaryota > Metazoa > Arthropoda > Insecta > Diptera > Drosophilidae > Leucophenga > Leucophenga maculata. The sequence continues at coordinate 372,567 of JAWNNP010001279.1, read as the reverse complement.
CATTCTTTCGTTCACGGTGATGATTTGCAAAAGTGTTAAAGTTTCGTGCACAGAACATCACTAGCAGCAACCAGGCTTAAGTATATACGAGTAGGTAGCGTATATATGTATGCATATCTAGATAGCTGCCAGTCAGCAGCTGAGTCTGCTTGCCTGTGCACATTTTTAAATTAATTTATTCGCTTGAGAGGTTTGAGGTTTCAGTGCTTTGCAGCTGTTGTTCAAGCTGTTCAAGCAGTCTGCTGCTGCATTGGTTTATATTTCAGCAGGCAGTGTACATTGATTAAGAGCTTTGATTAAATTGGTTTTTTGAACTATTAAATGAGGCGTACACTGAGGCGCTATTGTAAATAGTTCAAAATGATTAAGCACAAAAATTATTGAGAGAGCTTAGAAACGTAATTTTATGAAGATATACTGCTAGAATAAAATGACAGAGTCGACATAAAATATTTATTCCTTATCAGCTGGTAGAATTTATCATTTTAGCCAAGTCATTCTGTCAGTCTACTGTCACACTTTAACTTTTACCATTTCAAGATATCTTTAGAAAATGCAGCGTGCTTGTATATAAATAGGAGATTTCTTTCAATATTAACTAAAAATTTAGTTTAGTAGTTTCGTATGAACAAACATTTTACATTTATTATTCATTTTATAGTTGATTGACAAACAAAAAAACTTTTTACCCATAGACTACTCTTTTGCAATTGTATGTAACCGTCAAAAGCAGGAATCGAAAAAAATTTTAGATAATCTAATTTTTTTTTTTTTTTTTTCAAGTTAGGTGATTAGAAAACGTTTTGCAATTGAAAATACATTCGAATCTATCAAGACTTCTCACTTATGTAGATCTGCAGCAGCCATAATTGCCAACGATTATGTCAGACATCGTTCTTCGAATGTAATCAAAAGAGCGACTTAGATAGCAATCGATTTATCGAAGAAAAGTCCTCGATAGTTAGTTACTCAAGACCTCGAAGCGACCGATAATTAATCGAATTGTATGCTCATCACAATGGATTATATTGCACGTTTACCACTTTTAGTTTATGTGATTAAATGAAATAAATTTTGATTTGCTTTAAGTGCTTCTATATAAAATAATAAGAAAATACTAACAAATGTTCACTGGTCCTCTAGTCAGTTAAAAAAACACAATCTTTCTCTATGTAGCTATATTTATTCTTCGCAACATTTGTTTTATTGGACAGCAATCACAGTGATTGCTTAGCGCTTTGGTGCAACCACTTATTTTTATCAAATTAACAAGTTTATTTTTACCACAAACTGCAATCTGGCGCGTGTGTGTTAGTGGACAGCTCGTATTACGTGCGCAAATAATTATCTGAATTATTCGAAAGTCACGCACAATGGTTGAATTACAATTGATTTTGAAGAAATGCACTTAAATTGGAAATAAATTTGACATGCGATATGTTTATATACATACGATTCAATCGAACGCATTTATATATATTATTGCAAATTGCACTTTTTTCTGTTTCTATCTATCAAAGAAGCAATTATGTCTATTATTTTTGTATTATTCCTAAAACAATTCGTTTTGACTTTGCGTTTTCAGTATTAATTAAATAAGAATGCGAAAGAGAGAGAGAAAGTGAGGTATAAAAGGAAGATGAAAAAACGTACATTGGTGTTTGTTTTTTATATTGCAGTGTATCATGATCTTAAGAGTCTTTTATGCCCATTATAAGTCGTGCGTATTTACATATCTTTCAAATGAATAGATAAAATATCTACTATTAATTAAATGAATACCAAACCCTATTGTTTGACTTAAGTAGCTTCTAACAAATTTAACAAATTTAAAACAACATTTCAACACTTTCTTTCCATTTATTCTTTTATTTGTTTCTGCAGAACTTTGCGATGCCGCACTTAAGATTCAGTCCACATTCCGTGGACATTTGGCACGCAAATTAGTCAACAAGGACGAACCGGAGGATGAAGATATCAAGGAGATAACGAAGAAAGTTGCCGAAGAGTTGGATATCGATCTCACCGATCCGGAGCTCCACAAGGCCGCTACCAAAATTCAGGCATCGTTCCGTGGACACAAAACTCGCAAAGAGACCGGAACCGAATAAACCATGTCGCGTGGCTAAGAATTGACACAATTTTTTGATTGATTGAAAACAGGAGAGTTGTATTTTCGCTTTGCTGTTGCGTGTGAAACAACAAAAACAAAATACCACAAATGTTTAAATAATAATTGAATTGGAGAAGAAATACAACACAAAAAAATTTGGTAATTGGTCTATAGCATGCTGCTCGGCGCATGCCCAGACTTGTAAACTTTTTAGTAAATATGTTAAAAGAATACAATTACAAAACTAAAAACAAAAAAATATAATAAAATAAAACAATTACAAAAAAAAAAAAAAAAAACCAAAAGAAATTATTATATTAATTACTTATGTGTAAAACAAAATGATGCAAAAAATCTTGCATAAGTTTAAGTGTCGAAAAAAAAACAAAAAAAAAATAATTAAAAAATAATTAGTAGAAAAGCAAAACCTTCAATTTAATCCATAATTTTTTTATTTAATTATTTAAAAACTTTGTCTTATTTGCTGTGCCTATTTTTCATTAGTACCAAAACTATTTTATGCATACAATTTAATGCTTTGCAGTCGAAATTAAATTCGAATTTAATAAAAAATATATATATATATATATCAAATAATTAAAATAAAAATATATTTGCCAAATATTAAATAATTTTCATTAACTTGCTAATCTTTTATTAAACAATAAATTCAATTTATAACACGAACAATAATGAAGTATATTTTTTTTAACTTTCAGTAACTTCCGCTTTTTTTTTTAAATAATATATTAAACAATTAAAATAAAAACATTCAAGAATTTTAGGTAAATTTTATAGTAAAACTAAAATTTATTTGTAGCTTCAATGTTTAGCATTGTTTGAACTTAAATGTGGCAAATAATTTCTAATCTTACTAAAATTAGATATTAAATCTAAACCACAATACGTATTTACATTCTATGCATTGCATTAATCCAAAACATTAAACACGCATTACAAGGACAACTTAATTAAATCCTCTTTTTTTTTGTTTGTTTTATATTTTGCAATGGTTTATTTTGCGTCTTATTTCAAATATTACAAAAATAAAACATTATACATAAGTCAAAGCTGTTTGAAATATTTGAAGCAAAAGTGTTAAGCAATGCACGTCGTTCTATATGTTGACTAAGATAAGTTTAAAAAGAGAAAAAACCTTATATGTGAAGGAAAAATTTAAAAAAAAAAAAAAAAAATTTAAAATGTACCTACTTACATACATAAATGTATACAAATGAAAAAAAAAAAAATAAAAGAAAACAAATCAATTTATTGCAAACACTAAACAAAGAAAACTTCTACTGGTATCAAGCCAACACGAACAACATTTAACTGCAGGAAATGCAACTACAACAAGAACAAGAACATCTCCGAAATCCAATTTGGTGGCACAATTTTTTACAATTAACAATAACCAAGAAAATCTACATAAAATTCAATTTACAGAACATGAAGCCAATACAATTTACTCAAAGTTTGTGAAGAATGCATTCGAAATGCTTTAGGAACGAAGTCAAGTTTTGAAAAAACGCAAAATAAAATCTGCGTTAAATGGAAAGCTAATTGCACGAATTCAAATTAATTATTGTACTATTAAAACATCAAATTAATATGTATTAGAAAGAAATCAAACTAAGAATTAATGGCGAACTACATTAACACAAATGAAATATTTAAAAAAAAAAATGGAATAAAAAATATTTAAACAAATGATGTCCCAACTAAATTTTAATGCATAATAAAAACTAAAACAATAAAACTAAATTGTTGCTTGAATAATTTATTTTAAGAATCCTTGGAATCTTAACGCGTTAATACAAATAGATGTTTTCAGTCCATCCAAGTCACAAAGGGTTCAGAAACTTCGGTCAGGAGCTTGACCTATAGATAGATTTTTCGATTATCATTTCTATCGCATAACCGTTCGACTATAAAGACGCCCATACGAACGAAGTTATTCAACGCCAATATTCGTCTGCAATAGGTATCCCGGTAAAGATTTAAGAAATTTAAGATGACGCGACCTAGGCCTAAATTGTTAGCTAAGAAAAACTCAATTGATTAAGAATTTATTAACAAGATTTAATCATATTTTTGCGGTAACTTAAGTTTACGGAAAATAGCTTAATATTACGCTAGAAAAGAACGGGTTATTTCCTTAGTGCCCCGATCCCGAAGACATCTATCATTATCTATTACGCTCCTATTCCGAAAGAGTCTACGGTTGTCCCGATTCCGTGGACATTAGTTACTTCTAAGCTCCGATCCCGTGAGCTGCTACGTGTGTCCCGACCCCGTGGACACTAGCTACTTTACTACTATCTATTTAACGACTTTAGCAATTATTATTCTCCGGCGAGCATATCTATTTACCTCCAATGCTGCTATCGCCTCTATCGCTGTTACCGCCGCTACCGCTGCCACTATTGCCGCTGCTACTTTGCAGGAGATGACTGATTCACTTGCCAGTCAGGCGCTAACTAACCAAGCTAGTACTGCAGCTGCTCCTTCACTGGAGCTGACCAACCACTTTGCCGGTCCAAGACTAATTAATTTCGTTGCTAATTTGTCTGCAACTTTGAGAATCGCCGAGAAGAGCTCTCTCCGTTAGCTACTGTGGTTGTTGTTGTCCATCTAACTGCTAGCTGATCTTCTGTTGTTGTTGTGCCAGGCGCTTTGAAGGCCATTTAAGTAAGTATTCTCTTAGCATATTTCTTGCTTCTGATTCTCTGCAGTAGTGTTGTGATACTCCTCGTTATACCAATAGTTAGTCTCAGGATTAGTGTAACTAATAACGTCCTTGACAGTCATGAAGCGGGTGATATATATCTACTGCGCACATGAATCTCCAGGAGCATTCGGGAGAGAATGGCTGAGAAAGCTTTGAAATTTTTGATTCACAAAAAATAATCATAGTCCGATTATGAAATTTTTCAGAAGAAATTGCGGCAATATTAATCATTAATTTTAATAAGTAAACTATTATATATACTTTAAGTTTATTTATTAAAATTATTAATCAATATTTTCGCAGTTCAGAATCAGACTATGATTATTTTTTTGGAGCGAAAAAGTTTAGTATTGCCTGAGTTGTGTACTAAAGCTAAATTAATCATTATTGTACATTGCTATTGTATGTGCCCCTACAGTCCGCTTTAATTACTTATTTTGTGTATTTTTTCTTGAAACTGGATTTTGTTATTTCTATTGTTATTGACGGTCGCCACATATAAAAATACTAATGAGCTTGTCTCCCCTATTATTGGTCTAATTTCTCACACTTTTTTTTTTTTTTTTTGTGTGTTTACTTAGTCCTTCGTGTGATTACTATTGAAAGTAATAGACATCAATACACATATATAAAAATGAATGTATGTGAGTGTACATGTTAATGGGGCCGAGAAAAGTAGTCCTGTTAAGTTTGTTCCAAATCAAAGGGGATGATGCCCCATTCCCCATATAAGCGACAAACAAAATTAAACATATTTTCCAATCCATTTGAGGTAAACGGATGACATTTGATATACATGTTAAAGCGATCAGAAAAAGTTATAGCTATATACAATGCTGGTATACAAAATTAATTTTTTGTTTACCTTCCACTAAGGTTAAAATGTTTCCTTATTTATCAAAGATGAAGTTATTTTGAGGCAGTTACCCAAAATTTAAACTTTTTTATGTGCAGGTACTTGGCAAACTGTTTATTCAGTGAGCGGAGCAGAGCGAACCACAAAATGAAACATAACGTACAACAGACATTCTGACAGACATCAAATATTGCCTTTTTAAATGTCCAGTTGCAGTTGGCTGCAGGCCGCATGCTAACCTAGTTTGCTATATATTTCAGCCCACCGCCAGACACTCGTATACATGCAGCTTTGATTGTGTTTCTTTGCAAAATCGTTGCCGGAACACAGTAAAGGCAACAGCCACAGCAGCAGCAGTAAGGACAATTGACTTCATTTTCCATTTCCTGCTTATATTTATTATGTCATTTCTTTGCTTTCATCTGTTAGCGTTTGCTTTCCTATACTGCTGCCATTATATCAACAATTATAAAGCTGACTAGCTGCCTTGGCTGGCTGTATTAGGTATATAAAATGAAATTTGTAAAAAGCGTGACGCGCTCGACTCAAAGAACCAACTCAAAAAGTCGTTAAAGCAACGTTAAATGACCACAAATCAGAGCATGATAGAAAGAGCGAAAGGCAATTAAAATAAATGGGATATTTCTACTACGATATATAGGTGCGTTTGTTTGTGTATGTGCGACAGTAAGGTGTGTCCTGCGATACAGCATTAAAAAGTAAATTAGCATTGCTTTAAAAGTCAGCAAGCGATTGGCAAAACAATTGAAGTGCATTGATATAAAAAACTTTATTGCAATAAATTTGAGTTTGTTTAATCCAATCTTTTTGTATGTTGTCCTGTAAGTTTCTGCTAGAAACAGCGCCTTTGAGAAATGTTCTTAAGCAATATTTTTTAACAAATATCGAATGCAATACATAAAAAATGAGAATAAACGTAGTAAGCGAAGCTTAGCCAACATTTTTACACTGATGCTATTTAATTTTTTAAAAGTGAATATCCATTAGTAACGACTTAAATATGCCCTCAGTATTTGATGAAATCAATCGAAATAGCTCCAGGTACAACGATCGTCTGCGCGATCATGTCAACCAGTTAGCCTCAGAACTCGTTATCAACACAAGCAGAAGGCGCCTTAAAAGGCTCCACCCGGATTGTTCAATAGTGTCATGGCCATTTCCTGAAGCCAAAATTGAATTTGACAATAATCTACGCAAAAATATTTTCTCGAATATTTTGGAGAATATCGCTAAGAGGCTTATAGAACGATAAGAAGTGATAATGTTTTCCGGACTATTTGGCTTTGGAATTAATATAATCTCTGCACATTTGCACTGTGCTGGAAAATGATTGAGAAGTAACATCGAGTTGTAGATACAAATGTGATTGATTTCTTACTAAGTGCTTTAATGGCAGCTGACTTGAAGAATTTTGATTTCACTTGCCGTTTCTGCAACAGTTACATGTCTTAGTGGAAAGTCCATTTGGCAGGAACTATCAAGATATTGTATTGCTTTGCGAATCAATTGATTAAAAGACTCCAAAGCTTCTTCGACTTCATTGCTTGACTTTGAATAATAATTTATGTTAATGTTTAAATCAAGCCAAAGTTGCAAAGGCTTTATATCTGTATTTTTTGGAAAAATGTAAAGATTTTTTTGAGTATGTTTTTGCGACTACACTCAGATATATTAGTATTGCTGTGTGGTGCGAACTCAGATCATCGCAAGTGGCTATATCAAAAATATTTGCTAGGATCCCTTTATAAACGCAGAAATCTAAAAGATCGGGAATTTTTTGTGGATCAGTGTGCCAATATGTTGGACTGCCGGTGAATAATGTATTAAGATGGCACTGAGTTATGCATTTGTATAGCTCTCGATCTTTCGAATTAATAAGCCTGGAGCCTAACCAAGGATGTTTTGCATTGAAGTCTCCTCCAAACTTTTTAAAGTCTTCTTTAAGCAAACTGTATCGTGGAGGAAGGTAGACTGCAGCAATGACAAAATCTCCTGTCGCACACTTGATTTTAATTATTGCTGCTTACACTGAAGTTGTCCTGATAGACTCCATTTTTTTCATGCTTTATGTTTGATTTGATCAGAATAGCATGAGCTCTGTATGGCCAAATTCCTGACAGCGATAGCATTGAACAATTTCACTAGATTTTCTAGGCGATTCGACGGTGATTATGGCGTTATTCACATGTCGTAATTGGTATTTTTTTTATTATTGTGATTAGGCTCTAGATTAATAAAAAACATTAAAAGCGGTTTCTTAGTGGTACGGCTTTTAACATTTGAAATATTTTTGACCTTATGACCATTGTTAGCTAGACATTCATCTATTTCAGCGATGTAAAAACTACTCTAAACGATCACTCGTCTTTTCCTTGATAAGTATGAAACCTTATTTCTTTCCTTTAAGAAGATGTTGTAAAATAATGTACATTGACCAGGCCACGCCCCTATGAAGTAACACGTACATTTTGAAGATCAAATCTCTAGCATATTTCGAATTAAAAAGAAGGAAATTATAAATTTTTAAAGAATGAAATATGCCAATTAAATTGGCATCAGGTACTAATTGTAACCACTGGATGAACCCTACTTTACTGAGAAGTTGCGCGCAAACAGACGTCATTTTGACGCCGATGTTGCCAAACCGCAACACGGTCCTACGCATCACTGATGTCGCACCTCACACACACATACACACACACAAGCTGGCAACTGCCTAGCCAAATGCGAGTCAAGTGACAGTCAGGCACTCCACTCAACATAAACAAAGCCAACTGCCAAGCCACACTGCTGCAAGGCAAGCTTTAATGCTGCAAAAATGAAGTGCATTTGCCGAGCTAAAGGCACGCAGCGCTGTTAAATACTGGCAAAATAATGCATTCGAATTTTCCGTAGCCGCAGGCAGTTCGACAGACACAAGAGCCGCCGTCAAATGCAACGGAAACGGAACTAACAGATTGATGCGCTCGAGCGTAAAGTTTACCGCCAAGAATAACGTGTGTACGATTTCAAACATTCGTTTTGTGGGCATATCTAGTAGATACTTTAAGCGCGCATATCTACATCTACATTCGCAGCCACCAATTGCATTTTAATGTGCTCATCGACACCGGCAACTCGTGTTTTTTGAAATGTTGCACACACTCAACACTCAATGCTAAATTGTGGCTTACGTTTGCATAATGCGCTCAAAAGTGTGAAGTATCTTTCATGTATAGAATGCAATTGTATCTACGTATCTGTGTAAGACTACAATACTGGTACATAAACGGTTCAATTATTATTGTCGGAATTTGATTGCATAACGTTTGTGTATCGAAATGTTAAAGCGCTTAAGAAGACTTTGTGTTTGGTATTCAAAAAAACGCTTATTAAAGCTGAATTCAATTTAATCCGGAAAAAGAGCGAAACATTATTACAATAAATTCGTTGTTACTGGGTTTTATTACGCGATTAAACGGATTTTCTTCAGCGCAAATGCTCGTTCGCACGTACCGAATGCACAAAAAAACGCTGTTTAGGCATTTTTTTTATTTGTTTATCTGCTCGTTTGTACGAGCTAATTTCTGAAATTGCTGAACCAATTTTAGCGCGGATTTCATTGACAGTTGAAGAACTTTTCAATGAATAAAAATATTATTTTTAAACTAGGAAAAACAACGATGTGGCTGCTTGTATGAGGGAAATATTTATTATGTCTCAGCTCAGTAACTTTTCAATGCAGAACGGTGATATTTTGTATTTAAGACGAAACCTCACGTTCATATAGCCAACACACTAAACTTTATAGTTTCGAAGCCTTCTAAGCCAGAATTATGAATGTGTTTGGTATTCCAACGTGATTGCTATTCAACTTTGTTCTTCACTTCTAGTTTTGATATGCAAATTTCAATAATTGTTTCAACCAAACGATGTACGAATCGCGCTTTCTTACATCTTAATTGTCATTGAAAATTCAAATCCGATTTTATTAAATAAATATTGTTCAGTGAATTGTGGACAAGGTCATTCGCGCGCTGTCGACAAAGGACCATTAAATGCTAGCGCTAAACTCACTGCCGATTAAATACTCACACTTACAAAATGGCAAGTTACAAAGTTATTTTCTCTCAACAGCTAAAAATTTGCTTTTGTAGGTCAAGCGATTTATATATAGGTAGGTGTATGTATATGCATGTGGTATACAAACTAAAACTGACAGCAGCGGACGTTAAAACGAGCGACAGACTGTCGGAATGACAGAGTGACTGACTGAATAAACACAGGAGCAGAGTAGGAAACAGGAGCCTATGCGGCATCTTCAGCTGTCAGTTGTGGCGAACTCCTGTCAACGACAGAAACAGTAGTGAAAATTCCCCAATGTTTAATGTGTGTGAGTGTGTCTGTATGTGTGTGTGTGAGTGCAGCCGCACGATGTGGCCACTTATTAATGCTTTTGACAGATTTTAACTCATACACATATACATTTTCTCATACACTAACCAAGTAGATACCGAACCTAACTGTAGGTGGATAAGCTGACACTCGAAAAAAGTTTGAGTCCAAAATACTTTTATAGCGACAAGACATAATCTTGACACTCTCTGTGCTCGATGTTTTCAACGAATTCAGATCTTTTTTCTTTACAAGAAAGCTTAATTGCTCTTTTATGTAAATGCGTTACTACTACTTAATACGCTTTACACATTGTGTAAAAATGAAGAAAGTGTCGGTGACATGAATTACCAAAAATGTATATAGATACCCTATGTATGTGAATATATGTAATAGTAGGCATATAACCTTGACCAGCTCGAAAATTCGCCTAATGTTTCAAATTTGGTGATATTAAATTTGAATGACTGATGTATTCAGTTAAAGACATATAAAAGCCTACAAGTATATACTTAGGTAATGCCATTTATCTAAGCGTTAAATGTTCTTGTTAAGTATTAGACTAATTCAAATAGACGCAAATAATCATCATCTCAGTGCAGGATAGTGTACATGACTGCTCTAATGTGTATTGTTGAATATTTCAAGTATATTCGCCAACTTTATAAATATGCAGCTTTCATAATTATGAATGGTATTGTAGTTGCTCGTGGCACATTCGGCATTGAAATTTTCATTTGCATTTTCACCTGATGCTGCTGGCACTGATGCAAGAGCCCGAGGCGAAAAGCTGAAGTTTCATGAAAAATTGCATTTCTCAACAGACTGATAGAAATGTGCAGAAGAAAAACAGAAAATCAAGATACGTTAACTATCGAAGTTAACATTTCTTTTTTTGCACCGAAGCTCTAATACCTTGCATACGAAATTTCAGCTCTTAAAATCAATCAAAGAAAAATATGGAAAATAGCGCTTATCACATTATTAGACCGGATGTGTCCATTAATTTTGGTGCTACCCACGAAAAACAAGTAAGAAAATTACAGCCGAGCGTAACCGACTATAAGAGGCCCTTTAACAGTACAGGTCGCCGGACAAACACATTAAATGTTTCTCTAGCTTCTGCACCAAGTAGTGCAAAACAAAAAGATAGGAAATTAATAACAATAATGGTACTGCCGAACAGTATTTTGCTCCTCCCACTTCTCACTGTACGAATAAGGGCCTTATAAAACATATTTTTTATGTATGAAATGAAAAATGGAGGACTAAAGCATCATAGGTGTTTATAAAATCGTCATTTATTATCCAATTTTGATGAAATTTAAAAAAAAAAAAATCGTAAAATTCAGGTGAAGTTCAAGTCGAGTGCAAAAAGAACGAAGTCTCTATCTATAACGGTTTTTGAGATCCTTTCGTTCATACGGACGGACAGACGAACATGGCTACATCGATTTCTCCATCACTCCTGACCATAATGGGCGTAATTTTGGGCGGTCTCCGACCATTATTTCTACCTGTTATATACATTTGCACAAAACCAGGACCTAAAAATGTGCAGCAATTCACACTCAGATGGCTCAAATGCATATAAAAGAGTGTAGAATTTTCGTCTTCGTTTTGAGCTACAGCTGATAAATACATACCTAGTAGGTATTACCTACATTTGGTTTTAATTCTTAAAGAATATTTTTCAGTAGCACAAAATAAACGAAAGAACGGTACAGCAAATTATATATTTACCTTATAGCTCTCTCTCTCTCTCTCTCACCTCTCTCGCAATCAAACGATTCAAGAGAGAAGATAGCCATAGTTTGAAAATATTTCACCATTGTGATTTCACCATGCATATTTTCCCCTGTATTCCATTTTGTACTTTTACTGAACGTTTCTCTTCTCGCGCGATACACCTTTTTTGATCTTAAGTCCAAAAAATTTAAAAAAAACGTCAAATTTTAGCCAAATTTTCAGTGTAAAGCAAGGACACCCATAAAAAAAACGACTTCGTGTCTGTTGTCTCGCACGCCATCGAACAAAATTATAAACGTTTGTGTTTTGTGCCGAGAACTGGACTAAAGCATTGCGGAATTAGATTGCTACTTTAATTTTAAAATGTAAATTCAAAGAAATGAGAGTACACAACGAACGAAAACGATCAGATACGCTCTATGCTCATTTCAATGCGTGTCTCATATCGGTCTTTAATCGGTATGCTTCCGCAATAATAAATGAAGCGTTCGTTCATATATAAATCATAATTTAAATTGCTATTAACTACAAAAAAAAAAAAAAATCTTTCATACAAATAAAGGAATGGTGTGTACATGGGTTGCTATTTATATTCCCGTCCTTATAATAAGAAAACAAATATTTATAATTGAAATTGGTTTGCATGTGTTATAAACAATTTTTTAAGAATTTTTTGCAACTCTAATTGAGGTAACTCCAAAACGCGTTTGGAATGCATCACATACATAGCTTCTTTGGGTGTCCTAAATCGTTGAGCACGGAATTTGTTTTTGATTTGCAAGAATCAAAACACAAAATCAGAACTGATGCCAAAGCAGGGCTGATGACCCATCAATTCGACATTTTAAACGATTGAAAATTCATTCACTCTCTCTTCGCCTCATATCTGAATTTCTCCGTAGACTTATGGAAAATAATTAGTGGTGGACCATTCATAATTGACCCTCCTACGTTGCACTAACTTCACTGTCTCCAACGTGTACTAATTTGCTTTGATGTTATATTAATGCTGTAGGATAGTGCATCATCGCCATATAAACAAATAAGTTCATCGAAGCACTCTTGTCCTGATAATTTATGTCAAAAGTTCTAAAAGTTAATTTCGTATTTTGCGAGCGATAAAACTTTCAAGTTGCTTTAAAGAAAGACAACTCGCGCTCAAATAACTAAAAGTTTGTTCAAAATGTCAAAAATGTAAAGTTTATAATGGAAACGTCCGAAATATAAATAACAATACATGTTAAGCATATTATTTAGGGTAACTGACTTGCCTGCTTCGGCTTGTTACATTAATTTCCACAAACTTGGTATACGCTTTTATTTATGTTTTAAGGATGATATCATTTAAGAGTTCATTTCCTAAATTGTGGAAAAAATCTCTTATGAGTGTATGAAATGTGTTACAAAGTAAACTAGACACACCACAGGAACTAATCGAAGCAGGAAGCCAGTACGGTGGTGAGTTTGTATGGGATCTACCGTTGAAAGTGGTCGGCACATGTCCATTGATATATGTGTAAGTCGTAAATTATAAAATTTTTTCATATAAAAATTTAAAAATTAGCGGTGGCTTCATATGGGTGCTCAAGATGGCATGTCACGGGAACTAAAACTAATGTCTTTATACCCAATTTCCAATAGATAATATCTTATAAGCTGAAGGACAGATAGACAAAAGGATGAACGTACATAGCTAGATCAACTGATCTCGTATATTTAAAAAAAACTGATAATACCATTTCATAATATGTGTGAATGATATATGAATTTAAAAATCATGTAGCTATATTCAATGGCCGTGAATAGGAGAGAAATATTTTTAAATCCAATCCATAGTTGTAAAACTATGTTTTGAACTCATTCGACTATTTTACATTCTACCCACACACAATTTTTTTCAGAATTGGAACTGCTTTCATTCATTGTTGATCTCTCTAAGCCATGTTACAAAGAAAGTAAAGAAAATATAACAATATAATTTGTGTGGTAAGTCAAGGCATAATATAAAATATATCAAATAATAAATTATCATTCGAAGATTATGTTTCATATTATTTTATAGTTAAGCGACACAAATATAGGTTCTACTTGCTGTAATTAAGTCTGCTGCGTATATATTCTATTTATAAATATTTAAATTGCATATTTATTTACGCCTCGCGGGCTATGTATTTAAATGTCTAACAAATTTTATAGAGTCTTCATCAAAATACAAATGCACACTTCATGCCAAAATAAGCACACACCATTAACACTAAGTCCTCCCTCATGCATAACCTTTCACTGTAAAAGGAAATAATATGATTAATGCTATCACATGTTTTGATTTAATTTAAGCTTCCCTAAGCACCTTCCATTCAATAAATTCAATAATCATTTGTTAAACAGATTTTTATTATTCTTTGCCATTAAAGCTTTTGCTGTTTTGGTCTTTTGTGATAAACGCCAACATTCATTCAGTTTTATATACTCGTATACCGACAATACACAGAAATATATATATATATATATAACAAAGATGAACATTTCATGAACATCAGCTTAATTATAATCACGCAGGTATACAAAACACAGGACAAAGAAATATAATGACAGCAGCCCTGAGCAGAATTACATGCCCATTTTTGATTAAATTTCGGTTTTGTTTAGCCTACAAAACAAAATATACACCTTACAATACAAATTTGATAATAAAGCAGCACATTAAATTAATTGTATCGGATGATTATGTTGTACTAATAGATGGACCAAAATAAATATGTACGAGTATATTATTTCCTAATAAATTTATTTTAAAGTTTTAATTCAACAAAAAAGTAAATTAAACTATGTACGAATATGTTTAACAATAAACACTCACCTTCACTACATATATGTACTTAAGATAGTAGCTTCTACTGTGATCCAAATGCTTCAGACTCGATAAATAAATCGTTAGAAATAATTGAAAAAAAAACCTTTTCATTAAAAAAGATGTAGACTTTTAATTATAATGATTACGAATATGTTATTAAAAATAGTATTCATCGCTGGACACAACTTTTTCCCAACTTTTTCCAAATTATCGGATACCAGCTCAGAAGGACGACACGCCTCTTGAGACTCGCTTTTCGCATTGTTAATATGAAACGAACTTCTGCTGTGACAGGTTATGTGTTATCGACCGGGATAAGTAGTCGGAAGGAGCGATGACTGGAGATTACGGCGGACGAGGTCGGATTTTCAATTTCAGAGTTTCCAAGTAGTTCTTGACCGATTTTGCAACGGTGCTTTACTCGTGCTTTACTTCGTATTCCGGCAGTTTTTGATTTAGTGTACATTTCATTATCCCGTGATCGTTTGATTCGATTTGAGCAGCTGGTAGTAGAACACGCCGCGCTAAACCGATCAAATACAGAGCATAAGCTTCATACCATGAATTTTCGACTTTGCGTAGGATGATGGCATGAAGGACATGACTATTTGAGCTTGGGGTTGTCGTAATGTATCTACTTTTCATCGCCAGACACAATGCATTGAAAAAAAACCTTTCCTGCTTAAAAGGGAAACATCGGCTTTCGACGTCACACTGCTTTAAATAGTATGGCACCCAGTTTCTTTGCTTTTGAATTAATCCTACGGCTTTTATACATTTGCTGACTGTCGACTCATCCACTCCTAATGATTATGACGAATCCTGATACTTTTGGCATTGATCCACATAGCAGAATGATTCAAATTCTTCGTCTTGAAACTATTTGGGTTGACCCGGTTATATTATGTCTTCGAACACATAATCACCATTTTTAGATTGAGCGGAATTGGCATAATTTTCTACAAAAATTCGATGACTCTCGACTGCATTTTTTCTTCATATTAAGTTAATGAAGAGGAACTGCTCGCAAAATCACTTAAACTGTTACGAAGTTCGACCAAAGAATAAAAGCTGTCAAAGACGCACATTCACAATAGACGCATTCACAATAGCCGCACATTCAAATTATTGATTCATATCCTAGTTTATACAAGAGGGCACTTGTATAAAACGCTCAATATTAAGTTCCAAATATAAATTTTTCTAGCAGAGACGATTTGTACATATATTATAAGATATTATCCCGCATAAGTGGCTCCAACAATGTTTTATATAAACATGCTGCGTCTAGCTGTTATAGTTTTAGATATCAAGTCTTTCATTCTTTCAGACAGACTGAGGTGCGGACGACTGTGCAGACGGATGTGTGTATATATAGACACAGAATATATAAATGTGAAGAGAGAAGCTAATGCAAACATTTTAAATAATATTTATTAGTAAAGCAATAAAGACACGTGTTTCGATCATGCGGACTGGCTTTATCAATGCAAATTTTGCTTATATACGTCCCTATTTTGAAATGAGCCATGTGAATAGTATGAATATAAGAGAAGATCCAATATATAAACAATATATAATAATATTTAACGAATAGTTAACTAAAAAAATCCGTAGTATGGACTGGGATACGCAATTGACCTTGCGATATGGCATGTATGGCTGAGCGCTCCGTACTCTTCATGCTCTTACTCAAAACCGGTTAAAAGAATAAAAAATTTGTGAAAAGGAAATTTGTAGAGAATTTTATACTCTACAATTTTTAGAATATGTAGATGCAACAAGGATTTGAATCAAAGAAAGCGAGAGGAAGAGTCTAACACAAGATTTTATGAGACTTATCGGAGAACATTTAGCATGCCAAAATGAAGGTTCGTACAAAAATTCAGCTGGCTGCTATGCATGCCGACGACTCCCCACAAGTGGCATCCGACGCCTCCCACTAATGTTTTGCTTAAGAGATGGAACAATGTGGTAAACTCCATGAAGTCCACTCAAACGTCTTTTACGCTGAGAAGAAGAGACTATACCCAAGTTTATCTCGACGAAACAACCATTCCAAGTATCTGTGCATGGTGCTGGATAAAAGGGGAACATGGCGTCCTCATCTGCTCACCAAAAAGACTCAACTCAACGAACGGCTAGAAAAGCATTTTTGACTGATTGGTCGCAGGTCAACTCTCAGGCTGAGGAGCAAACTCATAGTATACAAAGAGATAGTAAAAGCTCTACTGCTCTACTGCTCTATTATTTAAAAATTTCAAAAACATGGCTTTCTGAAGTATTTCAAATGCGCAGCTGTTTTATACAAACATCGTGATCCATGAGGAACTCAGATTGCCCTGGGTTCACCAGGATGCTATCAGACTAAGCAGCACCTACCTAAATCGACTCAACAGGCACAACACCCTTAGCATAAACCTACTTAATATAAGCTCGACTACTAAAAGGTTCAAAAGGTGTCTCCCGCTTGATCTCCCTCATTATTATACTCCCTTTTCGCAACCCCTTCCCTAACTCCCCAACACTTATATTTCTACGCCACAACAGCTCTGATTGTCCTATATAGATAGATTTAAAAAATATTGCTTTGTGCTTCCTCTATTCTTCTACATTTCAATACTTTAAAACAGATGCAATATACCATATTAAAACTGAAGTCAGTGCAGGGTATACAAAATGCTTATGTAGGAACACTAACAAGAAAAACAACAGGTTTAAAAAACAATGCAAAGCATACCACAAAAAGAAATTTATATATAAAAAAATTAACTTCAATGAAACCGAAGCTTCTATACTCTTCACACGTGCCTAAAAACATAAATTATGTATGTATGCGTTAAATTCTATAGTCTTGCAACGTGAATTATTTTATGAATCATGTAGCAGTCTGTTCCTTTACCGGAATAGAGCTTGTCGCGTAACAGAAAATAAACATGTTTATATGCATACTTTACAGAAAATGGGAGTACTGTCTGCACGATTCCAATAAAAGCAAAATTAGTTCGTAGTAAAGCTTAAATTAATTCTTTAAAAAAGCTATTAAGGCTTTTCAGTATATTTGTCTGTCTGTTTATTTACCTGTGTAAATACTCAAAGCGACTGAGAAGATTTTGATAGGACTTTTATTAGCAAATAGTGGACTTCACGGCTACCACTAGTACTGGACATTTGACAAAGCCAAACTAACACTCAGCCAGACAAACGAGCAAACAGATAAAGCTAGATCGAGTTCTCTTGTCGAGCTGTATCCTTCTCATTTTAGAAGATTTTGACAGGACTTTTATTAGCAACTAGTGGACTTCACGGCTACCACTAGTACTGGACATTTGACAAAGCGAAACTAACACTCAGCCAGACAAACGAGCAAACAGATAAAGCTAGATCGAGTTCTCTTGTCGAGCTGTATCCTTCTCATTATACATAGTACATTTTTTTGCAAGAAAAAAAAAAAAAATACACCTCAAATTTTGTATAACGAGTACAAAAAGTGAAAGTTTACCCTACATCTGGCTTCAGCACGAAAGAATGTTATGTTGTTTATTTTCGCCCGCACTTTCGCGGGCTCTGTATGTACGTTTGTGTGTGTGTGTGTGTGTATGTGTGTAGCTAGTGCAGATGTTATCGCACACTAAGTGCCAGCAATTGTTTAACTTTAATACCAGGTTGCCCTGGCACACAAAATTGCGCACACTAAAATATGCCAAAAAATAAAACAAAAAAATCATAACGAGGGATTTTCCTTTTATTTAATAAATTATTTCCTGCTGTTTTCGCGGCATGTTTATGAATTCTGTAAAGCTCCTTTTAAAGCAATTACTAACACATTTTAAGTAAAACAATGGCAACGAAATTTAGAGTGGAAGTTGCATTTGAATATACACATTTGGAGGTCTGAAACTACTAATTCAAATTAATGCGCTATACTTTAACTGGGCACCCATAAAAATTGGTACAAAACTACTTGGACGCACTCCCGACTACCATCTTTATTCGTCCAAGACGGCATCGCTGAGCAGCACTTTGAATCTTAAGATCTTAAAAAATGCCTTTATGAATGGTTTGCTACAAAATAAATGGAATTCTTTTGGCCCCAGAGATGTAAAAATATATAGCTATGAGGGCCAGTACTATGAATAAATTAATTTTTAGATACATATTGTTGAGTATACACAAAAACTTCGTTAATATTTTTTATTTCTCCACAGTGTTGATATATAGGGTTTGTTGAGATGTAACATAGCGAAGGAAGCCTGACAAGACGATTGTATATATCCATGTTCGTCCGTCACTTCGCCCATTCATCTGTATGTCTGTCTGAAAGAAAGTTTTACTGAATAGAAACTTATTAGAATCTACTTCAAGTAATTATTTTCAAAATATTTATAGCCATTCAATATAAAACATTGAAGGCAAAAAAAAATATTATATATTCTATTAATATATTATTCCCGCTTTAAACTTAAAACCAAAACCACTACACGTGCACTTGTTCCTATAATTATTTAGTGCACACTCACTACATTGGGCAGAAAGTGGACTTGACACATGTTTCCTGCATCGCAACTGGGAGTACAAACAAAAATTTAACGAATTAAATGTAATGGCGAAAAAGTCCACCACTCTTGTACTACTGCGGTTTGTGCCCAAAGCAAAGTTTCACTGCAAACGAATTGTTAAAATATTTGCACTACATGCTGCCAAAATACTCGCAGAGATAGTTGCGACAGGCAGACAGACGGACAGACTCCCATCGCTGACACGCGGGATTTCAGTTTACAAGCGCGCAACACAGAGACACCCATTCATTTGCAAGCGCGCTATACTCTCTTTTACACTATTTCAGTTGAACTTTCCGTACCCAAAAAAAGAAAAATAATATTGTAGTAAAAATAAGAAATCGATAACTGCCATGGAACCTCTGCTGCAATACCCTCTACAGAAACTTTCATATTGTATCGTAGCCAAATATATAATCGTGTAGAATTTGATTGAGACATAGAAATATTTTTATTTTTATTATATTAACAAACCCTCCACATCACCAACTATCAAGAAAAAAACTAATAATAATTGCTTTGTTTGTATAAAAACTTGGACGTGTGGATGCTATTAAAAACTGTAGAAAATTTAGCTGTTGTCGAACTTAACTTAAAAATAACTCGACACTGTGGACACTAGTCCTCATAGTCCGAATAAACATTTAGATCGATTCGTTGAACTATGACTTCTTCATGGGAACTTCGAAATCTTCTAACAGAGTAACACACTGGATATGTCTTGTAATAACGGAAAGTGTAACAAATCCATCCATGGTTGCATATATACATGTATAGGGTAAAAAACGAGCTTAATTTTATACGTAAATAACAAGGATGTAGCCAGGACTCGAGTGCACACTTTCCGTCAACCAAAACTTCCTTTCATACTGCCCTGTTCCTGCTGCACAAATTGTAATGAAACGATTTTACTTTAGTTTTTCTGGTTCCCGAACTATAGATCTCGAAGGTTTGGTTTCCAATAAGGAAAATCAGAAAATTTTAAATATAAACTTTCGAATTCCAATTTTTTTTTATAGTAATATATGGATTGTACTGTAAAAATGTTTGATCTGTTAGTAGAATCTTTCTATCTTTTAAATGTAAAGCATTGTTCAGAAGGTATAATATATTCGAAACTCTTATCACATTGCATTGAAAATAGTTTCAAATATGTAAAATTGTTTACTAAATATGACAGAAAACTCAACGAAAATAGTTAACTTACCTTTAATGTGTGTCGCCCTTCTTAATAGTGGTCTAGATACGCCCATGGTAGGCAACAAATATTTAACAAAAAATTTTCCATATACACAATGCAAAATATTCACAAATTTAAGAAGCAGCATGAAAATAAAAGAAAAAGGGAAAGAAGTAGATACAGCACACAAAGTGCATAAATTTTGTACTGTGATATCATTCGAAATATCTGCATATATATATATATATATGTACATATATACTTGTATATGTTTTTTATGCACCTACTGAAGTCAATATTGCGTACACCTACGTCGAGTATTGTGTAAAGAATTTTATGCATGTATGTTTGCCATTACTGTACGACATTTGTTTTGAGGATTGTGAATATTTTAACGCCCAGCACAAAGCATTTTATGTTGCAATGAATTGAGATCAGTTGATGTAGGTAGTAACTACTCCCTGACGTCCAACAATATATAACGATGTAATGGCATTCAATAAAACTTTTAAATGGCAGCGACGTAAGCGAAAGCATTTCACAGATCACAAATTCTACTGCTGTATGGATAAATAAAATGAAAAAAAATACTTGAAGTGAAAACCAAGTGATGAAAGCCAATCTTAATAAAAAGAACTCTCGTAAACTCACAACAAAAAAGTGATTAAAATTCAAAAAAGAAAAACCGAACCTCTAAGAATTAATGCCCACAAATCAACTTAATCTTAAAAAATGATGATTAAATTTCCTTAACCCACAAATAGGTTCATCTCAGAATTATTAAACGATATATTAAAATCGGTGACTTTCCAACATAATGGAAGAATATAAAATAGTCACGAGAGCACATGAGCCTACTATCGTACTTATTGAAACTCTTTTAAATGATATTCTTCTTAAAATTGGCGGAAAGGACAATATCAGTGTGACTTCAGACCAAAAACGTCGACCAGTGACCAAATATTTACATTCAACAAATCTTAGAAAAGACCTGTTGGTTTAATAAAGACACACACCACCTATTTGTCGACTATAGAACCGCTTTCGGCACACCGATACGAATGAAGTTTTTCAACGCCCCGACTGCACTAGATATCCCGGCAGATATCTATCACACACACAAAGCGTTGTCAGGGTAGGAAAGGACCTCTTCGAACCTTTTGATACCAAGATAAGTTTCAGGCAAGGTGATGCGTTGTCGTACGATTTTTTGAATCTGCTGATGAAATACATGCTACGCCAGTGTCCGCACACACAGAATATATCGCGCTCAATCTTTCAATAAAGATATTATCGGTACACAGGAACGGAGATTGAAAAACAGCCGCGGCTCATGGGTCTAGCGGTGAACGAGGACAAGTCGTGTCTTCTCGCACACCGTCATCGCAACTTGAACGGTCAGTGTTGATGGAGAATTTCAACTTCAATGTTGTAGAAAACTTCGTCTATATTGGTTCCGAAATAACCAGCAACAAAAATAACCTGGAGATCAGACAAAGAATCTCGCTTGCAAACAGATGCTATTTTGGGCTGAGCAAGCAAATTAGAAGTAAAGCCCTCTCTCGGAAAACGAAAATCAAGATCTATAAGAAGCTGATACTCCCGGTCCTACTGTATGTCATTGAGGCATGGACGTGATTGAGTCAAACGGCATTGGAAGTCTTTGAATGAAAATTTCACCGCAGAATTTTTAGTCCTAATTGAGCTCCCATTTGAACCGCGTGCTGTGTGTTTAATAATACATATTGATGCAACTCACAAAATATAAGTAACTTTGCACTCAATTCATCAAACTGAAATCACACAAACTGTGCAACTATTCGTTGCAGCTCTCTGGTGTGTATATTAAATTTCGTAGTGCTCGTGATGCATGCATTCTAAATAGCGCATTCGTCACTTGCGCGGCCTATCGCTCACCATGATTTATGCTTTCTGACTGTAGGCAGCAGTGGCACAAATTGCGTCAATTTCGTTGTAACATACATACATATGTATGCAGTCCTTTATGTCTAAATATTCACAACATAAAGTTTATGTCGCGACTAAGCGATATTCGTAGAAGGCAACAGAGGCGTTGAAATAATATAGTTAAATATGCATTTTGTATGCATATAGGTATACCTATAGCTATGTACATATGTTTACATTTTCCGCCGAGAATTCGCTGCTATACGAACCATAGCCTACATCGATTTCGACGGCATTCAAGACGGTAACACTGACGTAGAAACATCGAAACGCTTGTTAAAGAAAACCTCCTGACAGGATGTACGCTATTTCGTAGTGGTTGTGAAGCAGACGAGGTAAGATATTGAGATAGAGCGCGACGCATAAGGATACAAATGTATTTGTATTTGGTTAAATGCGAGTGCGACGCAAAAGACCAATAAAAAATATTGCATTTATTACCTGCAAAATGTATAGCCTGCTTTTAGGCGAAGGTTAAGTTCGTTTACCAATTTTTTATTTTTTTAACTTAGCAATTACTTCAGTTAAACAAACGTCCCTCAGGACTATACTTCAAGTAGAATATGTTAAATTGCATAAATATATAAAATTTCTTTAGTTTCTGCGCTCATTTAAATTGGTTTTTCACATTTAGCAAATATTTTTGTTAAATACAAAATAATTTCCCACACATGTACCACAATTTATTTGGAGCGCAGTTATCCTCGTATCTCTTGTGTATTATTAAGCACTTGTTTGCATATCAAAATATATTGCGCACGGCGATAAATCAGATAGCAATGTTTTTTCATCGTAAATAATATTAAGCATACGCACTGATAGCTGTTAGTCCCTTGTTCCTCATCTCTCTCACTCACTCACTCACTCATTGACTATCTCTTTCTATTTTCATTGAAATTTGCAGTTTTCCATTTCATTTAATTTAAATTATTGCCGTAGGTGTTTCGGTTGTATGTGCTGTTTTTTTTAATTTTTTTTGTGATAATTTTTGTTGGCCTTGTTTAACCTAGAAAGGTGTATTTGAGTTGGTATGAATTCCATAGCGGAAAGAAAGCGAAAGTAGAATGTTCATACATTAACCATTCAACTAAATTTTTCCTTAAAAAGCTGGCATTGCCCTGATGCAATGTAATCCGTCGTTCTGTGTAGTTTTTCGTCCATTCACTTAAGATTTCTGGCAAAGAATTAAGTGTACATATGTTACTGTAGAACTTGTAGTCACATGTTCTATTCTAACGAAAAGAAGAGGCTAAGGAGACAATTTGCTTTACAACGATTTGAAAATGAATCACTTTTGCTGATTTTCTTTCTAGGTCACACGTGAAGTATATTCAGAACTCTACACCTGACGCAATTCGCATTTTGTTAACATTATATTTGCATAAGTTTTTTATATCACAGTAAAGAAAATAAATGGTTATCGAATGGCAATATATTCTGAGTACATTTATATTTAAAAATGCTACATTTTACAATGGAAACATCAGTCTTATGTTGGCAACATTAGTTTGCCA
The DNA here is from genome assembly GCA_035044805.1 of Leucophenga maculata. Taxonomy (NCBI): domain Eukaryota; kingdom Metazoa; phylum Arthropoda; class Insecta; order Diptera; family Drosophilidae; genus Leucophenga; species Leucophenga maculata. Next base: position 348,648 of record JAWNNP010001279.1, on the reverse strand, counting down.
GTTCAGGAGACTAGTTTAGTGTCCCACGTATTCTGCCCTATTTATCATTTATTCAATTATAATGTTTAAAAAAAAAAAAACAATTTAAATTAAATTTATGTTCACAATTAATTTAACAAAAATATTCTAAACAGGCTAGTCAGGAAGTCGTGTCGGCCATGCAGCATGTGCTAACCGGAACCCCCTCGTCATGGGTAGTTCATTTGGATGATGTTTTATACGCTCTAAGCCACAGCCACATTTAAGTCTCTCTCAACATTCTATGCTCGCATATACTAAGGGGCGCCCGAGAAGTTTCGGAGCACCTTTGCTTGTAAGACTGTGAACTTTGCACGATGCAACCTAGCAGCAATGCCATAGACTTGCAACCCGTACCGCCAGGCAGGTGCAATTATGGTCTTGTACACATTCTCTTTGTTCCACATAGATAGATTGTTTTTGCTGTTCAAGAGCCAATACAGTTTGCGTATCCTTTCGCTGAAAGGTTTTACTATTTTGACGATATGTGTCCTGAAAATGAGCCGCCTATGCAGATAAACACCAAAATATTCGTGACCAGGCTGGCGATGTAGCAGCTGTTCCTGGAGGTAGAGTCCCTATCAGCCATCACTGTCACATTTGTCCAGTTTTATACTGATATTGCCACATTTTGCACATTGTACAAACTCGCAAAGATATAGTTGGAGTACATCCGTAGAAATGTGAAGAAAATTACTCTGACCAGAATATCTATAGATATCTATTGGTTCATCTATACGAATCGAAGGCCCCAGTACGCTTACTTGTGACAGCATTGATTTCTCTAACTGGTGATCCAGAACAACGGAGAAAGTCCTGCCTGTCCAAAATTGTGTACTAGCAAGAACAGCTGAGGCGGCAGTATACACTTGACTTTAAATAGGAGGCTATCATGCCACAATCACAATCAAAGACCTGTTTTATATCAAGATAAGACCCCACCACGTACTCTTTGGCTTTATATCCGTCTAGGATGAAGTTTACTACCCTACGGAATCCAAACTAAAAGGATGGTGTATTTGTTTTTATCTTCTCAATCTCAAGTATTCTTGTTAGGAGGCACCTCTCGAAGAGGTGGTTGAACTATATGATTTCAAAATCGATGGGCTTTTATTAGCCATGTAAATCATACAGATCCAACCCTGTGTTCTAGCCTCAACACCGCGTTAAATATGAGAACCAGAAATAGCACGGCTGTCAAGCGTCGCTGAACAATGAGTTTTCTACCCTCTGATTTGTAGTTAAATGACTAAAAGCGGACCTCTAAATCCTCAGCAAATGTCTTAGCACGTACCTTAGCCCACAAACCGTCCGCCCTTCTGATCGGAAATTTTAGAGACACATGTTAGAGTCCATAAGAAGTGTTGAGTGTTGTCACATGTGAATTGACATTTTGTAGAAAGCGATCAGTGTTCTTTTTGAATCAATTGGCGAGTCTACGGTAAACTCTATCCTAATAGGATAGCTGGTGAACGTGTGTTTTGCAGCCTTGGTTCCTAAATTGATCTGCCCTTATCTATAGTTAAATAACATTTTTATTTTGTCAAGTATTTAATGTTTAATGAAATTTGTAAATTAGAAATAATATTTAAACCATTTTTTATCATACCAGGTTGTAATAATATTTAGTGTTAGACAATGCAATAAAGATACAATTGATGCAAAGGAGTTCGACATCAAATTCGACAATTTTGTACTACATTAATTGATTATCGATAAATTTCAAAAGAAGTTTGTACAACCTGTTGGTATTTTATACAACTTTCTTTTATGAAAGGCTCGAAACATTTTATGTTTAATTTCCGGTTTCCTCTTATTTGTAGGTGTTAGACTACAATTATAGTACAATCCTATTTTGTAACTATATGCATTTTCTTGAAACTTCTACAGCACTGCAACAAAGTGAAGATAAATTACTTAAGGCATTAAAAAACAAAACCACAGACTAAACTTTAACTATTGTACAACCCAAGATACAAAACTTTTGCCAGCAAGACAATCGTAGTCGGGGACTGAAGAAGCGTACAACCCATATGCGTCGACGACAAACTTTCACTACAACTTAAATTGGACACAAAATGACCAGCTTAGCAAAAAGTTGCAGATTATACTATAAGACAAGCCAAGAAGATGCAAGCCGCAGCGACATAGTTAATCATAATTATAAATTGCTATGACAAACAATTAAATTTCAACCGCTTCAGACATGTACACAAAAACGCACACTAATGCACGGCAATTAAGCGCACTCAGCTTGGAAATAAAAATTAATATTGTTGGTTCAACTGCAAAAACGCACTGTCCGCACACACACAATAGAAGCCCTGAACGCAACTGAAAATAAATATTAAATTTAATACCAACTAATTTTGCACTCGACCAGAAACACTGCGAACAATGGCGGCAAAAACGTATAATGGCTGCATAACTTTCATTTATAACACTTGGAGCAAACAAAACCCAAAATGAGATATGGCTGAAAAAATTATCAACATGAAAAATAAAACGCCATTAGTAGCGTAGCGCACACAAAGATAGCAAAAGGAGATGGCAACATACATATATCCAAAGGAAGAAAGAATACACCCTCGAGGAAGCATACAGTACATGCGGTAGTAAGCATGAAGAGCCTCTTAATAGACGCAGCAGTAACCGCAGCCTCAAGGGTTCAGTTCCCCAAGGTAGCACGCAGCTATATACAGTAAAGCCGAAAAATAAGAGAGAACGCTGCTGTCAAGTGTACTCGACTAGCAATATGCCGTACGCCAACTAATGGTATTTATTTAAACAATAAAATTTTTATGACGGATGTATAATATATTTTAGACTGTTCTAATGAGATGCATTTTATCAAGATTATCAACAGTTTCATCCACACTTAATATGATGATCAAATGTTCATGCCTTATAATTTTTTATAAGCTTCTATGTTTTCTAACGTAATAACCGACATTGGAGAGTCTCCACCAACATCATCGATAAGAAGTATCTTGAGCTGTTGCATCGTCATATACATCTAAAGTTTGGTTGATCGACGTAGTTTTCTTGAAAACTTATACAGCTCTACAATGCAAATAGACGATTTAGTGTAGGCTACGAGTATTAGTAAAAATTTGTTTTTGGTGTCACTCGACCATCATCCAACAACTCAATAAAACTTCACCCGTTTTAAGATTTAACAACCGTTTTTGGAGGGAAGAAGAATGTTTCTTTCATTTCTTTAAAAAAAAAAGAGAAAAAACGCCTAGGCACTCATCTATTCCAAGGTTCCAGAGGAAGTTTGATAAGTTGATATATTTGAGTATGGAGCTGAAGACATCTTAGGATATAGATGTTGCATTAGATCTTTTTACCCAAAAGCTGCATACTCTGTCAGGACCTGCTGTCAGCGATTCAAGTCTTTCAAATCTCGGTTGTCTTAATAGAGAGACGAGTGACTTGATTCGGCTCAATAGACAGCAGCGACGGTGATTTATTCGCAGCCACCTGGCTACTAAAAGAGGCGCATAAGCGACAGCCGTTGAAACATGTGCCGGTTAAAAAGGCATAAGGTGAAGTATGTAGGTCAGATGAGTAGAATGCAGAATCTTTCGCCCTACAGCTTGAGAACCGGTTTCTGAGAGGCCTCTGGATACACCCATACACCATTAAAAGTAGAAGAAGAAATCGATTCTAACAAACGTCTGTCGTCAAATCACACTAAAGGCTCTGCCGAAGCGAGCGATCTTTTTTACTTTATCGATTTTCAATGCAATACTTAGGATGCACTAATACCTGGTAAGCCGGTTAAGCCTTCTCCCTTCACTCTATAAGGTGCTGAAGAGGCTAATTGTATTAGAGCTTGCCGGGTGTATGGATCTTGGAGAACTGTTACCAATCTACCAGTTTGGCTTCAGGGAAAGGCACGGCGCTATTGCGCAGATTCACAGTGTGGTGAAAAATTACTGTAATGATGCCTTGGTTGAAGTGTAGCAGGCGATTGATCTTCTATGGCACATGGGAGCAGGCGATTGATCTTCTATGGCACATGGGACTATTTGCAAAAAAAAAAAAAAGACACCTCCCAGGCCCCTTTTATAAAAGTGTAAGCTGCAATCTCCCTCCCCATACGAAGGTAGCTGATGTTCCACAAGGAAGCGTGCTTGACCCACTTATGTACAACATTTTCCCCGCGGATGTACCAATCCCTCCAAGCACCTCCAGAGGCATACGATATTTGTTTCTTATACTTGACGTCAAAGGAAGTGTGAAACGGCTTCCGGTGTGCAGGAGTATCTCCACCTTCTTGAGAGCTGTGCTCATGGTAATTGGATAAGGTGAAGTAATCCTATTAGTTTTGGTCAAAGTCGGAGGGGCAATACAACACACAATTTGATTCAGTTATTGGTTGACGTTTGGCTGGGAGTGCTTTTGAAAGATAGAGAATAGTACAACTCGACTAGACCAACAAGCTGCACTAGGACACTTGAAAGTTGTATTCTATCTATATATTTTATATATCTATATATCTGTCTATCTATCTATCTATCTATCTATCTATCTATCTATCTATCTATTTATCTATATATATATTCTATCTATCTATCTTTTTTTTTATTTTTTTTTTGTAGCAAATTCACCAAACATTTTAACGAGCTAAATCCACTTTTCGTTTAAGACAGATTTTCCAAGTCACAGAAAAGAACCCAATATACCAGAATAAATCTTTTTTATTTAGTTTAACTCGTTAAATCTTACTTACCACATGTCAGACATGTCAAACTTCACAAATTGACATCTCAAATTTGACGAACGATGCCTAATTATGCTCATTTTTGCAATATAAAAGAAATCCCTCGTATTTACGAAACATTTCCACTAACGTAATATAGCCGTTGAGCCCAATCGGTAAAGGGTATAAAAAGAAAGAGCGTGCTTAAGCGAAGCACGAGTTTATTAAGTTAGTTACAACAAAAGGATTGACCAACAAAGAAAGCAAGACATAGAGGAGAGAGCAATGGAGTAAAAGAACAGAATGGCATTGTCTGCCGTGCCGCAGTTGGATTGTTGGCAGCTAACAGCATACAAGACCTCGGGTCGGGTGTGACGACATTGAACCGACAACACCAACGCACATTAGGAAACTTGTCAACAAGAAGATTGTGTTTTTTGGGCGCACGTGACAAGCATTTTTGCTTTTACTTTCAGTTTTTACTTTGCAGCGAAGAAGAAGACGAGGGAATAAATAAACCAAATTGACGCAAATTACTAAAATTCGAAGAAGACTTTAAGCGAAAAAATGAATTAAACAATTTCAACATATAAAAAAATAACGAATTTGAGGGAGGCATTCTATAGAATACGTAACTAAAAATATGACGAACATTTTCCACAGTGGTAAATTTTTACCATGGCATGTTTACTTCCGCTAAGCTTTACAATCTCTTAGATCCAATAACACGTACAGACATAGCGTTGATCTATAAAATCGCCAATTTTCCAAAAGTCATTGGAGCTATTGATTTTGTCGGGATCTGCTCATGACAGTAATATTTTTTAAAAATACTTACTTACTTACTTAGATGGCCGTCAACCGTCTACCGGTCATGGCCACGTCTAGGAAAGCGCGTCAGCCTCCATAATACTGTGCGCGCTGGCGCCAGTCGTTCTGAATGCCAACTACGGAGAGATCTCTCCATACCTGGTCATTCCATCGAGTGCCCGGTCGTCCTCTATGTCGGCGTCCACCAATGAAGTTTGGGCCCCCCATGTAAACCATGCGTGCTGGAGCTCCTTCGTCCATTCGAATGAGGTGCCCAGCCCAGTGCAGCCGCTGAAATTTTATGCGCTGGACTATGTCAACCTCATTGAATAGCTCGTACAGCTCGCGGTTCATACGGGACCTAAACTCGTCGCCGACTCTAATAGGACCAAAGATCAAAGACCAAATTTTTTAGAAATAGTCGCTCAAAATTCCTGTGAGATACTGTGTTTTTTGGTGATAACTTTACTTTAGGTGATGATGGAAACAAACAGTCAAAATATTATAATAAAAATGCATTTTTTTAACATTCCAGATTATAAAATATATTTAAATTAATAACTTATGTTTAAGGTATATAATATATCGCATTGCGTATGTACAGATCAATAGTAGAGAAAATGTTTTAAGTTAGAAGACAATTGCATAAGATGGATCATGGAAGTCAAGCTATCCAATCTGGATTTAGTAGTCTTCAGAAGAGTTATATTTGTAAATGTGACACAGAAGATAAGCAGAGTTCAATAAACTTTAGAATTGGAAATATTACTCAATAAAGATCCATGTCAAACGCAACAAGAAGTAACATATACATATATAAAATATATAGCCCAAGCAGCTATCAATGCTAACGGCAAAACCAAATGCTTGTGGGTGCAAGTTCATGTTCTATATGAGCTATTACCGAACCGAATGAAGGCATTACAGCAGATCGTTACTGAACTTAACTGATCGCAGTTCGAGCTAAGGCACTATGAAATGAATTTTTCGCATGTCCCATATTGCAAACTTGGTTAACACTTAGCTACGCTGAGATGGAAAGTTCCTCCCTCCGGAGACTGCTTCTTCTTGGTTGTCATTGCTGTTATTTTCGAAGTTGTAGTTGCTGCAGGAGGTTGGTGAGCAGGTTAGTGAACTGCCTCCTCATCAGACGTCTGGTGATTTTGGAGGTGGTCATTGTAAGAATTGGAATTGAAGCTGACCTGCTCTTCAACCGGTGTCAAGTTGAGGTGCCTGTGAAGGGTTTAGTTGCGAACGAACCAAGCACATCAAGTGATGAGCCGTATGGCTCGGCTTAGCAGCTTCTATACCTTTTGTCGATTAAAGATTGGAGTAATTATATTTGCAATTGCAATGCTTTTGTTCTGCTAAGAAAACTTGCTTCTGCTGCACAGGAGCCAGTTCAGTTGGTTATGGTTATAGTGAAGTTAAGCCTCCTATACAGATTAAGGCTCAGATAGATTACCTTAGCTGACTGTTCCAAAGGATCCCTTCGATATGAACAGGCTGCTGCCGACGGAGAGTGAAGCATATCTTATTGCTTTTCTTCACATTGAGCCTAACATTCTACATCTGTACGATATCGGTAGCCACTTGCGCCAATTTTGCAGATGCTCTTTTATCTGCATATGAGGCCAAGTGAAGGCATGTGTCTCGAGCTCCAAGGCCAGGTATGTCTGCTGCATGTAAACTGAAGCAAAAATGTCCAAGAACGCTTGTGGCACACCTGCGAATGCTGTATAAGAGGAGGACAGACACGCCAAGACTTTGAAACAACGGCCCTTCAGGTAGAAATGTATCAAAGTAAAGAAGAGCGAGGGCAGTTTCTGCTTGAACTTTTAAAGGAGGCTTGGGTGCAAAACTCGATTGAAGGCCTGCTCTATGTTCACTAAGATGGCATTGCAATACAACTCGATTTTGAATGCTCGCTATATATGGTAAGTGATTCTGTGGAGTTGTTCTACTCTGCCATGGCCAGAGCTGAAGCCAAACTGTTGGTCCGGCAAAAGGCTACGGGACTTCGGTTTTTTTTATATTGACCGAAAAAGTATATTCGAGTTTAAAAAATGTATATAAACGAATTTTTTTTTACTTTTATTCTGCAATACTTTCGAACTTCGCAACAAAATTGCGCCAAAACTTAAAAACTCGTTACCATCTGAAGAGGAGGCATTCGCATATTTTTAATATGGCGGAAACTTTACTGAAAAAAAATTGTTTGTTTTATTCGCTGCAAGTATCTTAATTTATCTTAATTTTTTCAACAAGCATCCCTCTACTTTCTTCTTTATACACACATGCTTATTCACATTCAACTTTAATGAGATACATGTAATGTGCCACAATATATTTGAAGTCTTCAATATTTTAACGAGACAGGAAAGAGACACAAAACGAGAACAGCTGTGAAGTGTATTAATAATTCGGTTTTACAAAAGTTAACAATTTATCTTGTTGTTATTTTTTCTCTTCTTCTGCAGAAAAGCTGACCCAATACAACTTCCATTGCAATACCAATTTCCAATCAAATTATTTGCTACATAAAATATTCAATGGACTTATGTATGAGCACGTTATATAAGGAACATACAAATGTGTTCGAATGACTTCGTGTATGTGTGTGTTTGACCCTTTTTTATTTGCTGCGCCAATATTTATGTGCACACTCAGTGGACAACGACCAATTCGAGGATGATGATGACGATGATGCTGAGGCAGCGCTCAGTGTTTCGCTTCCGTGTACCACAACGTCAGCAGAATAAAAAGCGTATTGCTCTTTATAAATACACGTATGTATGTATATGCCATAGGATGCTTTTAGGCATACAACATCCGAGCAACAGCCTGCACCTGCAACCCGTATGACTATCCAAGCCTTGACACTTATAAAGAGACTCTTATTAATATGTTTATCTGCCGAGTACATCATGCAATATTGCACTTTTTGCTGGATCGCATAGACATACACATACATATATATTGGAAGTGAGTAGATCTAAGTAAAAAGTTTTATTCTAAAATTCCTGAAAATTGCAAAAAAAAATGTTTTATTATTATCCACTATATACAAAATCGAATTCAAATCAAGAATACTCCATTTAATAATCACAAAACTTTAATATAATTAAGTCAGATTTATCGGGATGTCTACTTTGTATTTATTACTGCATATCCAGTATATGTTAATTTGCAAAACATATGCAAAATAAATGACTATATATATGCAAAAAGCATGTTTAAACTGAAACATGTAAATACTCTTTTAATTATTGTAAATAAAAAATAAAAACAATAATAAATAAAATAACATAAATTTTAATCAATATAGTTAATATTTTTATTGTTATTACTTTAGATTATATTTTTTAAATATTTTCCAAATCATTTGAAGCGAGATGCTTTCAGAAAAAATTAGCTACTTTCTACAACGCAGGATGTAAGAGGTGTTTTTTTGAATAATAGCTGTGCTCAGCACGCTTCACTGCGCTTCGTAAAAATATTTGTCAAGCTGAATGTTGTAAATATATATGTTTCCTATAGATAGCCAAACCATCTCAACTTTTTCAACGGATCTTACTTCTCCTGATACCATTAACATGTATGTCAAAAATCATGCCTGTTCCTTAAATGGATGTAAAGATATGTCGAAATTTGTTTATCACTTACATGGTGGGTGGGTTTTTAAATAAATATACCTAAGTTACTCCTTATAACATCAGCAATCAGGCAGTGAAAGACCCGTCAAAAGCGGTTTAGCCATTTCGGAGATTAGCCGGAACAAACATTCTGACTATAATTATGTAATTAGTCGCATCCATCTGTATTAAATTGTTTGTTAAGACATGATGTATTTTTAGTCTCTCAATGTTTATCAAATTTCTAGCCTCCACATTAAAATAAGTTAAACAATTATAAATTAAGTTAAAGAAAAAGAAAGAAATGATTTTTAAAATATTTTTTAAAATATTCTAGAACGCAGCGCCACCTACCGGTTCCAATGTCGCAAATACACTGCGACGCGATATCTTCACACTATGTCATATAAATATAAATGGTTTGATTTTTGAGAAAGTTCCGTTTTCCGTTGGGCACACTTTTTATACATAGTTTTTTAAGGCACCAACGATGGCTAAAACTCAGAAACTTTTAAAGCAAGTCTCGGAAAATGTTGAGCTGCATTTGCGGCTACTGCTGCTGCACAGATTTAGATAACGGTTATTCTTTATGCTTCTGCTGCTGCTGTTACTGCTGCATTGGTCTATATGTGTTGCACGTGCACTTGCGTCAAGATTATTGCTCTATTTTCCGCTCAAATGATTTTCACAACGTTAGCTTTAGTGCACACAACGAAAGCAGTTCAATGTTTTTTTTTTCTTAAGTCAATTGTCACATCATTCCATTCTGGCTCTTCTTCGTCCTCGAGGTGTTGGCGAGCCATTGAATAATTTTGTTGTTGATAGATTACTAAGTGGGAATGTAGGATGAGGACGCATTAAGTGCTTGGCGAACATACAAGAATACCAAACTAAATATGTATTGTATTGCATATATTTATTCTGCATTTCTATCCATCAATTCTCAATTCCATTCTACTCTCGATTCGATAAACGATTCTCCGAAGGAGAAGGAGGCGTCCCAGAGTTCATAAACTGTTCTTGATCAGCATCGAAAGTTAAGTCGATATACAAATCTGTCCACGCTTTCTACGTTTTTGTATAAAAAAATGTTTATTGTTCTGGTTTATTTAGCTAGAAACGCTCAAATTTAAAGTACATATCTTGTATGATACCTGAGAAAATATTCATATAGGCCAAGATTGAACCACTTGAAGGGGTAGCTCTCATACAAATAGCTAGGCACAGTGTTTCTCGTAGTCGAGCCCGCATGTTCTTTCTTGTTTCCAAACCAAACTTGTGAAATAATTACTGCCTATCAAATAAAATTGCATATTGCGTTTGCCCACAGAGTTTCTCGCAGTTTAGTGTCAACACAAACTAATTAAATTTATGTTAATAAGTTGCATCCTTGTGGCTGCATATGACAACATATGGCATTATCGTTCGACAAGTAATTGCTATAGCTCCAAAAAGGAAATGAAAATACTCTTTGGATCACAAAATGGTAGAAACAATGCAATCTAAAAGTTAACCTTTCTCTAAAAACTTAATTATTTCGTAACCATGTGCGTTCAGATACACAAACAAGCATTTAAATTAAATTTTAATGCTAATCAAGTGCAAATTTGCATAATCAGCTGGCGCACTTCGAGCGAATACCGAGCAAATAGAGCGACTAGGTAAGTCTTATTGTCGAGCCCATTTCGCAGCACAGCCTACCAAAACGTATCTAAAGGCCTACGTACCACAACGACGAATATATATCTATCATATGTTAGCTAATCGATGGAATCAATAATGTAGACGCACACGCACACATGATACACAATATGTACTACTTGTACTGTCATATAGATAAATAGCTACAAATAGTATAATGCATATACACAAGTTACAGTTGATTATGCTGTCGTTGAAAGCACTTTATAATTAATTTGATAACTGAATTTGCTGCTGATTAACTTAATTTCTGCTTGATGCATTTTGGCTTAAATTGACGTATTAGGTAGGATCTTAAATACAGTTCCTCATTGGGGGTTAATATTCAGACAAAATAATATATATTTTTTTTAAGAAATTATGTGTTAATTCCCTTGGTTCGGCAATGCGGAAATTTGTGTAATTAACAAGTATAATTTATAAAATAACAAGAAATTCTTATTGTAGGGTCCTGCCTTTAACTACCTGTATCTTACCAACCTATGTCATATAAACTGATTTTAGAAAAATGTTTGGCATCTGCCATAATTAAGTGATATATATTTTAAATTAATTGTTTTAGGATTTGCTTTTTCGTTTGCAAATTGAAGTATCATTTCAAAGAGTCTTATTCAAAAATTGTTTTGAAATTTCATCTTAATCCATTATTCCTTATAAATTATAAAAGAAAAACAGTCGTTTAAAATATTTATGCTTCATACAGAATATAGATTTAAAACTTTAATATTGAAATACTTTTGCACAAATAATTTATGCAGATACTTTAATGGACATGTGTTGCGCATTTTTTTGTCTAATTTACAAAAATATTTATTTCATACATATCTTACTAACTACATAGAGGCTTAAATTAAATTAAACTCAAGTCTTTAATTAATATCGGAGTCATACTGGCTCCGTGGCTTGTGCGAGAGATACAATACAACAGTTGTAGAGAGCGCGCTTACAAGGAATATGACATCGAACCAACGATGATAGAAATTGAAATGCAGGTTACCCAAGACTTCTGTGATGATGAGACGATACTCTGCGGGCATATTCATGCGCATGAGTAGCACAGATGAGCAGAAGTACATACCCATAATCTGTCCGAGTATGAGAACAATAATATTTGACGATTTGCTAGATGAAATGCGATAAAAGAACTGCAAATTCGGGATATTAAAATTTAATAGTAAATTTTTCTATATATGTATGTAATTAGAAGGCAAACCTTTGTCAATGTTAGCAGTAGGCCACGTATTGATGTTGTAACAATGCAGCCGACAAGTAAGAATGATATATGCTGGTTCCAAAAGGCCAAATCAATATCAAAGCCGCACCAATGTACGGCTATTTCCAATCCACGTGTTACTGGATCTTTGCGACCTACGCGATCGAAAATAATGTTGACGCAACACTGAAATATTCAAATATGTTAGTTCATTAAATTTTATAAACTTGCAAAATACCCACCATGAAAATCTTATAGACACAATACACACTAAAAAAGTGACCTAATACATTAAAGTATTTGCCTTGCAGTGTTTGTGACCAGCGCTGACGCTCCTGCATATTCTTGAGAGAGTTCAATTCAAGAAAAACAGATCGCAGCAGTTCTTCCAAGCCATATACCTCTTGCTTAAGTTGGCCGATATCTTAAAACAAAATAGTTATATTGTGTATGAAGAACAATACAAAATACGAGAATTTTCGGTAAAGTAAGGTCTGCAAAGCACTGTATACTTCATACTATGAGTAGATACTTAAATTTATTGATATTAATGGCTATTATTATTTCCAAAATCTTTCTAACAATGTTAAATTTTTACGAAAATAAAAGTTGAGACGTTACTTTACTGTGCATTGTCTTATTAGTTATTACGTACCTTCTCCATTTGAGGGACCACGTTGCACTGCCGAAGCCAACATATCCCAAAGTCGCGGCTTGGCAAGATTATGCTTATTCCTATTGTACATAGCTAGAGCAATTCGTTTCTTCTTAGCGACGAGCATGTCGACAGTTAGAGCTAGACGCCTCTCCAAACAGAGTACGTCACTCTGAGAGACTGGTCTAAAAACTATAACATTAATTGAGTCCAAGGCACGCACTGATTCAACCCACTCACTTAATGAAATAAGCCATGCTCGTATACGGATAGTTGACCGCACCAAATCCCGAAAGAATTGCCATAACAGTCACACCTATTACACCGATGCGGGACACACCCTGCTCTATGGTGAAAATCCCATGCGAGACGCTTAGCAGCGGAAAAGGTTCGCCGATGCGCCACAATCCGTAGAGAAAGACAAACCAGAATAAGATTGTTGTAATCCGAACCCATTTATCTGAAACTGAAGATTTCGGAATTTCGAATTAAAACTAAAATTAAGTTTGCTAAAACCGGCTAGCACTATACTCACAGAACGAAATGCTATGTATCACAGAGTAGCAAATGTACAGCGGTATCACAGCTATGACCATCAGCAGCAGTAAAGTTAATCCCAGACGCCAGTGAAAATAGCGTGAGTCTGACTCCAGTACACCTAGGATTTCGAATATGATCAGCTCAAACATGGTCACCGAAAGCGCAAATGTTACGGAAAAGATTAGCTGAACCGAAATGTGGCGGACTTCATAGAACTTAAAGAGTTGCCGCTTGAAAAAGCTCCAGCCGCCAATGAAAAATAGCACCTGTATTTTTAGACCAAGCCTATTTATTTTAGCCGGGTGTGAATTCTGCTAGAACTTACCTGAGAAACGAAAACAATGACGCAATCAAACAATAAAACCATTTTGTCTATTTAATATCGCCCAACTATTAAAAATAAAAGCAGTTCGTTTATCCTATTCTACAATTGCATTGTTTTTGTTAAATGTTTGTCAGGAAAATAGCGGATTGATTCGTAAACAAAAAGTCAGCTGTTAATTTTCGATTTATTTTTATTCGAAATCGCTTCGACTATTTACACACTATCGCCAGTACAGCGGAAACCGAAGTACATTACAAAACAAACTGCGAGCAACATTCAATCAATAGTCGGTAAGCTGTTCGACCATCTAATCTTAATTTTATAATTAATAAATAAATTTATAATTCAAAGATAAGAGGTAACAATTCACCCTTTTTGTCATATTGCTTCATATGCGCCGTGTAGAATTATTTTTCACACCTTGTGATTGGCAATTAAGAAGAAGAAGTAGAAGAATTGCTTTTATTTCTAGAATTACATGCACCGCGGACCGTACCTTTTCTCACAAAGGCCAAAATGTCTTGCTACTTTCGCCAGCATGACGAAACATCGGTGACAATACCTAAAATACAGACATCGTCCGGGGTAACGTACTATTCAATATTAGTGCGAGTGAAGCAAGTGGAATGGAGTTTAGAACGACGTTTTCGTGATTTTGCCAATTTGCATGACAAGCTTGTGCAAGATATCGCTATAGATAAGAAGTTGCTGCCGCCGAAAAAAGTAAATAATGCGTGAAATGGGCGTATTTGTTTTTTTTGCTTGAATTCAAAGATATACGCAATTACACATGAATATGTACTTACAGATTGTGGGCAATACACAACCGGCCTTTCTAGAGCAACGCCGTGAACAGCTGGAAAAGTATTTGCGGGAGCTCCTTGTTTATTTCCGCATACAATTACCACGTGTGCTTGCCGAATTCTTGGAGTTTAACAAGTACGACATAATCTACCTGCTGCAGGATCTAGCCAAACTATTTAATGAAAATGGCGATGCACTATTGAGCGCTAAAAAGGAGTTTAACTTTTCGGTACTGGATGTGAGTGCTGTGCTACGCATGTTGTGTTTACATGCATAACTCATCATTTAATATTCCCCTTGTAGGTCTATGCCATCAGCGAACGCTTGGGTTTGCCATGCCCACCAGAGAGTATTGAACAACGCGGCATCTTCGATTTCTCGCACGTTCTTGATTTCTGCACGAGACTTGAGGTGCTGATTGTAACTCCAGTTAAAGACAACTCAAGCAGCTTTGGCAATGATTATAACACGGTTGACGTACCAATCGGACGAAGCAATATCATTCCAAATAAACTCAAATTTAATTTAAATGCATTCCGCAACTTAAAAACACTGAAATTCTCCGCAATATCAACAGAGAACATAATCGATATAGAGCTGCTAAAACCGACACTAGAGACAATTTGCGTGCACAACACGACAATAACGCATATAAATCAGGTCTTGCTTTGTGACAATGTACACAAAGCATGCGAGGTACCTAGTGCACTTTCGCAGTCCACCTCTGAAGAAGGCAAATCGACTTTGAACGGCTTCAACGCCCATAATGAATCCATGATAACAACAGAAGTTTGGCGGAATATCAGCGAACTTAACTTTGGCGGCAATCTACTGACTCAAATTGATAGCAGCGTACGAACTGCGCCGAATCTTAGGCGTTTGATACTCGAACAGAATCGCATTCAAAAAATTCAAAATTTGGCCGAATTGCCCCGGCTTCAGTTACTATCACTGTGCTCTAATCTGATAACTGAGTGCGTCGCATGGCATCTGGAATTGGGTAATCTAGTTACTCTGAATATTGCTCAAAATAAACTGAAGCAAATAAGTGGCTTGCGTAAGTTGTTGTCATTAGTGAACTTGGATTTAAGTTGCAATCTCATTGAGGATTTGGATGAAGTTGATAATGTTTCTTGCTTGCCATTGCTAGAAACTTTGCGGCTTACAGGAAATCCTCTAGCGGGCAGTGTTGGTATGTAAAGTAATGTTGATTATAACAATTGTGTATTGAGTTGTTTGTGTTATTGCATTCATGTAGATTATCGGCCAAGAGTCCTGGCAAGATTTCATGAGCGGGCAGCTGAAATATCGCTTGACAACGAGCGCGGCACGCAACAGGAACTAGACACTGCATTGGTGTTATCCGCTCTACATCAGTCTAAACTAAGGCAAATTCACAACCAAGCAAAATAACGAACACAGAAGCTTTAACCTGGCTTCAAAAATGAATCTCAAAGTGAAATCAATTTTGAGAACGGTCGCAATTAGTTTTTAACTTTTATTTTAACATTGTTCTTTTGTTTTCGATTCGTAATTTTATTCATTAAGTTGTACAGTATTTTATGTAAAAGTGCAATATTCAATGTTTATGTATGTCTTAAGTATAGAGTGCATATGTAACGCCTCTTTTAAAGGATTACTAACTAAACACTCTTCTTGTTGCATTAAGTATGCAAACAGAAATATTTTGGGGGTAATAAACCTCATTTTTCTCATTAGTAGTTCTGCCACGGCGATGGGTAATCGCGTTGTTTAATTTTTCCACGCTGTTGCGGTGTCATATTAGCCATCGATGCATTCGGTTTGTATCATTGCTGCTGATGATGGTGTAAATGTTGTTGCTGCTGTTGAGCTTGCATAATTTGATGATAGTGCTGCTGCTCTGCGGCGGCCACAGCATCAAACATGGGTGTATGCACTTCGCCCAGAAACTGAGGTGTTGGGGGCGGATTGGGATCTGCTAACTCACCAATGAGAGGCATATCAATATCCGATGAAGTCAATGCGTGTCCCGGCACTTCAGCAGGACCAAAATTCATGGTATATTGTTGTTGCTGCTGAGCTTCGACAATTTGGGCATAGTCTGCATTTCCAGCAGCAACATCATCACCACTTACCTGTTGGTCGCTATCGAGCATAACTGGGGCTGCTTCCATCTCACCAAATTGTATCGGTTCTTGCTCCTGCTGGATTTCAACTGGCAACGCTTCGCTAACAATGTCATGTTCAGCTTGCGGCGGCATTTGTTCATATTGCGGCTGCTGATCTATTTCCGCCTGCAATGGCTCTGGTTCATCTTGCTCTTGCTCAACAGCAGCATCACTTTCAGCAATTGTAGATTCCACCCCGCCGGTACCATCTTCATCGGCAGCACCAGGTTCACCAGATTCACCGTCACGACGTACAAGACCTAACATATCCAACATATTGCGCTTGACAGTATTCTCATGCGCCCTTTCTACGCTAGGATAGCACGTCTTTTGCCCACACGACGCAATATGATGTGCCATTTTATTTCCATTCGCTGTAGCAAAACCACAAATGCAATGCATTTCATTTGGCAACGATATTTCCATACCATCCAAAAACGCACTGCCATTGCATGAAGCTGCATGTTTGAAAAGTGCCCGCTCGCAGCAGCTTTTGAAGTTACATTTGTTACATTTAAGAAAACCACTGAAGATATGGACAAAACGGTTAGCAATGAATAATTATAAAAATAGTTTAGAAACATACTGAAAATGTTTATCCTCACTGACTATCATCGAATCGCACTCGGCGCAAATAGCACCCTCTAAGAAAGCAAAGAAACTGGGCAAGCGTTGCTGTGTGTAAGGGAGTGGTTCGCGATGATGTGTACGAACTTTTGGCAACGGTATAAGAAGAGAATTGTTGAGCAACATACGAACGTGTTTCGGATTCTTTGTCATACTAATATGATGGTGTGCCAAATGTTGCTTAAGTGCACCTGAAGTGAAAAAAAAGTTAAACGAAAAATTTAATAAAAACTACATATAAAAAGCGCCCACCTTTATTAAGGAAGCTCAATGCGCACTTCTGACAACGCATTGTGGGTTCTTTCTTGTTCATGTGATTTTGTAGGTGCATAAAGTAGATCTCAATGTTTTGCAGGTTGACAATTCCTTTCTGACAGAAGTAGAATATCTGAAAAATAAAGATGCAATTAATAAATGAAAAAATTACAGTGATACTGCAAATTTACATCCAAGCAGAACGGGCACTGCAAAAAGTTCTGATTTTTGTGATCATCGTAGAAGTGACGAACTAAATCTCGGTGCGATGAAGAGCGGTAGCCGCATGTCTGGCACCAATATGGCAGCTCCAACATATTGTGCACCTTTTGCAGATGTGCAGTCAAATGGTTGAGCGAATTGTGACGCTGCTGACAGATCAAGCAGTAATATGAAGGCGATCCATCTGTTTTTGTATCGGTAGGATGCATTATCTGGTTGTGCTTGGA
Organism: Leucophenga maculata; assembly: GCA_035044805.1. Taxonomy (NCBI): domain Eukaryota; kingdom Metazoa; phylum Arthropoda; class Insecta; order Diptera; family Drosophilidae; genus Leucophenga; species Leucophenga maculata. The sequence continues at coordinate 330,755 of JAWNNP010001279.1, read as the reverse complement.
AAGCACATCTTCGGATTGGTGTTTTTCCAGGCAAAACAAACATTGGAACTGATGTTCCTTTCCGTCTTGACTAATATGAGATACCAAATGTGTTTGGAATTTCTCATTAGAATCAAAGGTGTCATCTATGCTACATATGGGACAGCTAACTAATTTAGCAATTGCCGATTCTTCAATTTGCTGATGTGGGTTAGGTATATAAGGGAAACTCTCAAAGTGCGCATCATGTCCATCGCATACGCCATAGTACATTTCTTCCAGACCTTTAAGTTCGTCCTCTTCCTTTTTAATAGCAACTGGGGGCGGCTTAATTTCAGCCACCTGTTTCTTTGTAGAGCCAGATTTGATTGCGGGTGTGCCGCCAGCCTTTGATGGCCCCTTTCCTGTAGTCAGTTGCTTACTTGCTGGTCCAGCAAGCTTGCCAGTGGCTGTTTTACCTACAGACTTCTTTTCGGAACGATACTCTTCAGTATCAGCGCCACGGCGTTTGCCGATTGCTGGTGTAGGAGAATCGGTCGAATTCTCTTTTTTGATGTTCTTTGCGTCCTTGCCAAGATTCAAATAATCAGAATCATTGATGGCTAAAAGAAAGATTTTCGCAAAATTATTATGACAGTATTAAAGATATTTAAGAAACATATAACATTAAAAACTATCCAATGAAGAAATAAAAAGTATAGTTGGTAAATAATAAAATTTATTGTTATAAAATTCATTCACATTAGTTCTGCTAAAAATAAACCTGTGCGGGTTTCGTTCAAGTTATGAAGTTCATGAGTTCTTCAAAAAACGTATAATGTGTTTTGTTTAGAAATTAGTTAATGAAATCAAAACTTAAAAACATGGAAAACGTACAAAAATAAATAAATTCCTATACCATAGAGTGCAATAGATATATTTTGTTATACTAACGTTTTTTCAAGCGCTTCGGCTTATGACTAGCTGGCGTTTCTTTAAAATTTGTCGGTACGATGCTCCAATCTTTGAATGGATTTGTTGCCACCTTAAAAAGCAATATCATTAGATTTTTTTTAACCATAATATTGGAGTGCACGCGAAATACATTACCTGATACAAACGCTGAGTTAGTGTTTCGTTAGCAATAACACGAGTTTGCTCGGCAACGTGATTTGTGATATTGTTGAACGCCTGCAACGCATAAGTGCCAAAGTTTTCGCGCCAAACTAGTTCGTCCAAAAATTGTTGTATCATTTGACGTGAAAGCAGCGAAAGAGTATTCTGAAACATTCGTGGAACAATACGACGCAAGTATTCCATTACAGCTGAATTATTGTGCTTAGCATTATTATCTGTTGCAGCGGCTTGAACTATGTTCTTGAAACCCATGGAATAGAGTGTGATTTTATCGACAGTCAGATCAATGCAAACAACGCTTTCTTTGTGCACCCAACGCTGTAGCGGTTCCAGTATTGTTTGGAATCGTTTCTTGTAATTGCGATCGCCATCGACAATGGGTTCAACGGCACGTAGTCTTATGGATTTGTCCGAATAATCAAAAACACCGAGAACCTCGACTTTAACTTGGCGCTGTTGACCATCTTGAGAAGTAGTACCAAGCGATATAACTCCCACCTGTAGTAGCAAGCGCAATTAGTACATATGTTATGAATCAATTTGCGTAATTCCTAATATTACCTCAACAAATTTTTCAGGTCCTCCAAGTTTCTTACACTTTTGATGTACTGCAAGCGTACAAATGGCACGCAACCATGTATATATGCCTTTTATATAAACGCTATCCACTTTAACCCATTGAACAACGTTCTGTATACTGGTCTGACAGGCCCAATGATAGATTAACTTTAAAATACATGAAGGAGGATGTTGGGCACCTTCAAAAATGGAATTGTGAAAGACTGACACAAAACGTAGTGGACAACACTCGCTTATCCAAACATATCCACCGGTGAACGGAAACTTCGTCGCATCTGAGTAAAGACCTGTATAAAAAATATTTTAGTTCACAAGTTTACAGATTGATTGCACTATATTTCCGCTTACCTAACTTAAGATCATTGTTACGATGGTTGGGACAATTCTGTGCCGTACGCAAAAGACCTTCTTGTATCAGCCATTCGCAAAACTTATTGGGAGTTAACATAAGCACCAGCTTAACCTTGGAATCCAATTTGCTACGTGTTGCAGCCATATCCTTCACTTTTAAAAACGGCTTTGCCAGTACAACCAACGAAGGATAAGTTTTGCCTTGCATTTTAGTTTCCTTTCCATCTTTTGCATCCTTGCCCTCTTTCTTACTTTCATTTGTTCCAACCACCAATCCGCCAACCGAATTAATTTCACTTGGCCGAAAGTTGGCTGCTTGTGCATTCGCTGCAGCAGCAGCTTTTTCTGCTTTAGTAGGTGGCGTTTGTTTAGAACCTGTTTTGGGTCCAGGCTTGCTTGACGGAGTACTTGATTTACTGCCGGATGCATTGGCAGCAACTACAGCAGTAGCGGCCGTTTTCTTTTGAGTCTTTGACGCTTGACTTAGCGGTGCTGGTGATTTTTTACCTACACTAAGCGCAATTCGTTTAGCAAGTGGTAGATCATCCTCTTCCTCATCAGAAGATTCCATGTACGCGATATTAGATTGACGTTTACGACCCCGTCCCGACACTGGCGCAACTGGAGGAGGTTCCGCTGCTTTCGGTGGTTTCTTTGGCAGCGCTGCTTCCTTAATTTCCTGCAACACTTTTCCCTTAAAAGAGTACGCTTGAAATACTTGCCCGGTAAAGAGCTCTTTTCCATCGTTGGCATTGAGAGCAGTTTTCAATGCATTTTTCACTGCGTTATGTTCATTCGCAACGCGCTCGTAAGCCGCCAATTGTGCCGGCGATAATTCGTCAACCCAAAATTCCAACTCGAGCGAAATATCGTCCTTCGTTACACGCGTCATTTTGCGAATGTCGCGAACACAACCTCTAGGTCCTTATTTTCGTATATTTTATTAAAAACGAAAAATATTGCACAGTCAAATATTCCTATAGCACAGGTTGTGTTGTGTATGTATTAAGTACAGCCTGCTGTGGATTGTATAGCGAAATTTTGTACAGATAGCAATCTTAATGTGTGAGAACGAAAAACTGATAGTGATGCGCAATTATTCGTTTGTGTTCTGAAAATTATTCAAAAAATTACTTAAGAAAACTACTTGAGTGCGAGTGAGACAAACATAAAAAAATAAGTAAAAAAATCAGTATTTATATACACAGCCATGTTCCGGGTTTCAATTTCGATTCAAGTGCACTTGTTGCCTTGAATTGTTTACTCGTTTAATCCACGAAAAAAATTCAAACAAGGAAGACAAGTTCTCACAACTTTTTTATAGCCAATCCTTTATAGAAAATTGCACAACATAATATAACTTTGCAGGCAAGTCCAATCTTGTTTTTTTTATAGCACACGTATTTTATCAGTCTTCACAAATTGTAATAAATTTATGTCATGTTCCTAAGGGTCCTTAGAAGCGTCGCTGCAATCAGTTATATATAAAAATCTGATAAGAAACAAAACGCAACTTTCCCAACTTAATACTCAAGGATTTTCCTGAAATTTATTCATACCTCGAAAAAAACATGCATATATATTTTTTTCGAATCGACGAAATCAATTAATAAATCCAAATGTGGTGACTAGCAAAAATCCATACAACCACACAACTAAAAGGTGGAAAGGTTTATACGACCAAAGTTTTCACCCAATTTTTTTTACTTTCCATCAAATATTTTAATTAATAACGCCAACGTATAAACGTACTAAATTATGCCTTTCATTTTTACTCATACTCGTGTAGAATTATTTACTTTTCCAATTCATTGTCCAACTGATTGGAAGTTCGATTTATTATACAAATTTAATGTTCAGAGATAAGAATTAAGACATCGGGGGGTCCAAAAGATAACAATATTTTCACAAAAATTAAAAGTTAAGGTACCATAATTTATATAAATAATATAACACTTTGTTGTTGTATCTACGATTCCTCCATATCTTCAAGCACTTGGTCGTACACAATTTCTTTTACATTAAGACCCCATAAAAAGTCCAAGTGATTCCACTTTTCCTGCGGTAGTCTGTAGGCGCCCTTCAGCGTGCTTTCAGGCAACAAATAGCGCAAACGGTCAACATCGATCAGACTGGCAAAATAGTCGTTATCGCTATAATACAGGTATATAGGTACGTCGATTTTATCTAAATCGTACTCCGTTGGTTGTTTTGTACCGTATTCCTTTTTGTTACGCGATTTGCCGTAATCAAACTGACAGAAATTGCCGGAGTTATACTCCTGTAAATAATGTTGAATTTGGTTGATAGAGCTACCGGCAGGCGTCGTTGCCATGATTTCCGGAATCATAGTCTGCGTAGATAATAAAATTAATAGTACTATATTTTCGCAAGTGTATTTTTAAATAGTTTAATGCTTACTTACAGTATTCAGATAAGGTGAGTCCCAGCCGCCAATTAGAAACAGTGTATTTGTGCAGAGTACCTGAAAATGTGACTGATCTTTACATAGAAGTGAACCCATTAATTCCATTGCATAAGTATTAGGCAGAAATTCAGCACTGCCAAAGAGCTCAACAAAGCGATTAGGCTGGCCCAACAAAGGTCCGCCAATCTTGGCTAGTGGACTTTCCATGTGCTCCATGAAGCCAACTGGCGCTAGGAGATGAGCTGATAGTATGCGTTTTTTGAATCGCGGAATCATGGTATTAAGCACCAAGAATGCAGTTGTGCCCTGCGAGTGTCCAATATATCGAAGCGAATCCACACCTGTCCAATAAAGGACGTAGTCCATCATAGCTGGTAGGTCGTAAATGCCGATATGATGCCACTCAAAATTCCAGAACGGTTGGAAATATGGGGATTTGGTGGCATGATTTTTCGAATAGGTATTTCCACGAACATTACCCATCCAAACATCATAGCCGGCATCAGAAAGAATGAAAGCTAGACCATTTTCAGGACCACCCAGCACCCAATCGGATGAGGAACAAAGCAGGCCATGCTGGAGAAACACAACAGGCCGTTTAACGCCATCATAACCCGTCTTGGCTGAATAAGGAATGCGATGCATGGTCAGTATGTAACCATCAGATGTCTGCACATCATGCTCCTCAACTGGGTAATCATGTCGCTCGATTAAAGAAACAGTTGTAATTGAAGAAGTGCGCCCGTTAATAGTAGGCGAAGCTACAGCCAAGTAGAAAACACAGCATATACTAAGCAACTTTAGATAAAACATTTTTTTCAGTTATTTCGACTGAACACCTTTCTTAAAGATTTGTTTACTAATTGCAAACTGTCCCATTAATTCTTTATATACCCCCTGGGCTTTGTTATCAGTCAATGGAATACTGTTAGTTATCAATGCATTCCGTGCGTAATAAAATTTATGATGCGAGACTCTGTTTTTATTGGAGTTAAGACTTATTTGGACTGATATACAATCAGTAGAATTCAAATTTTTGGAAATCATGCACAGTCAAGAGTAATGAAAGTAGACTGATATACAATCATTAAAATTTTGATGTTTGGAAGTCAATCTAAATTTGATTGTGATTTTGATTTTATTAAAAAAAGGGGTGATTCAGAACTAAAAATTTAAAAATAGAGAAAACTGTAATATTGGTTCATGCTTTAATAATGTTACTTCATTTCCGTTTTAATTGGTGAGCTGAGAAAATAATACACAAGTTCAACGAGGTAATATAGACTATAAGAAAAAGTTTTTAGTAGTAAAGCTAAAAAATTAGCTGGAGGTTACCCTTTATTAATACTGAGGCATCCCAATCGTATGTCGAGAGTTGACATAACGTTTTTTAATATGATTGAATGGAAATTGAGGGAATAGATCCCATATGTACAAAAAAAAATATATAAGGAGCTTTCATCCATCAGTTGAAAAATAATTAATGTATTTATTTATGAATATATATTCGTTACCGTATATCACACCAGATACTAAGTAATAAGAAAGTGGGTTTCTTCTGGTGAACGTGCACTAATACAGGCCAAGATGGGACTGTAGGTCATTCATCGATTACTTTGAAAAGGATAAAGCTTGTCCCAAAAGAGAGTGTGCGGTTAATATTCTATATGGGAAAAATTCATAAATTTGGCTACGAACTGCCACCCCATCAGTTTTGAAAAGCAAGATTTGTATTTTGTTGTCTTCATTGATTTGCTGACGGAAAGATTCCGAATTTTGAAAACTTTGTGCAGTCCGTTGATATTTCCGCCTTCAACAAAATCTAAAAAACGCAGATTTTTTCCGTCTTTCTTTCGATGATGTATTCGTGAATGAAGTTTTTGTAATGATTTCTCTTTAAATTAAAGTAACTTTCTTCTGTCCTTTTTATGGTTTGCTCTTCTCAAAGGATCTTTGAGATTTTAAAAATTGTCGCATTGTCGTTAGAAGTTATTGCAGAACTTCCGCTTTTGGCGGAACTTACTTGTTGCAATTGCAATGTTGAGATCCGGCTAATAGAATTCATGTTAAAAAACGTGATGTGCATAATTTAGGCTAGTGGATACCGGTTTATTCTACCAGAATTCGTAATCAACGACGCCTTGGGCCATCCTACGAATACACTAACTCTACTCAAATTGTTTCATTGCCAGCGCTCTTCAAACCGCATATGCTACTCAAACTACGTTCGACGATGGCGCCGGCAATGCTCGACAGTGTAAACATCAATGCTCGGCAGTGTAAACACCAGTGTTCGTCAAACTTGTACGATGTTTGACGATGGTACCGGCGCCATCGTCGAACGTAGTTTGGGTAGCACATGTGTCATTGGTTTAAAGAGCGCTGGCAGCCCGTTTTAGCTTTGTCCGAACCAGTTATTCGATATATAATTCGATATGTTGGCTTTATAAAGCAAGCTACAAGTATAAACAAGTAATATAAACAAGTATAAAAAAATGCGCGATTCGGTTCCAAGATCAACTACTCGTGAGCGCCACAGGGACAGAGGACGAAGTGATCACGACAGAGATGATAGAGATAGAATAAGAGACCGTGGTAAAGACCGTCAACGGGAGAGAGAACGCAGTAGGGAATGTGATAGGGAAAGGGACTATGATTATTATCGCAACTCCAAGACCAAGAAATCGAAAAAGTCAAAAAAAAAATACAGCTCACGTCGCAGCCGCAGCACGTCAAGTAGCAATAGCTCAAACAGCTCCTCACGAAGTTCTTTGTCAAAATCACGACATACACGAGCACCTAGTTCGGAGGCTTTGGCATCCGCCAGCATAGCACAGCAAACTCCAACCAACTCTGTGAAAGGCATAGATCTAACCGATAGCAAAGTGCAGAAGACATTGGAAATAATTGACGAGGATGCCTTTGTGCCAACCGCATTTTGTAGCAGCCGTGACCGGGATGAAACGATTAAACCAGTAGACAAATCCAAAATCAAAATCGATCTCAATGCGGAAACCGTCACCATACCAAAGCCAGCTGAAAAAACGACAGCAGACAATGATATAATACATCCAAATGTGAGTTTTGAAAGTTTCCCTTTATTGTAATCCAATTAAACAAATACAAATTTGTAGTTTCTCGGAGATGCCGAAGTTAAATCGGAGAAGTGGATACGCAAGCTCTACAACTATCGCCAGAAGTACATTCAAGAATGAAATACATTTATATATGCGTTGTATATTACTTAAAAAAGAATACGTATCTATAAATGACTAAAATATATCGCTTCCTGTTTTTCTGGCACATTTTAGTGCTTCAGCTGCCGTCAATTGCTCGTGCGATGATGGTTTCTTCGCACTGCCATCCGCATTTAAATCCCCAGCTTTAAAGTCGGCTATTATCTTCTGTGAGTAGACCGCATTGAATAGATCTAGACTGGTAAACTCTGTCTGTACTACGTCGGGAGCTTTGTACGACACATACGGTTTCAACTTGCATTCACTGAGATCGGGCACTATAATATCTGGTATCTTTTCGTCCAACTCAACATATTTGCCATTGATAAAAACCCCTGTATCACGGACTCCTCGTTTGTGTATTGGAACCGGCGGATTGAGCATTGTTCGTTGTGCTTCCTTAACCACGCGCGTGCCTCGTTTGCCATAAGTGGGAAATTTACGGAAATTGCGCTTGCCCTCGAGCGGCGCAGTTGTGCTAATGGTACGCTGATTATAACGCAGTGCGGTTGACACAATCTTTCGACAGTTTTGCATATTTTCACTTAAAATTGTGTGCAAAACAAAAGTATGTTGAATAATATCTGTGCCGTCTTTTGGTTCAGCTCAGCTGTTTAGCAGTGACATAAACATGTCTCTTTCGCACTTATAAAGATAGCTTAACACGATGTTTCGTCTTAAAGGCTACGAGTGCGAGTGAGAAACTCAGGGCATGCTATATCACTAAGTGACATGCTGCCAGATCAAAGATAATTCTAACCCCAATTTGTGGTGGTGGGGCAATAAATGTCCGAGTCTGTTCACCGAAACGTCTGAACCGATTTTGACGGGACTTTGTTATAAGAAGTAACTTAGGCTTCGGGCGATGCAGTACCCCGTCTATTGGAAAACTGGCGGATGTGCTCGACGATGGCTACATTGGTGTTTACCATCGATGTTTACACTGTCGAGCATCGTGGGCTTGACGATGGCTCCGGAGCCATCGTCGATCACAGCTGACTGTACGGCAACACTGGTGGTTTTTTTTTTTACATTCGCTGTTGCTGTTCAAATGCGATTTCAGTTGCTTGCCGGTTGTTCAAGTGCGCGCAACAATCGTCAAAGATAGTTTGACGATAAGAAGCTTAGTCAAAGAATTGAATCTCACGGTACAAAGTAAACAACTGATTTCAAAGTGTTAATAGTTTTTTTTTTGGCGTAACAATGACGAATGTCATGTCAATTAATGGTTTTGGTACCACCTTAGAAACATTATCTACATCTAGTAATTTCAATTCAACAATAGAAGAACTTTATCCGCCTCAATTGGCAGACCATACTTTTTTTCGAAAATGTGGCGAAATTACTGTCTCACCCGATGAACAATGCTTCGGTTTCAATTGCAATTTCTGTCCAGAGATTTGCCTTCAGTTTGATATGTTTGAGCAACACATTCGTTATAAACATGGGCTGGATATCCAGAAGTGCTTGAATGTGGTGTCGATGGGCGAAGGGGTGGCGGAGGAAGAGACAATGGGTCGATTGACACCAACCGATTTAATGATGATGATAATGGAAATGGAGGACACAACCACGGGCAACAACGCAAACGCGGCCACAACAACAGCAAAAATACTCGATGAGAAACGCATAAAAAAATACAATTGGAATGAGAAAACTTTAGATACAACAGCAAAAACATCGACAGCCGTTGAATTTGAAAACACGCAAAGCCTGACAACAACAAAAACAACATGTAACTCAAATTTCGGTCTGCTCGACATGTCATACAATAATATAGCATTGGTGGACATGAATAATGTGGGTCTAGAAGTTGCCTTAGGCACACCCACCGAGAACGTTGATACCACCCACGCAACCATGCCAATGCCTGAAGCCGTTGCAGCCGATATGGGCGAAATTGGCTTGGTATACATTATGGAGAATCCACTTTCCTCCAATTTATTCTGCTGCACTTCTGACCATTCGCTAGAGGTGGGCAACGCTTTGAATGATACAATTGATCCATTTGCAATGTTAACGGACTTCGATGAAGAAGAAGAAAAAGCAGTGATGCAGAACGCAAACGATTTGGTTAAGGTGCGCGAGGAGGAAGTTGTAAGTGAATTATTTGTTCTAATTTCTTTAGATTTTCCTTTTTTTTTCTGTTACAATAAAAAAAAAAAATCTTTAAAGGGTTGCTCACTAAATGTGCACATGCTACATAGATTAATTTGTGTGTATAGTATTTGTGTGTTTCGTGAACTTTCCCTATCGAGTTTTTCCAATGTGTCTGCCACTGTTCTTTGTTTTTTCGAGCGACCTTGAGAGGAATGTGTGTCGTTGCCGCTTAATTTTGTTTTACTTTGTCACTTTTGTTGTTTTATTTTTGCCGAATTGCTCCAATTGAATATCTTTTTTTTTTTTTGGAAATTGATGCAAAATGTGTTTGGTGCACGCATTATGTTAGACGCAAACATTCTGTGCCAAGAGTATCAGTACTTGTTGCAAAACTGAAATTATGTCAATGTATATCATTTAATATGTTCCATTTTGTAAGAAGTTGTCATTTATTGTTAATCTTTAACCATATTAACGTGGAATATTTGAAGACTTTAAAAAAACTTATATGTACTCTAAAATGAACATGAAACCCTACTATAAGTGGTAGCCGTACAAAACATTGCTCTCCATTTAAACTTTGTCGAAGCTTTTAATAATAGATTTGGTTTGGAATGATCTGTTGTCAATGCGACATACATACATAGGCTCTGATTGCATAAAAAAAAATATTATTCTAATACAGATTACTCTAAAACACATTTATGGATCAAAAAGCGAGTTTTAGGATTCCTTCGAACATATTTGCTGGTTGAGTAATTCCATCTATTGTACATTTCTGACTTCTAATTGGCAATAATTCCTTTATACAAATAATAAAACCAGTTTGTATAGCTACATTTTTATCAGAATGTACTTTCTTATACATATATATGTATATCTTTATATACATAATATAATCGTAGATTTATGTGTGTCATGTTTATATGTTCTCCTCCAAAAATTGCGTATGTACAACAATATTCACAAAATGTTTGTTTTTGTTTCGATTTATTGTTTATTTTTATGCATTTTTATTTTTGACGCGGCACAAAATTTATTACTATTCCTTTTGGAAAATTGAGACGCCGATTGTTGGTTGATGTCGTCGTCTGGCACGACTTTTCACATGTTGTCCAACAAATGAAGTCTTTTTGCTACAAATTGTTTTTGAAAAATAAATATCGTAACAAAAGTCTAGAAGAAAATTTTCTAAAACACTTGAGCGCACATTTGAACAATACAAATTGTTTATATGTAACTATATACTCGTACATATGTACATAAGTTAATATAGGCGTTTGTCGAATTAGATTAACAAATGATGTGAATGACTTATTGTCCATATACATATATGTATATCTTTATATATATAAATGTGCGCGCATTTGTTTCTATCGAATTTAATTCAGAACTATTAGAGCTGCTGTTTTTATTTTATTTTGTACGCCGTCTGTGTTGGGATCACAAATTCTGGATTGTATGAAAATATATTAGATTCGGTATAAAGGTGTTGTTACGCCTATATAAAAGTTAAAACAAATCCTTTATATGTCAGTCACTATTTGACGAAAATTGATGAGTACGCGTTATTTAAGTGAAAACTAGAGAAATAGGATTTCGTGGGAGAAAGGCGATGCCACGCCTATAAATAAGAGAGAAACCAAAACCAATATATATAAGTAACTATTTCATTGGAAGCATAATGATTCACTGAAAAATTAAATCAACTATTCCGCAATATTAAGAACATCGGTTTGACTGTATGTTAGCGGAGGTAACACGTTTATAAAAATTGTTTCTTATTTGTTTCGTTAAGGTTTTTTATACTTTTTTTACAAATAAGTAAGAATTTCTTGTCATAATCTTCATACGTCGTCTGAAAATTTTCAATTTGTCTGAAAGTTTATTACGCAGCCTTCGAAGGCTCTACAACTTACATATATGTATTCTTGTTCAGCTCAACGATACGATCTACCTATGTATGTACATATAACCGCATGTCTGTGTAAATAAAATTGGTTCCCTAGTATCGCTCTGAATTTCTTTGTTAGGTTGGCTGAACATGTATAAGAATTACCGTACCATGCTCACTATAAGATATAGCCTTCATATATAAATCCGCAGATATTCCAAATGAGGTTGCACCGCCCTTTTTATGCTTTTTGTAGATAAAATGTTTTTATTGTTACAGGCTTTAAATATTCACTATAACTTTTAAGCCTAGGGAGAGAAGTGCCCGTGAGTATAAAATGTTAGCCCCAGTACTACATCATTGATTGGTATCGCCGTTGTCTCTACGAAACCAAACTTACGGAATCCAAACTGAAAGGGTGGTATCCTCCTCCTGACTTTCTCGATTGCAAGTATTCTCGTTAGGAGGCACCTCGAAAATATTTTGCTACGGTTGATAACAGAATGATTGGTCGGTATGAATCCAATGCTGAAGAGCTTTTTTCAGCCTTGTGGATTATACAAATCATTGCCTTCTTCCATTGTGATGGAATGTATCCTAGTCTAAGCACCGCACAGCACCGTCTTCACAGGCAAAACCTTCATCGTGATGTTATCAAGCCCATCCTCGCCTAAGGCCTTCCTTGTCTTGAGGTACGTTATATGCGCTGTAATTTCTTCAGCAGTGATGTTGGCGAAAATAGATTAAAATTATTTTTTTGTTTGTTTCTCTAATAGTACACGCGCACATTGTATACACTTCACACGTAGTGTCACGTAGTTTCTTATTTTACTACTAAGTTTGTCACACCCACACAGGAGGCGTCCGCGACATCAGAAAGTATAAATATTCTTGATCAGAACAACAAAACGAATCGATATAGACGTACCTGTCTATGCTGACAACTTTTTTTGGGGTAGCTCCAATAGAATAATACTATCAACTTTTAGGTCTTCAAAAATACGATTATTTGTTGTTGTTGTGTTATATGGTTGTTGTGGCACCTAGCATGCAAACCTACTCTCATTCTAAGTTTTTGTATGAAATTTTTTTATAAATTTTGTGAGATTTGCTGGAAACACCAAATTTTGTTTAGTTTACATTAATTCTTATCAAATATTCCATTTAGGTCCAAATCAGACCAATAATCTTTTATTTTGTATGAACATTTTTTAATTGTTGTGGATTGTTTAGCGAAAAACGCAAAGTTTGGTTATTTTGCATGATAATATATTATGAAAATATTCCATATAGACCAAGATCGGATCACTAGATGCGGTTGCCTTAAAATATATCGTTAGGAACAGAGTATCTCATAGTCGAGCACTCTCGACTGTAGCATTCTTTCTTGTTTAACAATATATTCTGTCAATTCCATTGCACCCTTTTTCTCACGGTTTTACTTTTTCACTGCGTGAATAATATCTCACATTTCTCTAATATATTAAATTAAATTTTTTCTTTATTATTTTCGACGTTTGAAAAATTTAGTCTAACTAAACAATAATTTCCGCCTTGTTCCATTTTTTTTTAATTTTTTACCCGGTAAACTTATAAATACGTAAGCACATAATAATATGATGAGGTATATTAGTTTTATGTTTCTAGGACATAACATGGCGGAGAAAGAGTTGAAGACCGCATGTAGCACATATTGCACTTATTATTATTTTTCAGCTAGATGGGACAAATTGAATCTTTCAAGTTCGCCATCCTCGCATATGAAATTATAAATTGGCTTACGTATTTAATAATAAATAATTATATCAATTAATACAAAAGCAGCGTATAATATAGTCGGATAACATGACTACAGCGCAATATTTCAAATTTTTTTTATGACTTGAAGGTTATTTTTGTTTACCAACAGAGGAAGACGACAAAAAAGTTTCACTCTTCAAAACGTAAATTGCAAATGTTTAATGAAAATCTTTGGCAGCGCGTCAAGCACTTCGTTGGCGTAAAATTCCATAGGTTTAATTTAAATATAGCAATTCGCAGACGTATTTGAAAATTTCGATTTCGTTTGCCGCAAATGTCAATAGCGCGATTCCAATACTTGGCAAAAATTCTATGTACATTAAAGTCATTTAAATATTACTTAGAAATAATTTACAACTTTGTTTATTTGTCATACGCTCCATTAAATCTCAAATATGACGAATTTATGTAGATAAAATTATGGGCTCATATGAGTTGAGTAATGCACAGTAATTAGTTATTAATTGTAAGACTTCAGTTCCCAATATTAAATCAAAGTTCCTTACTGTATTATTTAATAGATTATATTTGAAACGTGTCCACCATTATCACCCGGAAAAAATTATTACCCTATTAAGAAAAACGTGTGTATAGAAATCAGAATATTGAAAAAAAAATTATTACTTTGATAAAATGTTTAACGAACGAATCGGAAAAAATAAAATAAAACATTTACCAGAAACAACAACATTTTTTATTGGTAACTTATTTGTTCATTTTTGGTCTTACTATCGGCATTGAGCCACATGCATTATCTGATTCCAGTGGTGTAGATAGAGGGTATGAATGGCAACAATCCACTTTGTTCTGAAAAGTTGTTAAAAATCCTTATGAGCAATTAATACTCCATTAGTTGATGTTGTTAAAATATGTGCAAATTTTTCTCTTCAATACAAAATTTCATAAAATTGGGGCGATGGGTCTATTGAAAAACTATCTACACCACTTTCACTTGGATTTAATTAGAAGTAAACAAAAATAAATTTAATTGATAAGATGAGTCAAAATTTGTATACACTACAGTGAAAATAGTGCAAGAATAGCGGTTTTTTAGTATGATTCCATGATTCAACTGATTTGTTAATCGGATCCGCCATTTTGACCCCAAAAACCACCGAGTAACAAGTTTAAAACAAAATTAATTTTTTTTTTTAAATCCAATATTATAGATACGTTATATTATATCTGCCATTTTTAATTTTATTTTATATATAAAATTTTTATCCTATTAAAGTCACTGAATCCACCATTGTAGATCGTTCATTTTTAATCCGCCATTTTTAATTTTATTTTATATATACAATTTGTATCCTATTAAAGTCACTGAATCCATAAGTCCCTTTATGCTGTCTAAATTTTTTCAATCCCAACGTTCTCCATTACAGCTCCGTGTTTTCTACCAAGCCTTACTGCTCATATGTGCCTTAATCATTTTTTTGCTTTCTACTATTTAAACTATTTTATTATCCACCAAATTAATGTTACTCAACGTCTTTGTAATTCACAATCAGTTTATTTAATAAACTATATTTTAAAAACAAAATAGCTGATTGCTTTCTTTGAGACCTTGCACAACCATAGAGATAAATTTTTAACATATAATACTGATATATAAATTGCTGTTGGTATTATCTTCAAATTTGATTTTTTACGCAAACAAAGCTCTATAAAAATCTTTACTTTTCGCTTTGTGTTTGTGCGATATCTTCTTCAATGCGTTGCAAACATTCGCCTAACAGACAATACCAGTGTCACTATACTTGTGAAGGGTGACACATGTATTGTCATATCGCATCACTCGTCATCGTTTGCAGCGCGAAATATTTTTATTGAAGTGGATTTCGATAAGCGCACAAGAATCAAACAATTGATCACTGTGAACATTATGTTTGCCACTAAAGCACAATTTAATATAGTTTTAAGTGCTAAAAAATTATCAACTGTTTATTAATACCTAAATATGTATTTCGAAGTAGCCTTTGAGTACCCGTCATAAAAGTCGGTGGTTCGCATAAATCAACAGAAACCCGTGTGACTGTAGACTCTTTTGCGATTGGATCGAGTGGAAATTGATTAGTGCCTGCTGGTTTTTTCATGGCATATTTTTATGCACTTACTAAGGAGTACTAAACAAAATTGCTACGCACGCAATTCGTTTATCAATCATTAAAAAATTAACGCATTTAATTAGGCATTATTTAGAGTGTTTTCGTATTTGTTAACATTTATTGATTGCTTTTGTCGCGGCGAGTCAAGTGAGACTTAAAAATGTACATAAGAGTTCTCCACCCACTATGTCAAGTGATCAGCTGATATTGCGGCATTATATAGCTGATCTAATTAAATTAATGGCCTTGTGACAGACATGAGGAAGGAGTGAGTTTTATTTATTTGCTTAATTTAATTTCCATGTAGACTGAGTGAGAAACGTTATCAAAACTTTATGAAAGGTTTGGCACATTGGCTTGAGTTAAGAGTTCTGCCTTTATAATATTAAAAAACTTAGTTTGCGTTTAGTATTATCTTTAAATATGATTTTTGTGCGCTGATAGTCAAGTTAGTAGATTGTTTTTTATTTTTAATTTATCGGTTTTTTTGAAATCTTGCAAAAAATAATGGATTTTATTTATGAGCAGTTTTCTATAATAATTTTGTCGTAGTTTATTCATATAATTTTAATTATACTGTTATTTTCATATAGAATAACTTAAATTAATTCGCTTAGAGAGTAAGTAGCAACAATCAAAATTACATTGAAGGAATGAGTAATAAGTTATTAATAGCTATAGATATCTATGGGGAACATCGACAGGGTGCGATGTTCTCAGCCTTCTCGCCACTATAACACCACCAAGTCTGCGCTGTTGTAGCAGGCGGTGGTTTTCAAGCCGATCCAAATAATCTTTAGATTGGCGCATTAAACATCGCCCATTTTTTCGACATTCAAGTCCTTTTCTAGGTCGGAAGTGCGCATGTACCAAAGGGCACCAAAAATCATGCGCAACGTCTTGGCCTGTCGTATCCGAACTTTACCTAGGTTTGATTTTGCTGCAATACCATAAACTTGTAAGCCATACCGCCAAGCTGGAGCAATAATTACATTGTAAATGGCGACTTTATTCCTTAGCGAGAGTTTGTTTCTGCTGTTGAGTAGCCAGTGCAACTTCCTTAATCTTCCAGTAATTGCTTTGGTAACACTTATGATGTGGTTTCTGAAAGTCAGCCGCCTGTCCAGGAATACACCATGGTACTTGTAACCCGAGTGTTGGCACATCATCTGGTTATTAATAAAGACTCCCGAACAAGAGTTTGGACGTAAAGCATAAGTAACATTGGCACGCTTAGTAAGGTTAATGCCAATGTTCCATCGCTTACCCCAGCGCTTAAAGCTGCGCAAGTATTGCTTCAGGATGTCAGATGCTTCATATACACAGCTGTCTCTGACCAGGATAGTTGTGTCATCTGCAAAAGTTGCGATGAGCAAATCTTGGGCCTTTTTAATAGGTATTTCATTGCCAGTGGGCGTGTCGTGCGTGAACAGTGTGTATAACAGCGGGCCCAGCACACTGCCCTGTGGATCTCGCGCACGTATGGACTCCGCACCATCCAATAACTCAGAAAAAGCCCTGTCATACAAATAACTGTGCATAATCACAGTAGACTTTAAAGCTTACTTAGCAGCCCATCATGCCAAACTCGATCAAACGCCTGCTTAATGTCAATATAAGCGGTAACCACGTACTCCTTTGCCTCGTATCCTTTAAGGATGAAATTTACAACCCTATTAAGCTGTTCAGGTGTTCCGTGGGACTTACGAAATCCAAATTGATTGGAAGGAATCCTTCTCCTGACTTTACTCACGTCAAGGATTCGAATCATTAGACAGCGCTCAAATAATTTTGAAACCTTAGGCAGAAGACTTATAGGCGAGTCCAAGTTAGAGGGACTTTTGCCAGCCTTATGAAGCATGCAGTTGTTTGCCTGCTTCCATAGCTTAGGAATATGTCCCAGCCTCAGCAAAGCATTGAAGATGAGCACCAAAATGAGAACAGCTTTCATTGGCAATACTTTCAAGGTAAAATTATCCAGCCCATCATCTCCAGGAGCTTTTTTGGGAAACAATTACTTAAAAACAAAAATAGGTGCCTCACAAATTCGTACGAATTGATCAAATTTATAATGTTCTGCCAATAATGCTAAAATATTTTTTATTTTGTTTTTTGGTAGTATGTCGCACTAATGATGTTGAAATATGATATTCATATATGATGTTGAAATCCAGCCGGCCTTTCGTCAGAAAAAATAAACTATTTGAAACAAAAAATGCTTTTAGACAAATTCTGTGTGAATTATTATATAAAAAATTCTTTACAAAGTCCCAAGATATGTACAGATTATTCAAAATAAATTGATTACGCGCTGCCGTATGACGAAGTAGCACACTTGGAACTCTTTTCCTTATACCCCTGACTATGTATTGTGATCTGTTTAAAGTACGCCACGTGATCATATTGGATTTTTTTCATTATTATAAAATATGGGTCTACTACATAATTAAACTTTACATCTAACAAAATACTTATTATAATTCTTATTTACATGAAATAAAAATATTCTTCATCTGGTTCGGACAACGGATCGCAATATTTCACTACTAATGAGAAAAATTATTCGAATAACATATAATATATTAAGTGAGCATTTCTGAATCGGAACCTTAACATATATTGTAATATAAATGGAATGATTGTTATAAATCGGTAATGTCCTCCTCATAGCTACCTCGCCTGTCGCAACTGCAACACATTTGAAACAATCTATCAGCATTAGCTCACGCTCAAAGCAAAAACCCTCAAGTACTACACAAATAACTCGAACTAAGGCCTCTGCAAATACATGCAACTAAACTAAATACAAAGCTAGTCAACCCAACTCGAACCAACAACTCTACTTGGTATAGTTTGGTTGTTTGGTTTTAGTTATATTCTTTTCATTCGCGGTGTGGCTATTTGCGATTTCGCTTTTGAGGCCAGTGTTTTATAACGGTATTAAACAGCATTAATGGAATTACCATGAATCTTTTATTTCATTGCTAACATTGGCACTTGCACCCTCGCACACATGACTTGTTTGTTCCAACTATTCGATTCTTACAAATAAACATGGCCTGGTTCTGCTAGTTTCACTAGTTTCATTAATTTAGTAACTAAAAGTATCTGTGTTTCGTAGTAAGTTCAACATGGTCGCCTCTTTGGCTGCAATATTTTCTTCATCGAATAATTTATTGTTTGACTGTCGCTCATTAAAGGTTTTGTTTCCTCATCGTTGTGCGAATGTCTGTGTGCATGTCAAAATAAATTTGTTAATGAAATAGACGACATTAGCACGGGGGAAAAAAAACTGAAAGTTTATTTAAAACGTGCAAGTGCCATGACCACTCAGACGCCTGTATATCGTTATCATCGTAGTCGGCAAATTGCTCGTAATCGAAAACGTCATAAAGAATTATTGCGGCCATCTGTGACCCGCATTTTTCCTGAAATAACTTGTGTGCACATCGATACATCAATTCCTTAATTGATCGGCGGAGCTACTGCGCGAACAAATATGTATCTTCGCTTAATAATATGTAATATTATTAAAATGGTCTTACATATGTAGATAGTATGACGCATCTTGCTGGAGACTTTGAGGACGTGTTTCTAGCGACATAACTTTAAATCAAATAAGAACTGTTCTACAATATTGCTATTTGCAATATTTTATAAACATTTGCAATTATGACAAGGAAAAGTTTAAACAATTGTTTGGCTTTTCAGTGTTTTACTTTTGCACATCAGCGTATATATTTTTCAACATATCTGAAAACTATATCAATTTTGAAATTATTTTTTTCATATTAAATATTATAATTGAGATATTTAAAAATATTGTTATTTCCGTCATATAGGTTCTTTCTCAAAAATTTCCAATATAAAAATCATATCAAGATTAAGGTCATATTGCATATAAAGAAAAAATGTTTCATGTAAAAAACTGAAAACTGAGTGGTGGGTTCGTTTATAATAAGTCAAGTCAGAAGTGAAAAAAGACAAATATTCGTACATTCTGCGGTACTAACACTCGTGTATCATTTCACTGCAGAGCAAATCCTACATCTAATATACACTATACTACTAGGAAATGACTGAAATATTCTGTGAACATTGGTCAATAGAATCAAATGACAATAATTTTACCCCTATCTTTCGATCCAATAAATTAAGTTTGTTAACACTCTCATTGTCATATATCCCTAACAAAAATGCTAAGTACCTTCAAAAATCAATGTACATATTAGAACTCAGCACTGTTTAAACTTAAAAGTAATACCCCAGCTATAGACCGAATTTCGTACCCAATGCTAAAAACCTTCATCTCCACTTTTGATGCAACTATTCCTCCAAACTCAGCTAGAACGCTTGTCAACTCTTACCAACCAATATCCTTAAGCTCCAGCCTATCCATTACCATACTCCAATTTGACTATGGTAATACTATGGACTATGGCAATAAAATAATCGATAGTCGACCAACTGGTTTTAAAATAGGTACTAAATCGATATTTGATTCTTTCTTTCCACTAAAAATTTTATATTTTACAAAAGCTTTTGACAAAATCGGACTACACGCAATAATAGACGAACCAAAACAATGGAAAATAGGTCCTAAATTTACAAACTATGTTTACAATTTTATGTCCAATCGTAAAATCGCTGTCAGCATAAATAAAAATTTTCCTATAACACAACCTCTCCTACACCAAAAAATGGGCGTAGCGAGTCACCTTCGATACGTTAACGATATTAATTTTAACAATCCAACCATATAAACCTTTTTTTGGATCAATGATGTCTACTTTAATGCAATACCAAATAGCAGATAAACTGTTAATAAAGTTTCATCATACTATGTGTGAATAGTTTAGAAGAAGACGTAACAAGGCACGATGGGTACGGTTAGTGTACGAGTATACGAGTGTATATAAAATAAAAACTGACTATCTCATCAACAAAGTTATAAGTCTGTAAACACAAAGAACAACAAAACAAACAACATTGGAGATATTCTTGTTGGTCTAATAAAATTATTTATTTTCATAACTCGAATCTAAAATGTTTGGCACCTCTTGCTCTTATAGTCTCAGAGATACCCTGTACTAAGTCTAAACAAATTTATAAGTCTTTTTTTGCACCGTAAAATTTTTTATAGCGACAAAGTAAAGAGTTTTTGGTACATTCATAAATATATATGCATATAACAATAAATGTTGTGTATATAAAAATATATATTTATATGATAGACAGCCAAACCGTCCAACCGATTGAGCTCAAACTCAAAGACAAACTTCAGTTAGGCTAGGAACGAAATCATGTTAAGTTTGGTCAAAATAGTATATGCTATATATACATAGATTGAACATTGATAATGACAGTAGTTTTACTAGGTTGGGTACAATTAGTTTAATATATTGTATAAGTACTATATGGATTTATAATAAAATGTTATCCTCGATCTCGTGGTTCATTTGTATAGTATAACGGACGGATATTGCTCATTCGACTCGACTTTTAAAGCTGATCAATAATACACATGTATACATTATTAGGTCTGTCTCGCCTTCGTTTAAGTGTTACATATATTGGAACAAAGTTAATATATCAATTTACACTATGAGTAAAGGGTATAAAATGCGTAACAACAAAAATGAGGCACAACAAACAAATGGGTAGAACAACTTAACTCGACAACACGATCAAGAGCATACTTAAATAATTTATTTTAAATAAATTATTGGAATTATTGTTTATTTTAAAGTTAAAATTTTTCTATTTTCTCTTAAATCCAATCCTGCATGTCCAACTCGTTGGCCAATCTTTAGACACACTTATTGTATATCCCTTTAATGCGTTTCCGCAGACTATTTTTACAAATATTTTGCTTTAATTTTATTGAATTTTTATGCAATTTTTTTAACTGGATCAATTATTTCAATTGCGTGCTCAGTAAACAGAAACGGACAGCAAAGTAATAAAGCAACGACGACAGAAACTGCGCCAAGATATGACGCAGTCAAGTAAAGCACAGAGGAGGAACACACGACGAAGAACTCGCTTCTGCCCCACCTATTCAATAAATGCCACCCCATTTCCAAGTATTTGGATATTACTCTCATGCCTCTTCGTTCGATGATGGTGCATATGCGCCGCCACGGCCGGGAGGTCGTAGTCTGCCGCATGCCACAACGCATGCAGACACAAATCAAAAGAAGCGTCGACGGCGAGTTTAGCCCTGAATCGAATCGAGTCGGAACGCTCGCATATTGTTTGTGCATTCTAGTTATAATAGAGCCACTGCACGCCCATATTTACCGAGAATGAGTTCTTGCAAAAAATACCACAGACAAGGCAGTTGGTAGCACTGAGGGGCCCGCCCGTCTGTGGCTCAACGGAAGAAGACCTCGAAGTGAAAAGCGTTTTAATCGTACTATTAAATTTATGACCTTTGCTTTGCAACGTTTCTGCCGCTGACTTTAGATTGCTGTCTAGCGTGGACACCAACAACTAAGTACATTGAATACTACTGCATGATGCGGAATCAGTGGCGTAGAAAGATTTTCGTTTAATGAGAACAAATTCGCACTAATTTTATAATGACAAGAAAGCAGGTAAAACAAGTTTGTTAGAACCGAAGTTTAAATATTCTTTACAAGCTTTTCACTTTATATACATAAGTGTAAGTGTACAATTTATACAATATCATATTAATTAGTAATAAAACTTAATATCACATTTTGTTTATATTTAAAACAATTTGAAAATGGATTAAATCGATTATTTGGGCAGTTGGATTGAATTCATCCCATTAATATGCGCCCCTGTATGGAATACAAATAAAAGCGATTCGAAAATTGTTCGCTTATTTAGTTTTCCAACTTGTCTATATTAATCCAATCGCGGAAAAAGTGGTCAAGGTTGATAGGTACATGCCACATGCTAATTTATACGTGTACCTATATATCAAATAAGAATCCTCTTGACCAGATAAAATCAAGTGACAAAAGCATGGGCGGATGGTTTCTGAGCTACATAAGTCCCCTAAGGAACGTCTGAAAACATTCGTTGAGGATCTAGAGGCCCGCTGTCAGCCGGCGCATATAATAGATTTGAAGACCAAAAAGGGTAAAATTATTTGGAAGGCAAGACTTTCTCCATTGTTATCGATGGGAGAGAGTCATCAGTGAAAGAAAACTAGGCTGCTGTACCACAAGGAAGCGTACTGGGGTCAACGCTTTAATCACTGTTCACCAGCGATATTCCTATAAATGACCCATATTATATAAAAATCGCAATATTTGCTGACGATACAGCCATCCTGGCCAAAGATAAATGTGTTTACATTGCTACCGATGTACTCCAACAATAACTTCGCAAGTTAGGACAATCGGCAAAACACTGAAACATCAGTATAAACCTGGACAATTGGGTCAGCGTGACGCTTTCACTATGCAGAGATGACTGCCCTAGAGACTACCTCCAGGAACACCTGCTAGATCACCATTCCGGGCACGAATATCTTGGGGTTTATCTAGATAGGCGCAGATGCATATCAGCAGATTAGTAAAATCTTTCAGCGAAAGGATACGCACACGGTTGACTCTTGTACAGCAAAAACAAGCTATTTTTGTGGAATAAAGTGAATGTGCACAATGACATAATTACACCTATGGCATTGCTGCAAGATCGCATCTTTCGAAGATCCTCCGGAACTTCTCGCGCGCTCTTTGGTAGCTGCGGCGTACCTAGAACTTATAAAACATCATCGAAATTAACTATTCAGGCGTCACATTTTTAGTTGATATGATTTAATTCTCTTGCGCAGGAATGCAGGAGTCATTATGACGAGACCAATCCTGCCGACCTGGCCGAAAGAACTTTATAGCTCTGAACTTGACAAATGATAAAATTCTAATAATCTAGCAGCGTACTCACACGAAACTTTGTTTGGGGTGGGTATTTAAAGCAGAGGAATCTGCTTTAATCTATATTCTAAAATTTCAAAATGTAAGTTTTAATAATTTTAATGGAACATAACACAGCCTACTCGGATAATATTGTCTTTCTGCCGCCACTCTGGCATAGGCTTTAGTCACTTGCTTGAGCTACCGTCCACATTGTTATCAGAAATATTTTACTGCTGTGTTATGAAAGTAAAAGTAATAAATATATTTTTAAAATTGTTGTTTCCTACAAATAGCTTTGAACGTTTTTGCCCTATATAGTGGGTCTGATATGTCTCTATCGAATTTCGCGTAAATATATAATAAACGTGAGTTCATAAAAAATGTTCTAAGAGTATACCACATTTTAAGTTGATATGATTTAAACTGTGCAGTGGGCGTGCCGCGTATATTAAATCGAATACAAAAGGTCCAACTACACATAGCTTCCAAATTGTATTGCAAGTTCGTGTTGGGTTTAATAAATGGTTCGTAAAGCTTATCAAGAATATTGCATATTCTCGGACAGACATACACATACATTAAGCGATCCCCGAATTCTCGTTTTGGGAAGAAGTACAGAGTGGCTGTTGAAACATGCTACCAGAAGACAACGTTATAACAACACACTATCAGAATCCTAAAACCGTCAAAATAAGTCATTAACCTGATATAAAGAAGTTTAAATAGTACCCAAATCGAATAAGCTTTTCTATGAGATCAAGAGTAGCCTTCATGATCACTTCCGAAAAAAAATTATGGGAATTGAGTTTGGTAAAATAGTCGATCTTAAAGCGGAGCGGGGGTATTTGTATGTATTTATTTATTTTAAATGTTTTCTTTAAAGCATTGCAAACTCTGCGATAGAACTATAAAACTATATTCTTCACACTACATACATATGTGCGTGTATGTAGAGTATTAAACAAAAAAAAAATAATAAAAAACGAAAGCGAATTAATATTTATTTATGCGATATTGTTTACAGAATACCGAAGAAGACAATGAATTCGCAGAAATGGAAGATGAGAGCGAGTCGCAAGGGAGCACAGTGACACAAGAAGAAGCAACTCTATCGCCGTCCCCAGCTGCACAATCCATTGCCACTAAGCCTGTAAGTCAACACTCGCCATTGATCATACATACATATATGTACATACATATATGTACATACATATATGTACATATGTACTTATGAACATATTTGCTATATAAATAAATACAAACTTCATCCATAGCTCACGCGACGCGAACTGGAACGCAACAAAGATATCGTTGGTTATCTGTTAGGCGCCTATGAACGACTCGAGAAGCTCTGGAATCCAAAACATCCAGAATACAAATACAATGCAAAGCGCAGTGTTTATAGTGAACTAGCAGAACCGTTGGAACGTGATCTTCAGCTAAACTTCAGTCTGAGCGGTGCAGAGATCTTTGCCCTTCTCAAAGAATTGCGCGGCCGCTATAGACGCGAGCTGACCAAGCTAAATGCTTTAGGCGATAAATATAAATCAAGGTTATGGTATTTTGAACGTATGCATTTTCTACGTGGCGTCATAGAAGGTAAACGTGCAGAGCGTGAGGCGAAAAGCATCAGCGGTGATAGTACAGAAAGTGAAAAATCGTTCGAAACGGATTCGGAACCAGCATGGAAGAGTACACAGCAACGAGAAGCATTGAGTTACATTTTGAATGCTTTCAAGCGACAGGAGTGCCTGTGGAATCCCCAGCATTTTGATTATGTAAACTGCAATAAGAAAGAAATTTATCGGGAAATTGCAACTCAACTGCATGAGGATCTACAGTACACCATGAGCGGCGAGGACTGCTTCAGCGAAATTCAGAAATTACGTACGCGCTATCGCAAAGAGCTGCGGCAAATGATCAAGCACAAAGGACTGTATATACCAAAGTTGTGGTGCTTTGATGAACTAGAGTTTTTGCAAAAAATTTTGCAAGAGCAGATCTATACACGGATCAGTAAGGTAAGTTTTAAATACTCATATGCCAATAAAAAAAAAAAAAAAATTGATTGCTTCTTCGTTTATTTCATTGCAGAAAAAAGGAGTCGTAGAGACCGTGCCTAAAACAAAGTTTATAACTGCTGATTGCATTTCTTTCAAAGACGCAGCTGCACAATTACAATTTGTTGAAATCTACAGAAATTATCCAGCACTCTGGGACGTCGATCATCCGGACTTTCGTTCTACTGCTTATAGAAACATAGCACTTGGACAAATGCTTGACGAGGTGAATGCAACTTTTGGTACAGAGAATACTAGCGCACAATTAGAGAAAACAATCTTCAAACTGCGCAAAGACTTCAGCACAGAAAAACATAAAATACTAACCAGCACGAATAGCGTCAGCACCACGCTTTTGCACGAAAAACTTGCCGATTTTTTGGAGCAAAATTTGGGTCCCTTTCGTTGTGAAATCTGTCAGGAGCTCATAAAGACATCGGATCAGTATAAAGTACATCGCTCCGCTCATGATAATACACAGCCATTTATTTGCACATTATGTGGCAAAGGTTTTCAGATGCCTTGTAATCTCACAGTGCACATAAGGCGCCATCGACGCGATTATCCTTATGCATGCGAAAAATGTGATAAACGCTTCGCCACCTCAACGGAAGTTGCCATCCATATGAGAAAACACACTGGTAATTATATAAGTTACTATCTTACCGTTCATACTCTATTTTTTGTATATTTTCCACAGGCGAGCGTCCCTATATATGTGATCTCTGCGGCAAAACTTTTAAGACTTGGTCGTTCTTCGACATACACCGTCGAACGCATCTGAATCAGTCAACGTTCCACTGTCCTATCTGTGACAAGGGCTTCTATGAGAAAAATCGCTTCACCGACCACATGAATGGTCATCTCAATATTCGTAAACATCTGTGTAACGTATGCGGCAAAACATTTACCGCCTATGGCAATCTGAAAAAGCACGCCGAACTTCATCTGACCGTAAAGAAATACAAGTGCGAAGTCAACGCTTGTGGTAGGCGATTTGCACAATTTGCTAGTCTGCGTTGGCACAAAAAACGCGACCATAGCGATAATATCGAGACCTATGAGCAATAATATATCGAGATTAGCCCGAACTATGTGTGAGAAAATTACTCATGAGTTATACAAATGTAAACATCGCTAAAATATGTGCGTATTTGGTTGTTTGCTTAGCTTATCAATTGGCTTTAATAGTCTTAGTAAGGATTAACTTGTGTCAGTGGTAATCTAGCGATTAGTTTCTGATTAAATGATAACCGATAATGAATGTTGTAAATTGAATGTCGTATACAACACAAATAAATTAGTTGCTTAACAATTTAATTTAAATTATGAAAAATGTACCAACAAATTAATGAAAAGTGCAAGTGATAAATAGATTTGTCCTATTTTCTGAACATTGTATTCGTCGCAACCGCTCTAATGATACTTTATAGTCTGTCGGCGTCAGACAATTCAATTAGATGGGCTGTTATTTCGTTGTCGTTAAATTTGTGTAATGATTCACATATAGAATTGTAGAATAATTTCCAACGTTAAAGCGGCATGGACTTGCGCTTAATGGTTGGAATTCTATTTGATCATCATCGATAGTCATCGCCATCGCGACAGATCAAAAAGCTTAGCCTCCAATTGTTTTAATTAAGCAACTGTTTATATATAATCGCGTTCTGAATGTGAAATGGCACCGTATTTATAGACTGTAATACAACTAGAAAATAAAATACGTCTCATATTTTCCGACATTATTTTATATATAAAAGATAATTAAAGTATGTACTTATTTATAAAAGAATTAATTCAAAGTACTTAATAATTTAAGTTTTAAAACACAAATACATTTATCAAATATTCTCTACAGAAACCATATTTGTTAAATCAATTAAAAAGCAATAAATTAAAATACTTAACAAAATGCTCGCAGTAAAAGAAACAAATAAAAGAAATTATAATAATTAAAAATGTATTTATTCCTGTTGTTGTTGCAAAACGTGTTTAAGTATTCAATTTGGATTGTGTCGGTCAAGAAACTCTCTTGCTGGCAGACGTAATATTAAGTGAATAAAATTATTTGCATAAAATATATTTTAAAACTTTCGTAGCGAAAAAAAAACTTTCGAAGCATAATTAATAGAATAGAATTCTATTTTAAACCGGGAGCCATGAATTCAAACTGTAACGCTTTCTGATGACAAGTGCTGCCGGACTCCATGGCAATGAAAAACAAATAGTGGCAGCACACTATTTCCTTTACTCTTTAGTTACAAACTGCTTGAGTGAGCGAGAGTTGAATTGGCAGCATTTTATGAAAGAGTGCTGCCAAATTTTCGCTTAAAACTAGTATACAGAATTTGTAGCTGTAGAAAGTCTAATTGTGTCTTTATAGTTTTTATTAAAACAATTAATTAAATGTATATTGAAATAACATTACAAATATATAGTTACAACAATAAATGAAACATTTCCAATTAGAAGTGGTCGCTATATACACTTAAAACTGACCTAAATAACGCTTCTTCAAACCCCGATAAAACCAGTTTCTGTTCGAAAGAAAAAATTGGTATACAGCTTCAATCGTGCAGCAGACGTCGTCGAGTGAAGTTCTAATTAACTTTAATATTTAAATAAGTACTTGAAGAAAAAATAATTTATATATAATTCAGTAATAAATATTGTAAAAATGTACAATTTAAATTAAAAGTAACAAAATAAGTGAAAAAATAATGTATCAGACAATGGCTTTGTTTGTAAAAAATATATCCGAAGTTGAAGTGAAAAATTGCAGAAGCAATTGGAGCACCAAGAGTAAGAAATGTTACTTGATGGGTGCTCCCGCGAACAAAGCAATTAATTGTACTGTTGCGGAGGGGCGCGGCATACGTTGAAGACAAGACAAAAACAAGCATAGTTGAAAAACCTGATTGTATTTGTTAATATGAAGAAGACTACGCTGAAAAAAATGTATCTACTCAGAAGTTGTCTGTCGTCGATGGCCAATGCACTCAGCTAAATGATGACGTAGGCATTCGTGTGTCTATAGCTGCACACGAATGCATATCTGCGCGAGTGTTTGTGTATCTATGCACTGTCATTCTTTGTGTGTGCATAGAGATCGTCTCAAATGAAGGGTGTGTATTTTTAGCTGCATTTTATCTTTGTTTTTTTGTTTGTATCTGAAAGTTTGAGAAATTTGTATTTTCACACACACACATTTATAATTAAATACGTATTTGTATTTTCTTTCTAGAGTTTTACGTGGTAGTTTCGACAATCTTTCCAACATGCAAACAGAGGTATGTCAATATATATAAATTCGGTCGTTATGAAAAACGTTTTATTGGCTTATGAGCGTCTAATATCTCATGAATATTATTTAATTTATCGTAATGTATGTATTTGCCAATTTTAATTAAAATATTATAAATAAGGTAAATATAGACGGGTTATGTAGATTGGGGTAGGTTATAATAATGAATAGAACTCTTTGTTATATACTTAAGATAATAGTTGTTTATTGCTTCAAAAATACAAATATAGTAGATAAAAAATTTACAAGAGCATATTTCAAATGTTTATTTGTCAGCGTCAGGTACGAGACGATAAGATATTCTGAGTGCAAAAAGTATTACAAGATAACTTTCCAATCCCTTTTTAAAGGGTAATAATATATTCCATATAGTTCCAATTCGAATCATTAGAATTGGTATTTGAAGAAACTAAATGTGAATTAATTTATATTCTTTTAAATGCCACCAGTGCTTGTACTGGTAGCAAAATTGCGCCGCAATCGGTACTTAGGACAAATTGGGCTGCGGAGAAGAGAAGTGACTACGTCAAAGATTAATGTCGTAATGTTTTTATTGAGTATAATACCGAGTTTATATACAGTTTTTTTAAGACTAAATGTTTGTATAAATGCAGTTAAATATAAATAATGTTATCAATAAGTTGTAAATCTATAAATATTTCTACGTGCGGTGCACTGTTGGTCGGTGCACATATGGTGTGAAATGCGTGTGAAGACGAATTTATATCTGTTAATACTATTTTTGGTTCTACCGTTTATTTAGGCACAGTGACGGCTTACGGAACACATGGTGTGAAAATGTATGTGAACGAATTTTATCTGTAGCTACTATTTTAGGTTCTACTGTTTGTTTAGGCACAGCGACGGGTATTTGCACCAAATGCATTCATACTGGCTTAAATACGCCTAGTTGCATCTGCAAATACCATTTAACTGTAGCATACGATTTTCTGTTGCTGATGGAAAATCGTACAGTATTGTTTCATACAACCCGCAATCCCTTTTAGAATTTTTGTACGAAAACAAAATTGGAAAACTTACATTAATACAATTAAAATATCCCACACCGATTTAGATACAAATATATACATACCACTTACAAATTATGGCTCACGGTGTTAAGCTATCTTGAAATCATGCGCAATTGACTTCAATTTTCTTTCTTGATATCTTATTTAATTCGTTAATATACATATCATTCGAAGAAGGAGCTTAAAACGAAGAAATGCATTTCTGACTTTTGTCCGCCGCTATGGTGGAGAGTATGATCTATTCAATACCATTTGAGCTTTTATACTAACTTCATTCTTGATAAAAGAATTTGTGTTTATTTCTTGACACAGGTTTGCGTTGGAAATTATTACTGGTTAGAACATACGCGAAAAATTTCTCTGACATTACTTGAAAGACTGTAGTTTACTGCGAATCCTGTATGAAACATCTGAATTATATAATACGATGGTGTTAAAGTTTTTACTTTGAATCTCAACGTAAGCATGCTCGAGCGCCATACTGTGTCCAGCTTTTAAAAAGGGATTACATCCAGAATCTTTAATGTTTGCAATGTTGTCCTCACTGAGTTAGACTGTCGTTGGTGATACTAACATTGATAACTGATTAACTTTAATTGTTGAAATATCTACTTGGGTTCAGCTTTGTATGTAATTGATTATGTATCGGAACTTTATATTCGAGTGTTATGCATCTCTTCTGTATTTCAAGTTGGCGAATTCTGCACCGCTATAAACAGAAAAACAATTGTACAAAAATTGGGGATATTAAAAAAAAAATCTTTTTGACCATATACTGAATGCTCTATTGAAATTATGGAGTGGTGTTTTCCGTCCGAAATCTGACAAACTATTTGAAGCACGAATATAATAGTTGCTGCATATATGCCTATGTCAGCAACCAATCACACCAGAGCGCTAGAACTGTAGTATATATGTTCAAAGCAAAGCGAGTATATATATTTATATTTTCACTTTGCTATCCTTTCAGTTAAACAAATCATAAACCAACAAAGCAGACAGCAGCACTAACAGCATGATGAATCTATGACCAGTGCCTAATACAAGTGTAACACAGGATTTGGTATTTATAATTTCTTACGCCCCACAAAACTTCAAAAATTGACTACTCCAAATCATATATGTACTAAGTATTACAGAAATGCGTATCATATTTTACATGCTTATATAACTTGAATCACATACCGATATATCACTAGAGATTAAGTGTTTTTTCAGATACAACATCCAACCAAAAACCAAACCAACTACAACAAATAAACGCAACGCTACTAACTAATTTTTTCTTTGTTCTGCTATATTTTTAAATTTATATTTAGCAAATCATCGAAATCATTACTTCGTACTTATTGTAAATTAAATTCACTTTTAGCGCCAAAATATCAAACGGCTTACGCGTGTGAAGGTAAGAAGCTAACCATCGAGTGTGATCCAGGTGATTTGATCAACTTAATACGCGCAAATTATGGGCGCTTCTCGATTACGATATGCAATGATCATGGCAATGTGGAATGGAGTGTCAATTGCATGTTTCCAAAGAGTCTGACAGTTCTAAATTCAAGGTAGTTCGCATAACTTACAGCTTTAATCCAGTTTGCTCTAATTACTTATTTACATTGGTCTTTGGTATAGATGTGCACACAAACAAAGTTGCAGTGTGCTCGCAACAACGAGTATGTTCGGCGATCCCTGCCCGGGAACACATAAATATTTAGAAGCGCACTACCAATGCATTTCAGCAGCACAAACATCAACGACCACCAATCGTCCGAGCCCACCGCCATGGGTATTAAACAATGGGCCGCCCATATTCACAAATGGTAGCGGCATAATAAATCCTGCTGGCGCAGCTGGTGTGATTCCTCAAGCTCCTGCCGCTCCACCCCGTTTGCCGACTTTACCCGGAGTAGTTGGAATTAGTGGCCAAGGAGGCTTATTTAATACACCCGTTCAAACCTCGCCTGTACCACCGACTTTGCATACAACACTGCCAGGCGGTCGTCTAAAAGGAGGCTACAACAATACAGTTGTAAAGAATTCAAACCGGCACGACGGTTTACCGCCACCACCGCAATTACCGCATCATCATGGACACCATAAAAATGATTCTCATCATAGAATTGCTACCGAGCCGACGAGATCAAGTGCAAGTAAATTTCCTGTAGGTAATGCTACAGCTCCATCGAGCACGCGTATACTCACCGGTGTAGGTGGCGCGGGAAGTGATGACAGTACACTTTTAACCACAAAAACATCTCCAAATCGTGGTAGTCAATCCACACCAATGACAGCTCCCACTGCACCTAGTAGTGCCAACTATTCAGGTGGTATTGGTGTTGGTAGCGGGGGCATACGCACCATTAACAACATCAATCTTAATGCCGGTCTTGCTGGCGACGACGATGAGTCTAAACTATTCTGTGGTCCTACAACTGCGAGAAATCTATTTTGGAATATGACACGAGTTGGTGATGTTAATGTACAACCTTGTCCCGGTGGAGCAGCTGGTATTGCGAAATGGCGTTGTGTGCTTATGAAGCGTTTATCGGATGTGGACGAACTGGACGAGCCAACAACCAGCACGCACAGACCACCGTCAACTGGCGACTGCCAACAAAATAGTAGTAACTGTGAACCGCCGATGATTTTAGCGCACAAGGTCAATCAACGACTGCGCAATTTTGAACCCACCTGGCATCCAATGACTCCTGACTTAACACAGTGCCGCAGTTTATGGTTGAATAATTTGGAAATGCGTGTCAACCAACGTGATTCGTCTTTGATCTCTATTGCGAATGATCTGTCGGAGGTGACTAGCAGTAAAACACTTTATGGTGGCGATATGCTGGTTACCACGAAGATCATACAAACCATGTCGGAAAAAATGTTTCACGATAAGGAAACATTTCCTGATCAACGCCAGCGAGAAGCTATTATCATGGAACTACTGCATGGTGTCGTAAAGACAGGCTCGAATTTATTGGATGAAGCACAATTATCGTCTTGGCTAGATTTGAATCAAGAAGATCAAATGCGAGTAGCGACGTCACTTTTAACAGGGTTGGAGTATAATGCATTTTTGCTTGCTGATACGATAATTCGAGAACGCAATGTTGTGCAGAAGGTCAAGAACATATGTGAGTATAGCTATAAACACGAAAATCATTCAAACTTTTATATCACATTAAAATCACTTAGTGTTATCGGTGCGTGTACTGGAGATAAAAAATATACAGGCGAATGAAGTATTTCCCGATGCAGAGCAGTGGCCACTTAGTGACGATCGTATAGAGCTTCCGCGCATTGCACTGCAGGAGAACAGTGAAGGTGGATTGGTGCGGATTGTATTTGCTGCATTTGATCGTTTGGAATCAATTTTAAAACCAAGTTATGATCATTTCGATCTGAAGAGCGCTCGAAGCTATAGTAAGTCAAAGCTAAACAATAAATGCGAGTAAATAGAACAATAATTTAAAACATTTCCTTCTTTAGTACGCAACACAGCAATCTTGTCCAACGATAGCGATATAAACGCTGAACTACAGCAACGCATCCGTATTCTAAACAGTAAAGTCATATCAGCCAGTTTGGGCAAAGGTCGGCACATACAACTATCACAGCCTATTAAATTAGTGCTAAAACATTTAAAAACTGAAAATGTTACAAATCCCACATGCGTCTTTTGGAACTACATTGACCAGTAATTATTACTGCATAACGTTTTATTATTATGATGATAATTAATTTGTTTTCTACATTCTCGATAGTGCGTGGTCTGCAAATGGTTGCACGCTGGAGTCCACCAATCGTACGCACAGCATTTGCATGTGCAATCATCTGACGAACTTTGCGTTACTCATGGATGTGGTTGACGAACATCAGCACTCACTTTTCACTATGTTTGATGGGAACATGCGCATTTTTATTTACATAAGTGTCGCTATATGCCTTGTCTTCATTGTTATAGCGCTGCTCACACTAAAAATCTTCAGCGGCGTTTTTGTTAAGGTAAGAACTGCAAACAATGTTCAACATCATCAACGCGCCGGTAGCAGACGCCAGCATCAAAACAACATACGTGATCAAACGCATGAATCTTTAACATTAACTAGTGCTAACATAACGAGTAGCACGACAGCTGGAAGTGCACCTTCAAATAATATGCAAATGCTTCAGCACCAATTACACATGCAGCATGCACCATCAAATTTTATACAACATAATTCCATACGGAATTCACATCGAAACAATCTCAATGCGCATAACTATAATTTACAACAGTTACAGCAGCAACAACAACAGCAGCAGGTTGTTGCAGCTGCCGCCGCGGCAGTTGTTGTTGCCAACAATAATCATCACAACAATCAACGAATTAACAATTTGAATTTAAATCTAAATCTGCAACCTCCTCATCAGCATGGCAATCATAATCATACAATGGCACTTAATCATGCCGAGACATCAATGAACAGCGCTGTGGCTGCAGCAGCAACAATCGCCGCGGCACTGCAACAACATGCTGCTGGAAATGCTGGTGGCGGTGGAAGTGGCGTTGCCACTGCTACCATTACCAGCGGTAGCAATAACTTAAATATTAGTAATAATTTCAATCAGCAGCGTCACAATAACATTAATAATAATCGTAACAATTTAAATCTTGACGCAGTGCATTCAGATTCAAATAATATAATAATGCAAGCAAATATGGATGACTTACAGTATAAGTGGTGGTGGTGGTGAACAATACATTTTTAGATCTATCGCTAGCTTAAGTTAAGTAAGGTCAACAAAACCGTAGTTAAACCATTATAGTGTTTAATATCTATTTGTACAAATGAAAAGACTTTTAACAGATGTTAAAAAAAAACTTCCTTTAGTTGTCAATGTGATATACTCTTAAGTAAACAATTTCCACGTAATTCGTTTAGTTGTATCATTTTATTTCTATTTTATTTGTGTGTTTAATAAATTTCTTTGTGCATTTATCTAACAATTTAAAAAGTTTTATTTAAATTTTTTTTATTTAATAATTATTGTTCTTAATTTTTGTGTGTTAATAAATTTTTTGAATGTGTATAGTAGTTGTGTTTGCATTGTATTTTACTTTAGCGCGTGTGTTTGTTTCGTGTTTTGTTCTATGCTTCTTTTTATGATTTATGTTTACATCTATTACTAATTAAATTTCTTATGTTTCACCACCAACCACCAAGTTTCAAAATTTATACGAAAATTATTATAAGTTTCAGCGTATTAGAGACCAACGATTCTTTAGGTTTTCTAAATTCATAATTTCTCTTATTCAAAATTCATTACCTTCCCAAAATTTAAGAAAAAAAAAACTCGTAATTTATTGAAAAATCTTTAATTACTATTCTCTTAGAAAACCTCTTTTTGCTCTACTTCACTTGCAGTCTGCGCGCACATCCATCTATCGCAGTATCTATATTTGTCTACTTGTCATAGAGCTGCTCTTTTTGTTGGGCATAGAACAAACAGAAACAAGCAAATTCTGCGGTTTCATAACAGTTTTTCTACACTGTGCCATACTCTCTGGTATTGCATGGTTTTGCTATGAAGGTGAGTACCTCAATGTTGTGTGATGCACTATCTTTTCTAATGTTTTATTTCTGATAACCGGCTCTCGATAGCATTCCATTCCTACACTACACTTACCACCGATGATATACTCCTCGAGGTTGATCAGACTGCCAAAGTCAACTGTTACTATCTGCTATCTTATGGCATGTCACTTACAGTAGTTGCTATTTCATTGGCAATAAACCCGAGCACTTACACGCAGAATGATTTTTGTGTGCTGATGGAGGCTAATGCACTTTTTTACGCGACATTTGTAGCGCCTATTTTTGTATTATTTGGAGTAAGTATTAATGGTACAATATTGTGTTCTGTTTTTTCTTCTACAATCTCAATTTGAACAGGGCGCACTAGTGTACACATTTTTGTCGTGGGTTATAATGTGCCGCAAGAGCCGCACAACGCTAAAAACAAAGGAGCACACACGATTAGCAAATGTTCGGTAAGTTTGGCTTTAACTGACTGATTTAAAACGATGATACATATTCATATTGTGTACACCACAGATTTGATATACGGTGCTCGTTCATATTTCTGTTACTGTTGAGCGCAGTCTGGGGTACAGCATATTTCTACTTGCGTGGCGCTAAAATAGATGATGAAATGACTGTGGTGTACGGCTATTTTTTTGTAAACTTAAATACTTTGATGGGACTATATATTTTTGTATTCCATTGCATACAAAATGATAAGGTATATTCTACTCTTAATATCAATCTATATATTTTATAATGACCTATATTGTCATACCACATTGAAGATTCGTCGCGAGTATCGAAAATATGTGCGTCAACATGCTTGGCTACCTAAATGTTTGCGTTGTTCCAAAACGTCAATTTCGTCAGGCATTGTAGGCAGCACTGGCAATAATGCTGGTACTATAACCAGTAATTCGGCTTCTACAGGTGCTCAATTGAAAAAACCTAAACTGCCATTAGAAGACGGTGCCGATGCAAATGACAATGAAGATACCTGCATTGGTGTAACAGACGATGCTATAATGGCTACGTCAGATTGCGAATTAAATGAAACACAAGTACGACGAATTCCTGGCAGTGGTACTGCCAAAAGCGGCATTATACAAGGCAGCTTGGTACCACCTCATCAAGGGCATATTGTGCTTGAACGAAGTGGTCAACCAGGTGGTCCACCTCTTACTGGAACACTTCGCTCAACTGGTGGTCTTCGCACACCTAGTGCCGGACACACTTCGCCCACTTCATCGGCTGGTTCAACTCATTTGATTTTTGGAAATAAGCAACAGCAACAAGCTTCTGCAAGCAATATGAATGTTGCACAAGAGTCATTTTACCATCAACCTGATTACTATGCTTGGAAGCAAACACCCGGTGCTGCTAATAAAGCAGGCATTCCGCGAGAATACTACAATAATCCATCATCACCGCAGCAAGCACATGAGGTATTCTACTGGACACAAAAACATAATCAGCAGGCCAAGAGAAAGAATCGCGGTAGTGGCATGGGTCCAGACTCTCCAAGCGGTTCTCTACACAGTCGTACGACCGCTGCCTCACAGGTTCTCTTTTATCCATCTTATAAGAAGACGACACTAAAGCCACAAGGAGGACAACAGCACCCCCATTATGCGGAAACTTTGGAACCTAATGCTTACTATCAGCAACAATCACAACAGCCACATCACCAGCGTCATAACCAACGCCAAATACACCAACTGCAGCAGCAACTGTCCTCCGATGAGGAGC
Source organism: Leucophenga maculata (assembly GCA_035044805.1). Taxonomy (NCBI): domain Eukaryota; kingdom Metazoa; phylum Arthropoda; class Insecta; order Diptera; family Drosophilidae; genus Leucophenga; species Leucophenga maculata. The sequence goes on along the minus strand of JAWNNP010001279.1, from coordinate 293,555 downwards.
AAATGGCTTCGGAGGCTCATGCACATTTATTGCAAATGCAGCGTCGTGCAGGTGGCCAGCAATTGCCGCCGCCGCCACCGCACATGGCGCAGTATCATCATGATTTTATTGCCTCCGCAAGCGGTGGTGGTCAGCACACGCAGCAACAGCAGCGCTATTTTAAAAATAAGCATTCCAACTGTGATCAAAACCAAGAGTATGATACGTCCTCGGTACGAGGGGATGCGTACTACAACCAAGGTTCTTTGTCCGGCGATGGCCCAGTATACGAAGAGATACTTAGCAATCGAAATTCGGATGTGCAACATTACGAAGTGGGAGATTTTGATGTGGATGAGGTGTACAATAACAGCATTGGCGCATTTAATGCGGCAGTCCGTAGTGGTCGAAACGGCAGCAACGGCTTGGGTATTCCGGCGCCAGGCAGCATTAGTGGTGGTAGTGTTTCTTCAAGAAATAATATTAGACATGCGCAGCCAGTGGCGGTAGGTCACCAGCATCGTGTAGCTAGACAGCAGCAACGTCAACATATCGACAATGGTGTAGACGATGATGAAGAGGATGACGATGAGCAAAGGTACATATTCTGTTTTTAAATATTCGTACTAATATTTTAAAGACAAAATTAATTAAGATATATCAATATGCAATATTGTAGATAGTTTTCTAATAATTTTTAAATAATTTTATTTTTAGCGTCTGTGATGAAAGTGATATGGAAGGAGATGATGATTCACATGGTTTGCCACCGCAGAGTGACGAGCGTATGCGCCGTCTGATGGCACTACAGGATGAGGATTTTCAGCGGCGGTTTCAGTTAGTACAAATCTGAATTGTTAATCAGACGTTTTAATTAGTGGCTCTCTTTTTGAACAGACGACAACTTCGAAAGAATGGCGCGCCCATAGATTACAATGCGCCGTCTTCACATCTTCAGTCGCATCCGGATCATACGGTTTTTGGGGTTAGCGGCGGCGTTGGTGAAGGTTCGGTGCGTAGCTTCAAAATGCACGCTAAATCACCAAGTGGCCGCCTAGCGGTAAATGAGCTCTTTAATCATAGCGCTACAGGCGGTGGAGGTCCACCGCTTCCACCGGCAAATCAGACATCCGGGCAAAAGCGTCAGCAACAGCAAAAAATATCACCGCAATCAACAACATCATCGTCGTCGCAATCACTACAACAGATTCCCCAACAACCTCGTAATATTTCCGCCATGCTGGACGAGAATAACACAGTGCGATGCTATCTTGAGCCACTGGCAAAGTAGATTTCATATTCCTATTTTAGATTTAAATTAAAAAGACAACCCTGATTCGCAAACCAGCTAGCACAGTTGAAAATAGACAGATTTTGGCAAGTGTAAGCTACAAGTATATACATAGTTGTTAGGTATATCTATCTATTTATGCGTACATACATTTAAAAAAAAGTGTTATAAATAGTGAAGCGGGTAGGGGAATAAATGAAAAATAAAAAAAAAAACAGCAGTGATTAGAGAATCCAAAACTTTATTAAGCGAAATATATATGTATATGTTTATAAATGTAACTTGTAGCCTAGGTACTGATAAAATATGTAAACCGATATAATGAAGTTTCAAAGATAGTCGAAAGTGCATGAGAAATATTATATGAGCTACATACGTACGCATTGTATAATATAGGAACGCTGCAGTCAATACTGTAGCGGACACAAACAACATACAATTGCCATTTTTAGTAGTATGTATACGTTTTTTCTATAAATGTATATGTGGTATATATAAATATATGTATAAATGTTAATGTACTTGGTAAGCCGTCTGATAGCCGCATAAGCCTAGTTTAAGCGTTTACCCATTTTTAATACAGTTTTGTTATTTGATTTGCATCTTTTTAAGTGTACTATATTTTATATACATATGCTTTAAGCACGCATAAGGCTTTTAATTAGGTTAAAATATCTGATTTTTTTTTGCAGGTTCGCATTTAGTATATGCTTTATTATATTTTTTATTAAGTGTTTATCTGGTAGAACAACGCAAAAACCAAGCATCACCTGAAAAGGTATTAAAGTAGTAAGAGTATTTGAATGGAAGCCTCACTCGTTAACTAGAAAACTGTACACTCTCACCTGAAATCTCATTTTCCTCCACCATTTCACATCTACGACATTTTCAATTTTCACAGCTACCCGATTGTTCGGTTCTTGAAGCAAAATGAAAGGTGTCATATATTAATAGTTGTAATTTAAAAATATGCAAACAATAGTTGGGGAAAAAAATAATGTCTGTTTAAATCTAAATGTAATATGACAAAAAGAAAAAAAAAATAATGCAATTAATTTTCAAACAATAGGTAAGTCCGCACCTACACAAGGAAATAAGGAAAAGAACACTCTCGTTAAGAGATATAATTAGTTAATAAGCTAAATCAATCGGCATGCAATTTTTTACATAAAAACACAAACACCGTACGTACATATTTGTATTTTCTGTTCTAATGGAAATAAAAATGCAAAAATAAACGTGTTTATTTATTTAGATCAAATTAAAGTAATATTTATTGAATAATAACTACTGAGCTGTATGAAGCTGTTTAGGCTTTAAGAACTGTTTTCATATAAGAATATATTCACCACTTGTGTGCGGAATGCAAGTCAGGATATTTCATATTGATTTGACTCCTATTAAACGGAAAAACAAACATATGAATTGTAGGAAGAATCACGTTACACATTATTCATGAGAGCCGTGGTACCAGCCATTTTGTTTGTGGATCTTTTTTCTCCCGAAGCGCTTCATTTGTATCAAATCTCATCCATCTATTACAAATAGCTGCTGCAATGCGACAAAATTTGCGTACTTGGTATCGCCCAACTGAGCCAGCTAATTGGCCACATGTCGGGATCTGGAGTCATTGTTTTTTTTTTTTCGAAATCGGTGCTGGAGGATAGTTGCTATCAATGTAGAGTTTCATGGTAGCATTGTATTTGTAACATTTATTCGCCTGCGATACTACTTTGAACAATATTTGGTTTCAATTAAAAATAGGGGGAATTCGTCATTCTCAATTAAGCTCTTTTAACGGCCATTCATTAATATAAAGTATTGAAATTCGCACAGCACTGCCACCTGATAAGGTCGCGCTGCCATATTCCTTTCTGCTAACTCTCATTTCATTCTTATGCGGCTGTACTAGTCATATTGTGCAGTTCAAATCAGCTGATTTAGTGACGTCAATAGTTTAGTTAGAAGCTGTTTGGAAGATTTATCATATATATTTGTATTTAAAGGCAAAACAAAAATGACTGATTTTGAGTGGCCTTGGGAGTATACATTTCCACCATTTTTTACGTAAGATCCTCGAAAGGATTCACATTTACCATTTGTTAACAATATTCTTTGGTTTACAGACTTCAAGTTCACGAAGAAACGCGCTGCCAACAACTCACCGTCTGGGCAGACATTTTTCTTAAATATCTTAAGCATCTTAACAGATTTACGATAAACATAAATGAGAACACATTTGCACTTTTCTTTAACGAATCAATTAAGCGTCGCATATCGCCAGAAATGATACTGGTGATCCTTGATCGACTGCAAAGCACCGGCCACGCAACTCCACTGGACAAGCGGCGTATAGAATGGCAAGTGTATTGGCATACGCTGGAGGAGTACGCCAATATGGTTTATGATTGGGTTCAGGAAACCGGACAAGTGAATAGTGTTTGCACGCTTTATGAACTCGCCGCTGCGGAGAATACTCAATTCTTTAAAATCGACGAATCAGTACTGATAAATGCGCTGCGATTGCTTGAGGATAAAGGCAAGTGCGAGCTGATTGAGATGGATGGCAGTCACGGTGTAAAATTTTTTTAAATTGTAAATAAAATTAATTACTATATGTAGAATAAATGTATCTATACATACATTTGTTGACACAGATAAGCGTGATATAAAGAACGGAAGGAACGCAAAGAAGTGTGCAATTTTCTCATACAACGCAAATGTAATAAGAAAACTGATAATGTCACGACGCTCTCTCAAATTTGCAGAGCACAATGCACATCAAGATGGTGGAAAATAAGTATTAATTTGTTATAAGTTTGAAAGAATGTGTCATATGCAAAATACTTGCACGGCAGAAGATTGATATTACACACAATAAATGTTACTGTAGAGAGACATCATGTTGCATTTTACTGCTCAGCCGAGAAATATATTAATTTTTTAGTTAAATTTGTTGTTTATAGATATATAAGAATACACAAATAATATGTTAGTTTTTTATTTATTTATAAACTAATCATTAAGTTAAAACAATGATAAGTGAGCGCTAGAAATGGCTGCCAGTGTAGCTTCTTCTACATGTACATAGCATGCGTCAGATACTTTTGGCGGTATGGCGCTTTATTTTCGAGGCGTGATGCCACTCATTTTCCCACCAAAACTTGTTTGTCCCTATACATTTTATATATAAATTAGTATTATTTCCCACTTATTTACCTCAAGCTATTTCATTCTAGCAATTTATGTTACTATTTGTGTTCAAATAACAAAACTGATTCGTCTTAAGACCTGTTATTCAGTACATTAGCAACTGAAACTAAAACTGAATTTTATGAACTAAACAGACCTTTAGTGGCACATGAAATAACCATCAATAAGTTTGATATCGATAATTTTCCCTCTCTAGCACTCAGCAGCTGTTTGTTTCTTGTTTGTTTTTTTTTGCCAGTTTTGCAGCCAAATTTAAAATAAAATGGTACGTAAACGCTGTTTAATCTTTAAAACAATTGTTTTTATATGTGCTTATTTATAGAGCAAAAAAATAGACACGATGCAGCGTGCTGCTGAGATATCTTATCTTTATCCATCTATACGAACTCTTGGCCCGGATAAACCGGAATGGCGCGAGGTCGATATTAAAAACCACAACATTGAGCAAACGACGACGACTAAAGCAGTAGAAGCAAGCAAAAGTATGCCTGCCGACAAACACACCAAGGAGAATCATTTTACCGAGTCCAACTTTCCGGATATCGATGCGCTCAACAAAAGCAATATAACCCGTAAAATTCAACTTGAGTGCCAGCGGAATGTGCGCAACCATCTGAATGAAGTACAACAAAGACATTTAGAAGCAAATGGAAAACTGCAAAAAGAACGGAACGAAAACCTTGCGGTCCGTCAGAAATTTCTAGTAGAAAAACGTATGGCGGAGGAATTAATGATCGCTCAAAAGGCTGAACAGAAATCTCAAGTCGAGCTGCAACAGCAAAAACAGCAGTTGGACTTGGTACGTCAACGAAAAAATGAAGAGTTACAACAAATGACTTTTAATGGAGTTTTGCTGTACCAGCAAAAATTTCGCGAGAAAAGTGAAAATATTGCCAAGCTATTGATAGCCCAGAGTAGCAATGGTCAGCAGGTGCATATGGATCATAATCGACAGCTTATCGAACTTGTACAACTATTTGAACAATTTATTCGTAAAATTAATTTGAGTGCATGCGGGCCGGTTGAGTTTAGGACTGCTGAACAGTTTTACGCTTCGCTTAACAGGATAGAAATGGACATATTTCATCTATTAGACGAAACCAGAGCAGCCGAGTTGGAAGAAGCAGCTAACGTAGCTTCTGCTGTTGCTGCTGCTGCCGCACAAGAAGAACAAAATAAACAATTATTAAAGGAGCAAGAGGAAAGATCCTTGCAACAAGAACAACAATTACTGAAGGAGCAAAAAGAAAAAGAACTTCAGGAACTACAACAACAACAACAACAACAACAACAACAGGAGGCACAATCTACCGCTGTAATGGCACCCGTATCAGAGCCAATTCCTTCTCAGACTGCCGTAGTTTCTTTTAGCCCCGAGATTGCTGCGAATGAAGATTTTTCTAGATATGTGGATCCTACAAGACTGTTATTTTATAATCAAATCAACGAGATGTATTTGTCAAAAGTGGAGCGCATTAAGCCCCTGCAGAAAGATGAGTGGAAAAAGTATCGTACGAACTGTCAGAAGGCCATTAATATTCCGCTGAATGCAATATCATCGGTTAGTGGGCAGCATCTGCTTGACAAATTTGAGAAATTATATAATTTTATCTCTGGTCAACCATACAAAAGTAGCGACGGTCTGATTAGCATAAACGACCATCCTCTGGCACGCGATTATTGCATTTTATTGATGGCAAAAAAATTTGTAAGCCAAGCGGAGACATCAATTTCTAGCAACCCACAGGCGGCCTTTCCCATTGCTTCTGTTATAGTGTCGCTGTGGAAAGTAGTGCCCGATTTTGGTCCAACTTTGTTGGCTTACATTTTTAAGGAATCTCCTTTTCTTGTGCCCTACTTTATACCGCAGAAACCTGGCCAGAGCAATGAGGATTACTTTAAAGTGATTGGTTATCGCTTAGTTGAAGGCAATCAGCTTGAAAAACCGGACATGTACCTAAAACGACAGGCTGGCATAGCACGCTTATACGGAGCAATTATGATTTCGAACGGTCGAAGCGGAGATAGTACACCACATCCATATGGTATTGCCGAGTCTTGGCGTTGGCTTACGCATATTGTTTATCTTCCTCCGCTGCCAGATATTTGTGCGACCATCATTATGGAAATTCTGCAGATCGTGGGTTCAGAGCTCTGGCGTTGCTTTGGTAGACAGTTTCCTAAGTTATTGATGTACATTCAGCAACATTATTTTCCACGTTTGAACGAGATTGACAATGGAGGACCTAAGACACGCCTTGAACTATTACTTGGAAAGTTTATAAGAGAGGGTAAAATCCCTCAATCTACGGGTATGTTACCCACAGGCTTTTGGTAGTTGTTTAGACATTAAATTAAAAATTAAATTTTTGTATGCATGGAGTAAAATTAGTAATTATACAAGACAAGTCAATTAAAGAACAGTTTTCTTTTTTAAAATTCACTGGCTATTAAGCTTAACATCAACGGAAATATAAGAAACGACTTTCCATTTCGAAACGATTTTAATATTAAAACCTACTTTATGTGGTTTCTGATTACTAATTTTTCAATCTACCCGTGAATGGGTACTAATGGGTTGAAGTGACAGCTTGTGGCAATGTGCGATGTATAGTAAGATTCAACTTGCATATGTTAGACATTTCACAGTTTTGCATTATTTTCATTTTTTTTTTCTTTTTTACAAATCAATTAATAATTTTACGAAGAATATCAAATTCATTAGTTCGATTTACGACAGCAACGCGATTTTGGACACATCATGCGGTTTACTCATTCATCGTCGTCGTCCTCATCTTCAATGTCCAGATCACCGAGTTCATCGGCAAGATCCACAAATAAGTCTTTGTTGATTGGCGCTGCATCATTCGTGAATGCTCCTTCGTCAGAGTTATCCGTTGGACTTTCAGCCGCCGCCTCCTCAGCTGCGGTGGTTTTTGCTGCTTCCGTCGCCTGATCTAATAATCTTGTGCATGAGGCAATTGTACCGGAGCCATCTACTTCGGTGGCTGCCATCGATAATGCCGCTAAATCAAGTTCCTTAAACTCAAAGGCATTTTCGTCATCGTCCTCACGCTTGTAGCTATCAAATGCTGCATCACCATCCTCCATTGGACCATCGTCAACCAGATCTGGATTGAAACTGAACATTTCACGTCCAGAAATACCAAATTGTTTTCCTTTGCTGTAGTCGCTCTTTTTACGTTCTTCCTCCGCGGCAAGTTTATCCTTTTTCTCCTGAATTTTACGTTTCTTCCAAGCAAGGAAAGTCTCGAGCGTAACACGCGTTTGATTCGAACCAAGAGCGGCACGTTCTTTCTCAATCAAATCGACTAGCGAAATTTCCGAAGGTTTATCAATATTTTTCTTGTCCTTCTTCAGTACATATCCTTGAGGGAGAGCATGTCGGTAAATGCATTTCTCTCCATTTGGACACTCCCAGAACCAGCCATATTTAGATTTTTCCACCGCTTCAAGGAAGTATTTGCATATCTATAAAATATCAAATTAATGTGGATGTAAATGATAAAAATATATGCCTAAAAAACTTACAATATCCGTTGTCGGTCGACGCTTCTCGCCCGAGTGCTTCTGATCAACAACCTCCTTAAGTTTAGCATCGTCCCAGTTTTGCATGTCATCTTCCTCATTATCACGCATATCCACGTACATTGAACGCTTCTCTACCTTGTTTTCAACAGACATATCGTGGGAGAACTTGCATTTATCGCCCTTTGTGCAAGTGCCCTGCTTAAAGAACGCACATACTACAGATTTCGGATCGGTACCCTTCTCAACCTTTTGATTCTGCACCGGCTTGAAGATCAGGGCCATCTCACGTTGTTCGGCCAGTTTCTTGTCTTTTTCATCTTTGCGTTTGTCGGTTCCATCTGCGCGAGGATGATGGCCACCACTTTGCACTTGTTTTTGCACCTGTTGTATGAACTTTTGTTGTTTGGAACCCTTTTTGTTCTTCAAGCCGAAGGTCTTGTCCTAAACGAAACAAAAATACATGCATATGTGGAATATAATGTTTTCTCTAATTGTAATCATTGTTGCTACAGTCGCTTTGAGGTTATGTGTCGCAGTCTTCGAGGACTGTCATGTTCATACTATCTTTGGGCAAATACCTCAATGACCTTCTCCTTTTTCTTCTGCTCGGTCTTTTTGCTGGGCGCAGGTGCCTTTTTTGGGGGCATTTTTACTGTAAATTTTTACTAACTCTCTATATTTCAACAAACGACCGCTCGTGTGTGTGGCTGGCAGTCAGTGATGCCCAACTTTTTAAGTGAACTAAATTAGGTAGAGATGAGCGATATTTCATTAATGGAAAAACAAAAACTGTCATCTTTGGAGAATCGAACTGTGTTGTCATATGGATCCTTAAAATCGCCTACTTTCATTGGCAGTAACAGCTCATCATCATCATAACCGAAGTTTTTTCTAGCAAGATTAATTAAGTTGCAGCCGTTTTTCATCAACGATTTTGAGTGTATCATGCCACATGTTTTTTTTTTGTAATTTTTAACTTTCATAGGTACTATTAATTCTATATCATCAGCTTCCGCATCAGCTAGTTCATTATCCATTTCCAATGTATTATGCACACAATTCCTGAAACCTTTGCACTTCAAGCAACTTACTGAAACATTCGGTGCAGACCAACTGCGGCAGTTCATCGGTAGATCTTACTGTGGCGTCGTCGTTAGCAGTACATGGGCTATGCAGGTCATTGCATCGTTTAGCTCCATCATTTAATTGTAAGGCGACAGTAGGTGCGAGGACTTTTGTCCACGATTTTAACGGCGTAGGCAAGTGCGACAGGTGAATTTAAAATCGGACTTATTCATCTTGTCTTGCGGCTAGGCTACGAAAAATGTCCTTATTTTCAACTGCAAGCATCAAATATCATTGCTAATTAAAAGCAGGCAGCAATAATTATGTAATTAAGACATATTAAAAGTATTTTCGAATTATATTAGTATTATTTAGCACATATTTTTTTATGATATATTATTGCAATATAGCGCACATACAGAACTAAATATTAATGCATTATAGCGTATCTCAAAGCCGCTCATACTCTTCTGACGATACTTTTGGTAGCACTGGTTGGCGCCGGAGCCATCGTCGAACACAGCCAACCGGAAACTAACTGTCCCGTTATAACCGGTGTGAATCGTTTTAGCTTTGTCCGGACAGTGTTTTTGTTGTGTTACCCTAGCTATTTTCGAGGATTAACCTCCTGCCTTGCTGCTGCTGGTAAACCCTCAAGTGGTTTTGCGCATTATGCGCCAAGCGCTTTCGCAGGGAATATATGGGGCGTCAAACCCCATCCCCGGTGCATCTTTGGTGGAAAATCAGATTAAGCTGTTTTTGTCAAAATACGATGTTTCAGTTTAACGTAAATGAATGATAATGGAAAGTAAAGGATATTCGTAAAAATGGCAAATGTTTGCCTATTTGGATATAATATATACTACATATACATATGTATATACTACAGATTATGATCAAGATTATATATATACATACTTTACAGGGTTTCTGATGACTTTTTTAATGCGTTAAAATCTTTCAGGGAATAAAAAACTCGCCTTTTCTCAATACAGCTCACATGAGTAAAACAGCGACTGGCTTCTAAAAAGGTCTGCGCGTATCAAATCAAATAAAAAACAAAAACGAAAATGATCAATGGCGCGGCAGTAAAAAAAAACATGGCCCAACGCAACATTGGCTGAGCTGGACATAATACTTTCTGGGCAGATTTTCGTCGGACCACCCAAGATGACTGACGAATTAAAACAAGACCCGACCACACACAAAGCAACGTATAGGCAGAGAAAAAGTTTAAAACAACAACGAAAACAAAACGCTAATTCTACGTTTTGCAGCAATTGGTGAGAAAGAGAGAGCGAGATCGAGACAATCGATAAAAAAAACTTCCAGCAGCAAAAAATTGTATCCGAAAACGCACACAGAATGTGTTGCTTCTCCTACATATGTATGTACATACATGATATAAATACATTACAAAATGTCATTTCTGTTATACAAGTGCATTAAAATTTTTGTATAAAATGGCTGCAAATGTTTAGGGTACTCACGCTTTCTGCATAGACCGCCAGATATGTCTATATCGACATCACTTTTTATAGGTGGATCACCGCTTTTAGTAGTTGAATTTGAACCTTAATGAAATATTTTATTATGATTGACACATAGTATACTAAATTCAGCGTTTACATCTGAATTGATAGCAACCAGAAAATTTGGTTCAGACAAAATCCCAGAAAGGTGGTTTTGTTTAAGTGGTTTGATCTGTGCTAAAATTTATAAGGAGTGTAAGTTAGACCAAATTTGGTGTTTCAAAATTAATAACAATTTTTATTTTGTATTTTACACAGAGTGATGACTTGGTACATTAATGAAGGGTATAGGGAAATATGAACCAGAAATATGAACCAGAACTGCGTACGCTAGATATTGGCTTAATATGAGTTCATGTTATTGTGGGACTGGGCGCGTACAACGACACGAAGGAGCAGTTATTTTCAAATAATTTTGGTACCATCTATGCCAAGCATCAGTATCGTAATTATTTCAAACATCAAAACCTTTGCATTGACACATTTTTTGTTGACTTTTAAAATGGATCCTCCATTTTGAATTTTTGAAATCTGACTTTAAATTCGTAATCTGCGACACCGAAAAGACCAAAGTACCAGGTTTTATTAAAATATATAAAGAGTGTTTAATTTGTATGTCCGCCGTATTTGATCCGACATTTTGAATGTTTAGAGTCTGCAAACCCGTATGAAGTTTTATTGAAATGTACCGAATTTTAATTTTTATTTTTGTGGTGTTTAATTTTTTTCTTGTATCCCTAGATATAAACACACTCCCTGCTCCAAGGAAGCATGCGTACAGTTTGACATATGGCTTATTTTAAAGGGCAGCCTTTAATTTATGATACCAAGTTTGTAGCACGTCAGGATTTAGCTGTAAAAATGACAAAAAAAACAAGCATTTAGTTCTCTCGGATTATTGGATTAAAATTTTAAGTTTAATGTGATTACCTCTTCTACGCTCCTGTTTATTGCTTTTGTTGTTTCCAACTGCTACTGAATGTTTGATTGCAGTCTTGTTTTTGGCTTTTGTGTTGCTGCTGTAATGCTTTTCAGCGCCTTCAGCGCTTATTCACCCGCTCACTGTCATCAAAAGAGAGCAAAACGTACGATCGCTCGCAGAATCAGTGATTGTTCCCGGCATGAGGCGTATAAGAGGAAGCAACTTTGATGGCGGCGTCTTGGCGATGCATTGCACATTGCACATGCATACAAGAATACATACATACAAATGTATGTATGTATATATATCAAGCGCCAGTTGCAGTTCCGGTCGGTTAAGTATTTCTCTTTGGTTTGTCCTTGTTTTTTTTTGTTGGCAATGTGTGCACTTTCTCCCTACTCGCCTCTTACCATGTATCATGGCACATTGCAGCTTGTTTGCGCGCAACTGCTACCGGCTGATTGCCGGTGAATGGTTACCACCCAAGTTGACAACTCTTTTTTTTTTCTTGCATTTTTTTCTTTTCATGCGTATAGATTTATATCGCATAACTTAATAGCAGCTTTCATTTAGTCAAAGCTGTAAATTCAATCAACTCTGGGCCACACACAGTGCCAACGTTGAAGGGGAGAAAAACGAGAGTAAGCGACTGCTGAATAGACAGCAGCCGTTGAAACATGCTACCTCAATAAAGATGCTTATCGCATCGCAACTAATAAGCATAACAACAACGAAGCCGGCTGGGACACACATAGATACATACATATGTATGTAGCTGTGAGAACCGATTTCAAACAGTAGCTGGTTCTTAATTACAACAACAACAACAGTATCATCAAGATATTTTTTAAATATCAATTTCGATAACGTAAAGATTTATGCATATACATACGTAAATCGGAAACGGAAATTACTAATCAACTTCGGCCATTGGTCGAAATTTAACAACAACGAAACAACTCCAGGTTGTACAACGTGGGCCTGGTAAAGTAATATAATTGGTTAGTCTTGATATACATAAAATCATTCATAATCAAACATCGAAATAAATCATCGTTATATCTTTCTCGTCAATTGACTCGACAAGATTATAATTCTTTACCGAACTGCAAACTCCATTACGCTTCCAAAACTTCATGAACGACATCGTTACGACATCTTTGTTCTCTCAAGAAACATCTTAATGCTACCAAAGTGTAACAATCTTGGAGGTCCCTTTCGCCATCTGCGAAACTCCACAATGTCGTTTTGAATGCCAAGTACGGAGAGAGATCTCCATAGCTGGTCATTCCATCGAGTGCCCGGTCGTCCTCTATTTCAACGTCCAATGAGGTGCCCAGCCCAGTAGTAAGGTGCAACGCTAGCAGCTATAGAGCGATATCCATAGAAAGGGAGAGAACAAAGGAGTGAGCTTGAAGAAATGCAACTTAAAAATTATATCAAAAGGTCAAGCGAGGTTTTAAACCAGGAGTTACTTTCTGCAAAAGCGAATGCGGAAGACTTATTACAGATTCGAAATTTTCACTTAAAATATGGAGGCATCACTTCTCCACTTTAATGTGATGGCTTTATCCATCAACTTGGTTAAAAAAGCTGAAAAATAACTAAGCGGCAGATTCCGATGAGCCGTTAACGGAGTTATTCAAAACTGACGGCGTCGAATTGGTAAGAAATTTTCACCAACTTTTATACAAGATGTAATCCGACGAATGCATGTCCAAAGATTGGAAACACAGTGTTCTTTGTGCTTTTCGGCTTTCGACACACCAATCGGAATGAAGTTTTTCGACATCCTGTAGTAGTGGGTAAATTTTTTAACAATTCTTGAATTGAAAATGTTTTTGTATAGAAACAGATTCTTCCCACCATCTAGTTGGTTACTTCATGTTTTAAAAGGTCAATATACCAACTTTCAAACTACATACCACATTATCTATCTCCTTCAAAACAGAATGCAGTTCCATTTTGGTTTCATCACATTTTTCAATTTAATTAATTTTCCAGAAATAAAGATTTTTTTTGTTTCGGGTGGCTACTTTGAAGGACTATATTTGTCAGATATAAAACTTTCTTAATGAACACTGAGTTTATTTTTTGCTGAGGCTAGCTGTTTTATAAACCACCCTCATAAGAATCGATACGAATAGATATTCATGCTATATGCATATGTAAGTATGGCATATGTAAGTATGGCAAGTTATAATTGAATATATTGATGTATAGTTCAAGGATGTTGTACGAAGCGACGTGGTTACTTTGGATTTAATGGGGTTTTTCTATGATGTGATGTGTGTGATCGCCTGCAAAGGAAATTATTGAAATGTAAGAACCTTAGATGAGTGATCGAGTATGAATATTTAAACATATGTGGGTAATGGATTAGAAAGTACAAACTAATTTCTCTTAGTTCACAACATGGATGTACCATCTAATCTTTCTTATGTCTTATGCAGACTGTTCATACTTTTAATATTTCCTGAGATCTGTTTGTTTACAGTTACGAACGACAGATATACGGTCGGATGTATCTATATCAACTCAAATTGGGAAAAGCTCCGACAAAAACCAATTAACTATAGAACTATTTTCAAATTACATATATTAAATTGGAGAATCTACGTAAAACTGGTCCTTGAAACAACATGTGAGGGACAGTCACCAACACTTCTATTGTTTATGCTAGATTTTCTAAATAAAAATTTTAAAAATCGCACCACACCTACCCTCCCGACTAGTGTTCAGACTACGCCCATGCATACATAATACTTTTAATGCATCCTATTCGATATTTTAGTATTTTTACTGCAAGTCGAGTCAATTAATTATAATCCGACACGTTCAGATCGGACCACACAGGCGACTGGTAATAAAAATCGCTACAGCAGCAAAATGTTGTTGCTGTGTTGATGGTGTGTTGCTTGTTGCTGCAATCAATGACGTTCGCAAATCTTTTGACAGTTCAGCCATAAATACAACAACTCCAACTTGAACCACGCACACATACATATCTACATATATGTATGTTATATATCTATGTATGTGTTTATGTATCTATGTTAACAGTACATTACAATACAACACACACACACACACATGCATATTCATACGCAAAGCACATTGGCTGCGGCGATCGAGGAACACACACGTGGAGCATAAGATCTTCTCCAACATGGCTTTTGATAGATCAGGCCACCCAATGCGTTTTAGGCTGAAAGGCCGATAATGTGTTCGCCAAACTGGACATATGAACATATGTACATATATACAAATATTGATTATAAATCGTACATATGAATAGAGAATAAGAGAGCGCAGACGTCGAACATTGCGCGAAAAGAGCATCAATCAAATACACCGCTTTATTCGACAAAAAAAAAAAAAAAAAACAACAACAACAATCTCGAACTCAGAACTCTGAGCTTCTCTAATCGTCTGCACGCCCGATCGCACCAATCGATCAATCAAATTCATTATATAATAAAGTAGTATTTCTTGTCGACGTCGTCGTTGGAGGTCGCACTTCATTTAAAGCTTCTTCATGCGATGCCCCAGAGAAAATGAAGAGAAGAAAAATAAAAAAAAGATAAACTTAGATAATTATCTATGCCTACACGATAATCATTTTTAATAGTCAATAAAGTTTATTAGAAACATCATTATGAAGAGATTCGAATTTCTTAAAGTTGATATTAAAAAAAAAAACAATTGTTGACTTGACTTCTATAGTCTAAGAAATGGTTTATACTCGTAATATACACTTCACTATGTCTGTCTGTCTACGACTTTGTATCCGCCCTATTTCCGCAATCTTTGAAATATTGGTTCACAAGTTGTTTTGGAGATTTTTTATAACCAGAACCAACATGCTAGTGAAAATGATAGCAAAATATGTCCACTAGAAAGTCGATAGCTGTCGATAGCTTTATCTGGATTTTGACTGCCTTAGACCCAATATTTTAAACCTTGAAAACCTTTGAAATAAAAAATATGTAAGGAATAGGTCATGTTTAAAGGGTTTTGTATTTGCCTACTTATATATAGATAGTAAGAAACATGGGTTGTATCGAAACTGAAAACAGTTTTTGCTTCATCCTATGTTAAGATAATTCAATTTAGTAGGTTTTATAAAAATTATTGATTTTTTCGGGGGCTTGACATACCGACTTGTGTATCCTAAATGAATGCTCGTCCAGAGAATTTACATATAGATTTTAAATGAGACTGGATGAAATCTGAGGGTCTAGATTTCGTATTCACACACAATATCGTAGCTAATCCTACTAATCCTACTAATATTATAAATGCGAAAGTTTGTATGGATGTATGTATGGATGTACGGCTAAACCGCTCAACCAATTCGTCTGAATTTTGGAATAGAGATAGATGGGATGCTGGAA
This sequence comes from Leucophenga maculata, assembly GCA_035044805.1. Lineage (NCBI taxonomy): Eukaryota > Metazoa > Arthropoda > Insecta > Diptera > Drosophilidae > Leucophenga > Leucophenga maculata. The sequence continues at coordinate 277,604 of JAWNNP010001279.1, read as the reverse complement.
AAGAACATAGGTTGTGTTTTGACAAAATTGGAGGGGGCGTTGCCGCACCCCCCATATAATCGACAATCAAAATTTGTCATATCTTTGCATCCATTCAAGGTACAGAGATGAAATTTGGTATACATGTTAAGAGGATGAGGAGAAGTCAACCTGTTAAGTTTGGACAAAATCAGAGGGGGCGTTGCCCCACCCCCCATATAAGCGACAATAAAAATTTGTCATATCTTTGCATCCATTTAAGGTACAGAAACGAAATTTGGTTTACATGTTAAGAGGATCATGAGAAGTAAGTTTGGTCAAAATTAGAGGGGCGGTACACCACCCCCGTATAGTTTCACAAATGAGGCAAAATAAGAAAAGTAATTAGATATGCTACTTTTTATCGGAAGATCCGGGGACGAAGTCGCAGGTAAAAGCTAGTCCAATATATATTTACTCTGTAAAAGCTCTGAAACTATAATTCCATTCACACATTATATGAATAGTATAAAAAGAAACTTCAATATATGACTGTGAACATTAGTACACCTAAGAAGCCAGTGCCCATCTCACCAATCGAGGCTTTGTAACATTAAAAATGTCTTGAAAGGCACATTCAGAAAATATATAAAAGTGGATCAACATATTCTGTTATATAGGAAGATCGAAAGCACCCTTGCTTGGGAGTATTAAAGTTCATGGAGGATTTATCGACCCAAACATATTTGTTTTATTCTAACGAGGAGTATATTTGTCGCCATCAACATTATACTTTTCGTATACTGGAGAAGTTGTCTAGTTTTAAAATCTTCTCATTAAAATATCAAGAAATGGGTAAAATCAGTTCAATGCCTGTTTAGCTTAATAGAACGTAACCTCTTCTCAGTTTGAAACGAATGCAATATATTGGTCAATCAAACGATGCTTATTAAACAATGCATGCCCGAACTCCTTGAACTACACACACAGAAATCAGCGGCGCCTGGACTGAAAAGAAAATCGTCCGAAAACAAACTTTGCACGCCCATTCCGACCATAATTTCAAATTCAACACACAAACAAACAAATATTCACATATGTAATGGTGCAGAGCGCGCGGGCGATCAAGACTGCAACACGGTGTCTATTTGTCCAAAAGGCGCGTTCCAGCCAACCAAAGAGAACGCGGTGCGGAAAAGTGGTCATGGAGAGCAGACGAGTTGCGACGCTTCTGGCACTGCTTCGCGTTGCCTGCACCGTTGCGTGGCGTTGCCAACGACTAAGGCATCGACATCGTTGGCGGCGTCCAAACGGGTGCCGGCTTAAGATCAAAGCAAGCGCCAAAATGAAAATTATTACAAAGTGAGTGATGTAGCATGACTAAATACAATTTTATGTATTTTTAGTTTTACTTATTTCTACACTCCAACACACATTGGAGTTGTGGTAGTCAAAGCTGCCAGGCGGGTGATATCTTCTACAAAAAAAAAAAAGGTCGGTGGCAAAGCAGAAACAATCTTCTTTCTTCAAGAGGAAATACAGGAGCAATAAAATGGCATTAAAAGATACGCTTTGGCAAGGTAAACTTCATTCAACTATTCGTTCGACAGTGCGTCCGTCCATCGGTTCGTCCGTCCGCCCGTTCGTCGTTCCATGCATTTCGATAATGTCTAAATTTGTGTTTGGATGTTGTCTGACTACCGACAGCTGCCGGCATGAAGTAATTTCGACAGCTTTGGCCATTACTAGAGTCATTACATGTACGTGACTCATCAGCATTGGCTGCGGTTGCCTTGATGATCATTATTGGCATTGTAAGTGAAGATGGCCTATTGTTGCTGTTAATTATCTTGGTAATATTTTTATTATCAACGATTTCACTTTAATGGTTTTATAGCTTTATCAGCTAATGTAAAGGTACATTTACTCTTAAGATATCTTAACGTTTGACTTCTTTTGCGGTTGAATAACATCTTAAATAATTCTGGTTTCGGCTCATAGCTATCCAGCCGTATCTAAAGTGATAAAAGTTTACGGATCTTATATAAAATCCAGTTTCCTGTAATTTTTTTACAATAGTCCACCATGAAATCGTAAGCTGATTACGAGTGACAAATAAATTACAGAGCACTGAACTGCGAAATCTTGTCCTAATATAAAGAAAAAGTTCTGCTGATTATCATTTGCGACATTGTTGCGCGTCTATTGAAACAATTGAGAAACTCCTGCATTTAAAGACACAAACAGTAGAGATGGAACTGTAGGTGATGAGCTCCTAGCCGAGTTATCTTGCATTTCTCACTTTCATTATCGACAAGAAGCCGATAGCCGACCATATGAAAACATCGATGCATCGGTCTAAAAATCGATATTTTTCCAAGCTCTAGCCGTTGGTTTATTTTTTGTATGCAGGCTCTGTAAAATATTAATAAAAATATTAATCAATATTTATACCTCATATATTTTTTCAGGAAAGAGAATACATAAAACTTCAGTTTCAAGGTTCAGATAATCTGGCAAGAATTATAAAAATATTTGAAATTATTTTCAATGCAATATAATAAATCTGTCAGATATATATAAGCAATCTGAAAAGAGCTTAAAAAGTCAATTAAATCATCCTTATATATATATATTGGGAAGAGAGAGAGAGACAGAGAGACCGTTTACATTCATCGAATTCTGATGTTTTCATCAACATTTAGATGAAGATTTCACATTGGAATTTTGGTTGGAACTTTTCATTAAGTCAAATTTTTACTGTAAAGTTGAACAAAATAGGCTTGTTAAACTTTTTTTACTTAGATGGCCTTTCACTGTTGTTCTAAACTAAGGAAGGCGCACCAGCCGTTATAATTATAAGCAGACATCTCTCTTTACTTGGTCATTCCAACGCGTGCACTGACTCCTCTAATACTTCGTCTATCAATTGCATTTGGGCCTCCCATGTAAGCCATGTTTGCTGGATTTATTTCGTCCATCCGTATAAGATGAAACAACTCGCAGTTCAGAAGGGAGCAAAACGTTTGCCAACTTTAATAGGTCCAAAAATATTGGGAATAATCTTTTTGCCGAAAAGTTTAAAAGCCTTTTCAACTGATTGAATCAGTTTATATGTTTCAGCGCCATAAAGCAGAAGAGAAGGCTCTACTTTTAATTTGCTTGCTGTACCGAACGTTACATCTATTAGCAAGCGTAATTCTCCGCCTGAGTGCGAGAAGATATCAAGCTACTAATGTTGTTCTCATTCAGCACAAAACACATAAGTCGTAACTGTTTGTCAAGCTCTGAGAACGCCTTGCTAACTCACCGTTCTGCTGTGGGGATGATAACCAAATCGACCTCGATATAGTCCAGTGGCTCTTAATAAATTCATGATCATAAATTCATGATCTTTAAATTATTTGTGGGAGTCATCATCATAGGTCGGTCGAATTCGATGTTTCCTTTGTGTTTTTTTTGGTATTAAGTGACCACTAATTAAGTGGACCATCTTCTCACAATTAGCGAATGTCTGTTCAGAGGATAACCAGGAAAAAGGTGTCTTAGCGAAAGTTTATGGGCCATTTGCAATAGAAACGTATTTTTTTCCATTCCCAAGTAACTTAGAAAATGACGCCATCCCCATCTAAAGAACTTTTCTGTTACCGTCAATACAGATATTATATTCGATCTGTTGACAAATAAACTTTTTTGTAAGGTTTAGTTTTAAAAAATGTAACGACTAATTATTAAAAATAATGACAGGCAACGGGAAACAAAGATTTAAATGAATACCAAGATATAGGTAGATCGAAAAGTTTCGACGATCGTGCATATTTGTATGTATATACTGGATGTACTACATCTCTTTTGCTGTACTACAACCATACATTCCGAAATTCATCGAAGCAAATATGCCCTTTCATCAATGTATAGGAACAGATTATAAAAAACAATTCCGACTTAAAGGAATCAAGTTGAAATGTTGATGGGTGTGTGGTAAATCGCTTTGGGCTGCCACTGTTCTACGCTTAATGCAAGCAATATCCCCGGCAAGTCTCGGCTTCCCTTGCTGTAACAGAAAAATCACAGGAATGGCTGGCGAAGAAACAAACAAACAATCAAATAGCGAAGACATCAACTTCGATCGTCCCGACTCTCTTGCCAGCCTTGCAGATGAGATCAAGCAACTCTTGACCGGTAGTCGACGTTCTTCCAATTGAGGGGAACGCGAAGCCTTGCGGTGCGCTACGAGGGAGCTTCTGTTGTGGATGATGCGCCAGGCACATGTGGCGTAGCGTGGCGACCGACTGTCGTATGGCATATTTGTATGTGTTGTTCGAATATGTTCTCGATCCGGATGTAGATGTGCTGTTCGATGCCACAAACATTGTCTGTACATCTGTCCACACACAACGGCCCCGCTGTCCGTCCATAATGTATCATCTATCTGTGTCTCTATCTGTAGTAATATGTAGGTAGGTTAATTTTTAATTCACGGTGGCCGGCATTTATTTTTGCCGTTCCGTTGCGATCTTGCTGCCTGTGCCGATGTGGCTGTGGTTGTTGTTGTTTTGTTATTGAAGTTTGCTGGTGGCCTGCTGCCGCTGACGCAGTCACAGCTGAAGTTTCCGTTTTCGACTTGTTTTTTTTTTTTTTTTTGTGTGGGGCTTTCTTGCTTTCGGGCAGTCTCTTGATTTTTTTTTTTTTGTGGCCCCTGCACACCACACTCGACGACTGTGCTGGTCATGCCACACTCATTATTAAGTAAAAATGTGTTGTATGACTTTAAGTAAATGTATTGTTTTGTTGTTTTGTTATCGTAGTTGGTTGTTCAATCATTCCTCACTTCGCTCCTCGATGCAGCAAAAGTGCACGGTAATGTGTAAAGTGGGATTAGCTCAATGTGCCAGAAGAAGCTTTAGCAGCTACCGCGATGTACGCAATGCGGAACGAAAGAAGAGAATAATGCAACTCATTACTCAGCTACTGTATGTACTGCATATCGCAATTATGATGCGACGATAGTTGGTGATGTTCCAATCACAATAAGAACTGTGATTTAAAATTCACAGTGATTTTGAACTGAGATTCGCAAACTTCTTAACAAAGGTTTGATTTATATTTTTGAAACCAGTAGGTTGAAATGGAACAAATCTAAAAATATTTCTGCCTTCAAGGTAAGCTTAAATTAAATAAAAAAACTTTAATTTCGAGTTAACCGAATCTTTAAAATTCTTCTCAATTCTCCTTCGCTGGTGTAAAAGATTATTTTTATTTTTTACAGCAAAGCCGTTTAAACTTTACACGGGAATACCGGAGTTAAAAGTCGAAGTGTAAAAATCGCGGTCAAAGTCGCTGCTGAGTAACATCTCACCAATCTGAAGACTGTAGCACACCTCTGTGTTCGTCATACATCAGTTCCGTGGAATGTTCTGTCCCACACACCATACTCACAGTATCATGCACCATAAGACTACCATTTACATAGTTTAGCATAGTTTGGTACATCTGTATAAGTCATAGGTAGTGGAAAATGTTTTGAGATTGAATTATGAAACTAATATATAATGGTTAAGAATGAACAAAAATAGAGGATGTGCTACTTACTTGTTATGAATGCCAAGTACGCTAAGATTTCTTCATACCTTATTATACCAACGCGTGCATGGTTTATTTTGTCATCTACCAATGAAGTTTGTGTTCTCCCATGCTTGCTGGAGCTGATTCATCCATTCGCATGAGGTGACCAGCCCAGTGCTTCAAAAAAGGGGTTGTGAACGCATCAACGCATGGTCGTAGAAAAACGTTCAACATGCAGTTTTTTTTTATGTTTGGGAATAAAAAGAAGTCATTGTGTGATAAATCTGGTCTTTACGGCGGATCCATCATTTCCATATTTTGAGTGCTCAAAAACTTTCTTGTGTGAGTGCTTGCATTGTCATGTTGGAGGTTGATTCGTCTTCGGCGGTTGGTTTGACGAATTTCTCCAAAAAACTTCAGGCAAACAAATGATGGTGTACCATTCAGAATTGACCGTTCTGCGTTGCTCAAGCGGAACAGTGGCCACATGACCCAATCGGCCGAAGAAACAGGCAACCATTTGCTTCGCAGTGCTTCGTGCGCAAACCACTTTTGTTGGATTTGGTTTATCTTTATCTTGGGTGACATTCACGGAATTTGTCGCTGAGCGAACTACGATCACACCAGTGATATACAGTGGGTTTTGATGATGCTTCATCGCCATACAAAGAAGAGTTCAGCGACACACTCTTGTCCAACGAAAGCCTTCTCTTGAAATTTCCATATTTTGGCCAAATTGATTTTTTCAACTCACTGTAAACAACACAAATAACTTTTAAACATAACATGCTAAAAATGTCAAACTTTATTTTAGCATTGCTCTATTTTAAGTATTGGCATTAGTGTTGCCACTTCCCGAAATATAAATAGTACCCCTCGTAACATGGCTTGACACAAAATGATATTGAATACTGAATGAAATAATACAGTAGTACTCAAAAAATATTATGTATATATATATATATATATATATGTATATGAATTATACTACCTGTTGCAATTACATCTTAATAAGAAGTTCTTATATAGGCATGGAAGAAATATTTTTACCGATGCCCTTTACATGTATACAAAGTCTAAGCCAGCTGGTGACATATAAATGCTTTTCCTATGCAACATCTTGGCGATATTTAACATTCTGTTATATCCTTTTTGAAAACTCTTCATAAAAACAAAAATAAGCCCACCCAAAAAGTTCCAGAACTAATAATACAAATGCAATTTCCCAACATTTATTGCACTTTAAATACTCATTTCAGTGGCAACAAAGATACGAACGGTGATCCCTTCGATTGCAAAGGAAAACAGAATATTACTCACTCTTGAAAATTGATTTTCCACACAACAACGAAACTGGAACTGGCTCCAGCTGTGCGATTGTTGCACACCAGTCACCGTCTTCGTTTTTAAGTTCATAGACGTCGATCGTAAAAATCTTCAGAAAAAAAAAAAAAACTAAATCAAAGACGAACAGACGTAAACATTTCAATTAAGTTAGGGCAATGGAAACGCGTTGAAGAGAAAGAACGAAAGAAAGCAAGAAAGAGAAATGACCCGTATGCGACCGTATATCATTTGTGTTTATATTGTTGTATATTAAGTTGTTACTCACCTGGTGGGTCAGTTACATTGCCTTCCTATCAATTTAGATGGTCGCAAGCAAGATCACTTAATTGGTACATTCGCTCGATCGATCGATTGGCTGGGCTGGCTGAGTCTGGGTTTGAATCTTTCATTGCTGCCGCACACATTGCCACGCCGGTGCTTTTGTGAACGAGGGTGGTATTACAAATGCGTAAAAAAAATAAACGAATGATTTTACTTGAAGCAAAAAGGTGTCATATAGCATATAAATAGAATATTTAAGGTACCGATAGTTGTTATATGATGCAACATTTGCAACACTATTTTCTAGTTTTCGAAACACCCTTTATAGGCAATTTTGTATATAACATTCAGCTTATTTCCAGTAATTTCTTTGAAGAACTTTAGTAACAGAGAAAAGTCACACAAGGCCAAAGGATATTGTTAGTTGAACTTCTAGCTTCTTCACAAACAGATATATTCGCCATCATCCGTCTGTCGCTTCTTCTGTCAGTTATGGCCCAAAAGAACCACGAATTTTTCTGACCGCCTTCGCACGAGTCAGTTGATATAAACTAAAAATGACTTCAATGCGCAGCGATCACTGATTACAGATCACCAGCTCTGATTTATGACATTCCGTGGGTTGGCTTTCTTTTGAAAAATTGTTAGTTCCTAATAAAATTTATTCAATTTATTTAAAACTTCTACGAAATTTTGCCAGGTTTAGATAAAGTCGTTTCGTCGGTTTTTTTTTCTTTTTCGAACGGAAGTTGAGGATTAGTTAACAGCGGCAGTATTATTTAGAGACATCGTCGTTGAAGCTCGTCGCCATCATTTATTATAACTTTACTATATGACTTCATTCGAATTGATTTCCTAGCTCGCTCAACTCTCCAGCTAGCACATAGAGCACCCAACGCAGTGCAGGCATGAGTTCCAATTAAAAAAGAAGAAAAATAAAAATCGAATCTACAGTCTTTTGACATTGACTGCGGTAGGTCGGACAAGTCGAATCAGCTCAACAAACGCTCAATGCCCGATGAGTGCGCGCGTTAAACCTCTTAAGTTCCTCTATTCAGCTTTGACAGTTTTCCTAATGTATTGTGGCCGAGCTCAGCTATTCATAAGCGATTCACAGGCATTGTCTGCGCCCGAGTTCATTGTTGCCGTTTGTCATGGTTCTATGTTTCATGGATGTTATTTTCGAAATTTATTTGTTTTTATTTTTGTGTAGTCTCTGAGTAATGATCTACGATTGTCACTTGGTCGGCTGGCTGTTGGTGTATGCGTGGGAGAAACTTCACCAATTGAAGGGAAGTTAAAGTACCAATTGATTGCAGTGAAAAATGAACACGAAGTGTCAGGATGTCGCGTCAAATAATTACAACAGCTGCTGTTGAAATTGGTTCAAGTGGCTTTTAGTATTAAGATTTTGCATATTTCATGAATCAATTCTGACAGATTTTTGTTCGTGGTTCAACATATTTGTATCATGCTTACTAGCAGTGAACTCCATTTTGTAAGTAGAGAATCCCCATGCTATGAGTGGTCACAGTTTAACCAATAACTATTATTTTTATACGCTGTATTGTTTACAAAATCATCTATGGTAGCTGACACCTCACCATAATCGTATGAAACCATTTAATGCTAAATTTAGAAAAATTGTACAAAATTTTAGAATGTCTTCCGCTTCGAAAAATATCAAAGACAACACCAGAAAAAGGCAAAGAATCATTAGTTTCGCAGAATTTACAAAAACAAAACAAAATTGGTTAAGAATATTTGTTGCATTTGCAGGAGCTGATATTAGATATTGCGGAAGATAGACTAGGATCAACAGGTAGCTTCTCGCCGCATTACATGTGCGCTTCGGCTTGTCTTTACATTTGCTTTGATCTCGCATCATTTCTCTCATTCGTGCATATGTAAGCCGAGATTGACCTTAGTCCTCCTAACTCAATTCTGCAAAGTCGGATGCTGTAATTATGAGATCAAAACGGTTACAAAAAACAAGATCAGAACAGCTTCTTAGCTCGCCGGGGTGTTTCCTTTGTGTGTGTGCAATTTTAAATGTTCAAAGAAATCAAGCAGAGAGAAAGGAAGAGAAAAGGTGTAGAAAGTCTTTTATCTTTGATGTTGGTGATGTGTTCATACGCGTTCTTTTCACGCGTCTATTTAACTTTGATCCTGCGAAAGCCGACTGGTTCCTACTCTTTTGTCAATAATATCTGTCAATTTTTGTAATTATGACTTTTCTGTTTCTTGCTTAGCTGGAATTCAATATTCTACAATAATAAACTGTCTTGTTTAGTTCAGTTATTAATGGTGATTGACGAGTTCAGATTTTGAATGAAAGTACTTTACAGTTGAGTGTGCACGATTTTGAAATACCCTGTACACAGCTGAGGGCATAGGAAAGTTTAATTATTTAAACTTGAAGGCCTTTTAATAGGCCTACTCGGCTATATACCTATGTTTCAGAGGTAAGCAAAGGTAACCTTTATTCCCCTTCCACTGTAAATCCTTCAAGTAAATAAGCCTCTTCTTGAGAAGAGATTACAGATCCACTGAAACTGCTGTATACAAAAAAAAAAAATCTTTTTTTACTAGATGGCTAGTGCAACTACTAGACTCAAGACACGATCTTGGTTGTATCTAAGTATCAACCCAGCTAAGCCCGTAATTGTTCCGTTTTCTACGAAGTATTAGCTGAAATAAATAATAAAATAAATAAAATAAAAAATAAAATAAACCAAAAGCCAGTATGCATCTTCACATCCAACGACAGGTGAACAGAGCCATCGTTAGGATAGGAAGAAATAATAGTAATAATCCAACTATGTATACCCTAATGACTACCTAGGTATAAAGAACAACTCCATCAGACGTTTTAAAGTAGGGCCCAGCACTAAGAGAAAATGGGAAAACATTGCGCTGAACTACGATGTCAAGCCAGAGGTTTACAGAAAGCTCCCTAACAAACTTACGCAGCGGTTTTCGGACCTCGCACTAAATACTTTGAATCGCTAGGGAAAGTATATTTAAAGAAGATATATATGCGATAGAAAGATGTGTCCTATAGGGGTACAAAAACCAAAACATCGCCATTTTCGCCTACAACCAGGCGGCTATTAGAGCAGTAAGTGTGCTCAACTCTAAACTGGTCCTGGAATGCATAAGTAAACTAAAGAACCTAGGCAGATACCATAAAACGAGCAAATCGAAGGCTTGGCAAAAAGAATAACAGCATCTTTCTTCATGGGTCCAAACCATTCCGCGAACTCAGACCAGGTACAATAGAATTTTCTGGGAAAACTGTGTAGGTTTACGATAAGGTAAAATGCTGCAATAAAAAAGATTGGAAATTTGCAATGGACCCAAGAAGAACGATCTGAGAATGGTTTCAGGATTTCTGACTGGACGCTGCAGACTTAGAAGACAATTAATGCAAAATTAAAGTCAAGAGTGACATCACTTAATCAGGAATTTCTTATTCCACAATGACGACTATTTTTGTCAGACTTAAAGCTGAGAAGTTTAAAAATTAACAAATTGTATACAAGCTGTTACTAAAATTTTACTCGTATATAGATTTTTAGGCGATTAGTAAAGTGTGTTATGTAACTTGCTTTTAGACTTTCAGACATAAACATGTAAATTAATCCAATAAAATTGCAATAAATACTCGAAGAAGATCCTCCGATCTTCTCCGCTGCAACTGTTGCATGTCCAAGTAAGATCAGAAGAAAAGAAAAGAAGTAGAAGTGACAGTTGAGATAACTAAATTCATTGGTGGCATGTCAAATTAATTTCTCTTTACGATGCATTCGATTGTGCGTATGGGGCGTGGGCGTTGACTGCCATGGTCATGGCGAACTATCTCACTCAGCCGATTGAAGCGTCAAGACTAGCCGGTATCCACAGTCTGGAATTCACGTCTTTATGTCTTCTGCTTTGTTTCTGTTGATTTTATGACTAAGCCGGTGAAATGTGAAATTATTTTTATTATTATTGCCGATCTTTTAACATTTGTATACCCTGCACACATATGTATATATAATTTGCAATGGTTATATTAGTTTGTTGCACTTCCAGCGTATATATATCCTTGCGAAAGAGAATACTGAGACCAGAAATTGGTACTAACTCATGCAAGCCTCATTGTAAATATCCTTCAAGATGTTAGTGTAAATAGTTACAACATATCAAAGGATCTAGGCAGGCACGTCTGTTCATATCGCTTGTGTGGCGATGTATACTAAAAATACCATACCAGAAGCTAATGCAACGCAATCAAATAAGTATCCACATTTAATTAGTTGCATGTGGAGAGTATTAAAGCTTCATCTCTACCGGAACATGAAATATTCGCTTGTTTTTGTTTTCTTTCAATTTTGCATTTTGCACAAGACAAGGTAAACAATCACCGCCGCCGATGACGACGAAGTCTTGGAATCGTTGGAGCAAAAACGACGTCGACGTCGTCGACTTCAAGGAATTCGAGGCATGATTTGCGAATTATTTGCACTTGGGTGGTCGTTATTGCGCCGCTGGGTCTTCGGATTGAGTTGAATCGGATCGAGTCGTTGCGGTGTGCCACGAGTTTTTATTTTTCTTTATAAATTTATTTTTTTATGTGCCTGGCACGTGCTCTCTAGCTTTTATATGAGTTCAGGGCCGAATTGAAATTTGTGAGGCCCTGTAGTCAAATTTTGATGGTGGTGGCCCATTTTCAAATGTTAAGGAATATGTGATAAATATTTAACAAAACTTCATATTACTCAAGTCAAATTTGTAGACTAAGTTCGGATGAAAAAAATGTTTACCCTTATGGAGAACTTTGCAAAATCTCTTTAATAAATATGTATCTTGGATTTGAAATTATTCAAAATCATCGAAGTACATATGTGCTTAATTATTTCTTGTGCAGAATATATAAACCGTCTTTTAATGCTATCAGTTGAATAAAAAGTTACCCAATAAAATCTTCAATATCCGTATCGTTGGAACATGTCTTTAATTACTTCTTCTATAGAAAATACCAGTCAAGTTTTATGTTCATTGCATGCAAACAAAATACATTCCTCTTCGGCCCTAGCCTGAATCCGGCCGTGTCTGAGTTTTAATTCATTAATGTTCTTTTTTATTCTTGTATTCTGAAGAGCTCGAAATGTGGAATGGCTTTTCATAAAACAGTATAAACTACCTAACCAATTTTAATAATAATATACTCGTACACATGCACGTTTAATGTTAAGCGAAATGAGTTAAATTCTTTGGTAGCAATTAGCAATAAAATCATAAAATCGCAAAACCATATTTGTTTCTATAATAATTTGGGATGGTTGGTATAGATTTAACAATGTTCAATAAAATAATTTCGAACAGTTTGTCGTTTGTGAGCTATAACACAGAACAAGGTTAGAACAAGAAACACCGATGAAGTCGAGTGTGCTCCACTTTAAGATACCTCTGAATCTAAATTTATATGGGGATATATTGTTATCTGCATAAAATTAATATAAGATTCACTAAATTTAACTAACAGCAACAAAAAATATTTCATACAAAAATCCAGAGAGTGCACTGCACATTTCTATGTATGCAACCTCTTATAATGGGTTGACCTACATATATGGAAAAATTTTATTAGGATTTATGTATTCTAGCAAAGCACACCAGCCGCTGTACTCCTGTGCAAACTGATACCAGCTGTTGGAAATCTTAAAAGTGCAAGGGACTGTCTGTCCACTCCTGCCCATTGCAACAAGTGATCGGTTGTTCTCTATTTCGTCGACTACTAATCAAGTTTGTGAACTTCATGTAAACGAAGCGTGCTGGATCACTTTCATCTATTCGAATAAACCCGTTGAAATTTTATGGCTCATACAGCTCGCGGTGCAAAAATCATGCGAAGAATCTTTATTTCGATGACTCGCAACACCTATTCATTCATAATGCTTCTGTGCCATATAGCTTTACTTCCAATTTTCTTGCTCAGCCCAAAATAGCATCTATTTGCTAGCGTGATTCTTGTTTTTTCGTTGCTGATCATTTCGGATCCAAGATGCTTTCTACAACATTAAAGTTAAAGATCGTTCAAGACGCTACGACGGCGTGCGAGAAGATACCAAACACTTCGTCTTGTTCTCAATTAACGCTTAAGCCATGAGCCGAGAAAACCTTGCTGACTCGCCGCATTTCAGTACAGATGATATCAATAGCATTTTTGCCTTTTGGAAGATCGAGCTCGACATTTTCTGTATATTCGAGCATTGTGTGGTAGTGTGTGTCTTTGTTAAAACTCATGGTTGTTCTCCAGGATTTGTTGTAGTGTGAATATTTGATCACTAGTCGACGTGCTTATATAATTCGGGATTATATATGTAACTGGGCGTCTTCTAATGAAGAACAAACATAAAAACTTGAAAGTTTTAAACCGGGTTGATCACGCAATTTGTGCATATTTAATCAACAAAAATTCTTAATCCACTCACATTGAATGAGTAACATTTTTCCATGCATTGTAAATAATTTGCCATTTCTCTGACAAACAATCTACCACCTTCCAAATTACTCAGTGTTCAATCGCTTTACCACCCAAGTCAAATCGCTCACGGCAGTAGCTGTCTGCCCATTAAATTTGAACAATACCGCCAACTGAAATCAGCACTCGTTCCAAAGCAGGCAAATACAGCCAAACAACGCTACCCAATATGGCAGCCATAGAGACAGACAGACGAACGGACGGATGACGATTTAGAGTGACCTGGGAGTGTGCAAACGGTTGAATAGCTTCAGCTATAAACCACACAGCAACAGCGCCATAAAAAATAGCGACTTACCTTAATGGAAAAGCCTGATGGATGGAGAGGGGCAACAATGAAGAGCAACAAAATGTCGCCACGCGTAGGTTGTCAAATGATAACCAAAAACCATCCATCGATCGAATGCCTCGTCAAACGAAGTAAAACGAACGACTTCAAATGAATTGAATGAAGGACCACCCAAACAGACCGCACACGCCGTCAAGAGCCAAAGAAAGAGAGGGCGAGGCGAGAATGGGAGCACTACTACTTGAAGCAGCAGCAGCTAAAGTTGGCAACGCGTAACCGCAGCAAAAAAAAAAAGAAAAAAAAAACAAAAACAAAAAAAACCACAAACAAATTTACCACACGCAGACCCAATCCGACCCAACGCGACGCGAGTTGAGATCTGCCGCAATCAAAAGCAGGCAAAGGAGGCGAGGCACTCGACTCCATGCCACAGCTTTGGCAATCCAAAGAGACGCCGACAGCGGGTGACTGAATGGCAAGGGAATTGCAGTGGAGTAAGGTTAGGTGAGTACAGAAAAGGTAAGGCGACTGCGTACGAGTATAAGAAGCCGAAGGCAGTCATTTTGCGGTTAAGTGACCAACACGTATTACCGGTGGCAAATAGTAATTATTACATTAAATGCACCGCAATAATACAACAACAACAACTACAACAGCAACGATGGGGAGCAACAATGACGACGACAAGATTGCCATTGCAATTCGGAGCAGCATAAACAAACAAACAACAACAACAAAACAGGAAAAAAAAACGTTGACTTCGGTAGAAACGAAGCTTTAATACTCTACAGATATTTCTTGAAAATTCATGTTATGTATATTATATACTAGAGGGTATATCTTCATTTTTTATAGGAATCTACGAAATGGAGTTGAATTGGTACTATCCCTAAAAGTGTGCGATTTATTGCTTTGTGCCCAGTAAAATATACATGTATATATGTATGTAGCCTTAGTATAAACTCGATAACCACTGACACCATCCGGTATGTAGCAGAAGTTTTTTAATTTTTCATATCAACTATAATTCTCAGATAGTTTTAACATATTTAAGTGGTTGAGATTGATGAGGAGATTTTTTTGTTTAATGATGGAAATGATGGGAAGATAAATTTAATGGTGAGAATAAAATTGTGGGAAGTGTGAGAGGAAAGTACCGAGAAAAGTGCTGAGAGAGATGTTGTGAATGACTTGGTCTCATAGTCGAGAAACAAAAATGAATGCGTAGCAGAGCACGCTCGGCAATGCCTATACACCTATACAAATGGAAGGCAAGGAGGAGGAGTAGCAGCACAGGCCGAATCATGCTCTCAAACAGACAAATATATTTATTAAAAAAACAATAAACATAAAATGCAGCCTAACTTAACGAGTTTTGCGATCCACCCGAAATATTGGGGGTAACTTCGTCTCCATACAACGCTTTGTACTGAAAAGATTTTTTGAACTAAACGTCACAGAATCACAATTCATTTCCTAGGCATATTTCCATTTAAAAATTTGAATCTTCTCAAAGGGTTTACGGCCTCCTTCCTTACATCATTTTTGTTGTTAATGCAACAATTGCTTCTTTTCTTTTTTTGGGGCCGATGAATTTCTCCGCAACAGCTTCTACTCGGGAGGGAAGAAGGCATTTAGAGCTCTTTTAATATGTCCATTGCACCACCATTGATGGCTCAATTAATCAGCCGACAATTTTCGCAAAAAAAAATTCATAGTTCAGACCTACGGAACTCCATATATTATGTATAAAAAATATTTTTGGTTAGTTCGTAGAGACTAAAAAGATCTATAGAACTGATGAGAGTTAAGAGTGTGCGAAAACGAACGAGGGGAGAAAGTGTGTTTTCTGTGGATCGTCTATATCAGCGGTGAGTGGTGCAATTGAGCTTAGCAAACAAATGACAAATGCAATTCCATTATTGATTGACCGAAACGAAGGAGGAAAACGATCTGTGGACAACCAAAAAAAAAAAAGAAAAAAACATCGTCGATAAAAGTAACTATAAATTAAGACATTATACGATTAAAACCAAACAACCAGTGAAACATAAAAAAAACCCGAGATGGGGAGAGAGACAAAATGAAAGAAGCCTCGCGTACTCAGTCTAGGCAAAGAGTTGATTGTAACAACAACAACCGCACCGCATATGATGAACACAGCATCCACATTTATCGGCAACGTTGGTGGTCCACCAGCAGCAGCATTTGATTTGAATGCGTTTGTGTGAGTCGTCTGTGTGTGTGTGTTGAGTGGAGCCTGAAATACGAAAAAGAGCACAAGGAGTAATGGAGAGAATTGAATTTGAACGTTGTTGCTTTTGTTTTTGCACATGAATATTACGCTGGTCGATGTTGTTGTTGTTTGGCTGTGATATGCAGTTCGATACGACTTTTTGTTTATACCCTACACAAATAATATGCAAGGTTTTATAGCGAAGAATGCATTGAAAAACTTATAGTGTAATCAGCAGGACAAGGCTTGTCAATCTTGTCATGTGGACCTGCCCGTCCGTATGCCTATCTGTCTAAGTAGACCAGACTAAACTGAGTATGTGTCGCACTGTTACAAAATTAGCTCCAACCGTTAAAAAACATTTTTTGTTATATTTGCTGAGTCTTCTTTTTAAACAAATTTATACAAACCAAAATTGAAAGAAAATTTAAGCTTATTATTAAAAAAACTATGTGTGTGTATGTAGGGTATAGAGTAGTACAGCACCTCGAATATAGTTCAACTTGTTTAGTTGATTATATTTCTTCATTTCTCCCTAAAAATTAACTACAAAATAAAATCCTCCACAATGAATATTGCTACATTTCCGTTCTGTTTTACACAAACCACCCAGATGGAACATCCTTTGGCGGAACTGCAATAATTATAAAAAAAAAAAAAACACTAGTAAATACTCAGAGCTAGAAAACTTTAAAGAAAACCACATTCAATCAACCTCTTTGCTACTATCTGACAAATATGAACAATTTAACATATCAGCACAGTATAGCCCGTCAAAACATACCATAACGGCCGAATAATATATCCGATTGCTGGACGAAAGTAATGGATTTTTGCATAAAAAAAAGTTAGTCCCAACGGTTTCCAAATTAAAGCTAAATTCGAACTGTTCGTTTTGCCGCTCTTAGGCTCCTGGAACATCCAAATCACAATTAGCTGGCGCAGACAGGTGGGGAGGGTCGTCAGTGTCTATAAAACACTCGCACGAAAAAAAAAGTAAATAAAAACTCGCGTTTATATAAATTTAAAATAAACAATTGTAGCGCGCTCGCTTCTTTAATTTAATACAATATTAGTGTATATCAAACGGGGTATATTAAACAACTTTCGTATAAAAAATCAAAGCGTAACTATGTACAAACAAAACGTAGCGTTCGCGGGGGTGGAAGTATTAAAACTAAACTTGACTTAAAACTAGCGAAAACTAACTAGCAGGAGTGCTCGGCGATTTGCAACGCTAGCGCCCTCTATTACTTTAAACAAATGTCACAACAAATTCAAATTTGGCGCTAACACGAACCATGCACGGATCACTCGCCGATACAACTTGACTATTTACTATTCGCACTCAATATTACTCACTTGTAACAAATGATTAACTGTAAAATAGATTCGGAATCCTTTCGAGAACAAGCTCTATAATATATTTTAACGATATTATCCTTAACAGAAATCATAATTCCAATGACACGCCTCCATCAATTTGTCGACTTATTGAACAAAAAAGACAATTTCGAGTTACATTAAGGCATAAAGAGATCTTAAAAATGTCCCAAAAAATACAGAACAATATGTCAGTCGACAAATATTTGAATAACCTATGATATTAGAAATTTTTCCAATAAAAGCGTTCCTCCTCTAGAGAACGACTAGCCTCTTGAACACCTTACAACAGCCTAATCGATAATCGAAAGAATAAAAAATGCAGAAAACGACATACAGTGAAATAAAAGTTCAGATATTACTAAGGAACTCCCACACAAGACATTTAAATATATGTATACATATATCTTATATTCAACTCGATGTAGAACACTTTTCAGAAACTGTGGAAAGTATCAGAAATTACACAAATCCCGCAACCAGATAAAGATACTACCAAAACATCATCCAACAGACCCATTAGCTACTTACCTCTAATGTCAAAATTCTGGGCCCCCATGTAAACCATGCGTGCTGGAGCTCTTCATCCATTCGAATGAAGTGCCCAGCCCAGTGCAGCCGCTGGAATTTAATGCGCTGGACTATGTCAACCTCATCGAATAGCTCGTACAGCGCGCGGTTCATACAGGACCTAAACTCGTCGCCGACTCTAATAGGACCAAAGATCCCGCGAAGAATCTTCCTTTCGAAGACTTCCAACGCTGTCTCTTCCGACTCAATCACGGTCCATGCCTCTGCGCTATACAATAGGACCGGGCGTATCAGCGTCTTATATATCATTATTTTCGTCCGTCGAGAGAGGACTTTACTTTTCATTTGCTTGCTCAGCCGAAAAAAGCATCTGTTTGTTCTTCGCCTGATCTCCAGGCTGAGGTTGTTGTAACTGGTTATCTCTGTTTCAAGACAAACGAAGTTTTCTACAACACTGAAGTTGAAATTCTCCATTGTCACTGACCGTCCAAGACGCATTGACGGAGTGCGAGAAAACACCTCGTTCACCGCTAGACCCATAAGCCGAGACTGTTTTTTAATCTCCGAGAACGCCTTGCTGACTCGCCGTTCCTGCGTACCGATGATATCGATGTCATCGGCGTAAGCGAGCAGCATCACTTCCTTTTGGAAGATCGAGCCCGACATACTTTCTATGTACGGGCATTGGCGTAGGATGTATGTAGAGCATCGCCCTGCCTGAAACCTCTCTTGGTATCAAAGGGTTCAGAGAGGTTTTTCCCCACCCTGACAACGCTTTGTGTGTTACATAGCGTTGCCATGCAAAGACGGACAATCTTTGCCGGGATACCTAGTGCAGACAGGGCGTCGAAGAACTTCGATCGTATCGGCGTGTTGAAAGCGGATTTGTAGTCGACAAATAGGTGGTGAGTGTCTTTGTTGAACTCACGAGTCTTTTCCATCAAATTGGACTGAACCTCTTCAACGTAATGAAAAGAACTTTGAGAACTTTGTTGTGAAGCCTTTATACAGCAGATCTTGCATCCTCTCTAGACAAATAGCATATTAAAATAAATAAGATCCATGGACTTAATTTAACACTCATCTCAAGCAGAATTAGTTAAATTAAATATATTCATATCCTCATATTCTAATAGACAAGTTCCTCTTGTTAATATAGCTCTATAAACATAGTAAAGTGTACTTAGTCTATGTAAAATAAATGTACAATTTTATTGGAAAATTTAAAAAAAAATCGTTTAGATATCCGGCTGATATGGAGGATTCATTTTGTCCTAAGCACGTTTTTGAAACCAAAACTTCTTAAATAAGTAAATTTGTTATGGTGCCTTCGTTAGGACGATCGTTTCACATATGTACATATACCAATAGGCTTGCAAAAATTAACTTGGAGACTTTAAAGAATAGAGCCTTTAAATTTGCATATTTAGATTCTCTTATTCATTCTTCAGAAACCATGAGGAGGTTGGCGTTTACCCTGCAAACCTACTACTCACTCTGAATTTTAATACAAAAAAAAAAACTAAAAGGGGAAGCCCCCATACGAATCTGTCTGAGTTTTTGTATAATTTCGCCAAAATTTCGTGTATCTTGATGATCCCTCAGAAAATATTCCATAATGGTCAAGATCGGACCACTAGATACACGGTATCTCGTAGTCGAGCCCACGCGACTGAAGCGTTATTTCTTGTTAGGTTCTGCACCGAAGGTACAAGAGCCTATTGGTTTTTTCCAAATGTATGTAACAGGTAGAAATATTAGTCTGAGAACCCCCAAAGTTACCCCCATTATGGTCAGGAGTGATAGAGGAGTCGATATAGCCATGTCCGTCTGTTTGAACGAAAGGATCTCGGAAACGGTAATAGATAGGACTTCGTATTTTTTGCATTCGACTAGGACTACTCCGGAATTTTACAAGTTTATTTTAAAATTTTGCCCCTTCCCCATAAAATCACCACCAAGCCAGTATAAAGATATCGTTCCTCTAAGCCAAAATGCAAAAAGTTCATTAAAATCGGATAATAAAAGACGATTTTATAAGCAATTGAATTTGAACGACCTATGATACTTCCGTCCTCCCTTTTTCTTTTCATACATAAAAAAATGTTTTATAAGGCACTTATTCGTGCAGTGAGAAGTGGTCATAAGCTTGGTCATAAGCTCGGGAAACATTTAATGTGTTCGTTAGGCGACCTGTACTGGTACAGGCCCTCTTACAGTCGGTTACGCCCGACTGTAATTTTCTTACTTGTTTTTTTATTGTTTTCATTCAATTTATTTATTTGACTTTGACGTTGCATTTTTGCCCAATGCTGTAGAAGTTCTTGTTGACGGTTTCTTTTCCGCTACTTCGCTTTCGTTTGCGCATTTTTAATTGCAGAAAAAAATTTAGATACGTGTGATTGAGCTATCTTTTCCGGCATTACAGCGTGAAAAGTCGCTTTGAAGTTTTTGGTAGTGCATTACTTGTCCATATATACATACATACATATGTAACGCAAAAATAACAGAATGTGTTTCAATGACTGTGGGATTCCTAATATGTACTTTCATCATGCCGCTTCAGTTTCTGCTTGCTTAAACTATGGATTTCTCTTCCTATAAAACCATACATTTGGCGGGAAGTTTGATCGTTAGACCGATCCTTAACTTGTCTGCCTTCAAATTATGATATTGGTTAGACGAAATAGGTTCAAAGAGAAAAAAAGAACTCACGAGTGTACCCGACTGTTAACTATGGAGGTTATATATCGAACTGAAGCCATGTGTGCTATTTTATTAAGATTAACGGAAAATACACTAAATTCATTGTTGCTACAAAACTCAAAAACTGGACCAGGTTTCTTTGAGCGCTACTGCTTAAAGAAGAGTCAAAATATCTTTTAATTTCTACAAGTTCTTCTTTTTCATACGTACATGGTGACTTAAATTTTACATAATTTATTTCGACGCAAATTTTTTATATTCTCTCGTTATATTTTAATGTTTAAATAAGAGAACGTACGTAACCCACAATACAAGACCTAATGTGTACAACTTATTACCCCTTCACCCATCGGTAAACACTCTTAGTATATGCCAAGACCTTACTGCTTCCGAAGCTTGGTATTTTAAAGAATATTTCATTTAGAGGGATTCAGATCGGTTCACTAAAAATCTGTCCCACCATTCTTGTTTCTTTTTTTTTCAAAAGATCTGTTGATTATATAATGGTTGGGACAAACTTTAAGTTCTATAAACCAAAATATGTACTTTAACTCGCAATTACCTTTACGTTGAGCATTCTTATATTTTTATGATCGCCCCTACAAATTTTTTTGCTGTCTTGGTAACGTTGAAGCTTTTTCCGTCCCTGTCCCCTGTTCAAACACCATTTTGTTCTTGTTCAATGTTCGAAAAATTGGCAATGCTGTAGTTCGTCGCTGTGGACCACCCACAAAGCATTTTTCTGATCGCAGACAACAACAACAAATTTATTTAACGGCTTGTTGTTTCGGCGGCGCACATCGCGCAACAAAAAAAAACAACAACAACTCAACCAAAGCCGCGCTACGAGAAAAAAAAAATAAAACGAGAGAACGCATTATACGGCAAAACGTTGCTACAAAAAATCATACAAGGTAGTATCGACGTCAGTGCGTAAAAGAGATG
This sequence comes from Leucophenga maculata, assembly GCA_035044805.1. Taxonomy (NCBI): domain Eukaryota; kingdom Metazoa; phylum Arthropoda; class Insecta; order Diptera; family Drosophilidae; genus Leucophenga; species Leucophenga maculata. The sequence goes on along the minus strand of JAWNNP010001279.1, from coordinate 255,854 downwards.
GCGACGAAGTTTTCTATTATTTTATTTGGAAAATTGGCATCTCAAAAATAAGAATCCATTTCAAATTAAAGCCCTTTATATGGCAATTCCTTGCATCTACTAAACTCTATTCTGTATAATTTCACGACAGTTTTCGCGATCGTTTCTCGCACAAAACTATCGCTAATAATAGTTGCTAACGAATCTTTATCGAATATTTATAATCGAACTTTCGTTGAAAATAACTCTAACGACTGGTTTCATTCTCATTTCGTTTCACTCATACAGCTTAGCTTTCTTTTGATCTATTTTCCGCTTTAGGCAAACAAGTTAACGCAAAGAAGTATACAACGTATTTTTTATTCCTTCCGCAACTACTTTAAAAAATGTTAAATGATTCGAAAATTGTTCAAGAAATTGGCGAACTTTCGCTTTTATATATCGAATGAGCACTAACAGTACAAAATGAAACTCTCTCATTGCTACCATTGGTCTGGGTTTGGCCAGCGACAGTTAGCTTGCTTCTCGAAAATCTTTGAAAGAGTTATTCAGCAACGCCTTAATTCACACTTAGAACTAAATAACATTTTTCCAGTGGAGCAATTCGGGTTCAGAACTTTGCGTAACTGCATTCATCCACTTCTCAAGCTTAAGCAATTTGTGAAGTAGAACATAGAACATAAAAAATCTATTGGTATGGTTTCATTGGACATTCAAGCTGCCTTCGACACCGTATGGCATAATAGTTTAATACACAAGTTATTTATCATTAATGTACCAGTTTACCTTATAAAAATAATTAAAAGCTTTCTTTTTAGCAGATACTTTTATACTGTTCTTAATAGCACAGTATCAGAATTAGCGTCCATCAGCGCTGGGGTTCCACAAGGCTCAGTACTTGGACCCATTCTGTATAATATATACACGTACGACATTATTCACTTTTACAACTGCGACATCTCTATTTTCGCAGATGACACTGCAGTATATTGTTCTGGCGACACATTCAATGCAATTAAAGATGATCTACAACAAGCTCTTGATACTCTTGCATTTAGCCAGTACTCGTAAGGCTAAACTAGTGTTTAGCTATAACATAGGGCAGGTCTCTTAGCTTTAAGTTTTATCCCCTAACTTAGTGTTTTAAGGATTTTCCCATTTCCTTAATTAATTAAATATTCATTGGTAATGTATAATTCTAAAATAAGCATAGTAATATAATTCAGTTGTAAAGTTTGCTTTTTTTTTTTAATTTAAAAAAAAAAAAATTACAAATTTCTGCCAAAAAAAATGGCAAAAAAAACCATAGTGCTCTGAATGTTGAAAGAGGCAGGATGAGCTAAAGAGAGGGAAGCCAACAACAAGTTGTATTTGAAAACAAACTCAAAATATATTCGCACACACCAATGTATTAGAATAAAAAAAAACAATCATGCCTGGAGACAACCTTTCCGTTTCACTATCGCAAGCGAACTAAAATTTAAGACACTGGAAAGAAGAAGATAAATATGTGGGCTCTTATGAGGCAACCGTCGAAGCAACGGTTGCCTCGTCAGCAATATCAACATTTTTTGATATTGCAACGGTTGCAGCAACACGAAAAGCTATGGGCATCACAACTACACACGAGCAACGGTTGCTTCAATATTCAACATTTGTGTTGTACTTCGAAACGTAACGGCTTTACCGTTCGAAAGCACAAATAGATCTTACAATACACTCTCAGTTCAAGCGCAAATTGTGACTAGTGCTGACTGATGTCAATAAAAAGTAGAAGTCCAACGACCAATTCTCCTTCTCTATATATATTTATTATAATTTATTTTTCTCTCTCTATCTCTCTCTCTCTATATATATGTATTTTAAATTATTTTTCCCTCTCTCTCTATATATATGTATTTTAAATTATTTTTTCCTCTCTCTCTATATATATGTATTAGGCCCTGTACCGAAGGTACAAAGGCCTATTGGGTTTGTGCAAATGTATGTAACAGGTAGAAATAATGGTCGGAGACCCCCCGAAGTTACCCCCATTACGCTGTTAACAACCACATAAATCGATCAACCCAATTATATCTACCGGTCGATATAAGACGTCAAATAAAAAATAAAAGAAAATTACAGAAAAAATGGCAAGAAAGTAGAAGTCCAGCGGATAAGCGGTTATTTATTAAAGCAGCTAACGACTGTCGAATTTAAAAAATGAGTCTACCGCAGAATTTTTAAGGAACCTTGATCCGTATTCAAGAGACTATGAACATAGCCTTTGGAGAGCAATTAAATATTTGGAACGCACTACAAAAAGAAATGTCACTGTTAAAGACTACAATGGAGACTGGTGTAAATAGCACAAAGCGCAAGCTTTTGCGCAACATTTGCATTCATTGTAATGAAATTAGCGATGCACAAAGTGAAATGGAAACATTTCTGGAATCAGCTTGTCCAATGAGTATGCCAATTCGACGTTTTTTACAATTACTGAAGTTGAAGGAGAAATAAAGTACATAAATAAAAAAAAATCACCAGGTTTCGACAAAATTGATAGCCACTATGATTTATAATGCAATTCTTAGGTTAGACCATTTTCCAACCCAATGGAAGTGTGCAGAGGTTATAATGATACCAAAGCCAAATAAACCAGAAAATTATCTATCGTCATCAGTTTGCATCCAAGGTATTTGAAAAAATGCTATTGAGAAGAATGTTACCAGTGCTGGACGAGCTTGAAATTATACCGGAACATCAGTTTGGGGTTGTAGACATACAAACAAGCATTTCACAGAGTATGGCACTCCGGCATACTATACAAAATACATAGATATTTCTATGTCCAGCAGCAAAGCGAAGCATCATCAATTCGACATATCACCGCAGGTCTCATGTGTGGGTGGCTACATACGCTTCCCAATATTTGCAGGACGAGTTGTTCTTATTAGAGAACTGGCTAACAAAATGGAAAATAAAAGTCAATTGACAATAGGATTGTTATAGGGGAGAGGGGCGGTGGTGTATTATTATTGAGAGGGAGCATTGTTATAGGGGAGGGGGGCGGTGGTGTATTATTATTTTTGAGAGGGAGCATTGTTATAGGGGAGGGGGCGGTGGTGTATTATTATTTACGGGGGAAGATTGGGGCGCAGGAATATAAACTACATTTGTAATTACTACATTTTCCAAAGGGCCGGAATTAAGAGGCTGTAAATAATACTAATATTCATACATAAAAAAAAAAAAAGTTTCCAATAACTTACCCTTAAATACTCCTCCTTAGTTATTCCTTTTGTTTTGAAATACTGTAATAAAAATAATATAATTAGTATAATTTGTTTAAAAAATTACTAAAAATATAAAGCTAACAAGTTCCGCCACCCATTGTAATTTTGGCGCCAGATGCCATCTTCCCCACGAATATGCCTTCAACCTGCAAAATCCAGCTCTTTTTAGGTCTTTCAACATCACTTGGATCAATTGGATGTTTTTGTTCGAATTATTTCGAGCTCAGGTGCCAAAATTGTATCAATTAACACTTCCATTGTACCATTACTCCAATATGGACGCAAAAATAATGTTTTTTTGGCCGACATCCTATAAAATAAAGAAAAGGTAATATAAGTAAGCTTATTATTGTATGCAACAAATCTTCCATCTACCAATTAATTTAAGTTGTCTTGGTTAAATAGATGGGATAGATACCAAATTATAGCATTTAAGTACATTTAAATGCTATAAGTTTAAGTAAATAATATAATAATGAAAAGCTGCACTTACCCTTTTATTTGGCGAAGAATTGCAAAAGAATTGCTAGACAAAAGTATCTGTACAGACGTTAACTCCATTGATATATTTTGTATAAGCAAACTGGTCTGTACAGGAAGAATGTCTATTTTTAATTTAAAAATCGTAAACACTTTGCATTTACAGTTATTCGAGCGTGTTTGCGTATTTTGTTGTGTGATAAAATATTAATAAATTAATATATTATATAAATTATATACATAAATTAAAATATTATAATTAATATTATTCATGTATCTGCAAATTTTGCTGCAGCAACAAATGAAAGTAGCGGAAGTGGCAACTCATCGTCCGTAAGTTTTTCTTTTTAAATTTTATTTATTTTATTTAAAAACCAGATTAGATTGAACCTAATTTAAAAAAAAATTTAAAAAAAAATTTAAAAAAAAACAATATCCGCACCGGCCATTCCAAATCAGACGCATTGGAAATGATGTACTCAACGGGATGTCAATGCCATATCAAACAGTAAGCGATCTGTGGAAGGAAGCATCGGAATGGCATTATTTCCAGCAGATGCAATTTCTCCGTGCCGCTCCAACTACAACAGGAATAAACCGCCACAACTCCAGCACACCCACACAAAATAAATTAAAATAAATATATATAGAGAGAAAGAGAGAGAAAAACAATTAAAATAAATACATATAGAGAGAGAAAGAGAAAAATAAATTAGCAATAAATATTGCGTATTGGTGACATCAGTCAGCACTAGGCACAATTTGCGCTTGAACTGAGAGTGTATTGTAAGATCTATTTGTGCTTTCGAACGGTAAAGCCGTTACGTTTTGAAGTACAACACAAATGTTGAATATTGAAGCAACCGTTGATCATGCAACACAACATTATCAATTTCACTTATGGTGGTATTAACAGTTTCATTCGTTATGACGTCTGCAAGCATATCAGTAAGCTTGTGTTTCTCTTCAAAAATTTTACTTAGAAGGTTAGCCTTTTCTGTGCTAGTGTTGTATACTTCATTCATATGATTAAGACTAGGAATAAATTGGGTTTTTTTCTTATTAATTTGGTCATTTTCTAAAAGGGCTTTTGAGTGTTTCTCCAACTTTTGCAATTTGTTATTCCAATTTATATTGTTTTGCCTAAAAATTTCATCTTTCATTGCGCGGTTGAAATGTTTAAGTCTACAGATATATTAGTGCCAGTACTGGAACGTGATCTGATGGAAGAGCGCTTTGAGTTACTGGCATTGTTATCATATTGGGGTAGTTAGTCAGAAAGATATCTAACATGGAAGGCTTAGATTTGTAATTGGAAGGGATGTATGTAGGATCAGAGGGGTACAAGACAGTAAAGTTATCAGCAATAGAAAGATCCTGCATAATATTTCCCCAGCAATTTGCTGTAATACAATTCCAATGTCGATTCCTGGAATTAAAGTCACCAGCAATTAAATAACGGCCTGCAACTCTCGACAGTTTTAGCAAGTCCGCTTAAAACATTGACTTTTAGTGATTGCGTTGCATAGATGAACTGCAAGTATGACAGCATTTTGCAGTGTTTCCCGGGAAGTAGGCCGAAAAAAACTTAAAAGTGCTATACTTGTTAATTTCTACTTGTATACCAATGTTTATGTGAGTATCGATATTGGAAATTTCCTTATGTTTAAGTTTTTTGATTACAATAGTTGGTACACCTGCACCTCTACTATTAGACTTATATGGACGTTATTATGTGCGTGAAAGAGATGGCGACGAAGTTTTCTATTACTTTATTTGGAAAATTGGCATCTCAAAAATAAGAATCCATTTCAAATTAAAGCACTTTATATGGCAATTCCTTGCATCTACTAAACTCTATTCTGTATAATTTCACGACAGTTTTCGCGATCGTTTCTCGCACAAAACTATCGCTAATAATAGTTGCTAACGAATCTTTATCGAATATTTATAATCGAACTTTCGTTGAAAATAACTCTAACGACTGGTTTCATTCTCATTTCGTTTCACTCATACAGCTTAGCTTTCTTTTGATCTATTTTCCGCTTTAGGCAAACAAGTTAACGCAAAGAAGTATACAACGTATTTTTTATTCCTTCCGCAACTACTTTAAAAAATGTTAATTGATTCGAAAATTGTTTGAGAAATTGGCGAACGTTCGCTTTTATATATCGAATGAGCACTAACAGTACAAAATTAAACTCTCTCATCTCTAATTGTGAGCGCAAATCAAAATGGCCGCAGCCGCAGCAAAACAAAACAACACACATGCACACTAATTTGTATCTATGTGTATATGCGTGAAACTGTGTGAGAGCGTAAAAGAGCAGATACTTTTGCCGCTTTGCGCTGATCTTTTACATCTGAAATTCAGATTTTGTGCGACAATGAAACGAAGCGGACGTGTTTGCGCGTATCGTTTAAAAATAAAATAGCAGTGAAACAAAATATCAAACTGAAATAAATGTTTGCAACAAAATTCGAAATTAAATCGGGAAAATACAAAGTGTGCTCAAATCATTTCCATACATACAATGTGTTTAAATGTAATATTTTTTAAATAAAAAAACACAATTTGAAACGTGTAAAGGCAAGCAAAAATAATATACATACATAGCAATACGTACGTACATATGTATCTGCATACATATATACACAAATACAAAGCAGAGGAAAACAAAAACGTGATGTAGCGCACAGTGTGGAAATTGTTCGCGGCGTGAAATTATTTTAAATGCATTTCGTTGAATGAAAAAGTGCAGAGAAGTATTGAATAATTATTGCATAAAAAAGAAAAAACGAAGTGTTGTCAACTAAAAGTGAAAATACAATAAATATTTGAAATAGAATCAATAGAAAAGGTTTTGCTTTGCGCAAAATTATATTTCAAAAAAAAAATGCGCGCAACTTTAAATTGATGAAAGCTGTTTATGCCTATATCTATATGTTTATATATGTATTGCTGTAGATATTTTAAAGAATTTGTTTAACATTAAATAAATAAACAATACACACATACAACGACAACATTTTTTCACGCGCTTGACAGCACTGTCGCAAACACACAAACAAAACATACGCGCGCTCTCAGCGAGAATCAACACAGCACAGTTTGAGCAGCACTGCAAAGACAAAAAACGCAAAAGCAAACTGCCACCGGAGTTGTTTTTCAAATATTTTTGTTTATACCACTTCAAATATGGTTGTACCCACATTGGATAACCTGCCGCGTGTTCCCGACACACACGGCGACATTGTCGTCGATGAGAAACTATTCTCGGATCTATATATACGCACCAGTTGGGTGGATGCACGCGTTGCACTCGATCAAATTGATAAGGTAAGTTTGAGCATCATTGTTTGTATTTGTTCTCGAATGTAAAAAAAAATCTTTTATCTCTTCGTTGCTTTTGCTTTTTTGTGTTTACATACGCAAGGTGCGATTGAAAAGTTTTACAACAGAGGCTTTATAATCTATGTATATAATAAAATCGTGTACAAATTTTTGTTTGTTTGTGCGTGCATCACGCCTGTACCGCTAAGCCAATTTGTATGATTTTTTTTATAGAAATAGATGAACGGTTGGAAATGAACATAGAATCCTTTTTGTTAAAATCAGAGTGACCCACCGTCCATATAAGCGATAAACAAAATTATTCATATTTTTGCATTCACTTGATTTGAGGTGCATGGTGGAAATTTAGTATACATGTTAATAGGTTCGGCAGAATTAAATCGATTAAGTTTGATCAAAATCGGAGTGTGCTATATGCCACCCCCATATAACGATAAACAAAAGTCTTTAAACAGCGATGAAGTAACCTTATGAATTTGGAAATCGGTATTGTAGCGAGCGATGCTAAGCCAAACAATCTGTGGGTACTTCATATTGTAATGATTTCTATAGGTTTGGTCCAGATTAGCTTATTTCCAGCGTATTTCTTGACTCATTAAATAAAATATTTGAAGAATATTAAAGTTTTTTTGAGTTTTTCGTTTATAATCTTCACATTTAAGACAATAACTTAAGTAAGAAAAGTCTAATGATTACATATTAAAGCTAATCGACACTTTATCAATCGTTTAAAACATTATTTTCCAGAGCATGGTTTTTTGAGCCAAGAAAACATATAAAATAATTTCAATCTACTATCATGTAACAATATAAACCGTTAATTTACGAATAGATTGCGCTTCTTCGAATAAAACTTTATCGAAGAAAATTTATAGATGAATTCGGAAGTTATAAGCAATTGAGGGGAGGGACCAAAATTCTAAATTTATTGGGTTTTACTAGAGTTAAATTTAAAGTTAGTTCATCAAGACTATCTTCTAGGGAATATAAAATTAGTCTCAGTTATAATATACCACAAAATTATATTCAACAGTTTCTATAAATTATTTATTCAAATATAATAAACTTGAAAAAGTAATAAAATCTTGCGGTGCTATTAAAACTCAATCGTTTCAAGCCATTTTTGCCAATATTTCCTATGCAGGTCGAGTAAATGCAAATCATTGAAAAAAAAAATAAAAAATCGGAACATTCAAACCAATTCAATTCGAACAAGACAACTCATTCATAAATTTATACTTGTTGTTGCTATTTACAGTCGAATGAAAATGTACATGGCTGGAAAAGATTTTATGAATTAACAGTGCCTCGATATGCATAAAACAAAACACAAAAACCAAATTAAATATTTCTAAAGCTAGCGAGAAAAAATGTATCCGTTCATGAATTATTAAAAATGTATCTGAAGACAAAATTTAGAATTTCATTTACAATTCAACTCATTCATGAAAACGTCAACGAAAAGTCAACAGATTAAAACTGATAAATAAAAAGAAAAAGGGAAAAAAATATCGCACACACATGCAAAATTTTATTAGAGCTACATTTTGTTTTGTTGTCGCCCATTTTTTCTTTTCTTTTTTTCTGCGGTTTAATGTCTTAATATATTTCATTTAATTGAGTCATTAAAATAAATCGTTATTGGCGACCTCACAGGCAACGACGATTGCGGCAAACGGGTAGAAGAAAATCAAAACCAATAAAACGTACAACAAACAACAAAAAAAATAAACAACAATGAAATCAAGTCAACGGCGCATTTGCTAGATACTTCTTTCTCCACACTGCACACTCAACTGTTCCAGCTCCTTCGTCCATCATTCGACTTCGACAAAAAAAACTCAACTCTGGTCTGGAACAAGCTGTGCTTTCTCGTTCATTCTAGGCACAGCTTCCACAAGCGTGGCGTGCAGAACTGCATTCGCTTGCACTCTTTCCGCCCACCGCACCGCATCCCATCAGTGTGCCGTTTCTGTTTTGGGCGCGCTTGCGCCGTCGAATGGTGGCAACAAGTCGAATAACAAACGAGTGCAGCACACGGCACAGCTGTATGCGTTTGTTTGACTGTGTGTGGTGTGGTGTGCAGTGCAGATATCGATTGTTTTCGATCGCTTGCCAAAATGATCCAACAACAACAACAACAATAATAATAGCCAACGAATGTAGCAAAAAAAAGGGTGCGCAAACAACCAACTATTTTTGTACTAGATTTTTTGTTCATTACTGTAGATGGTAGGAATAGCTTCGAACGAGTCATTTAGTTGAAAATATGATATAGAAACCCGTTCAAAACTTAGAAAGTTGAAAATATTAATTAACGAAAGCTCTTGAGTTTGAAGCATTGAGACTAAAATTTCGTATGATACTCATATGAAGTATATTATAACTAATTTTGTCAATTATAATTCTCAAAAAGTTTTAAAAATTCTAGATTGCGATTATCATTTTTTGGGATAGATAGATATATTATGCCTATACTCTGCGCGCTATCTCACATTAATTCCAATAAAACATCACACATGGATCCAGATAATTTTAAATTCGAATAATTGCAATTGAACGAGAGATTGAAGGTGATTGTTTCTACACCCAATTAAAGTCCTGGTACCAAAGTTATGATTGTGACTACTGTTAACGACTAAGAAAAATATTTATTGATGTTAGTTTTGGGTTATCTTATGCTAATCCTATCAAATATTCCATTTAAATGCAAATCAGACCACTAAAAGGGATCACTCCCATTCAAATCTGTCCCGCCTATCTAAGTTTTTGTATGATAAATTGTTTATTAATGTTGTTTATTTACCTCCAAAGAAAAGATTCCATATAGACACAAAATCTGACCACTTGCGTGAAATTCAAAAAGATTGCTCATTGTTTTATAGAAACCATTTTCTGCAAAAGTCATTGGTTCGAAATTTTATGATTACTGATTGTTGTTGGATATAATTTTCTAAAGATTTCATGTTACACAAAAGAAAAGGCTTGGGCAAAAAGTTGTATTTAAGACAAGTAAATAAAAATCTGTTTTTTTTACTTTGTGGATTACGTTGTTGGTATGGAACAGTTGCACGTTCTGAGAGCACTGTTTGGAAATTTTTGAATAATAGATCAAATTCCGTTTTATTATCGCTTTGTATACTAGGAGCTTGCTGAGAGTTGACCTTTGATCGATTAGCCATAAATGCTTTTTTAGAATAGCATTGAGTTGAGTCCATATGCTGAGTAGATGAGGACGCTATGTTACCCTTCTATACAGCATCATGCCCAGATGCTTTTATGTATCACTGCTTGGAATGGCTGTTTCGTCGAGATAAACTTAGAGACAGTCTCCTCTTCTCAGCGTGAATGTCGTTTAAGTGAACTTCACGCGTTCACCACAATGTTCCACCTCTAAGCTAAGTATTGGTGGTTTCGAGTTAAATTTGTAGGATGGCTGAAGCCACCTCGTCGTGTCGGTTTTGACTTCTTTTGTTTCAGAACTTTCTTCCCCACATCTCACAAAGAAGTTCCTGCGCTCAATATAGAACTTAATGAACTGGTAGTACGGTGCTGGCAGACTGGCATGCCACACCCTTTCAAAGGTTTGCTTTACGTCCAGAAAGACTGCCGAACAATAAATGCATCCAGTATCCTCTTGACTCGAGTCGATGGCATTGTTTAGGCGTGTCATTCTTTGAAGCCAAACTGATGATAAGCGATCGAACCGGCCTCTTTCAGTATTGTTCGGACTCTACGCAGGAGTAGTATGCGACTACTTTGGCGAGTACTGTCAATAAACTTCTGGGGCGATGTGAGGTTAGATTGAGGTTAGGTATAAGTGAAAAGTGATTTTTTTTTAAATTAAAAAATATCTTAAAAACATTTTTTTTATAATTAAAATCAGTATTACTTTTTGGAACACCCTGCTGAAAGGCAAACATCTTAATTTACAATAACTTTCCAGTTTTTTTTTTAAGTACATATACATACCTACATAAATGTGTGTGTGTATGTGTATATCATTTAAAAAAAAATGTTTTTGACTAAAAACAACAACAATGTACACAGCCACACAGCGTTAAAACAGCTGAAAATGCAACAAAAACAACAATAGTAATGAAGACATAAAATTGTAACCGCAAGACAACAAAAACAACAACAACAATCACAGTAATGACATCTTGTTGTTTTTGTTTTACATTAGAGGTTTTGCCTCATTGATTCAAGAAGACGACGTTGATAAATAAACAAAAGACATAGAGAAGAAGCATAAATAAAATGAAAAACAAGAATAAAAAACGCTAGCTTTGGGTGGTAACAAAGTTTAAATACGCTTCACAGTTTTCATAAAAGTAGAACAATCTCAATCTGTAACGGGCCAGGCACATACTAACGCATATTGTACAGTGTCCGTAGCAGCAAAAACGAAGAGTAATTGGATTGATTGATACATATATGTATAAAAAAAAAAAATCTGCAATTGTAATATTTTAAACCTTGGGAATTTTTTTAAATTTTTTGGGTTCTCCAAAGTTTACTTGCATTACGTTGCAAGCACAGTGGCAAAATTATAATACTATGCCTATTATGTGTGCAGTGTATAAAAGGAACAGGAGAGTGCGCACAAGATTTACGTTAGGCATATATATGTATGTAGTGAAAGAGAACACATTAAATAAGTGAGTGAGCAGCAGCCACCCACATTAACACAAACACATGCAAAGCAACTAGACAACTGCAATCTAAAATGTATGTAAAAAAAAACTTATGCAAAGCCAGTTGGAATGCATCCCACGTTCGTCTTTCCTCTCTCAATATTTTTATGTGTGTTTGTGTGTATATATGTTTGTATATCAACTCCTTTTTCATTATTTAGCATATAGTATGAATTTTCTGCTCCTATAAGAATTCAACTACGCATAGTGAGCGCAATAACAAATATGTAAAAGCGCCAAAGTTGCTGATGTTGTTATTATTGTTGTTGTTGCACTGTGTGCGGGCAGCTGCGACTGCTTTTGGCAGTCACAATGTACCGTGTAAGAAAGTATGGCAGTGTATGTGTTTGTGTCTAAAAGATAAAGGGAGAGAAAAGAAGCAACAACAAGTTTGTTGTCTGAAATGAAAACGAAAAAATGCCACAAACAACAACAGCAACCAAGCAACAGCAGCAAGAAATCAGTGATCAAGGCAGAAAACCACACAGCAAGTCGCCGCAACATCATTGTTTCCTCTCTGCTCCACCGCCTACTTCAGCAACACTCTTTCTGACTTGACTGTTTTGGCTTTGTGGCTCAATCTCAATGGCACCGACGATGTCAACCGACGCGACAACAGTGGCGGAATGGAATTATAGGTTTATAAAGTGTAAAAATTCACATGCGACGATTAGTTAAATGTGTAAAAAAAGATATTTTATGTAAGCCATATACGTTATACGAATTTAAATCGATTTTAAATTTAATTGCCTAAAAATATTTCATTGAGATTATTAAAATTTATATATGTACATATTTTTGCTAAATGAACAACCTTTGAATCCGCCACTGTGCTACAGTAATGACCACCCAAAGCGCCGCATGGGGCTACACACATTCAGACAAATACAAGCACAGCCATACAACAACAAGTATAACACACAATTTTATGCTATGAAGACGACGATGATGACGACGAAAGCAAAAATAAAACACATACATAGGCACTGAATGAACGATCGTCGTTATTCGGAGTCTGTGCTCAGTCAGCAAGAACAACAACAACATAACACACCAATATGACGTATATTAAACGGGATCGTATGGCTTTCTGTGCACACGCAGCAGTGAAGAGCCGTACAGGGATGGAGCCCAGTGAAAATTTAATCCATTGATGTAGTGAATTTTTTTATACACTTCTCTTTATTATAAATTTTTGTTAGTTTATTTAATACAAAAATTAACATAAAGTTATATACGTTATTTGAACATATGTATGTATGTTTGGTAGGCTTTCCTCGGCAGCATTTTCAAAATATTGAAAATGAAAATACATATTTTAATATTTTCTAAAATATTTTGTTTTCCAAAATACCCAAAATTTGTACTACTCTTTGCTGTAAGAGAGTATTTAAGCTTCGTTACCACCCAAAGCGTTTTTTTTCTTATTTTTTTTCCTTGCCTGCTTTTCAAGCTTGTCTTGAGCTTGTCATTTCGCTGCTGTTGATGTTCATTTTAGACGTGCTATATGCAAACAGTAGCCGTTTTAAATAAAGTTGTTAGCTTGACTTGTTGTTGCTTTCGGTATTAAGAGAAACATCAACAAGTAGTGAGTGGAAAATGCTTTGGAACTTCTTTTTGATGGTTGTAATGTGATCTGTTTAGATTGTACGACTTTTTGTTTTGGTGCTCACTGGCAGAGACTCAATCCATAGCATTTTGGTAGAACATTTTGGCTTCAGGAAAGTGTGTGCAGGATTTGTTCCGCATTAATTGAAAGACGAGGAAAAGGCACTTCGGACTCAATATTCGAAAGAAATCATTAAAGATGCCAAAAAGGATCAAAACTTCCTTTTCAACATTATTACTTCGGGCCTGAAACCAAGCGTCAAAGTGCCGAATAGAAGCCGCCCAGTGAGCCAAAACCCAAAATAATGCGCCATCTCATCGATCGACATTTGTGACCAATATTTTGACCAAAAATCGCCGTATTCGCCTGATTTAGACTCATAGCCACACCAAAAGTATGACAAACAAATTGTGTACTTGAAATCAATTTGTAATAAGGAGAACTTCGTTGTATAGAAGTTCGTTATGGGGAAGCTCGACTGTATTAAAGGCTAATCGCTAGTAACTTCATGGAAGAGAAGGAAGTCACGTTGGAGCACAACCAATATTCTCGGGTTTTGATATTGCATTCGGCAACATACATATAAAGAATTCAGTGAACTCTTAAGATCATCTACGAAAAATTAACGCACAAGCTTCTTCAATATTTAACTATAATGTTTTCAGTCCTTTCTCATTTCTCGTGGCAGTTCTCCTAAATATAAATAGCAGACCTCGTTTTAATCACCTGTTTACACAGTTTTTACACAGCAAAATCTTTAACGATGCAATGCATGACCTGCATTAGAGTACATAAAAATAGCTCAGACAATTAATTGGCGACATAAAAGGAAATGGAGCATACGGTGCAGTACGAGTTCCCAAAGCTGAATATAAAAATACAAAAGTAGATATTTAGTATATTTTACAGTGAACCAAAATTTTCTAAAAATAAATTTTTTAATATTTTAACGTCATTGCGTGGAATTTATGTCGAATTGTTTGTGAGGATAGCGGGTGTAGCTATAGATCGTTTAGATGTTGATAAGAGTTTGTCGCCTTAGGTAATAAATCACTTTGACACTTAAAAGAAAGTAAGAGAATTGTTTACAAGCGTGGATCATATAAAATAGCTGAATAGATAGATAAGATATTATAGCACACCTCAGAAATTTAGTATCTTTAAAATTTTATTAAAAAAAAAAAAAAACTATTAAACCACAAAAACTAGGGATAACGTAAACTTCGGTGTAGCCGAACCTTAAATACTCTAAAGCAGAAATTAAATTCGGCCAAGTTTGGATTTGCTCTATGAGAAGCAATAAATAAATGATGCTATAAAGATCGAGTGTATGATAACCACTGAGGAGCAGCAACATGTGTAAATTATGCAGAAGATAATGTTAAAATTCTTAGGATCACAATGTACAGAGCCATCTTTCGATGATTCTCCCTGAGTTTGTACAACAAAATACATTTTTAAACCCAAATTTTAGATAAATTTCGTGGCACATTATTACTACTTTTTTCATAAAACTGAGTTTACAAATTGTTCATATCAAGGGAAGGAAAGTTGCCTAGTTATAAGAGTTGTTACATAGGTAAAGAGCATTGGCTGAAATAAGAACGATTAGAAAAATAGGCGGTATCACGCCTTCAAAAGTGAAATGCATGAGAGGCATGACTATGCATGCTATACATATTAAGTGTTGATCGTACTTTTGTGGGAGTGAGCGCGTACAACGTCGCAGGGAAGCAGCTATTTTTCGATAAAAGATCAAAGTCGAAATGACGATATATGTATGTACAACAACAAAAATTTTATAGTGTTTACACATACATACATACATGAGTATCATAGGGTAGGACTAATCCTTCGACAAACACGTTTCATTTTAATGCGCTACGCATAAATACCGACACATCATCGCATACAAGAGACACGACACGACGTACCTGCATAAATTTTCAAAGAACTGTTCTTAAGAAAAAAAAAAAAAAAAACTTTCAACATAATAGCGCAGCACTTAGCGTCACACAAAGACCAAAAACACTTCCGAGAAATTCGTACGAAATAAAGATACAACTCACGCCTACAAAAACATTTCCGGTTTTAAGAAGATGTGAAGCACAGCCTGAAGAGCTGAAGCAATAACAAAATGCTTGTATCTTATCTGCCAAGGCGGTTTCGTTGGTTCAGCAGGCGTTCAATATATCTACTAGAGTACAAACAAATCTGATAATATACATGGGGAACATTGATATCTCTGTGTAATGTTGTATTTTTTACACACCAAGTAGCGCCGTGCTTGTTCTGCAAGTTTGTACTATTGCCACGATATGATCTTTAAAATATAGCCATTTATCTAGAATAAGATCCAGTTACTTGATCTTATTGGACTGACGTAAAATGGTTTCATTTAGCTGTGCTGTAGGTGTAAAGCACGTCCTCAAAGTGTAGCATACCGTATGCTGCAAACGTTGCTGCGTTTATCACTTTTTATATGGACATTCTTCTTGCCCAGCCCTCTAGTAGGTATAGATAATCCTGAAAGCTATGGACAGAGTTTCGCTCGCAACTAGAACTGCTCAGGCACTTCGAGCTGTCTTTCACAATGAAAAAGTTACATCTTTGTCTGTGTCCATATTTTCCAGCATATTGTCGAAGAATTTAGAATGTTGTTTCTGAATATCTCCTCCAAGTTCAGATGCAGCCCTTAGCCATACTGTCTTAACCATAGAGTGGTGCGTACATAAGTATACCCTGCTTATTTGGCGCTTCCAGCATGGATATAAAGAGAGAACATAAATTGAAGCATAAATTGAAAAAGTGCAGAATAAATTTGTAAGCTTTGAAGCACAATATCTCCCATTATATAGATCTATTTTTCCATATTTTTCATTCAATGATTTGTGAGCTAACGCATGTTTGACAGCTTAATTGCGCGTCGATAATGCTTTCACACAGCTTCATTAGACCGCTCTAAAATAACAACAACAACAACCACACTAGTTGCAATAGTGGCAAGAAAAAAAAAACTATTTCAATGGCCAAGACAATAAAAGGAATTAGGCCGGCATAAAGGGGGGGAAATATCAAGAATTATGAAGACATTTACTCGACCACACACGCAACACACGAACGCACGGACAAACAACATTAAAAAAAAAAAACACCAACAACAACAGTGGCGACGACACACTATACAAAATGAAATAATAAAGGTCTCAAAAAATGAGGATGATACTGGCCTAAAAGATGCGTGCGTGCGAGCGAGCGAGCAAAAAGTAAGAAGAGCACAGTGTGTGTTTTTTTTTTTTTTTGAAGAGGGGGATACGATAGCGGTGTGGTGTGTACCGGAAAGAAACATTCAAGCAATAATCATGGAATTCACTGAAAAAGCAGTTAACGGCAGACAGACAGCTGGACAAGATCTGAAAATGGCTCTTGCAAACGTTGTGCAGAGTGTCGAGTGTTTTAGTTCGCTGTCTGCGGGATTTGTGTGCGTGTGTGTGTGTGTGTGTAGCGGCGCAAAATAGAAGTTACGAGAGCGCGCTAAGGTGAAAGAAGCGATAAAACGATACGAAACGTGGAGATGTAAACTAAAGTGTAGAAAAGCAAAGAATCATCTACCTGTAGAGCGTTCGTTCGTTCGTTCGTCTGTCTACCTGTCGCTGCGGCGGCCCATGCACAGCGTAGCAAAATAATAAAGAAATTAAATTGTTAAAAGCAAAGACGACAGCAAGCAAGCAGTCAGCCGCCAGTGCATGAAAAACAATAAAAAAAAAAAGAAAAAAATACTACAACAAAGATCGAGCAAAGATGGAAAGAGTGCATTAAATGCAAGCCCAAATGGCGGCATGCAGGGATGGAAGATACCACCAGTCTACGGCATCAGTGAGTTACAGTTTGTTTGATGTCTTACTTAATGTGCTGCTGCCTTTGCTTGCATTTTGTTGTTGTTATTGTTTTGCACTGCAAGGTGCAGAATTGTGGTGAGAGCAAACAGCTGATCTCTTGTATGGTTTTCTACTCGATTGGAAGTGGAGTAGGCAGCAAATTGTTTTTAAAATTTTTCCATTAAGTTTGGGCAAAAACCCAAAAATTTTAAAAAGTTTGACAAACTAAAATTTAAGCCAACCGTTTTCACCAGTCCAACGAAAATTGTCGCATGCATACGAGTACTTATTTATGTGTATTTGTATGTATGCGGGTGTCAATCTTTGTGCGTGTGAGTTTTTAGTGCAGCGCCGGTGGTCTTGTGCTCTCTCTGTCTTTTTTTTCATTATTTGTTTATTATTTACATACATAAGTACCTCTACATATGCACGCATGAGTATCTGGAAATAATTCACACAAATATTTATATATCAAATACATATGGCACTCTTCGTCGCCCATGTTTGTCGAAACATACATCACGCATATGGTTTGCGTAACGGTAACTTAAATGTATAGATACAGTCATATCTGGGTATGGTGAACCATTATTGCAAGGCGTCTACGCACTGTCTAGGCTGTTCGCTATGTCAAGGTTGATATTTGTAACATTTGGTGGCATATACATACATGTCACGCCATCAGCAGTTTTAAGTTAATTTGCTGGCAGTTCTTAGGTTTGTAAACCCTTTTGTTGCAAGAACTTTAAGACCTAAAGACAATTAAAAACGAATAAATGTACATATTAGGAGTGAAACAATGCTGAAACTATTCTATTTAGAGTTTCAGTAGTCTACTGAATGCACTCGACATAGAACAAAACGAACACTAACTTTAAGAAACAGCTGATTTTGTAGCAATTACCAGCAAAAGTACCATTTAGGGAAATACACGCATTCATTTCCGACTTTTTTTTTTTTGTTTATTCTGCTTGAAATTGCTTTCAAAATTTTGTTCACTCCATATAAAAATTAATTTGTTCACTATATCGAGTGTTCACTATAACCATACGCGACTGTTTGATGTGCCATATGTTTCGCATTTAGATTTCAGTTAGGAGAGTATGAATTTGTGACCTTCAAAAGCGATCTTTGTAGGAGTTGACTTTAATATGAGAGCGTTTAGTTTATGCTCTGCGCATAGACCAAAATGTTAAAAGAAAGAAAAAAAAATAAGGTTAATATACACTTAAAAAATGAGAGAAAACATTCAAAGTCAAGCTTTTAACAGTGAGTGAGTAAACATTATGGGTGCTCTCTGTTGCTATACATTACATACCTACATGCATGTATGTAAGCATTTTCTATATAAGTATGCATGTGTGTGTATTGAGTTTGGCTTCGATTTATGTCGTGCTCGTGTTTGTTTTTATAGTCTCTTCAAGCACTTTAAAACTAATTTATTGATATGCAAACACTGCTGCACGCCTTCAATATTAGTTTTCTGTCGATTCGTTTTCTAGTGTTTTGTTTAACATTTTTATTGCTTTATTATAAAATTTATTTAACGGCTCACTCGCTAGCAGAGCCACCCAACAGACTCGCTCACATTAACAGCGCATGCGCAACAACACATTGGGTGGTCGGCGTATGCGAACAATGCCGTTCGTTTGAGTGGGTGAGTAAGCTAGCGTAAGAAAGTGTGGGACATACATTTGTATACAGTATTCGTTGTGTGTGAGTGGGAAGCAAAGTTTTATCAGCTTTTCTATACAGCATGTTACATTCATAGTCTCCGACACATACAAATTTTCTCACACCCGCTCTTCGGGCAACATTAACAATCAATGGATTTTTTGTTGTAATTTTTTATATGTGTTGTAAAATACGATGACGCAGCATGGCGCGCATTGCCATTGGACCGCACAAGATGTTCCTTATATTTATTTATGGCTGTGTGTGATGCGGCCATTGATGAATATTTTGTTAGTTGTTGTTGTTTTTTGGAATATCATGTCTTTCGTATAGTTTTATACCCTGTAGTTGCTCATATTATAAGTTTGTGCGTATGTTTGCCATAGTAAGTAATAGGCGTGGCAGTATCCAAAAATTGAAATGAGTTTACTGAATGTTCAAGCTTTAATACTCTTCACACATGTAGAAAAACGGTCTATAAGTTTTATAGGTTGAATAACAGTCAAGAAAATAAAGATGCATTTATACGGGCAAATAATATGAGCTACAAAGATATAGACGTTTCATAAAAATGGCAAGCTATGGAGATTTTCTTATAAAATCATGCAAACAGCTTTTAAAATCAGATTTCTATGATTTTCCAGCCCTGACAAATGTAGTACCCTGTTACTCCCTTTGACAATCACAATTTTTCGGTTGTAGGCTGTCATTCCAAAATAAGCTGAAATTAAAAAAATCTTCGGCTTGAAAAGTGCTAAAATATAAAAAGAAATAACTTCATACGGCATGGCGTCGCGTCGCATTTGTAAATCGGTGTTCAACTGGACTGATCTCGCCGAGCGTGTACCTGCTCAGCAGATGAATAACTTTGTCTCATTCAAGGCCAAATCCGAGGCGCATCTACGTCGTCTGGAAAAGTTGCCAATAGAGCCACCGAAAATCAATTGGGGCTACTATTGTACTGCATTGTCCAACTCACCGATTGTCGATGATTTTCATCGACAGTATGAAGCATACAAGGTGCCCTATCCCAAGGACACACTGACAGCACAGATCGATGAAGAAATTTCCGCAATGGAAACGGAAATTGAGCAATACAAAGAAGAATCAGAGACGCGTCTGCACGAATATGAGTCGGAGGTTGGTGCGATTAATGCAATTCTACGCATTGAAGACATGACAATGGAAGAATTTTGTGAAAAATTTCCCGAATTGGCATTGGATCCATTAAATAATCCAACATTCTGGCCGCATACACCAGAAGAGCAGTTGGGCTACAAGACGCGCGAACAACTGGCGATTGAGCACGCACTTGCCCAGGCTAAAGAAGAAGAGAATGCTGCTAAGGAAGCAGAAGAGAAGAAGCAAGCAGCTACGGTTGAAGAAACTGAAAAAACCGATGATAAAGCTACAAAGGATATGACCAAAGAGAAAGGTGTTGAATCTGCGGAAGCTGTTAAGGGCAAAACTGATGTTAAGGCTAAAGGCGAGAAGACAGAGGCTGCTGTGAAGGATAAGTCTAAAATTGAAGGCAAGGACGCCAAGCCGATCGAGTCTAAAGATGCAGCTGGTAAAACCAAAAAAGTTGAAGCTAAGTCTAAGGATGCAAAGGATACAAAGGAAAAACCAAAAAAAGAAACACCAAGCGCCGAAACTAAAGAATTGAGTGCCGATAAAGCCAAGCAAGCTGAAACCAAGTCTAAAGACGTGAAGAAAGAAAAACCAACTGATGACAAGTCTTCAAAGGATAAGAAGCCTTCAGGCACCGACGACAAGAAACCAAAAGAATAATTAATTAACTTCAGAATACCAATGTGTAGTATTCTATCTACAACAGAGTGGACGAAGTAATTTGTATTAAATAAAGAAAATTTCATACATTTCCGAAATTATAAACAATGCGAATGTACAAATAAAAAAAAATACTTAAATTTGTCAGAATAATGTATCCAACTCAGCAGAATTGTTTGTGTCTATTTTTCGGTTTTTTTTTTTTTAAATAAATTTTCTTTGCATATCGCAAAACAAACAAGGAATTGCCTAGCCATATATATGTATATATTTTTGACGAATCTGTTTGTACGCTGCAAAGTATTATGCTTCGCGTAGCTTCGTTATTTCTTTACCTGGGTGGTCTCTTCCCGCGACGACGCATGAAGCTATTTTTGTTTTAATGGTTCTGCGTAGGTACTTTAATAGGCGCGTATTATAGCTTAATTTTCGTTTTTTTAGTTACGTAAAAATTATATTTCTTTTTATTAGGATTTCACTTTATGATCTAGACGCAAAATTAAGCAGTTTGTTGCGCTGGTGGGGCGCCATTAATTATAAATGTAGCTCTGGCCTGCGGGGCCTTGCCTTAGATCTTCTAACTCGAACAATTGATTAATAGTTACACGGAGGTTTTGTAGTATTTGTGAAGCGTTGAAAAATCAATTTGAAGCATTAATGTGCATCCATTAAAACGTTCGATTTTATGCTTTTAATTAAGAAATCCAAAACAAAATGTGTCATGAGACACACAACACCTGTAAGCATGAAACATAGATAATTACTTTGGGAAACGAATTTCAGTTTATTACTAGGTAATGCTCTAAGCATGTAAATCCTTATGAGTAAGCAACTGCATGCGTTTCATATTACCTACCACCTACCGACAAACCTTCGTCATGCAACAAAATTAAAAGAAATTGAGTTGCAACAACACAGGAACGGAACTCGAGTGGCAGCATTTATAGAGTCATAAATCAATTCGTGACACATCTTTGCACAGATCTGTAAATAGGCAGACCGGCAGACGGACAGTTGGACAGACACATAGAAGTATGGTACACACACACGCCGAGTCAATTGAGCACCGAAACTGTGATGAACAACTCGACTGCTGCTGAGAACTACCGGACTTGCATTTCTGATTGAATTGTCTGCGCGGCATGGCTACAAAATAACGAATTCTACCAGCAAAATACTATTGAAAAACCTTAAAATACAAAATAGAATTTAGAGGCGGGAACGTTCAGCTATAGGAATAATTTTTCATCTTAATAAGTCGTAGAAACAAAAAAAATGTTCCTATGTTTGATGTAAGACCATCAGAAATACGACAACAATAAGTCAAGAACGCTATGTGCAGCCAGCTAAACGTACAACAACAAGATTGATGACATGTCGCACAATGTTAGCATTGAAAAAACCAGAAAGAACGCTTTCGGCGAAAAGTGTGCACGACTACGAGATACGCCGTATATGGGAGGGCTATACATATTTCGAAAAAATTATTTACAACACTCAAAAAATGAGTGGATAGGGGTACCTGAAGAGTGAAAATTTTAATCTTAATATCAAAATATTGAAGACTCTATTGCTTAGTCTCCAAGATGTCATTGTTCATTTAGACAGCTAGCTAGGTCTTTGGATGTTAATAAGAAATGTATGATCTATGCCACAAACTGTTGCCCCATAATACACATAATTGGAGCAGGGTATAAAAATTAACGAACTCTAATGTGCATAACCTTCAAAAAGTCAGCAACAACAGCAGCGCAACAATACACAAACAACACCAAAAACTCTCCGAAAAGTGTTAACAGTTTGCTATTAGGCTTAGAAAAAAGGTGCAAAACAGGCCAACATTAAAAGAAAAAATATTTAGCTGCACAGGTACCGAGTGACCTCGAAACTTCATGTTGTTCTGCGAACATTACCGAATCGAGGCTTGGGCTTCAGAGCTTCAGCGATAAAGTTCAGAAATATCTTTAAAATATATAGCTGGAAGAGGCTGGTTCGATCTCTGATCATTAGTTAAGTTTCAGAGAATGCCATGGCAACGCATGAACAATGCCATAGACTAGTCGAGAGAGAAACTGGAGGCATTTCAGAAGAAAAAATATTCTGGACATAAAACCAGCCTTCGACAGAGTGTAGTCTGCCGGATTGCTCCACAACATTACCAGCACCGTAGTACCACTTCATTAGGTTCTTCATTGAGTGCACAAAATTCTTTGTGAAATGTGGGGAAGCAAATTCTGAAATAAAATAAGTCAGAGCCGGCGTTACACCTGGAAGGGTACTTGTACATACTAAACAAAATACAGAATTATTATGTTCCTACTGGAAAATATGTAGATCTTAATACTAGCCAAATTTTATATTTTTTTAGAATCCATACGAATCTATGTTATGTAGTCGAATGTGCTCGACTTCGCGATACATTTTAGCTCCTTCAAGCATAAATTCACATACGCAGATATATTCTTAATTAAATCCGTATATATTATAAAAAAGTCAGAAAAGGATGACTGGTTTGTAAGGGATTTATTTCTTCTAGTGTTCTGAACTGAACCTGTATGGAATATTTTATTAGAATTGATACAAGATACATTAATTTTGGTGTTTCCAGCTATAACAATAACAACAAATTGCAACCAAATAAATTTAAACTTGAAGGACTTTTGATACAGATCAAGTATATATGTAAATATATAAACTTTATACCGTCTGACACTAATTCTTCTGCTTGGTTCAATACATTTGCACAAATTACAGCGTATAATGAAAACTTCGCCTTAGATTCTACTTTTATTTCGCCTTCTGCATTGAGCAAATTATGCTCTGTGCACAGAAATGCAGCGTTCCTATTACAGCAAAAAAAAAAAAAATATTTTTGCCAAGAGCGAATTTTTTTAACAAATCTTCCATCAATATTGTTTTTGTTTGTTATAATCCATTAAAAGGCCGCAACAACAACAATAAAGTGATTTTACTGCTTTACATCTTCATTTTCACAAAAATCCATAAAGTCTGACTTCTCTCTCCTCCTTTACAGCAATACATATTTGTGAATTCGGGTTTACTTCTTTCTATTCCATTTTAAATACTTGTAATGTTGAATTCCTGGAAACCGATTTTTCTTTTTGGTCTCTAAGGTATTTACACAAAAAGTATAAAAATAAGTTGTCTTCTTTATTTTGAAATTTCCTTAGCAAAAAGAAACTGTGCACAACACAATTCTCTGAAAGCAACGCACCCGCTGCGCATGCGCTCGTCGTATAGATCTGTTGCAATGTCATTTGTGTCTTCCGAAATGGGCCGCCGTTGCCGTCAAAGCAAAATAGTTTTTAATTTTTGTTTTTTTTTTTCGTTTACGTAAAAGAAGCCGCCTCCGGTGAAGTTTGCTGTTGCTGTTGACTCTTGTCGTCAGCAACGGAACCACTTGATAGCTTAATTAATATAGACAAACGTCGCGTACGAGTATGTTGTAACCGACTGTTGTGAGTTGCATTTGTCGTTGTCTGCCGCATTTGAATTGCGGAAATGCTTTTACACAGCCGATATGCATTTAAATGTCGGATATATAAACAAATTCAAACAGACATTCGAACAGCCAAACTGAATTGCTGGGTTACATAAAATTGAGTAGTAGCAGACGGCTGACTGACTGGGGCGAGTCCAAATCACAGTGCACATCGATCGTCTATATGTAATAGCACTACAAGTTTTTTTCTTTTTAATGTTTTTCTTTATATTTTTAATAAAATATTCCACATACATAGTTTAGTTGATTATAGAATATAGCCATTCATAATTTTCCATATGCAGCTGAATCACTGTGATTGGCTATATAGAGTTTCTTGAACAAGATTATTTCAAGCACACAAAATGAAGACATTAAAAACGCATGAAGATCTTAAGCACATGCTAGACTTATCCCATGTATCCGAATGGCCGTCTTCTCGTTTAGTACCACATTCAGATAAACTCCAATTTCAATCTAGCTCCGCTTATTTATGACTGCCGCCCGCATGCGATGTCTTAACGGTAGTCATAAAATGCCTTTCAACAATAAAGCACGACATTTGAATGGCTTACTTACCAACGCCGCGAATGAAGCTACCACTTAAGATATTTTTCAACCATGATGTTGATGAAATAGAGAAATCCAAGTTGAGAAAAAGAAAATGAAATGCTTTTGGAGTGCAACGTGGCACGGTTAGAACTTGCATACTCGCTGTGTTTCTCCTGGAAAAATCTCACAGCACGATAAATGTACACGAGTTGGGCGTGCTCAACGCTGTTAAATCCGAATGGCATACAACGTTAAGGAATTTTAAGCTGCGCTGGGTGCGGCTTTTAAGTCAAGTCGGCTGCTGCGGCGGCGGCGGCACAAGATTGAGACATCGTCGACAGCGACTGCAGCGGCGAGTCCGATGTGTATCATCATTTGACGGAGTTTCCGCACAAAAGCCTTCTTGAACCTAACGATTATAGGTTTTATATTATGCGCGCTGACAAGCTGGCACCGCTTATAAAGGTATTTTAGATAGTAGACAGCATAGGCGTAACCGCAAAAATGTTTGCGGGGCGCGTTAAGCTGAGTTTTTTTTTTTTGTATATTTTAGGAAAATTCGTTTTCAGTGTCAAATCTTAAATTTGCGACTCGAAAATAACTGAACTGAAGTTCTCATTTAAGCTACTCCTTTCATCACTTTTTGTTTAATTATGTTGTTGAATTTTGCTATCTGTGGATCCCCATTCCAACGCCTGTGGTGGAGTAATAAACCGCAAAGATAAAAAGAAGCAGGCTGCAGTTGAGTGTGCGCGACTATGAGATACTCTGTAGCCAAGCTTTTTAGTTTTTTGTAACTCAAGTAGTATACAACTAGATAATAGTGGAGCAGATTTATATGGCTACCATACATTATGGAATAATTGTAAGATGTATAATCTATCTATGATATGATTATCGATCATATGATTATCCAGCGATTCGACTTATGTATGCAGGGTATAATAATGTTGATATTACTGTTTTTGTTGTTGTTGTATCCGCATAAATTATTTAACGCTGTTGCCAGCATTTATTCTGCTGCGCTTTGGTGGCCGCACGCTGTTTCGTTATAATTTTAATGTGTTATTTATTGTTCGCGCAACGACTAATCCAATGCATCTTAATTTATTTATTTTATTTTTTTTTACAGGGTAAAGCGCGTGGCAACCGCACCGCCATCTACCTGCGTTCAGTATCCCAATCCCACCTCGAGTCACTCGGCAGCTCAGTCCAAAAGCATGCGGGTAAAGTTCTATTTGTTGCAATACTCGTGTTGAGCACTTTTTGCGTTGGTCTGAAAAGCGCACAGATACATTCAAAAGTACATCAGCTGTGGATACAAGAAGGTGGTAGACTCGAATCGGAGTTGGCCTACACACAGAAGACCATTGGTGAAGATGAGTCCTCAACGCATCAGTTGATTATACAAACAGCGCATGATCCAAATGCGAGTGTCTTGCACCCGCAGGCGCTGCTTGCGCATCTCGAAGTGTTAAAAAAGGCTACAGCGGTAAAGGTGCACATGTACGATACGGAATGGGGTCTGCGCGATATGTGCAATTCGCCGACGACGCCGAGTTTTGAGGGGCATTACTTCATTGAGCAGATCTTTAAGCATCTGATACCATGTTCAATCATAACGCCACTGGATTGTTTTTGGGAAGGCAGTCAACTGTTGGGTCCAGAGTTTCCAGTACAAATACCGTAAGTTTTTATTAAATCATTCTAAGTGGCTATATGTATTTTACACGTTTTTCTTAATATTTTAGCGGCATGGATAGACGCATCATGTGGAGTACATTAAATCCATCGAGTCTCGTGCAAACGATGAAACAACAAATGTCGGACCAGAAAATATCCTTTGATTTTGATACAGTTGAAGAGTATATGAAACGTGCAGCTATAACCAGTGGTTATACGGAGAAACCATGCCTAGATCCACGTAATGATCAGTGCCCGGAAACGGCACCTAATAAGTTGAGTAAGCAACTGCCAGACGTAGGCGCCATATTGACTGGCGGTTGCTATGGTTATGCGGCTAAGTATATGCACTGGCCAGAGGAACTAATTGTCGGTGGCGTCCAACGTAATCGCACGGGACATTTGCGCAAGGCCAAAGGCCTACAGACCGTAGTTCAACTGATGACGGAGAAGGAGATGTACGATCTGTGGAATGAGAACTACAAAGTGCATCATATTGGTTGGACGCAGGAGAAGGCCGCCGAAGTGCTTAATGCCTGGCAGCGCAACTTTTCCAAAGAGGTAGAAATGCTGCTGCAAAACTCGAAGGTTTCGCATAATTACGACATCTATGTCTTCTCCTCGGCCACACTGGATGATATACTTGCTAAATTTTCGAGTCCCAGTCCCCTGAGCATTGTTATTGGCGTTGTGGTCACTGTAATTTATGCCTTTTGTACGCTGATACGCTGGAAGGATCCAGTAAAGGGACAGAGCAGTGTTGGGGTGGCTGGAGTACTGCTAATTGGTTTCTCCACAGCGGCTGGTCTAGGTCTTTGTGCATTGCTTGGCATTGTCTTCAACGCCGCCAGCACACAAGTGGTGCCTTTTTTGGCGCTGGGTCTGGGCGTTGATCATATATTCATGTTGACAGCCGCTTATGCAGAAAGCAATCGCAAAGAACAAACCAAATTAATACTGAAAAAGGTCGGCCCTAGTATTCTCTTCAGTGCCTGCACCACTGCGGGATCCTTTTCCGCGGCTGTCTTCATACCTGTGCCAGCGCTAAAGGTTTTCTGCCTGCAAGCCGCCATAGTTATGTGTTTCAATCTGGCTGCCGCACTGCTTGTGTTTCCAGCTATGATTTCGCTAGATCTACGTCGTCGAACTGCTGGACGCGCGGATATCTTCTGTTGCTGTTTTCCGGTGTGGAAGGAAAAACCTAGTGTAGCTGCAGCTACGTCGCCATACAACGTCAACAACAACAATCGCTACAACAACAGCAGCCGTCGCATTAAGAACTGCAATAACAACCGCAACAATATGCCTGCGCCAACACCGCAGCAGGAAGCGCTGCTCTCGTGTGGCGAAAAACGTGGTCTCCCCTGGTCCTTCTCTCTGGCAAAATTTGCCTTTAAGTATTACACGCCATTCCTTATGCGTAGTTGGGTGAAATTCCTCGTTGTCATCACATTCATTAGTTCGGTAATCTTCAGTTTGTATGCGTCAACGCGACTGCAGGATGGTTTGGATCTCATTGACCTCGTGCCCAAGGAGACAAATGAATATAAGTTTCTGAATGCGCAGACCTCGATGTTTGGTTTCTACAGCATGTACGCCGTGACGCAGGGCAACTTCGAATATCCAACCAGTCAGCGACTACTGCACGAATATCATGAGTCATTTGTGCGGGTGCCGCACGTGATCAAGAACGATAACGGTGGCTTGCCCGACTTCTGGCTGTCACTCTTCCGGGATTGGCTGCGCAATCTACAGCGTATCTTTGACCGTGAATACAAGGACGGGCGTCTGACTCAGGAGGGCTGGCATGCAAATGCAAGTAGCGATGCGATATTGGCCTACAAATTGATTGTGCAGACTGGTCACGTCGATAATCCAATCGACAAGAGTCTGACTACGATTAATCGTCTGGTTGACAGCGAGGGCATTATTAACTCGAAAGCGTTTTACAATTATCTCTCGGCCTGGGCAACAAATGACGTTTTCGCTTATGGCGCTTCGCAGGTAATTGGAGTGCAAAAAAAATCAACATTGACAAGTTTATTAATTTTTAATTTTTTTGCAGGGCAAATTGCATCCAGAGCCACGACAGTATTACCATGTGCCTAATGAGTACGATCTAAAGATTCCAAAGAGCCTGCCGCTTGTCTATGCGCAGCTGCCATTCTACTTGCATGGTCTGACCGACACATCAGAGATCAAAGCGCTAATAGGACATATACGTGACTTGAGCGTAAAGTTTGAGGCACGTGGTCTGCCCAACTATCCTTCAGGTACGATATTTTATCTTAAACGTTTAAATGGATTTGCATATTAATATTTTATAATTTGTACGTACACAGGTATTCCATTCATCTTCTGGGAGCAGTATATGACGTTGCGCTCATCCTTGGCGCTCATACTTACCTGTTCAATCATTGCCGCTTTTGTGCTTGTCTCCTTACTGCTGCTTTCCGTTTGGGCCGCTGTGCTGGTTGTATTCAGCGTGTTGGCCTCACTGGTGCAGATTTTTGGTGCCATGACACTGCTCGGTATAAAATTATCCGCGATTCCAGCAGTTATACTTATACTCAGCGTCGGCATGATTGTCTGCTCTACGGTGCACATATCGCTGGTAAGTACTCACTTCGCATTATGCTGCTAGAATAGCGTCATTTTCATGTAATTTTTTTTGTAGGGTTTTATGACATCCGTCGGCAATCGTGAGCGCCGCATACACCTCTCGTTACAGATGTCGCTTGGTCCGCTCATACATGGCATACTTACATCCGGTGTTGCCGTCTTTATGCTCTCTACATCGCCCTTTGAATTCGTGATACGTCACTTCTTTTGGCTGCTGCTTGTTGTACTCGGCGTCGGCGCTTGCAACAGTCTTATTATCTTTCCCATTATCTTGAGCATGATTGGCCCCGAGGCTGAACTGGTGCCACTTGAGCATCCGGATCGTATTTCAACCCCCTCACCCATACTATCACGCAGCAGTAAACGTGCCAACAAGACCGTCATTGTACATGGTGGTTCGCGTTCCTCATCGTCGCGTACATCGTGCAACAAGGGACATTATCATCACAAGGATATCAACATCAACGATCCATCACTGACGACGATTACCGAAGAGCCACCGTCATGGAAATCGAGCTCGTCTTCGATACAGATGAACAACGACTGTTGGAATGGCGCATCAAGTTTAAATAGTGGCAGTGGTGGCAGTCAGTATCCAAGAAACGTAAATCATAACATTAACATGAACAACTACCGGCATCAGCAGCAGCCGCAGAATTCCTACACGCAGCCACAATATGGTGGCAGCCATCAAGCGCCGCCGCAGCAGTATCATACAGATGCCGGAAAGCCAATGAACAACTATCCGCCCGAGCTGCAGAGTATCGTTGTTCAGCCGGAAGTCACTGTCGAGACAACACACTCCGATACGAATAGAACAAAAGTAACGGCGAATATCAAGGTCGAGCTTGTTACGCCAGGACGAGCCGTACGCAGCTACAACTTTGCGAGTTAGCATTAGTATCTATTGTAGTTCCTGTATTTAGTTATATTCTATTCTAATTGTATGTACGTATGCATGTTAGTTAATCTTTATACACACACAAACACACAGAAACACATAAAACACAGACATTTTCACACATACATTTAATATATAGTCCATACATACGCATATTAATTTATTGCAAGATTTAAGTGAGATTTTTACCAACGCTTTAAGTGGTAAAGAAAAATTTTATTATATGTATACATATTTAGTTATATAGATTATGTTAATAACGGTATAGTGTTTAATTCATGGCGAAATGTATATAGAAGACGAGGACTTGAACCAAAATAGT
The DNA here is from genome assembly GCA_035044805.1 of Leucophenga maculata. Taxonomy (NCBI): domain Eukaryota; kingdom Metazoa; phylum Arthropoda; class Insecta; order Diptera; family Drosophilidae; genus Leucophenga; species Leucophenga maculata. Next base: position 225,534 of record JAWNNP010001279.1, on the reverse strand, counting down.
ATCATGTAATTGAATCGAAACGAAACGAAAGAGAAACAGCAGCATTTCATTTACAAAAAGAAAAACCAACTGAATAGGTACTTAAAACCAAAATATGTTAAACAATTAAGCGTAATGCACAAACACATAGACTGATTAATGTCTCCCTTATCCGCTCTCCCCCACAAACGCGCACAAATTAGTTAGTAGTGTTCGAAATTAAAACGAATTAAGTTAAAAAAATAAAAGATTTTAAATTGAAATATATCATTTACATTTAGATTATTTGATTTGTAAATAGCCACAGTTGAAATTGTAGCTAATTTATTATTTTTCATTAAAAAAAAAAAACGAAACGAAACGCATCAAAAGCTGACTGTATACCAATAAATAATCCTTAAAATGAAAAGTAAGAACAACATATTGCAATTTTATTTTAGAAAATTGCATTCAATGTTTATCCTTTTCTGTCATTTTTAATGTTTGTAAATGTTATTATTTGTTTAACGTTTTAGTTGTTTAGGTGAACTAAAATTGATAGTATTTATTCATTTAAGTAATTTAAAATGTGTTCGCGTGCTAAGTGAGTGCAAATGTATTAAATATTTGGCGTGAAACTTATAATTTTTGTAAAAAATATATAGACTATTAAATATATATAACTAAATATACTTAAATGTAAACAATGTCGTTTTTCTTTACCCTGCAGCGCATCGACTCATCGCGCATCTATCTCAAATAGATGCAAAGATATGTAAATATTTTGTGTATTGCTTGTATGGAGGATGGGGCAACGTCGCCTCTTATCTTAAATAAATATAACCTATGTTACTCAGGGATAATGTAGCATTCTAATGGTGAAAGAAATTTTGAAAACGGTTCTGTAGATTTTTTTTTTTATTTTTTATTTTGAGTTTTATCGTTACAAATCTTTTTTTTTTATAATATTAGTACAAGGGTAGCTATTTATATTTCAGGATAGCAAATAGTAACAAACATTGGTGAGGTTGATTCGTCTTCAGCTGTTGGTTACGGTAATTGGTCCGAAAAACTTCAGACAAATAATCTTACCAGCGATATACATTGGTTTTTGAAAGCGCTTCATCGCCATACAACATTGACACAGTCTTGTTGACATAATCCACGACGAAAGTTGTGAATAAAATCCAACGAAAATTATTATTATTATTATTATTGCTCAAAAATTATATTTAAATATCGTAAAATAATCCTTTCGAATACGTTCGAGAAAGCTACTAACTAGATCAACTTAAGTTTCGAAAACATAATTATTTCTGCACATTTCCAAGCTGCTGTGAAATTTTTGAAGCCTTAATATATCTTTGAAAATAATTATTAGACCTCACATGGACTTCTCTGTTAGGTGCTTTAGTCTTTGTCTTTTGACTAATAGGCAGGGAGTTCTTTTTTTCTCCTTCCATTTGACATGGAGTATGGCCTACCTTGAACTATTATAGGTTAAGACTAATCAGAGCTTAGTTTGAAGTTTACTTAAATTTTCAGCAAATAATTATGCCAGAATATGCAGAAAAATCCAATAGATCCGGGACTTTAGCGTGGTCTGATGGCCAGAAGTTAGTCGTAACGTTCAAAACATCTGAAAAACTTTAATCATACATTTGTAAAGCTCTTTACCAAGAGAGTGTGCCATTGAAATCTTTAGCTGGATACCCTCCACATCAGCATATCGCCGTCCTTTTCCGTTTCCGTTTTTTCATTCAAGTCTTCCCGACCGTCTTTGAAACGTGTATATCAGTCGTAAATAGTGGTACGAGATGGATAATTATTCCTACAAACTTGTTTCATCGATTCGTGAGTTTCGGTAAAAGTTTTACCAAGTTTAAAACAAAACGTAATATTAGCTCTGTGTTAAACACTCATTTTTGCCCCCATGACAAAAACATACTGTCACATTAGACGCTATAATTCCACTTCCTTTTTTCTAAATGTCATGAATTTTCAAAGGGAATTTTAATAAAAGATGTCGCTTTTCAACGCAGGTCCTCACCAAAAGATGGCGCCACTAGAAAATGGCCGGAAAAAAAGTACCTTGTATAAAAAAATTTTTTGCATGTTGTTAGGGTCCTAGAAACACCAAATTTGGGTTGCTTTACGTCAATTCTTATTAAATACTTCATTTAGGACCAGATCGGAGAATTAAAAAAGCATATATGAAACATGCTTTATTGTTGTTGTTTATTGAGCTAAAAACCGATAAAAATTGCTGCATTTTGCATGATTTCTATGAAAATATTCCATATTTGGCAAGATTGGACTACTAGGAGGGGTAGTACTCATTAAAATCATTAGGAAAAGGGTATCTTGTAGTTGAGTAAGCGCGCGTAAACAGATGCCAACAAGCTTTTACTTCATGAATTGTAACTTTTTGACACGCAATACGTTCTTTAATAGAGTACCAACAAAATATGAGTTAATTTGTATTTTGCAATTGCAACTGAGTTATTACATTTTAAATATAATTTGATAAAAAAAAAACGACTTTTTCAAAAAAATAAAATAGTCAATGTTGGTACTTCAGGTGGTTGCAGTGTTGAAAAACTGTTTTAAATGCACATTGTTTATATTTCACTGTGATTGCCTAGTACACATTCAGTGTGTTTTGCATAACTAAAAATTTTATTTGCCATTGCACTTACACAAACGCAAAGAAGCGAGATAGCACACAATCACGCCACCACAAATCGAAGAAGAAGAGAAGCAGAAGAATAAGAAACCGGTGGCTGGCATATTGTATACATATATACATATTATAAAAATATAGTATAATACATAAATAAATGTTGTAAAATGAGAGCAAACTAATTAAATATTACCTAAAGTGAACTAACCATTGAAAATTATTAAAATATATGCAAATCAAAGCGAAGTGTTGTCGTGCAGAAAGTCAACAAATTGCGCTGATGCTTTTGCATTCAGTGTAAGTCAGCCAGCCAGCAGTTGAGTCAAACACGTACCAGAAGCAAGTCGCGTCGCGGAACAAAATATTTATAACAAATTTAAAATACACAATTTTAACTTATTTTGAAAATAAACACATTGAATAGAACATTAAGTAAACGCTGTGCTGCGTGCATATTGTGTGTAAGTAAAGTGTTTATTAAAAAATCTAGTTAACAACCAAATTGCGCCTGTATATATGTGTGTGTGTGCGGTGTATGAGCAAAGAGGAAAAACAAAAAAAAAGTTATTTGTGAAAGTTTTATTTTATTTGCAGCAAATGCTAAAAGAGAGGCAAAAATTGCGAAAGTTTAAAAATAATTGTATGTGCAAAATGTGTCCGTGCTAAAAAAGGCATGCGAAAATAAGTGCATTTTTTTTGTTTAGAAATGTTTTAAACAATGCTCCCAAGCATCCTTAAAGTAGAGAGTAGTATTCACTTACATTTATATAATCGCGTGTTTGCCACAGTCAATTGATTTTAATACGTGCACATATATATTACTTTGAGTTTTATAATGATTCATTAATTAATCTTGCGTTTATTTTTTGTCTTGCAAACTGTCTCTTTGCATTTGACTACGTCATTTGCGGTATTTATTCAACAATTGGAAAACACAACAACGACAACTGATATACACATAAATTACTTATAACTGTTGTTTTAGATTTTGCAGGTAAGTTTTCCAAAGATTTAATTGGATTTTACTTAAATTAATATATACATATGTATATTTTAAATAGCCACATACATACACGTAATTATTGTATGACGCATTTATCTTTCGCCATGTGCAGCGAAAGCAATGACCCCCACTTTCTCACTCCATCTCACTTCTACCTACGCGTTCTTCAATTGCAATGCCATTAACAGGCTCCATATTTTCTTTACTGTTCAGTCACACCTATATATGTACATCTTGTATGTATGTATGGATGTACATGACATTGACGCTCTTTGTTGAATGCATGGAGTAATTTATGTGGTGCATTTTGCCCTCTCTTTTTTTTCATCTATATAATTTTAAATTAATTCTTTTAATAATAAAAGAAGATTGCCAATTCTGACCCAATTTTTACAAGTTTAAGTGTAATTGTAACTTAATATTTATAAATTTAAACACATATTGTTTATAATAATGTAAATAGTATAGTATATTATAGCTTGTTGCATTATGCAATATTGATATATATTTGTTTTTGTTATACGATAAAAGAACAACAAATAGCACTAAGGTTTATTGATTTTTCACACGTTGGGGGGAAATGAATATACAAGTATACAATGAATGCTGCAAATAAATAGATAAATATTTACAGTCACAGTCAGAATGAGAATCAGTCTTTGTACCTTTGTCTATATATATGTGTATATATACAGCTAAATATATGCGGTTCAATGAAAACGACCTTGGCTGGCTGACTCCTGCCACGATTTTAATCGTCTCTTATTTTTTAAGCATTTTTGTGCGTATTTTATGCCGTTATTGTTCTATATTATGCATACGTATCGTATGTATATATGAATATATGTGAAGCTATTTTTCTATTTGTAGACGCGTCACTCTTATCGCGGCATTTGAAGCAGACAGAGACGGCCTTCAGCAGAAATAACAAAAACAAAAAAAAGAATAACAAGAAGGCAGACTCCCACAATTCTTTCAATGTATTACAAATGTAAACTATTGCCCCTTTCTCTTGAGATATGTTTGTTTTGTGTTGATTTCCATAGAAATTAAATACTTTTTGCCACTATCAAAACATTTGCTGACCACCCACCCACATCCCACTTAATAAAAAATACATTTTGTACTATTTATACATATCTATGTGTGTGTGTGTGTGGGATTTTTTTTGTTCGCTTTATTCAAAATTTATTTTTGTTTTTGCGCTCTTAGTGTGTAGGTTTTTTTTGTACTAGTACTCTTTGTTTTACGCACGTGCATTTTTACATCAATGACGTACATCTCTTCTGCTTGCTCTCATTTTTTGTTATGTCATTTGGTTCTCTTTTGGTTGTGTTATATACCGCCTGAAAATCATGCGATTTTTGTCCATAGAATAATTTCTTTCCCCGGTCGTGACAGCCGTTTTGTGGTAATACTCGGAATTTTCTTTTCTCTTGTGAATTTGAATCATATGTTGTCGGGGTGTCAATTGCAGTACGAAACATATAAGTGAGGTTAAAATTAAAGTGTGGTCGTAATTAGTCTAGCTTATAAGTAGGTAGACATGCCTGGTGATTCCTTTCACATCAATGTACGAAGGTATCCTCGAAATAATCGAGCGAGCAAAGAAAAGTCAAAAAAACATTTCGGTGAATAGTCTATTGGCTCGATACAATTTTTACAGAGATTTTTAATATTTTTGTTACCCGATGTAAAGTGAGAATTGTGTAGCTATTCCAAACAACCGGGAATAAAATATGAGTTGATACCAATATGTGCCAGAAATTTTAAAAATTAATGCAAATATATTATATCAACACAATACTAGTTCATAATTTTATATATTTATGAGAACATATTTCAGCAGTTTCTTTATTTATGTCAACAAGCAACAAATCAAATCAGCTGTTTAAGTATCGAGTGTTAATAAGTAAAATTGTATGGAATAAAACTCTTTTTATTCTTATATATGGTGTTCAATATATGTAATAGGTTAACTTTCAAATTTTGCGGGATACTTACAAATGAATATTCAAATTTTTAGTGTAGTGCATCGTGTGTCCTTGCCAGAAGTTCGTACGTTTAATAAACATTATTAGCTTGAAATTAAACACTGTTTGTGTCCAGCAATACGTAGAAATTTAAGTATTTATGGCGAAACAATTCATTGCAATTGCATCACGATAATTTAGCTTTTCACAAAACATTGCAAATTCGTGATTTTTCGGCAAAAAAAAAAAAAAACACCGAAATCGTGCCTCAGCTACCGTATTTACCGGACTTAACTTCATGCGACTTATTACTTCCTTTGTTAGATGGCCTTCGACCGGCATTCATTCAAGTATGCTGAGATCTCTCCATACCTGGTAATTCCAACGTGTGCCCGAACATGCTCTATTTCAGCTTAATTCAATCAAATTTGGCTAATCTCTGAGATCGCCTTGCTGACTCGCCGTTCCTGTTTACCGTGGTTCTCTATCGGTGGTATTGTGTTCTTCATCGAAAATTACTTCTCCATAATCTCAGTGATTCATGTGCATCTGTAACCAAATTTATACTTTACAGAAAGTTACTTCGGATTTTAAACTTTCGGTCAGACGCTTGACCTTTTGATCAAGTTTTTGAGCTTCATTTCTGTCACAAACCTCCTTTTCACCACTTTCAGTTTCCCTCTCCGTTTCTCTCGATAACGGCTTACGTTGTTTCCGACTACAGAGTTCGCTGATAGGAAGCGTTCTTCTCTGCAGTAGCATTGCGACACTCCTCGTCGTACCAAGAATCAGTCACAGGTTTTGTATAACCAATGAACTCCTTGGCAGCCCTCTCCATGGGGCGGGTGAAATGTTTCCACTGCTCATATATATCTTGAGAAGACGGAAAGGATTTCCGGAGCAGTCGGGAGAAGGTGTTTAAAGGCTTCGATGGTCTGTTCTGGTTGCAGCTTGCAGAGGTCTAGTTTTCGTTGCACCACGCTGAACCTAGTGCGTACCTCGGCTGCGACAAGATACTGAAAAGTGTGCTATTTGATCATGTAGGCTTGTGAATGTTGAGGTGTTGAAATCCGGTGCTGCTAACTACCATGATTCGAACTGCGGCGAAAGCGATTAGGCTCTCTCAGTTATTGGAGGTAGGTTGAAGGCTAAATTTTCACTTTTTTTCTTGCGTTTAGTATATATGTATGTACGTGTAGCCAACACTTTATAATGGCATTACATGGTATAAGCTAATTATATGTCGTATGGACGCAGTAATAGTCAATATATATGAGTATTATATAATACTTTTCCTATATCGCAATATAAGCCTAATAGTTTCCAATTAATATTTTTATTTTATGTAGCCGGTATAACCTTACAGTTCTGCAATTAACAAACATTCTCCTTTTTGCTTCTCTTTTGTACAGTTAACTAGCTAAAGAGCTCTTTCATATTTACAACTTTTACATGTTCTCTTCATATACATTCTTATCAAAATTTACGTTTTCTCTGTAACTTCCGTTCTGTCACTCTCTCTCGCTCTTTCTCTCTCATGTGCACTTTTTATTTTTTGTTGCTCTGGATACATTTCCCCTGAACATCATACGATTTTCAGCTGGTATAACAAAACAGCAAGAAAACGTGCCACAAACGCATACATGCACATACCCAAACACATCTATATGTACCTCATTTAACCTCGTTCCTTGTAGACCGCGACTGCGACCGCCTTACATATAATGGTTGCTTGGATTTTCCCTGTTGGCTGAAAGATGTTGTTGTTGCTGTACATACATATATGAAAATAGTCACGCGATTGTGTGGTGTTTGGTTTTTCTTATTGAACTTCTTTTATGTTTGCTTTTTGTACATACATACATATGTATGTATATCTACTGTGTCAACTTCTTGTCTTTCTATGTATGTATATATTTCCATTGAATTTCTTTTTTGTACTTTCCATTAGACAGCTTTCGCTAAATGCAACAAATGCATTTGGCAACCTGTCACTTATTAGTGACGCTTCCATTTGCTGTTGCCTGCCCTCTCTTTTTCTCCATGATTTTTTTTTTTCATGTGTTATGTTATGTTTTAACGGCTTTTTTTTTTTTGTAGCTTGGTTATAAGTTTGTGCGAATGTATGTAACAATTATGGGTATATATTCTTGATCAGCTTCCGAAACTGTGCCGACATACATAGCTATATCCGTCTGTTTGTATAAAAAAAAAACATGTATTAGTGGCTTATAAAATTTTGTTTTAATTTTTATCCAATTAATCGTTACAGGGTATTTACCAATCGTGCAATTTCATGTGTACTGTTTTTTCATTACAGTTATTTGTCGCTACGTTGCTAAATAAATACAAAAAGAATCCCCCTTTGCAGTGTAGAGCAGCAGGCAGCAGCTGTCACCTTTTTGAAACTTTCATATATATATTTATAGCTCTTTCTCTCTCCCTCTCTTCTTTTCTATGGCTGAAACACACTCATGCAACTACTTACGTCTTTCTCGCCTATGCATTTGACTTTCAGCTGTACCTACGCATGCAACCCTCGCACTAGCTCACGTGTTATTTTTGCCTTGCAGTTGCCATTGCATTTTTCGTTGGAATATTTGAAATTTTATTAACTGAATTTTAGGGTGACCAGTTTCGTCTCAATTATGGTTAATTATTGATTTTACAAATATTGTATAGTTGGAATCCATATTTGAAGATACTCACAGATGGAAGAAAAAATTGATTTACATTGTACGACTTTTGATGCCGATCAAGAAATAGTGGCGGTTTTGTGGAAATGAAGTAATTAAACAAATTATAACTTATATAAGAAAGAAATAGATATTATTGGGAGTATGCAATAAATCGTGCGTTTTTTTTCGAAAATTAAGGCTTTATTGTAAAAAATTCAATGTTTACCCATCTTTCTGGCAGTTTATGGATTCCATCCCAAAAGAACTTCTCCGGCTTGGCGGCCAAGAACGAATCCAGCCAGTTTTTGATGCCCTGTTTTGAAGTGAAGCGTATTCCGGTGAGGGCATTTTGCATTGATCTGAATAAGTAGTAATCAAAAGTGGCCATGTCTGGGCTATAAGGCGGGTGAGGTAGAACTTAGTTTTTAACAGGTCCTGTGGCCGAACGTTGTCATGATGGAAAATTATAGATTCGTCTCTGGACGCATAATCTGGTCCTTTTTCCGCGATTGTTTTTTCAATGAATTAATGGTGTTCGGTAGAGGCCCCTTTTGATCGTCTGACCCGATTTCAAGAGCTTATTAAACAACACATCTTTTTGTGGCGTTCAAGCAACATTTCCGATATGCAGAATCGGCGTTCGACGTCTCTAGGTTTCAATTCATACGGCACCCAATTTCTAATCTTTATCGAACAATGCCTCTAATTCTTCATATTCAAACCGTTTTGGCTGTCCGGGTCGTTCTTCGTCTTCTAAGTCGAAAATGCCACATTTAAACCGTTCCAACCACTTCTGGCAAGTTCGTTCAGCTAGAGCATGGTGACCATAGAAGAAGAAGAACTCCCCTGAATAAAAAAAATAATGAAATATACTAAAAAATACCCGCAATGACAGTAGCTTCCAAATGAATATAGTCACAGATGAAGACGAAGCGAAGTAATACTAGTAAAGCCCTCTTTTAAAAACCGCATGAATTAATACATACACCCAATAGTTCAACAAAATAATGCCCACCTTCATAACGAAACGGCGAATCTCTTTTTTTTTTATAGTATTTTGTTTATTGAATCTTCTCTTAAAGAGACTAACAATAATTTTTCAAATCTTAAAATCTATTTACGTACTGATCCTCCGATTGGAGACTTATGTAGTTATAGAACATCACAGGGCTGGGAGATCATTTCTTTTGAGTCGTGTTTGGTTATGGTTTAGGATTAGAGATCTTGCAAGTGGATTTGGATGAGAATTAAGTTTGCATTCATAGTTCTGCTTGAACGATCTATTTTAGTTTTAACAGTTGGGATGTTAGGATCATTGTGAATATTAATATTCCGAATATAAAAACGGTTAAAGTTCTAAGTATTTTTAAATGAGCTCTTTGTCCTATATCCACATTACTGGCACTTGAAGAAGTAGTAGCTGGTTAGCATTGTCTTCCGTCTCTAGATTGATTGCGCTCTTGATGCTTGTTGTTCTTTACTCCACTCGCGCTGTTCAAGCAAGCTGTGCTTTGATGCTTACACTTGCTTATTTAAGCTATTACTTTATACGTTGTCTAACTGGTTTCAACTTATTGGAAAGAAAGCGAATACACTTACATACATTCGTAGTTAGAAAGCCTTTCACTTTAGCAATTGTGATTTCAGTTGATACAATACAAAGTTACATCAAAACTGCACTCGCTGACATTTTAGGGTCACTGACAACAAATAAACAACATGGATTAATTAAAATATTAAACTATAAAGGCTCTCGAGTTTTGTAGATTCCGTTCACTTATACATAGTTTAAGAAATGTGAGTCCGAGCAATATAAACTCTAGTTGAAGGTAATTAGTTACTTTTGGACAACTCCAGAGTCAACCCAGAATGTTATGGTAATGAACTAAGATTTGTTTTTCTTAACTCGAAATTTTTTAATTTTTTAAACTTTCGAATTTGATTTAATCAAAATTAAAGAATTTTTTGAATAGGTAGGAATCGTTATTCACTTTCCAAAGTACTTTAGTTCTATGTGTCTTAAAGTGGGTCCTAAAGTTCAAATTTTAATTTAAATCAAAAACACGTTTTTGTGCCTTTTACCCCTATTTTTTTCAAGCATTATTGCATTATGAGCAAAGTGCTTACTGTGTCAATTTATGGAGGTTAGGGCTCGAATAAAGCAACTGTGTATGAATTGTTCAATAGTTTTTTATCCACCCTCGATATTTACATCTTGTTACGTACATACATGTTGTGTATATGGATGCTGTGAAAATCGTCGGCAATTGTTTAATGCAAAGCAATAAACCAAAAACAAAGAGAATAATTTTAAATTATTTTCGTCGGTCGTTCGTACTACTTGGTGTATAAATTTCATTTCATTTCATTCATATGCAACAACAAAAACAACAAATACCGCTGGTGTAGACAAAAAAAAAAACGAGAGAACAGACTGCATGCTCACACTCGTGCTTTTGCACTCGCACTCCGATGCGCTCCCATTACCGCCAACAACAACAACTATAGAGTGCAAACACAAACACGTCGCCGTTGACGACTACGAGACGAAAAACACCGGAGATGATTTTTATTTAGTTTAGTTTTCTGCTTTATTTTGTTTCTCATTTTTTTTTTTTTTTTAATTTTTCTGTGTGTTTTCATATAATTTGTATTTTTATTTTTGCTTTTGCAAAAAAGTTGTTTCTGCTGTTGGACTTTGGCATAGTCATACGATTTCTCGGCGCTATGGACTCTGACTACTCGACTTTCGCACTTGTTCACACGTTGAACGGTAGAACGAATGGCGCAGAGACTTAATTTCAATTTACAATAGATTTTTTTTTTACCCTTGGTTACGTGTGTACAATAGTGAGCAAACAGTTTGTTTCAGTTTGTTATAAAGTTTGATGCACCAAAAACATATGATCGTTTGAACCACATTTTGTTGTCAGTCTGTGATTGAGCGTGCCACGTCAACTATAAAGCGTATCCTTTACACAAATCGAATGACTGTTTGATCGATATTAGAACTGAATGGGTTTTAAAAATACTCATAAACAAAAAATATTGAATAGTGGGTCATACCAGTACGACCCGTCATTATTATATGTAAGTGTATTGTTTCTTTGATTTACAATCGAAAGCTTGAATGGTTGTGTCCATTGTTTGTTGTTTTCTGCATCAATCGAGCAATGTACAGTGTATCTAGAAGTCGAACACAGCATTGTTCTATCTTTTTATATTATACACACATAGTCTAACATCTAAGACCCCATAAAATAAATAAACTCGGCGACGTCTGACAGGCGTCTGGTAAATGTTGCGAACTTTTGAGATACTTACTTTTAAAATTTTAAAATTTTTTTACCAATCAAATAAAATAACGAAGTTCAGGTTTGACGTGCTTTTTTAAGAGTAAACCCCATGTAAACTACCCGCTAACCATATTTTTTTGGATGAAAAACTTGTTCGTTTAACGCAAACTTTTAAGGGTAGGCTTTAAAAAAATGGTTTATTATGCTACACGATTTGATATATTGTGTGAAGTAGGGTATTAAAGCTTCAATTTCATCAAAGCTAACGTTTTACCTTGTTGTACTTGTATGATTGTTTATAAGCGAAATTTAAATAATAAATTGACAAAGGGTCAAGCAGCAAGATCGCAATTTGAAACTTATTAGGATAAAGTAAAATATATAATAAAATTTTTATTCTATATGTGGGTAAATAATTTAATACATACTTACATACCAGACGTACGTACAAATATGTAATTTTCAGCTGAACAAATGCCAAAGAAATGTCAGTAAAGTGCAATTGTTTCCGGGAAATTTAGAATTTATTCTAATCTATCAGATATGAAAAATATACTGTTTATTTGCTAGGTAGCAGTGACTCAGTTATCAATATTAAAAGAGTGTCTAGAAATAAAAAAATTTTCTTTATAATTCAACTACAAGTCAAGTCGATATAGATATGTATATCCGTCGTGCTGGCTATGAACAAGGAGAACTTAGCAACTATAAAAGATTTATTCTGTTTATATTGTATATTTTATTTAGTTTATATTGTATAATAAAACTAAGACTAAATCTATTTAAATTTATCTTAAAAATAAGAAAATAAAGAAGTCCATCCAATATCAAATAAACAGTTTTCAGAATATTTTGTAAAATTATTTCAAATCGGCCCTAAAATCTGCATATAAATGATGCGTTTGTTACTCAAAGAGAGCCTGCTCCTGCTGGAAAGAAGCCCTTGGAGTTTGTTCATTCTTGTTCTGCAAGTTTTCACTGTAGCCAAGATATGGCCTTTAAAAGATAGACATTTTTCTAAAATAAGAACTAGACCTAAAATAGTTACATTTAGCTTTACTGTAGGTAGTATACATTTGTTGCTTCATTTATCACTATTTATCTGAACATTATACTCGGGATAATTTAGGGAGGCACTTTTCCGTATTTTTATGAAAAACTGACGCTCCTCCAGGTAGGAATGCATTAAACAAATTAGAGCATTTATTTTCGAGAGCAGACCGTTTTGTCATACTCTATCCAAAGGTTGCTGCAAAACAATACTCTTTGTTATTAAATGCCCTTAGTATGTTATTAAAGAATCTGTGAAGTTGTCCTAAACGAAATCCGAACTGGTGTTCTGGAAATAGACCTTTGAAAATTATAACGTCCGATAATCTGGTGGCAAAGATTCTCCCAAACTTTCGAAAGCGACGGGAGAAGAATGATGGGTCGGTATGATTCAGGATTACTTTCAAGCCGTAGGAGAGTATAGCACTTTTATTATATGCAGTGAAGTTTCTAAAGATACCTCAGCAGTTGAGACTTAATTGGCTAAAGCTAGTTTGAATGGCTTGCCACAAACGCTTGGCACTTCAAGTTGCCTTCCACAATGTAAAAGTTGCATATTTTCATATTGTCAAAGAAGTCAGAACGTTGTTTCTGAAGATCTCTAAGTTAAGATGCCAAACTGTCTTATCCATAGCGTAGCTCAGAGGTTAGTGAGTATATACCACAATTATATCTTGTATGTTATGGCTGATTGTTTGCACGGTAAGGTTATCTGGTGGAAGCTCTGATAGCAAGAATAGCTAGTTCTTGCCTCTGTTTTCACCGGTCAGGCTATTACCCCATAACCTGTGCTAAGCATTGTTTCACTTAGTGCTTTTGCACGAAACAACCCAGCTCGTGCATTTTGCTGAATACTCCTTTGGCGTTCCAGCATTAGATTTTTATAAATGTATTAATTTTTTACCAGCAAGACCATTTGAGTCCTTTGATTTGACTGGTTTTCTTTGTGTATCTTACTCTGTTTTCATTTTAATGTAATATTTATGAAGTTTTGTTTTTGATCTAAGTTCTGTCCATATTAATTATATATATAAATCTGCTAAATTCGAATCTGCGGTGTTTTGAGGTCTCCGAGACTTCTCCATCTGCAACTGGAAAAAGTTTTACGATGAAAATATAATATATTATATTAATAAGTTTAATATTAGCAATTTTTCTTTAATTTAAAACATCGTTGGAGAGCAAAGTGCAACCGTGTGGAGAATAATCGTTTTCACGTTTTCTAATAATTGTTTCATTATTATTACTTGAGCAAGTATATAATTAATACTATTCAAACTAGTTTATGTTTTAATTAACAATTGGATTTGGAATTTAACTATTGCCGTTAACTAAACCAGTATTTAATGAAACAAGTCGCTTGTCTGTTTTTTTTTTTTTTTTCTAAATAATTCACTATTTGCTGGAAGTTTAATCTGAACATTGATGCTCGGAACGATTTCGTGCAATTGTAAACTGGTGATTGTTAGACTTTGATTTTTTGTATTTAATGACATAAAAGTCGATTATTATAAGCATGCAAACGAAATAAAAATCGAGACAATTGCAGTTTTGTTAAAATTGTAAACAAACACGCTTCGTTGTATGCGAATGTTATGAAGGGGAAAGCGACTTTGAATTCCATGTACAATAGTTGGCAGCCTCGAACTTGAAATCTATTATTATATATATATATACATATATGTATGTATGCATATATATAAAAGTATAAACAGAGACTAAACAAGTTTGTAATACGTACTCGTATTTCTACTTTGCATACACTATATATGTACATACTTTTGTATGTTTATTCATTGTAGTACCCATAAAATATATTCAAAACTCTCTATTCAATGCCTCACTACCCTGCAAAACTTCATTTGCCTGAAATTGAATGAAGACTTGGAGTTAAAAATCTTGTGGTTTAGATTCGATATCTGCCAGGTTATAACAATTTATTAAAATTGGTTTCCAGAAAGCGCAATTTCGAAAGTATTGACTCTTCCGACTGAACATTTAATATGCTTCATAGAAGTCCACATTTAACATTACTTAAGTCACCACATATGATTCCTTATCCTCCCAACATACTCTCCATCACTATTACACGTTATAAAATTGAGATAATTATTATAGCTCTTATTTGTTAAAATTCTTTTGAGATGTGAGAATTTGTTATTGATGTGTCTGCCCGTAAGTTGGAACATGCATATACTACTCAGAATTTGTAGCATACCGTCCGCCGCATATCGCATTTATTCAATCAGCGTCGTCTTCATTATTTATATAGTTTAACAGCTTGAAATGCTTTATTTAGTCTAAACTAATCGACTGTCTCTCGCATGAGAACAATTGAAAAGTTCAAAGTACAAAATTTGTTACGTGTGCGCGAATAGAAAACTTTTCCTTATTTGACTTAATCCATATATCTAAACTCTAGATACTCTGGTTTAAATGAATTCGTTCAATTTGTAAACATGTTTGCCTAAAATTTTGCATAATATGAGTTTATTTTTTATGATTTCCAACAAATTATTCTCAAGTTTCGTTGACGACGCAGTTTAACCTTTGATTAGGCCCATTATTTTTTGAGCTTTGAACGAGACTGCAATTTGAATTTGCATTTGTTTTATTGCGGATAGCTGATGAAATTTTGTACAATTGTTTAGGTATTACTTCAATTTTATTAACGGTGTCTTTTTTTTAAACCATGTACCCAAGGGAAAAGTGTATAAAATGCTTATACGAATATACATTTTGTCTATGGAAATTAAATTAATTCTTAAAACTAATTGGTTTCTAATTTATATTCAAAGAATTCAAATGTTGAGCTATAAGTTCCAGTGTCTTCGAATAAAGCTCTATAACAACTGAATAGACAGCTTAGCATGAATATTGACAGAGAGTATCGGAAAAAATAAATTATACAAAAATTCGTAACAAAAGATTAGTCAAAATAACGATGTAGATCAGTCAGTATGTCTGTGTTTAGAGGAAGTTCTTTGACTTAGAGAAGAGTGAACATACAAAAAAAAAATCAGAACACTGGAAACTGAAACGCCTGACAAAAATAAGGGAATCATCGCAATACTACTGGCAGTTGAGTTTTTTTTTTATCAGTTTAACAAATGAGAAGTTTTTATCTAACAGAATAACAGAATCGGCAAGTTAGTATACAAAGCCTAGTATACAAAGCGATAATAAAACTTACGGAGTTCAATCTGGTGCACTGCCAGTCAATTTATTCTATCTTATATTAATTTCCAGAATTATAAATCCCACACGTATCCAGTTTAGAATATATGCCAGTTTACAAATTCAAGGTTCTCATTCTTAAGTAATATCATGCAAATAGCTTGACCGCGGTGAATTCTAAATCTTAGTTGAAAGAACTATTACAGTATCAAAAAGTCTATAAATAGCATAATAAATTTTGACTATCTTATCTAATTTAAAAAAAAAAATTCATTAATAAATGTCAAGAAACTTAAGACCATTTGAGTAAGCGGGGAACTACTTTTTCTTTATCGCAATATTCGATTTGAGTTTGCTGTCTATTTTATCTTATTACTTTATTGAATTTCCAGATAGGTAAGGTATTTTGGTATTGGTATGTATTGGTATTTGAACTTGGTAACGAGTAGTCGTCTATTTTGATTTACTACAAAGCCTCAAGTATGAATGATTGGTGAATGTGAATATTTGGGTATTTCTATTACAAGCAACACTCGTCACAGTTATTAATCGTGTGAATGTGGGCAGAAAACGGTAGAGAATCAAATGTCTACTCTTGAGAATTTTTAAAAATGTCTAAAATTTATTACAGCCAGAGAAGGCGTAATAAAATATATATATTCTTGATCAGTATCGTAAGCTGAGTCGATACAGCGTTAGTGTCCGAAAAAAAATCTATCTCAGAAATTATAAGAGCAACTTGAATGAAACTTAGATTCTCCTGATTGTAGGGTTATTTGTTTATATTAAAACCAATTAAAATTTTTACGTAAACAAGGACCCAGCGTATTTTGATGTCGTGAAATCACAACACTTAGATATTTTTTTTTTTTAATAGAGGACTTCTCGTATATCTTTCTTTACTAACAGCATTGTTTACATAATTCGGAACCAAAAAAAAAATATATATATTTATTTATACTTTTGCATTAAATAATAGACCTGACCTCATACAATTTTCTTCTGATATTATATTTCATATGGTTAGTTTTTGCAGCCGGTTTTTTTATACCGCACACACATACACTTATATGCAGAGCTGTTTTACTTGTGTTTTGATACTACAGTGTGTAGCTCAAATAGGCGTCAGGGAATCTGAAAAATAAATATTTTCTTCATAATCTATCGAGGTTTACAAATATAAACGTTTACACTATTCAATAATAATCTTTTATATAAATTTTAAATGTTGACAAGCCAGGCTTTTATTTGCCGTCATTGTTGTATAATTATTTATTATTTCCATCGTAGTTATCTGTCCGATAATGGAACTATAATCAAATAGATTTAAAAATTCTAAGTACAGAAGCTGAAAGTAGTTTAGTCAACAATAAGCTTTATTTAGGAATTGCGAGAGGTTAAATCGATAGGAGTCTTTCTTAGTAATTAGTGCTCTTTTTTCTTATTTCATCTCAAAATCTTTTTGGATATACTTATTGGTTACGATTCAAGGAGCTCCGCTGATTTTTCGCAGAGTAAGATTTTGATACTGCTATAAAATATTGATATTTGACACTGCTGATGTGCCCCATAACTGTAAGCCTTACGTCCATACTGGTTTTTTTTTTAATATGGCTTTGTACAGAAGTACTTTGTTTTCTAGACTAAGTCTGAATCTACGACCTAAAAGCCAGTTCATTCGTGTTGTTATTATATTTAGCGGCTTACTTTTTTCTATAATACGTGGTTTTCAAATCATCCTTTTGTCTAGCCAGATGCCTAAATACTTAACTGTACGCCGTCCCCAGTCTTTGCAGATGGTGAACCTTATATAAGCTGATTTGTCCGTTCCATTTGTTCTTTCATTCTTGAAGTTTGCTCAGGTATTCTTGCAATTTACGTCGCTCCTGAAGATACGATCTGATAAAAAATATTGTGATGCAAGTAAAAGCTGCTTTATTTTATGGTGAAGACCTTTATGCCATGTGCGATCGGAAGCCTTTTTCACACCGAAAAAATCTTCAGAACAATATTGTTTGTGTTCAAAACCTTCAATTATTTCTTTAACAACTCTCTATACCTGTTTCGGAGTTCCATATCTACGTCGAAACCCAAATTTATGTTGGTGAATTATATATTTCGATTCGTTCTAATATTTTCAAGAGTGTAGTCAACAAACTGATGGGACAATACGAAGGCATTTCATTTTTGTATTTCCATTGGTTTGGAAAATGGCCAAGCCTGAAGCAGCTTTTAAAAAATAGAACAAGTATAGGTCTTGTAGATTGGAGATTATTACTTTTCCTAAGTCGAGTCCGAAGTGTCCAAAATATCAGCATACCGATTTATGTGCTGGAAGATTTTTTGTCGTAAGAACTGAAGAGACACATTTAAGCAATTCTTTTCCATAAGGATTATCTTGCGTCCCACCGTTATGAACTGAAACATATTTCGGGAAGCGAAATATCAAAGTATCTTCTATAAAAGTAGAATGCATTTACAGCATTATTAATGAAATCAGTACAAGTGCCCAGGGTATCAAATATTGGAGCATTATAGTATTAAATTGTATTATTCTATTAATATATGTACAATAAAATATTTGTATCACAGTGATTCCAGTTCATTTATTTCATTTAATTTATATATAAAAATTAAACATTTTATGCTTTGTTGTTTTACATATTTACTATTTCGTTTACTTTTGTCTACTTGTAGGTATAATCGCTACAATAAACGGATTATAAACTATAGATACATATAAAATATCACCATTATCAACCAACTACGGCTGAGACGTGTGAAATCTCCTCATGTTCATATAATTGTTAAACGTCAGTCATCAAACATAATTTGTAGAGCGTTTTATTGGCTGATTTGTTAACAGCTGATCGATCAGCAGCTTAAATATATATAATTGATCATCATCGCCGTGGCTCGTTGTACCTTAATCATCATTAAATTCTCAATACAATTGGCTTGCTGTTAAAGGCTACAAAAGATTTACAAAGAAATCAAAGTCGCGAAGAAACACAAAAGTTTCACAATTCATCACGTATCATTTGTGTTGGTATCGCTTCTTCTTGTTCTTATACTTGTTGTTGTTGTGGAGGCTAAAGGAGTGAAATCCATTTAAATTGCGCCAAAATGTTTATCGAAGATGATGCGCAGTAAGTACTCATTACAATATGCTATTTGAGATCATGATTTTCATCTTATTTTTAAGTATATAATATTTTGGTGGTAGTTTGTTTGGTATATGGTTTGTAATATTATTTGAAATGTACTAAAATGTAGCTATTATATGTCTAATATACTTGATCTCCGATTTAATAAAATTTCTGTACAAATACATAAAATTGCAAATATTCATCAATTTATAGTTGAAATTGCCAACTAAGTTGTTGAAGAATGATTTATTTAAGTTCGAATTTTTTATTCATAATTGTTGTTAGAAATAAAGCTTCGTTTTTTTATAACCTGTATACGTGTAGTAGGAGGCTTACTCATAAAGTCTGTACGTATGAAAATCGAGAACTATAAGTAGATCCATCAACTATGAAGTTAGTTAAACCCTCCTACTCAGATAACAAGTATTCTATGAACGTACTATCCTCTTTCTAAGTGGTAGCACCCATAGAAACATACCCCTCCTTTCTAAGGTGTATCGTATGGTAATACCAATAAAATATTCCATATATATAGATTCATTTCAGACTACTGTAAGGGTAACCCCCATAGAAATTGTATCCACAACAAGCGTGACGTTAGCATAAGAGTACACACTCACTTTTCCCTTCGGACTATATGAGAGTACTATATAAGAGTTTTTTTTTTGTTTTAAAATTAGTGTATCTTGCATGATTCCTAAGAAAAATATTTCAGTAAAGCTAAACTGTTCTCACTTTTCTAATGGATTTTACTTCACCCGATCGAATTACCATGTATATCAAATGTACCCCAAATTTATGCAAAGATATGATAACTTTTGTATATCGCTTATATTTGCAGTGGGACATCGCCCCCTTTTATTTTAACAAAACATAGCCTATGTTCTTTTCCAACGTAGTATCTATTTTTATATCAAAATTTATGTAAATTGGCTTAACGGTTAAGGTGTGATGCGCGCACAAACAAATAAACAAAAATTTGTCTATGGTTTTATTATATGTAAAGGTTTTAAAGGCAGAAAAAGGTTATGTGTATATTAAAGGGTATTCCAGAATACACGCCCGATTTGAATTAAATAGTTTTTAGTCGTTACTTTGTGATTTTTTTTTAATTGACTCATAAAGTACATAGGATATGGTTATTTATGGAATAACACTTCGCATAAATGGCCTTCATGACTTTGTTTGTAGCGCACTCTTTTGTCGAAACTCTAAAGAAATTTTGTAATTTTTTTTTTTTTTTTTTTGATAGTTTTCACCCTTTTTTACTTTATTAACCTGCTAGAGACTTCCACAAGGTCTTAAATTAAAGCTTGAACTTTAAGACCCATATGAGAAAGAC
This sequence comes from Leucophenga maculata, assembly GCA_035044805.1. NCBI lineage: Eukaryota > Metazoa > Arthropoda > Insecta > Diptera > Drosophilidae > Leucophenga > Leucophenga maculata. The sequence continues at coordinate 205,225 of JAWNNP010001279.1, read as the reverse complement.
CGATAAGAGGACTTTGAGGGTTTCTTTTCTCACCTTTAATGGTTGGACCGATACCATGTCTCATCTTTTCCGGTCGGACTGAACCAAATTTTTTTGGGTTTTTACTTTTTTTCAATAAACTCTTCACAGTTGACGAAGTTAAAACACTATTTCGACCATATTTTGTATACAAACCCCTAAACTCTTAGCTATCAAATTTTTTTTCAGGGTTGCTAAAAATGTATAGATCAAATAGCAGTAATTTCAAATCTTTCATGAATTCTGAAACACTCTTTATATTTTATATTAATCGTAATAAAATATTCCATACGTATACAGAATATATCTCCCACACAAATTCAAGGTTCAAGGCGGTACAGGGTATCTTGAAGTTGAGCACTTTCGGCTGCAGCGTTCTTTCTCGTTATTTGTACAATAGGGTACACAAATTTCTACTTCGCTTTATTTTCGTCTAAAAATTTAATACTATATTGTATATCTATCAACCGATTTTTATATCAATTCATTTTTTTTTTTTTAATATTTTGAAAATATTCTAATTTATAATTTTTACATTAATTGTTTACCTCGCTGATGAGAAAAATCATTGATTATATTCGATAAAATTTAAAATATATTTAGGTATTTACGAATTCATAAAAAATATATAATATATATAAATAATTTATGCAATTAAAAAGTATTTTATGTATAATATATTAAAAATTCTCCGAAATTCAATAAAATTGAAGAAGTACGTGTTACATTTATAATTCTATTTTTTTTAAAATAATTTTTACTGCAACCAGCATTTAAACGCGGCATTGCCCGGCATAGAATTTATATAAAATAAATATTATGAAACAATGTTCCTCAGTATTTCTATCCAAACAACTATTTCGCCCATATGTTTTACATTCCAATTTTTCTTTGAGTGCAAACCAAACTTTGAAGACAATTAGATGAAGAAAATACTCCCACGTACAAGCTTTAGCTAGCTTCCGCTTCTGTGGAGATATTTCCCAAATCCCGACTTAGTGTACATTTCCAAATCCAGAAATCAACTTTTTAGCATTAACTGATTCGGTTGCGCTTTGATGTGTAAATAAATCAGTCAGACCAAACATTTTTATGTAGGTATATATGTATAGATAATAGCCCTATGATGTCATAAATGTATAATACCGAACAAAAAAAAAAAGATAAATTATCAAAATGCGCAAATAATGAAACTAAACAAAATCATTTAAGTACAACAAGTACAAGTTGAAAAATATATCACGCCATATTTTTTAGTGCAATGAAATGTGATGATTTCATTTTTTTAAACTTTTTTTTTATTTTTTTTTGGTTTGATGTTTGATAACAACGACGTAGCTCAAATTGAAAGTGCAAATGTTAATGAGCTCATTTCATTCACAATTTGATTAGCACCTGCGATTGCACCCTGCACCAATTGAGTAAAACAGTATATCAAGTGTGTATAAGTGTATAAGTGTTTATAACCGGCAAAAATCTCAATGCCCACTATAATAATATGTGTCTTTTATATGCACAGTTTTTGAAGCCGCCCAAAGTTTCCCAAAACTTTTTTTTTTTCTAGTATTGAAAATTCTATATAAGCAAGGGTGCAGGGTACTTTAAAGTTGTGAACACACATCTGTTAAATTTTTTCTTGTTTTTTTTTTTATTTTCTTATATGCTTTTATGATCATATAATTAATAATGAAGAATGAAACATTTATGAAAACTATTAAATAATAAATAAGATCTATAGTCGAGGTGAGGTGCTCGATTATATCATAACCTTCACGCAGGCGATACCTTAATTATATTAATAACAAGAAAGAAAGTCGAGTTAGGTCGACTATAAGATATTCTATTCCTAAAGATTTGTTAATAAATCATTTGTTTAGGAATCAGGCAAGATACTCCAAATTTTGCGTTTCTAGCTAAATAAACAAAAACAAGAAAGAATTTTCATGCAAAAACTCAGAATGGTTGGATAAAGATTAAATTAATTTAGCCCGAATTAGGTGATTCTAGCAAAACTTACTTGAAGGCCACTTAACCATCGTTCGGTCATGTTAACATTTGGAAAGGTGCAACAGCTGCTATAATCTTGTGTGCGCTGGCGCAAGTTGTTTTAAATGCAAAGTATGCTGAGATCTATCCATACCTGGACATTTAAACGCGTGTTCTGTCGCCCTTTATTTCGTCGACCACCAATCAAGTTTGGGTCCCCCATGTAAGTCATTCGTATGAGCTGTCCAGCCCAGCTGGAATTTTATGCGCTGGACTATGTCAACCTTATCGAATAGCTCGTACAGCTCGCAATTCATACGGGATCAAAACTTGTCGCCGACTCTAATAGTACCAAAAATATTGCGGAGAATCTTTCTCTCAAAGAATTCCGACGCCGTTTCGTCTTACTCAATTACGGTCTATGCCTCTGCGCCATATAGTAGGACCGGAGGTAAAGCGTGCTGTAGATTTTGATTATCGTCTTCCGAGAGAGGCCTTAACTTCTTTCTAATGTGCCTGATCTCCAGGCTGATGTTGTTGTTGCTGATAATTTTCTAAAACATTGCAGTTGAAATTCTCCAACGTCATTGAACGTCCAAGACACGATGACGGCTTGCCAGAAGACACCAAGAACTTCGTCTTGTCCTAAATTCACCGCTAGATCTATGAGTCGAGACTGTTTTTGATATCTGAGAATGTCTTACTGACTCGCCGTGTACCTCTCTTGGTATCAAAGGTTTCCGATATTTCCTACCCTGACAACGCTTTGTGTCATCTTTACCATCTTTACCAGGATACCAATGAAGACAGGGCATCAAAATACGCTATTCAAGAGCGTCTGTATATTCGACAAATAGGTTGTGCGTGTCTTTGTTAAGCTGACGGGTCTTCTCCACGATTTCATTTCTTGTTGAGCTGACGGGTCTTTTTCACGATTTCAATTCTTTTCAAGTTAATCAATTCGGTAGAACAAGAGAAATCATGGCAGTCAATGATCCTAACTTCAATGGAAATACATTTCCATAGAAAAATTTAAAAGTTTGCTTTGTGTTTTTAGCAGATCAGAGCCTTAATACACTTATACTAATGATGATACATTCTATTGCAAAATACATACATAAATACATCTGGTTTTCCTAAAAACGTGCCAAATTTTCTGTCAATACCACAAGTATGTGTCACCCAGCGCGTGTCGGAAATAATTTATTTGTCATTGAGTGCATTGTCAGCTCTTACAATGTAAAATAAAATAAAAATACCTCTTCTTCAAACCAATTACAAAAACTTTTTAAATAATAGAACGGTGGCAAATTGTGAACTCAAGTTTGATAAAACAAAGTGTTTATTAATAATTTAAACTCTTAAAAGCCATTCAAATTCTCCACAAGTCTTCACAACGTCTTCTGTCTCCAGCCTGTACGCCTATATCTTTAGGGACGTTTTGTTTTTTTAGTACTTTCCTATTAAAACTGAAACTTTCAAGTTTAGTTGTGTCTTCGGCACCGGGTTAATTAGGGTCCATTAATGTTTTCCATCTTTTTTAGACGTTCACAACTTGCAAAAAGATTTCAAAAAAAATATATTTTTTAATGCTGTTACAACTTGATAATACCCCTATAATAATAAGTTGATAATACCCTAAAAAAAATCGTAATTTGATAATAAAAAAAAAAAAATTAGTTCTCATTTGCGCTGATCACTTTTCGTGTACTGGAAAGCAAGCTACACATAATTGCACTCACACTCACAAATAATGAGTTGATTACTTTCCTGGTTTCCAGTGTTATCGCTCAACCATATGTAACTCACTCAACGCATCGCGTGCTTCGGCACTTAGTACCTGCATTTCCTCAGTACACAAAGCACCCTCCATCGGTTTCCAGTGCTCAAACGAATCGCATTTTTGTCGTTTTGACTTGAATGTTCTCAAGTTATTAACACAAATCAGTTGTTTGTTCACAGTTTCTTGAGGTGGGCGTGCGTGCGTGTAGCCGGTGTAAATTTTTTTTTTTTTTTTATAAATATATTTTATAATAGATTCGAATATTTGAATGAACAAAATTCATTTTCTTTTTTTTTTTTTAATTTTCAGCATGGACAGTTTTTGGGTGCAAAGCGCCATTGGCGCGATCAAGGCTATTGCATTTGTCTATGACATAATCACGCTACCGGTATATTTGGTTCTTCAGACACCATGGAAACGTCGACAAGATTCGCGGCGAGTTAAGGTGAGTTTGGTTTGTTTTGTTTAAACATCCTATATGACCTTTTTTCAGCACTTCGAATTTGGAAAATGCATTAAATGCATTCAAAGTCTAGAGACGCAAGCTCCAAAGTCCTCGTTTTAATCTCTCGTTTAGAAATCTGTCGCTTTTACATATTTTTAGATAGTGTAAAAATTTCATACTATAATCTATTTCGCGTGTCTTTGAATGTACTTGTCTAATCTATTTGAATTATTTCGTTTTAGTCACTATTATCTCGTTATCATTTCAACATTTAATGGTTGAGGTTAAACTGGTTCTGCCTTGTTTGCATTATCGCGTGTTAAAATCAAACTAGAAATTATTTATAATTAAGTGTGTTATTAGATTATTAGGCCCTGTACCGAAGGTACAAGAGCCTATTGGTTTTGTGCAAATGTATGTAACAGGAAGAACTAATTGTCGGAGACCCCCCAAAGTTACCCCCATTATGGTCAGGAGTGATAGAGGAGTCGATATAGCCATGTCCGTCCGTCTGTGTGAACGAAAGGATCTCGGAAACGGTAATAGATAGAGACTTCGTGTTTTTTGCACTCGACTAGGACTGCTCCGGAATTTCACAAGTTTATTTTAAAATTTTACCCCTCCACCCCCTTCCCCATAAAATCACCCCTTAGCACACCAGTATAAAGTTAACGTCCTTCTAAGCCCAAATCAAAAAAGTTCAACAAAATCGGATAATAAATGACGATTTTATAAGCAATTGAATTTGAACGACCCCCCTTTTCTTTTCATTCATATTCGCGCAGTGAGAAGTGGTCATGTGTTTGGTCATATGCTCGGGAAACATTTAATGTGTTTGTTAGGCGACCTGAACTGGTACAGGGCCTCTTACAGTCGGTTACGCCCGACTGAAATTTCCTTACTTGTTTTTGATTGGTATGGATGGATGGATGATATATGCGTGGGATTATTTATTTTGATTTTTGGAACTGACTATTTAAAAGATGGGTTATATAAAAAAAGTGGAAAGAAGAAACTATCAGGCGGGCAGACGGGGTCTTTTTTTCTGTCGTTCTGCATACAAATTCTCTAAAATGAAGTCACTTCCTGAGATCTGTTTTAATAGAAAAAGAAAACTTTTACATAATTTCAGGCATACGAACTTGGTTGAATCAGCCTCCAAGCTTTCCATTTACCAAAATGGTAACCAGAAAATGATAACTACGGTAGAACACATCACTTTTTGTTTTTTTTAACGCCCCCTCCAATTTAGACAAAACTTACGATGTGATCTTCGATCAATCTTGACTCGAACCATTTCCTGGCTAACATGAAGTTCGTCTGTGATTTTCAGCTCAATCGGTTAGATGGTTTGGCTTCCTTTAAGAAACATACGCAGATAGATACACTATTAATTTATATACATATATATATACAAGTAGATATGATACGAAGTTTTCAGTAAAGTATATTAGAGCTTCGGTCTTACCGAACTTAAAATAATTTTTATTATTTTTTTTAAACCTACAAATTAGATCGCTAATTGGTTTTTCCATATACACACAGGCAATGCCTATCAATCGAAAAATGCTTGATGAAGTAACCAAGTACGCTGTGGATGATATCGAGGTTTTAAAAATTTTTACATTTTTATGGTGTTTCCTCGTATATATAGACACAATACACGCGTTTTTTTTTTTTTTATAAAACTCCCACAAAAAGGTGTTGGTTTGCTGAATGGTCCGCATTTTTATATTTATGCACAAGAATATGACATTTGCAGTGCAAACACACGTCCATTTATTAACTAAACCGAAACTCACTATACTTTTTTCCTTGGTCTCCTGGACAATTTCTGGGAATCTATTTTTTTATACAAAATGCTGCACCCATTGTAAATTTCCAATAATTTTGACATTTTTCAACGAATTTCAGGCAAAGGCCGTACATAGCGATGAGACCACGGTGACGTATCGTACCACAGAACCGCCTCGTGAAGTACATGTGAAAATGCTGCAGGAAAATATTGATACACTTGAAAAGGTTTTCAACTATGTGGCCAAAACGCATTCGACCAAACGTTGTCTGGGCACGCGTCAAATACTCAGCGAAGAGGATGAAGTACAGCCGAACGGACGTGTTTTTAAAAAATACAATATGGGCGAATATAAATGGAAAAACTTCATAGAAGCGGAACGTATGGCTGCAGCCTTCGGACGTGGTTTACGCGAACTTGGTCAGGAACAACGCCAGAACATTGTTATCTTTGCAGAGACCCGTGCGGAATGGATGATTGCGGCGCATGGTTGTTTCAAGCAATCTATGCCAATAGTCACGGTCTACGCAACGCTTGGAGATGATGGTGTAGCTCATTGTAATTAAAAAAAATATAACATATATATATATATATAGTTAAAGTTGCATAAAAATTTTTCATTTTAGGTATTTCTGAAACGGAAGTGACCACTGTTATCACCTCACATGATCTCTTGCCGAAGTTCAAATCATTGTTGACCCATTGCCCCAATGTCAAGAACATAATATATATGGAGGATCAATTGCACAAGACCGAAACTGAGGGCTTCAAGGAAGGCGTAAAGATTTTACCATTCACACAGGTCGTGCGTCAGGGTCAGGAAAGCAAATTTGGTTCGTCAAAATATTTTTTATTTACATTAGTTACAAAAGGCATGGTTAATCATATTTTGCAATTACAGAGAATGTGCCTCCAAAGGGTGACGACATTGCTATTATTATGTACACTTCCGGCTCGACAGGCACACCGAAGGGTGTACTGCTTTCGCATAAGAATTGCATTGCCACCATGAAGGGCTTCTGCGATGTAGTACCCATCTATCCTGACGATGTGCTTATTGGTTTCCTGCCACTGGCGCATGTTTTTGAATTGGCGGCAGAAAGTGTTTGTCTTCTAACTGGTATACCGATTGGTTATTCGACGGCTTTAACATTGATTGACACAAGTAGCAAAATTATGCGTGGCTGCAAGGGTGATGCAACAGTGCTGAAGCCTACCTGCATGACATCGGTGCCGGTAAGCGATTGAATGAATACAATTATATAAACATCTTTTTTATTTAAACGACTTTTTCCTACAGCTCATATTGGATCGCATCTCTAAGGGCATTAACGACAAAGTAAACTCGGGATCGGCATTCAAGAAACAACTTTTCAAATTCCTTTATCAGTACAAAGTGAAATGGACGCTTCGTGGCTATTTAACGCCTATAATTGATAGGTTAGTAGCTGCAACTAATTATTTTTATGAATTTGCTTGTAATTGTGCATTTTTTTACTTCCTACAGCTTCGTTTTCATGAAGGTAGCCAAGCTTATGGGGGGTAAAGTGCGTATAATAATGTCTGGCGGTGCACCACTCTCTGCTGATACGCATGAACAGATCAAGACTTGTCTATGTGTTGAACTGATTCAGGGTTATGGCTTGACGGAGACTACATCAGGAGCTACTGTCATGGATTGTATGTAACTGTATATTTCGAATTGAATTGATTGTTTAATTGACATATATTTCACAGATCGTGATATGACTTACGGACGCACTGGTGCGCCACTTACGGTCTGCGATATACGCCTAGTAAACTGGGAAGAGGGTAACTATCGTGTTACAAATAAACCGTTTCCACAGGTTAGTTTTTTGCTTAATAGTTCTAACTTCTTGTTATTAATTATCGTTTGTATGTTTAGGGTGAAGTGCTCATTGGTGGCGATTGCGTTTCGCAGGGCTACTACAAATTGCCAGGCAAGACCAACGAAGACTTCTTTGAGGAGGATGGACGACGGTGGTTCAAGACAGGAGATATTGGTGAAGTGCACCCGGATGGAGTACTTAAGATAATCGGTTAGTTTTATATAGAGTATACATAATGGAGTTATATAAATTTGCGCTAAACACTTTACAGATCGCAAGAAAGACTTGGTTAAGCTGCAGGCAGGTGAATATGTCTCATTGGGTAAAGTTGAGTCGGAGCTCAAAACATGCTCGGTGATTGAGAACATTTGCGTCTATGGCGATCCAACTAAACAGTATACGGTTGCGCTGGTAGTACCGAATCAGAAACATTTGGAAGAATTGGCTGAAAAACATGGAATTAAGGGCAAAACGTTTGAGGAACTCTGTTCATCACTTGTACTGGAAAAAGCGATATTGAAGGAGATAGCGGAGCATGCGAAGAAGTGTAAGTAACACTTTGAGCGTAAACATTTTTCACCTATTTAATTTTAATTTTTCTACTCAGGCAAACTACAAAAGTTCGAAGTGCCCGCCGCTATTACGCTATGCAAAGAGGTCTGGTCACCGGACATGGGTCTAGTTACAGCTGCTTTCAAGCTCAAACGAAAGGACATACAAGACAAATACCAGCACGATATTAGTCGCATGTACGCTTCATGAAAATAAATTCAGTGAAAAGCAACATAAAACGGCAGGCAAACAATTTCAACTGTACTAAAAAAAAGGATGAGAAATTTCAATTTCAATTGAAGAATTAGTGTGAACAACAATTACGTAACTGCAATAATCTAGCTTAAGTTACAAAAGATTTAGAATCACAATTTTTAAACACGTGTACATTTAATTGCCTAATTATTTTTATCGCTAAAAACAATTAATTTAAATATTCTAAAGCAAAATATTGTAAAAAAAAACTTTTTTTTTTACTTTGATATAATATTGCATTAATCGAAAATTGTATTTAGTGCAGATGCTTAAAATTCATTTTTTAATAATTATATATAAAATATATATATTTATTTAGTTTTTGTTTATATGGTACTATATGTTCTTAGTACAGCTTTTGAAATAAAATTACAATTTGTAAATATTCAAACAGAGACAGAAGTGTAAGCATGTATTGCTTAATTAAAATTATTTTAACGCTGTATGTGAAATATTTGAATATATATAACACTTTCTTTCTACTTGATCAACGCTGAACAGAGCTTTAAGCACTAAAGTAGAAAAAGATATTGGTTAGTAGAGACTTCGAATGATAGACGGATTAGTCAATGATTAAAATGTTTACTATAGCTGCATATACATATAATTAAAATCTTATTTTTTAAATATTTTATTTTAAGCATTCAAAAATTATTTGTAAATATGAAACATAAACTAAGCTCTGTCCAATGTAAACAGAAAAAAAATAAGTAAATAAAAAAATTGAATTATTAATTACTTGAAAGAATGAATGATAGAAAAAAAAGATTTTATTTAAAAAGTAAAAACTACACAACAGAAAAAATGTTATGAAGTATATTTTTCTTCGTGTTTTACTTTTAGTAATATACAATAACAATTATTGTAATTGCGAATGTAAACGAACCCTCCAATATGAATTCGTTATTAAATAATATGTCGCTAAATTAAAATAAATATTATTAAGAAACATTTTCAAATATTAGCGCAATTTAGTTAAAATAAAAAAGAATATTAATTTTTAGATTATTGAGTTATGTTGGGGAAATATGCAAGCCGAACACAAAGTAAATTTCGATTAAAATTAAAAAAAGGAATTAAAAAGACTTGGTACTAAAAAAATTATAAACCGAAAATATTAGCATATAAAATCAAGCCAAAACATTTATTTCGGTAGAACCGAAATTTAAACACTTCGCACAGAGCATTTTCAAAGTAATATGTAATATATTTATTTGAATGGAACAGCACCTTGATTCGAGTTGGGTTTGAATGAAACAGAAATAATAGATTTAATTTTTTAATTAAAATGAATCGCGCTGAGCTCTAAGCATAGTTCACTTAGCAAGCACGCTACTACCATTTAAATTAATGTCAGTCTTAATTGGATACAAATTTTAAACATTTTCAATCCAATAATAGAAATACAGTGTTTTTTTATGGGAAACACGCGGTGATTTTGACTAGAATGTTGGCTCTTGTTATAAAAAGGCACCCTACTAACTTTCAAATCAATACGTCAAAGATTGTTGGAAGAGGGTTTACGCAAATACACAACGACAAGACTTGTGCTGATCAGACATAAATACGTACGTACACTTTAAAGGGTGTCCGAACCTTCCTTTAAAGCGCTGCAAACATTATGACTAAATTATAATACTATTCACACTCTGTGAGAAGACTTTAATAAAAAAAAAAAAATACGTGGCAAACATATTCGTTTTACATTATAGTTTAAATTAAATTTGTTTTAATTTTTTTCTATTCGAATTGGTTGCACTGACTAGATTAAAGTAAAATCCAAAATACATCTATTATGAAGTTTATGTAAAGAAAATCAAACAATATAAAAAGCAGTGAATGATTAATTTATTCATTTAGTAGTTAAATAGAAGTTTATAAAAAGAATATGCATTGTATAAGTATAAATAATATTAATGTACTATAATACAAAAGACATATGTATACCTACTACGATGAATGATCCTAATGATGATAAAAAAAATAAAACAAAAATTCTTTTTTTGAAAATTGTGTCTAAATTATTTCATACATATATGCAACAGAGATAAAGGCAAACACGGGTAACCGATTTAAGACCAAACTTTCTGTGTCATAATAGAGTAACCTTATTTGGGATATAAAAAAAATAATAGTATTATATTACATTACATTACAAAAACCTACTCGTTAAAGTCGCCATTAAATAAACATTTTATAATTTTATATTATACTCTGTTTTATTTATATTTGACAGACACTAAATTGAATAGTGTTTTGAGTTATTATGCATTTGGCAAATCGATTAACTTATCATTGGCCCATGTATGTGTGATTTCGCACTCGGCTAGTATTGCCATCAGCATATAAATCGAATACACCAAAATACTATATATACCGACAGAACGACGTGATTGAAAATTCAATATCAGCGCCCAGAATAGTGTCGTCAGCAGACTCATAAGTATGAAGATAAAAGCCATTTGACCATAATTGCCAAGGCTTACATCAAAAGACTCTCCTTTTCCCTTGACTGATTTAACCAGAAATACAAGACCAATTGAGAACATTAGACCTGTAATAAAATTTAGTCCATCAATAAGTTCGTATGTACTTCATTGCGGCCTTCGTTTATGTACTGAAGAATGGTCCACCTATGGCGCCGGCGAATGCCATTTGCTCATAACCGTGCATCGCCATTGCAACATTGACTACCAAGTCTCCAACGGAGGAGGCAAATGCACTTATCGTTGCGCCCATAAAACCTTCGGAGAATTGCATTATCGTACCGGCCAAGCTCATCAGATTTCCAATTTCCGTTGCACACACAAATATGACGAACAAACAAGCCGTGACGCTAAGTATTGCAAATATCTGGTATATTAAGGATACTATTAATGTTTATAGATAATACCGATAATAAACGTACTTACAAAATGATAGCGTGGTGGTAGATCAGTACGCGAATGTATAATTACGGCTATGAAGGCGGGAATACAAACTGGTAGTGGGTAAAGAAGGTAGATTGCATCTACAGTAAGATACCACATAAACTGTTTGCCCCTGAGGAAACCTAAATAATATTTTTAAGTTTTATAGCCAAGATGCTTGTATAAAAAAATATTAGTATGTAGTAAAAAAGCAAAAGAAAAATTTTATTTATGAATAGATATTCGTCATTCGTCAATAAATCTAACGAATTAATTATTCATAGGAATAATTTATCTAGATAATAAATAAATATCTGTATAACTTTTTTCTTGCACTATGTAATATGTTTCATGACGTTTGTTCTTTGTGTCGTTGAGTGTGTAAAATAAATTGCAAAGGAGTTTAAGTAGATCTAATGTCTTACTCATGATGATTGCGCTAGTTATCATTGGGTTTATGATCAACTGAAAGCAATTGAGTAGCTTTGACCATCCGTGCTTGTATTCTTCACAATCAACATGTGGTATGTAGATTCTGCAAGCAAATACAATTGGCGCTTTGAGTATCATAAAAATGCGTATTACCCAACCGGACATGGACCACTCGACCATATCAATCGGATTTAACGAATTGAAGAACTCCCAAATCAAATTGTGATTACGTGAATTCGAAGGACTATACTGTGCGAAACGCATGGCTTCAACATCGACGATATCACGCTGTCCGCCCAAGTCCCGATGTGTTGTGAAGGAGAGCGTGGGTGCTTTACCATTAGTTGTATCCTTTTCTTTCGATTTTATTTCTATACCACCTTCTTCCACTAGTTCATCTATTTTCCGGTCAAGCGCGCGTTCCAGCTTGATGTTGCGTCTTTTAATGGGTCGTGAGCGCATCTCATTTAATTCTCTTTGAACTACTAAAATATTAAAAACAAATACAGGTATGCAGAAGTTTGATTGATTATTTTTAAGACTTACATTTTACGGACTTGTGTACAAACCAGAGATCGAGAACGTTTATAATTATGTATATGAAATAGATACTAAACAGACCTACGAAAAGGGAAATAATATCAAAGTTATTAGCTAAGGTCTCGAGTAACTTACAAATACTTTCCGGTAAACTAATACGCATATCATTAATTATTATATAATCTAAGAGCAGTACACCCATTATAAAGAATAACAAGTCACGAACAGTTGCATTCGCATTGAGCACAAACGGGCTGATATAGCTGACCAGACCGCCTGAGACCATTATGACGACAAGCGCGCCGGACAAACTATTTGCAAACATTGGCGCATCACTTTCTAGGCTGGAGAGCAGCGAAAACAAATCAGCGGAACTGCTGCCAAAAGCAAGAAATGTAACACCAGTCAAATGTTCGTTCATGTGCAACATCCTGGCGATAACTTTTAGCACTGGCGCAAAGCTAGAACATTATAGACACAGTTGTGGACATATGTATATAAATTTGGGTTTTATAGTTTACTTACTATACATCTGCAACAATGGCTATAGTAAGCATTAACTGAGACATGATCAAACACAGCACAAACAGTGCTACATACTCATGCCATCGTGTGCTGATCTGCATCGAACAGGCGAGTAACTCGATGTAGCTGACAAAGTTCATATTAAATCGGCAGTCACGAGATGTACGCACATATTCACAGCGCAATTCGTAGGGTAATTGCATAGCATTAAAGCAGTAGCGCTGAGGTAGAGGTGATACATGGATTGGAGCACGTCTTACATGATCTACTTACACGTTCCAAGAGCTCTTTGAAACTCTCGTCCATTTTATTGTCCGGTAATTCATTGTTGGCCATTTCTTTTTTTTTTATTTTCAAAAAACTTTTCTAATAAAATATATATGTAGGAGTATATACACAAATATAAATAATAAGATTACTGAGTTTTGAATTTAAATTCGTTCTGTCCCATTCTTGTTACTTTCAATGCAATTTAAACGTCTTCTAGAGATGCTTTATGCAATTTTCACCATCAGTAGCATATAAATGTTGTCACATGTAAAAGAAAGCCTCCTTAGTGTGGCTGCATCACAAGCTCTATATTATATGCGCAATAACGTAGTTTTTAGACCGTGGAGCTTCAAAGAACGTTTATAAGATTTCGTAGAAATTCGCAAAACCAACTGTCGAAGACGAATCACCCCACTCCATGACAATGCAAACTCTCACACATCGGCTCACACAAGACACTTTTTAGCACTCAAAATATCGAATTGATGTGTCATCCGCCATATTTTACCCGCCATTTATTACCCAATGACTTATTTTTATTCCAAAATATTAAAAATAAACTGGGTGGTGAACGTTTTTCAATGCCGGAAGAAGCTGTCGATGCGTTCACAACCCATGTTTTGGAGTTGCCTCAATCGGAGTGGAAAAAGTGCTTTAAAATACGTTTGAGCGAATGCAAAAGTGGATAAATTTTCATTGAGAATAATTTGAACAACAATAAAACCATTTTCATTAAAAAATGTTTGTTATTATTTGTTATTACTGAAATATAAATAGTGCCCCTCGTAGTTGCATCCTAATTGATGTTTCAAAGCGATGAAGCTCATTTTTAATTAATGGCTTAATGACCCACATACATATGTAGCAAGAGATTCCATTTTCTATATTTCATTATTTTCGTCGAGGAAAATCATCGCTAGTTACGGTCAATGGAGTAAGCTATCGTGCAATGTTGAAAGAATATTTTTGAAAATTAAAAAATTTATATATTAAAGGTAACTGCAATCTTTGAAAATTATGGTTAACAGCTGTTATATGTCTGTTAAATTACACTTATGTGCATTATGTTACTGTTAATTCTTTAGATGAAAACACACATCTAGTAAAGGGATGAAATTAAGTATCGAAAGCCTACTTACAACTCAGAAATCTTCTGAAAACTCGTTTTTTACATTACTATATATATGAATGCTTTGCTGAAAATGTTGACTGTCATAGCAAAGTATGACATTGTTTATGAAAATGGGAAAATAATACATACATATATACAAATGCAAAAGATTTCTTATTGAGATTCTCGTTGTTATAAAAAAAATAAATGTATTACTCTGATCTCACTGCCGGGTAAGCTTTGTATTGATCATTACAAAAGTTATTTTTATACCCTGCAAAAAATTATCTTTGCAGAAATGTTAAAATGTACGCAAGACATAAGTACGGAAATATTTAAATAGTAATATTTCATGCGTATCGAATCGATTTACCAGTATTCATCCTTCAGTATTGCAGAACATCTGTAACCCCGTAGGTCTGTTGGCTCTGAAGTGCTACCTTAGAATAACTTGATCACAAAAAAATTTGTTTCGCAGACATTTAATCGTTTTTTTAAGACTTAAAATTTTCAAAATGTTTTGGTTGGTCTTGAGCCATTGTTAGATTCGGAATTATGCCTTTTAAACAAAAACACTTTATTAATATTAAATTTATTAACATCAAACATACTCCTTATCGCTGCGTAGGGTATAATACTTGTTAATATTGAAAAATAATGCATATAATTAAATTAAAATATAATAAAAACCTGCTGAGATTAAGTTAAAGTCGCAGTCGACTTTAGTTGAGTGGAAACGCTTGCTTGAGACGGTACGTCGGATAAAACCGCGCTTAATTGTTGAGATACTTGAGTTCAGAACAAAGAGAGAAAAAAACATACATAATATAAAATCATTTGATAAACGTAAAATAATGCTTAATCAGAAAAAACCATGACGCATTAAAAACTACACTAAATACCTTTAAATACAACCGATTTTAGTTATAGTATTCTTTTTATCAAATAATTATCATAAAATTCATTCGAATCTTTATTCGAATAATTAAAAACCAATTCTCGGAAGAATAATTTAAATAAAAGTTTGCAATAAATTATGAAAGCCCGCCTAGAAACAGATTTACTGCAGTTTCTACGATTTATAATAAATCAATATTGTTTATTGATAATGATAACCTTAAAGTGCAAATATTTTTTTATTTGTTAGATGTTTCTGGAATGGTTTGCCATTTTGCTAACGCTTTTGGTTCAATCAAGCTCAGCCCAAAACGCCGTACGACAGCCGTGCAAAGAAAATGAGGTCTGTGTTTTCGAGCGCATTTGCGTGGACTCAGATGACGCTGGTCGCGGTAAGATTGGACCGCGCATCGATCAAGTCTGTGGAGATGGACGCATTTGTTGTAATGCCGAGCTATTGGGCCTCGGCATAACAGGTCGATTTAATAACGAAGAAGTGCGGAACCGAAATGCAAATGCAAATGTTGAAGAGACGACCACGCAGACCCCGAAATCACCAAAATCTCCAACATTATACAAATATTGCGAGGAAAATAAACAGTGTGTGGAAAGACATTTGTGCAATGGGACCATCAATGACAGTGGACGGTTCATAGTGTCCACGGTTGGCATCCGCAGTGCCGGCACCGATGACGAGTTCGTAGATTGCCGTCCTCTTGAAAAATGTTGTGATGTCAACGACGAGGTGAGTTTCGTTGTTTTTATTATATATATGTATATCGATAAAAAAAAAAAAACATCCATACAAAACTGATAACTGATACTCAAGTCAATATTTAATGATGTTTTTTGGACCAACTTGGCTAAAAATGATACAAGAATTAATTGCAGATAGTCATAAAATAATTTGGTGACACATCAAGCTATCACACGAGTGTACTATTAAAAACAGATTCTAAGATAGAATGGAGTTGTCAACAAGTTTCTTTATGATCACATTTTTTGGAGAAGTTCAATCGATTCAGTAAATTTTTGAATCTGAATGGAAACAAAAAGATAGTATTTGAGCTAGTCGTCAGGTTTTAATTTATTATAGTGCGAATTCTCGCGAATTACATCGTCGATTCAAAAAATCTATGAGATCATATATTTACCTTATTATCCAGGATTGAATAATTGACATTTTATCACTTCAGTTCATAAAGATTAAGTCATTTCTTCAAGAAACCGCAAAGACTTGTTAAGAATATATTGAAAGAAGCACTTAATTTTTCTCCACCCGTAGGAAAAACAAGATGTTAGCTGTTAGGACTAACTTTGTATAAATATATCAATATTAATGTGGGCCAACAAAGAAAACATTTTTATTTCTCTCGTATTTTTATGTGGTTACTGTAGATCTATAGAACTTGTGAATATGTGTCAACTGGAAGTCCAAAGTAATTTATATATTTCCTTGAACGTTATCAGCTTATCAACATCCACGACTACATTTTACATATTTGTTTTACGTACAACAATTATAATAATAAAATTTTTATTTTCTTATTAGCTAACTGTTAATCCATTTAAAAACAAATCGTTCGAGTACAAAGGTTGTGGTTATAGCAATCCGAATGGCCTATATATCGAACTGGAAGGCTATAAAGACAACGAAGCAAATTTTGGCGAATATCCGTGGATGATCGCTATATTAGGCGCACGGGGACGTTATGTCTGTGGTGGCACACTCATACATCCCTCTGTTGTGCTGACCGCCGCGCACTGCGTTCAAAACCACACTGAGGATACGCTTGTGCTGCGTGCTGGCGAATGGGACACAACAACCGATGGCGAGCCATTGGCACATCAGAATCGGCGCGTGAAACGTATGCTGATACATGAACAATTCGATAATGCTTCGTTTTTTAATGATCTAGCCCTGCTGGTGTTGGAAGAGCCATTTATCGTCGAGCCTCATGTGCAACCTATTTGCTTACCCGATAAAGCTTCGCCGGCGGTTTTTATGCAATTGCGGCAGGCAGATTGTTTCGCGACGGGTTGGGGACGTAAGAACTACGACAACGATAATGGTACACTGGTCCAAGCGCTGCTCAAGAGCATCGATTTGCCGGTAGTGCAGCATGACATATGCGAGGAAAGTTTACGTGGCACAATTTTAGGTCGCCGTTTCGTTCTACGCCCAAGTTTTTTGTGCGCTGGCGGTGAACCGGGAAAGGACACATGCAGGGGTGATGGTGGATCACCGCTCTTCTGCAATATGATGGGTAACAAAGATCGCTTCGTACTCGCTGGACTTGTATCCTGGGGCATCAGTTGCGGTGAGGATGGTTTGCCAGGTGTCTATGTGAATATTCCGCATTTGCGCGAGTGGATCGATAAACAACTTTCCGAGCTAAGGTTTAGAGTGTAATCTATACATATAACCAGAGTTTTAATACAATCGTTTGTTCTTTACAACATTTTATTAATAAATTGTATACGACAATTCATCCACGTGAGGAAAGCCCACTTCTGTGTGGCTTTGGCACGGGCGCTGTATTTTTTATGCACAATAAAAAAGTTTTGACTGATAAGTCCAATCGAGCCGTGTTATATGACTTTAAAAAAGATTTGATATGCATTTTGAAGAGATTATTAAAAAAAAAAAACTCTGAATAAGATGTCTGGTTTGTGGGGGGCTAGCCATCTTATTTCTTCGATGTGCACGTTTATGGAATATTTTATTAGGATTGAAGAAATATTCACCACATTCAACATCTCTAGCTAAGACATCTATAACTAGAGGTTATCCCTTAGAGAGGGATTGGTACGTTAATTGAATAATAGTTGCTCAAAGAGGGTACTAATATTCAAACTTGAGTTATAGCCACTCTTATAGACTCCAAGTTCTCTCTTTTCATACGGACATCTCTATATTTGACCATGCGTAAAATACGCCATGGTAGAGCCAATGTCGGCACTACGAATGAGAAACTGACGATTCAAATTGTACAGCTCACCCATCATCGATTGCGGCTCGGTATGCACTGCACTGCACGCGCAGCTCGGAGGCTTGGAAATTGAGCACGCCATCGGGAAATATCATATTAAAACCGCTGAAGGTTCGTTCGGGTGAATTAGAATTGTCTGTCTTTTTGTTTCATTGCTGCGGTTTGTTTTGTTTATTTTTATTCCACGCACAGCTGTTTGGTGCAGTGTGACTGTGTCTTGGAAGCTAGAACATACAAGAAAAATAGTGGGAAGCGGAGCAGACGTTAAGCGCAATGCGGACGAGAAGTGTATAAATCTCCCAATAATCAACTAAAAAATTCCATGTCACCAAGCCTGGTATTTTTTGCCTTTGTCAACGCGTTGACACTAACCCAACGGTCAGAAGAGGATACAAAGAAACCGAAAAAAATTCCAAGGAGCACGCGTGCCTTGCTTAGCGTCGCTTTTTATTAACCCTCGTTTCTACCAGTGAATATATGAAAAACATACAAAAAGTGCGCAGTACTTACAATTAAAATAATTTAGCATAAGCGTAAACATATAAAAAAAGGAAAATAGCGACAAAAAATGACGCTATCCGGCTTGGCAACTTTTGACGATTTGCGTCGCTGTATGCAGGTCTTGACCGAAGGCACCGCAGAAGAGGGTAAGTCAGTGTAGTGCGGCGTGTATTACAATGTAATAATTATTATTGCGCTTCACATTATAGAATTCCTTAACTTTTTGCGCGCAGAAGAGAAGTACATACAGAAGTGCCATGCCTACGCGCAGGAAGCACAGCGTCTACAAAAGGAACTCGATAAATCGCTTGTCAAGATGGGCGATCTGGAGGGCAAACTATTCCATGCCCGTCGCATTATAGACATGGAAATAAAAGCACGTCGAGAAGCCGAGCACGAACGCGATTCAATGGAAAAGAAAATACTTGCCGTCGCAGATATGTTGCAGCATGAAAATAATCTAAAGAATGAGACCAGAGATAAGCTGGCATTTTTACACACATTGCCGCGCAAGCGCAAATCTATTACTCAAGTCGGAGGCATTGCTCGTGAGGATAAATCCTATAATGATATCAATTCAACAGGATCGCTTCTTTCGGATCTTTCAATAACTCAATCCGAAGACGATTTTCTTGATTTGCGACCATCTAAATCATGGCGTGAGCATCGACCATCGTTGGCTAAAAACTCAGTACCCTATGTAGGCGGCAAGCGTTCACGCAAGAGTAATGGTGGTGTTTCCGGTAGCGTTAATACAAACACCACCTTAGCTGGTGGCGTAACCCCAGGCACTTTTGCCGGTGGACGGCGTTCAATTTCACGGCGCAGCGCTGTAGGTGTAGACCAGCATACACTGGATGTGGTGCCGGGCTCTGAACGTTTTTGTGCTACTACTAAAGTAACCATACCGCAGGATGGCAATGGTATAATACGCGCTGAGTCGACAATTGAAACCGTGCCAACGCAGTGCGCTTACGATTTAAATGCAAATGAAAAAATTAGTGATGGTTTAACATCGACTCCACGCCGCTCCGCATTTCCCGAGGCTACGGCGCCACCAATGACACCGGTCATAGCTCAATTAGTTGGAAATGCTGCTGCTGAGGCATCGCCAGGACAGCGTCTACTAATGCGCAAACATAACTTTCATGATAAAACATTTTTACGTGGCGATACCTGCGCACAGTGTCAAAAGCGGTGAGTACTTTAGGCAAACATTTGAAACATTTAATAAACTTCTTTTGTTTTTCTCCACACGCAGCATACGTTTCGGTTCTGTTGCACTACGCTGCCGTGATTGTCCTGTACGCTGTCATGTAGACTGTCGCTACTTGCTAACCGTAAGCTGTATACCACAATCGGGCACACCAAATTTCAAAGGTGCTATGGGTTACATGAGTGACTATGCCCCCAGTTTGGCGCCCATGGTACCAGCACTAATAGTGCATTGTGTGAATGAAATTGAAGCACGCGGTCTAAACGAAGTCGGTCTGTACCGCGTTTCGGCCACAGAGCGTGAATACAAATCACTTAAAGAGCAATTCTTACGCGGTAAGGGTACACCACATCTGACTAATCTCGATGTACATGTGTTATGTGGCTGCATTAAGGACTTTTTGCGTTCGCTACGTGAACCGCTCATACCGACTAGTCTGTGGAAAGATTTTTGTAATGCCGTCCAATGTCCCGATGATACAGATGTACAAAAAGCGCTTTATAAAACCATAGATAAGATGCCACAAGCGAATCGTGATACGATGGCATTCATGATGTTACACTTTCAACGTATAGCGCAGTGTCCTAAAGTCATGATGCCAGCTGATAATATAGCGCGTGTCTTTGGTCCAACAATTGTGGGCAACTCTTCGCTTGAACTTGAAGATCAACATGTCATCATTACAGAGGTGGTAACACAATTTGAGGTCATGAAGAAGCTATTGCATTTGCCGAACAGTTATTGGCAGCAGTTTATACAGCTTGAACAGTTGGGCGGTGGCAGTAATGTTATACCTAGGGTACCGTCTACGTGCGTAAAACGCGCTGCGAGCACAAACAAGGATTTATTATCAATTTATGGTAAGTGAAATATACTATTGGCTGTAGTAGAAAGTTTCTGTATATTTTGTGCCCGAGAAAAAAACATAAAGAGCAAATTAAAAATATAATCGACATCGAATCCAGGGCAGCAGAATTTATTATTTTGGTAGTGTTTAGGTGCTACTGAACTTCATTAATTGAACGGAAAAGTTAACAATTGCATGGGAAACAGTCCTGCAAATAAGTGAGAAAGCACTTCACTAGTATCTTACAATTGCTAAAAAAAAAACTTTAAATATTGAAAATATACCTTATTATATTTTATGCGCTTCACACAGAACTATTAAATTTTGTTAAAAAGATTTACAAGGATTGAACTATTTTGATTTTGTAAATTTTTTTTGCTAGTAAACAAAAACGGCAGAAACTTTTTTATGCACACAGTATATAAACTTATATATTATTCGAATAACCATTGCTAATGCACTTTATTTATCTTTAAACAGCTACACCACTAAAGGGCACCATTAAAAAACGCAAATTCTATGCTACGCCGCCACATTCATCAAAGAAGTAAAAAATTCGTATAAGTCTAAGCATCGTTAATCCTTATCCTTAAGTTTACAATGAATCTTGTGCGGAAGGAACGCACCT
The DNA here is from genome assembly GCA_035044805.1 of Leucophenga maculata. Classification (NCBI taxonomy): domain Eukaryota; kingdom Metazoa; phylum Arthropoda; class Insecta; order Diptera; family Drosophilidae; genus Leucophenga; species Leucophenga maculata. Next base: position 183,672 of record JAWNNP010001279.1, on the reverse strand, counting down.
TGTTTAGTTTACGCTTTTCTATATTATACATTTTTGTACTACTTTGGATACCTCAAATGGAAAGTATTCTTTATTTTATTTACTAAACATAGAAATAATCTCAAAATGAATATCATTAAACACAGTTTTTGGTTTATGGGTGAATTATATTATATAACTTAATGGCTACTTTTATTGTTACTTAATACAAAGAAATTACAGCAAAATAATGATGAAAGAAAAATTCTGTTTAATATTTAATTTATGTTGGTTTTGATGGGCGGTATGGGTTTTCTCTATGTCACAAACGTCTTCAATCGTCAAAAAATATGGCGCATGGCCGCATAGACGAACCAAAAAAAGTTTCCGGTTTTTGCAAAATTATGGCTTGAGAAGAAAGAGTACAGAACCCGGTAGTGCATAGAGATATCTAGCGCACAACAATCGTCCTACCGACTCACGTACCCCGTAACGACGACAATATACATATTATTATTATTATTATCAGTCCTCACTCATTCGTCTATTGGGTAGATTAGCCATAAATTAATTTGGTTGACAATTTCCTCGCACGATATTATAGCAGTTTTTAGTATAATAATAAATTAAAACGTTTATCTTTTGGTTACTGTAACTTCTGGTAATGGCTGTTTAATACGTTTGCACAAATTCCAAAGACCCCATAACGTAATGGGTAAGAAAATCCTAACCTCAAGCTTTTCTTAAGATCCCAAAAAACAAGATAATTCTTTGAAGCGTCTCTCCAAAATCCCCATCTTTGTAGTGATATAAACAATTATAAACACGTTTCTTACTTAAATTACACACACATGACGTCAGTGAAAAAGCTTTGCGCGTTCGGGTTTTGTAGCCCTGCGCAGCTATAATGTGCAACAGTTGATTCATAAGCGTTCTAAGCACAACAACGCCGTATTCTAAGTCAAACCCCGAGAGAGAGATGTACCATTCCAGCATTATTCTAAGCTTTGTGTGCTGCACGTTGCTGCAACAAGCTGCCTGCCTGCCGGCATTGAATCCAAGTAATAAAAATGTATTTGGCTGTCAACATCAATGCGCAAGCGGTGAATGCATAACGCTGGACAAGCTCTGTGATGGTATGCCAGATTGTCTAGATCACTCAGACGAAATGATGGCGAATTGTGAACAAATTTTCTGTCCTGCTTATACATTTCGCTGTAATTACGGTGCATGTATATCACGTAATGCAGTATGTGACGGTGTTACGGATTGTGTAGATGGTTCCGATGAGCAGAAATGGCTGTGTGCCGCACAAATGATGCAGGGCAATTGCAAGTAAGTAATAATGAAATATATAAACTTTAAACATAAATCAGTGCTTCTATTTTTACAGTAACTGGGAGATACGCTGTACATCCGGCGCATGTATGCCGTACGCGCACCTATGCGATGGTAAAAATGATTGTGCGGATGGTGATGATGAGGCTATTAGCTTATGCGGCAATACTAATCATACAACCGTAGAGGCATCTACTGAGCCAACTATTGTACTGGAAGCACGTGAAGTGCCCAATACTTTGAGCTATACCGCACGTGAAACAGCTATGCATACGGAAGTTGTAGCTCCAGCACCAATAATCAGTTGCACGGTGCCATATTTACAGAATATTATTATGCGTAATAAATTCAATGAAGTACTACCGGCCGGCACCACTGCAGCTAATGGTACCAAGCTGTATTTCTCATGTCAAATAAATCATGAATTAACTGGTGAACAGCGAAACTACTGTGACAATGGACAGTGGCAACAAGTGTTTCCATATTGTCAAAGTAAGTTAACTGCGTTTGCAAATATGTACTAATTTACTTAAACATGTTTTTTTTAATTTTGCAGAACCACTTGAGCTTGCCTTCATACTAGTTATTGTTTTAATTGGCACCCTTTGTGTGGTAATGCTTTATATGATCTATAGACTGCAGCGTGATTGGCGACAGCCAAAGGATCGCGTTTGGTATGTTGAGCCACAGATGGCACAAAGTTCCTTCAATAGACTGCATACTACAGAAGCGGCGACATCTTCAGTCACAGCTTTAAGCCACATTTAGTTACTAATAATAGTTATATAATTTAATTTAATAATAGTTCTAATGAAAACAATATAGATTTAATGCTCTCAGGGATTTTCCCAATTATAACGTCATAGTAACTTGTAATACAAGCCAAGCTTTTAGCATTTTAATTTATAGAATATACTGTCTGCCGGCTCTTTTTTAGAATGTTGTTTCAGTATTTTACAGCAGCTCGAATCAGCTAGTAGTGCAAAGCTTTAATTATATAATATACAAATTATTGAACAAATGAGTGTTACAGTAGATGACAATGGCTGTTTTCTACCTGCGTTGGAGAATCTTATAATTATGACAAATACCAGCGACATATTGAGAGGCGGTAATAGGGTCGCCAATTCAAACAAAGTACACTTCAGTTGCCCAAATGGTTATGGATTAAATGGACAAACGGAAAATATGTGCGCGCTTAGACAGTGGAAGTCTGGTTTTCCACATTGTGAGAGTAAGTGCGGAGTGACCCTATGAAATAAAACTTCAAACTAAAAACATCGAACTGAGCAAAAATAATAACAAAATAATGATATGCGACAAATTTAGATCAATATCTCATCTGTGGGCACTTCTTTTCATGACTAGAACGTCTGGTAGCGTCAAGTTGATCAAGAATATATGTATATATATATAGTACTTTGTTTCAGGCTATTCAGGCCTGTCGTTGAAATTTTGGTTTGTAGTTTTATTTAGCATGAGCTTAAGTTGTCGTGTATTTAACAAAATCTTTGACCACGATAATATTTCTTTATTTTATACAGAAAATTCTGAAATGGCTATATTAATGGTGTTATCGCTATTTTGCATATTGCTTGTAGTGCTTTTGTATATGATCTATCGCACACGTTTTAGCGGACTGCGACAACCTAAACGAGTTTGGCTTGCAACGCCCCCCGATGATTCATCATGAACATGTATATCTATAGTAATTATTTATCTAAAACATGTAAAGTAAAGCTTTCGATTTATTATTTGTCAGATCAATACAAACAAAGACAATCAGTATATCTTTGACGTTTGCACAATCTAGTCGCGATTTAATTTTAATTATAATGTTTAAGCTAGTGCTGGTACTTCTAGTATGTAGGCTCTCTTGGGCATACGCCAGCGATGCTGGTTGTTATCTACCTAATATGCGTAATATTATTTTAACAGATAGTACGGGACGAGTGTTATTGCCAGCTGAATTTGTACGAAATGGCACAGAAATTCACTTTTCCTGTCAACGTACTTTAAAACTGCGTGGAGCAAGCAGAAATTATTGTCTCGATAGGCGTTGGTTAAATGAGTTTCCCTATTGTGAAAGTAAGTAGAACAACTTTAAAATCTAAGCTAAAATATTTGATCTAATAATAAATTTTTATATTTTTTTTAGGATTACATGAATCAATGTTATGCTTTGTACTGATACTCTTCTCATTTCTCTGCATAGTTATGGTGGTGATAATCTATCGGTTTAAGAAACATGCACAATATCATGTAGATCGTATTTGGATTAATCCTACAGTAGTATTTCCAACAATTAGCATATAAGCGGCATTTTAACAATTAAATAACATACTATGGTTAGTATAGGCTGTGTATATTAGTGTTTAAGGGGCTTAAGATTTGTTTATTTTAAATATAGAGCAAGTGCATAAGATGTTAAAGAAATAATATTTGAAGTTACTGATACACTATTAGTATTATTTATCAGCGCAATAGAGTCATATTGCACAAGGTAGGTCGGCGAGCTCGAGAGATAGTCGAATCACCTCAGTTCGATTCCACGAATTTGTGTCTAGTAATGCAGTTCCGGCTACAACACTTTTATTGCTTGACTTTATGGCTCTTTGTAATCGTGAGAATTACGCTTTATTATTTAAAAAAAAAGTACCGCATAAATAGCCTCTTTTTTGTAAATATTGGTAGATCGTTGGTTCATTTCGAAAATAGTGCGTATTTGGTAAAGATAAGATGAAGCAGGAGATATCAAAATAATTTTAGACTCTATAAGGTATTGTGTAGCTGCAGTACGGTCAGCTTACTGGAAAACTAAGAAATCATATAACGTAAGTTTTTAACACAAAAACATAAAGAGTTTATAAGGAATTTACGCTAAAATAATGAGAATAGCGGAAACATTCTAACATAGACGATTTGGAAACTTCTAAACAAAACCTCAATGTCAAGTTTCAATTAAATCTACATACATTGAATCGCGTATCAACAGACATGTCTGCAGGTATCTATTATTGTTTCAAGAAGCTATGCTCAAAACTTTGTGTCAAAATGTATATTTCTCAAATATATAACTCGAAAATGTGAAGTGTCGAAAAAAGATCTAATATATCTAAATATTAGTATACACTATAGAGTTACATTGCACATGGCTTATACTTACAATGCCTCGATCATTTTGTATCAGCGCTCTTTCCAGCTTAATTCGAAAAAAAACCCATTTGAAAGCTACCTACGCTCAACGTCGACTATTTGACGTCACAAACTTGTATACTCAAAAGCTGCAATTAATAATTCCTAATACGCGTAATTGTTAATTCTCCGAAAAGTCACCAATAGTAAAACAAAGCCGCTGCAAAGTCAGTTATCTAGCACGCTTTGTCAACTACGCATCTAGACAACACAAAATAATGCGGTGCCACAATCGCGCAGTACTTAATTTTTACTTATTTATCGTTGCATACCAAGTGAGTGCAATAATGGCTACCAATAATAGCGAAAGTGGCTGTTTTTTGCCGGAGCTGCAAAATATTATAAGTAAAAATGATCAAGAAGTGCTCATACCCGCCGGATTTCGTATAACCAATGGTACCAAGCTACATTTTAGTTGTCCGACTAACAATTGGCGTATAGGCACAGCGGAAAATTACTGTCATGGTACGCATTGGGAGTCGGATTTTCCATATTGCCAATGTAAGTTTTTTATTGAGAAAAGTAATAAAACCAAAAGTTATTAATTATTTGCATTACTTACAGCTAACAGCGAATATATATATACACGCGTATTGATAGTTTTTGCGTTGTTGTTTGGCATTTTAATATTTGTGATTTATTGGGCGCGCAAAACGAATGGCAGCAGCAACATTAATGATGCCGCCGGTGCTATTGATAATAGCGGCGGTGGCGGCCGGTGGAGTAAACAAAAGCTGTGTTATGTCGAACAGACTGAGTTGACACCGATGAGCTCAACAACAACGCTGAATACGTCGCAAGTGTGAGCAGTAACACGTAGTAGTAATTTATTTTATAGCTAAATAATAATTAAAAATACAAAAACAGAAAAAACATTTAATACTTATAGTTTGAAATAAACAGTTTAGCTTAGTGTGCAAGAATGTTTAAAGTGCAGTGTTGTCTGTAGCGTTTTTGCAACACTAGAAAATATTAAGCGCTCTTTGTTCAGTTTCACGCACATTTGTGTATAACTGTGTAAAAGAAGTAGAACTATTCTTATCGTGCTGCTGGACTGTATAATACACTACCATGCTAGATATGCAGAGTATGCGAAATATGTACTTTATTACATAAACTAAACGAAAAAGATAAGACTCTTAACCATTCGGGTTTAATTGAATTAATCTTTAATAGTCTCCAAGTTGTTGATGATCATAGGGACATGTCTATATCGGCTAGGCTCTAAGGGGGTCAGATTGATACTTAAGGGAAAAATTCAATACGCTGGAAAATGGGTGTTGACACGCAATCATATTAAGTTCGAAGTCGCAGATTCAACTTGTTTACTACTCATTTACATATATTTAAAAAATAATTATTAAACTGAACAATTTGATACTTGTATAGTAAAAATAATTGATATAGGAAACCATTTAAACATATAAAAAATAATTCAAATTGACAAGAATTTTCTAAGCAACTAATATACCCTCTTCCATATGCACATAGAGTGTAAAAAAAAAACAGCTGTATGTATGGGCGCTCAATAATAAATGAAAGACAACAACAAGTTAATTAACAGATAAACCGGCTGGCTGTGCTCCAAGAGAATTTAAGCGATCATGCTCAGCAATAGAAACCATTTGTACTCCAGTTCTCATCGCGTAAGTGTGTGCACCGCTTTCGTGGCGCTGCGGGTGGTTAGATAATAGAATTTATTTATATATTAATTATGGCTTTTAAACTTCTTTTGCAGTACATAAAATGGCCAATATTGCTAAGCTAATTGCCGGACGTGCACAGCATGTGCTTCAAGTGGCCGCCAGACAGCCAAAATTGGCAACACGCTTCAACAGCTCAGCTGCAAGTAAGTAAACGTAGGAGAGCGGCACAAGCTGCTTGGGGGCCAAGTGTAAAATGGACTTTGTAATACATATTCTTTTTATATAAAGTCTACAGAGAATTAAAAAGTAGGCGTGCCTTGCAATGCATGCCGCTTTGCATTTAAATGTAATTGTGAAATTTATTCTATAACATTTAACTTTGCCAAAAATTACCTCCAAGCAAATGCTTACGTAATACACAACAAAGCAATTTGTTTAATTTCTGCCTTTCTCTGCCGTATTAATTTTCTAGCAGGCAACTGGGAATTCATCAAGACTGAAGTGGCCGGTGCTTCTGGTAATGTCGGTGTGATCACCTTGAATCGTCCCAAGGCATTGAACGCACTTTGCAATGGTCTGATGAAGGAAGTCTCAGCAGCGCTGGATAAATTCGGCAAGGATCGTAGCATTGCCGCCATTGTGATTACCGGCAGCGAAAAGGCGTTTGCTGCTGGCGCTGACATTAAGGAGATGGTACCCAATACCTATTCGAATTGTATCCTGAACAATTTCCTTAACGATTGGACTGCTGTTGCACGCACTCAGAAGCCCATTATTGCTGCTGTTAATGGTTATGCGCTTGGCGGTGGTTGTGAGTTGGCCATGATGTGCGATATTATCTATGCTGGCGAGAAGGCTAAGTTTGGACAGCCTGAAATTGCATTGGGCACAATTCCAGGTGCTGGTGGCACTCAGCGTTTAACACGCGTTGTTGGCAAATCGAAGGCCATGGAGATGTGCTTGACTGGTAACATGATTGGTGCACAGGAGGCGGAAAAACTTGGTCTGGTTAGCAAGGTAGTGCCAGCTGATCAGTTGGTTGGTGAAGCCATTAAGTTGGGCGAGAAAATTGGCACACACTCGAATTTGATTGTACAGCTGTGCAAGGAAGCTGTGAATACTGCTTATGAGACAACATTGCATGAGGGTCTTAAATTTGAACGTAGAACGTTCCACGCTACTTTTTCGACTGTAAGTCGTAATAATGTAAAGTTTTGTTATTAGCTTATAAAATTATTTTCTATAATTTCAGGCCGATCGTAAGGAGGGCATGCAGGCATTCGTCGAAAAGCGTCCCGCCAAGTTCACCAACGAATAAATTCTGTACGTTCAGTTTGCATTTCGTTGCCAGCATTGCATTTATATATATTGTATTTAAAAAAATTTTAAATTTGTACACTCTTATCATGCGGAACAGCAGTAAAAATTGTGTATTAAAGCTTAAGTTTAAAAGTTTTTGAAACAACCAGAAAAATTGTAAAAATTAATTATGTACCGAGTAAAGAAAAAGTATAAATCAATAGTTTGTCAATCATTGTGCTTATCTGTTGCCAGCTTCTTAATTGTTTTATAAGTCTTAGCAAAAACAACAAATCAATTATATTTAAATGCCTAATCATTGTTTTTGTCTGTGCGCTGCTTATCACGTACTCACCGTATTTGGATCTATGCGGTGCGAGGGTGTAGTATACCCGGCAAACATACCCTGGAGACTCGCGACAAAAGTTCTATTGAATTGTATAGTATTCTGTCTCATTGGACACATAGATGGAATCGGCTGACATATCATATAATTTATATATTGCTTATAAAGATATCAGCTAAACAAGCGTCAAGCAAGGAATGTTTGTCTGTCGAACTCCTCACACATTATTCTTTGAATCTACCTCAAACCGGAGATGGATACTCTCTGAACTTAGTATTCGTTCAGGGTCCACTAGTCTCTGTTACCAATAAAACCACGTTTTGTATGATAAATTCACAACTGTTTTAAAAACCATCTAAAACAACTTCAAAACCAGTGATGTGTTGCAGAGATTTTAAAAACAGAGCTGAATTTAACAGAAAAATACTAAACTATTTACCTTGTATATTCTTTTAATAGCAAAAAATGAGTTATTGGTAATTGATTCGATTCCTAAAAAAAATATGAATGTAATGTTCTTATTTGATCGGAAAAGGTATAGGAGAACCCATACAAAAATAGAATCTACCATGAAAAAACTGGGCATGTCATGTTAATAATACTATAACATTCTATAACGAACAAAAGTAGATCACCACTTTATATGACATATATTTTAAAGCAATAAAGCGCTCTGGTTCCATTATAGCAATATTTGAATACAGTTTCGTTTCATAGAAAACAAAATAATTAATAAGTATTCGGAAAATATTAGACTAAAAAAATGTCCCAAAATGTTCCTATTTTCGTTCCGCTTCATGATAATCGAATTTATAAACGGTCAATGCTAAACAATTTCCTGTTGCCGCAATAGCATTCAAAACACATGTTAACCGTTATGCAAAAGCTTTCCATTTGAAAGCTTATTTCACTTGCGCTCTTTTGCGTATACACACGCGCTTCTGAGTGGCGCACAAGAAATGTCGTGTTTAGTCCTGTTTGGTGCTTCTCCTCTGTATGTGTGACGCGCGACGCGATAAATAAAATTCAAAGAAAATCCATTTGAGAAATAATCAAGGGAAAAAGTGTGTGCAGTGTATGGAAAAAATATATAATACAGCGAATTCATTAAAACGTAATTAATTTAGCATATTAAATATTTAAGTGCAACAAGAAAAAAAAAAAAGATTTTTATTATTAGAACGCGCGTGTTTCACATGCGTATCTGTTTGTCTGTCTGTTCGTCCGTTCGTCTGCCTGTGTGTACGTGTTGGAGTGCTATATTTTGATGTTGTAATAATGTTTTTTGCTATATAAAATATATATACATTCATACTTGCACATACACACAGCCACCCCCACTTTGCCCTTGCGACTGAAAAGCTGAACAAGAAGAAGAATAAATCGCAATTCGATTTGTTTTTCTTTTGCTTCAATTTTCATTAGAGAAGTGCGAAATAAAAAGAAAAACGTCGAATTTGTGGAGGAAGGAGAAGCAAAAGCAACGTGTGAAATAGAAACTACTTGTTTTTTTAATTAATTTGTGCTGAACTTGAGAAAACTACAAAAATATAAGAAAAAAAAAAAAATAAAATAAAAAACGAAAGTAATACAAGCAACGAACAAGTGTGAGAGAGAGCGAGAAAAAAGATGGATGTCCTAAATCAAATACTTAATATGAACGCTGGAGGCGCCTATGGCGGCGGCAAGGCGGGTGGCGCCTTCGATCCGTTGACATTCGCCATGAAACCACAAGTTGTGATACGCGGTCTCTGTTGGGTGAGTACTCATAGTATGTAGTAGTCCACTCGTACATGCATATGTATACTAGCAGTGGGGTGGAATGGGTGTTGCTAATATTTTTCCATACTACTATATATACATATGTATATTGCCTAACGTTTCTCAGCATTATTAGAAGAGTAACCCAATAAGTTCTTGTAATACATTAATCGTAATATGACAGATAAAATATTCGCAAATATATAATTTAATAAATACATGGTTAATATTTTAGTTTTTACCAGGCATTTATACAGAGACAAAAGACTAGCCTCTCAATTGTTACTTTAATACTTTATTCATGAAGAGACTTCAACTCGCGTCGTGTGACACATTAGGTTAACTAATAAATTTGTATATATTTGAATTAAAGGTACACAAGGCGCCATTGGTTCGATTTAGCATGATTTTTGTGGAAAAAGGTAGCTTTTTTATCTAAGGTTAATCAGCTGTTTGGCTTATATAATCTGCTTCTCAAAATTCATGAAATGTTGAGAAACAATAAACATCTCAAAATTGATGAATCATTTGAAATCATTTTAATATAGAAAATCAGCTTCTTTTTGTGTAAGAAGCGAGTTAAAAACAAAACAGATAGGATGAACAATAAATACTTCTTAAACAGCATATAACACACGCTTACAAAAAAAGTTATTTTCGTTCGTACTTAACCAGGGTTTTCTTATGGTTTTTTGATGTTATGAAGACAAATTTTTGGGGTTAGAAAGCGTTTTATCGAGTGAATTTTGTATAAACAGCATTTGCAAGAGCCAAATTTGCGTTTTTGGCTTTTTGCATTTACAAGTCTCAAATCACTTATTTAAGAATATATAATTCGAGAATTTTTGATACTCATTAAAAAGAGAATAGGCCAAAATTTTCTCTATTAACTGCTGATAACCACGTCTGCGGTATTCGAAATTGTACATAGGATATATGAAGAGCCAATTGGGTCTTTGAGGTTTCTTACCATGATTAGTTTTATTTGGAATAACAGCTTCATAATGTGTTAGCTTTCAAAGTTTTTCTTTTTATTATTTGGAGTCTTAGTTCTCTACTCAAAAGATAGTGACATTAATTTTTTATGCACAGATTGAGTAGTAGACATTTTCAAGGACCAGCGGTAATCAGCCAGCATATGCCTATCTCATCTGTTATCTTTTCATTTCTTTCATGTGTTGATGGAAACTTTCTCCTGTTTTATAATATTATCGCCAAGATCAGAAGAAAGTTTAAATGAATTTGAAAGTTTTTCAGTAGTTCCTGGTCAAGTCTCACGTAATTGTTGGATTCATGACTTCTGAGAAAATCTTTTACAACTTAGTTAAAATTGACTTAAGCCATTTGCTCAGATTAGTTCACATGCTTTAAAAATGCTTTGTCTTTCAACAGAATTCTTATTTAAGGTCTTTCCTGTTTTTTATTAGAAGATTTCATGGTGAATTTTTTATACATGTAAGTGAGACCCACACACCTCCTTTTGCCTAAGATTTTACGAATTGCTTCATCAGATCTAACTTGATGTATAAAGGCGGAAGTAAAACAATACTCGGTTTAATCAGATCCTGTTATGCCATTGCTGAAGCCAAGGATTATGGCTGTACATCTTTCGCTCTTTAAAAACATATTTCTATCTATCCCGGGACTTGTGACTTTTTAATTTTGCCTTCTTTTTTAAGCGGAAAGCTACTACATATTTCGGCTTTTCTTTTCGAGGTCTTTAATCAAGTCATTTAGAGAAGATTGATTCCATGTGGTAATTTTTTTTCTTTCATGTACGTAGTCTCTGCAATTCGTCATCTTCTTCTTCGTCTTCCTCATCTTCGTCTTCTGCACTCGTTTTAATGAAGCATGAAATAGTTGGTGGATGTTTTTTAACATTAAAAACTGCTGTGCATATCCTGTATATCTCATTTAATATTATTTTCATATTAAACTCAAAGAACAAAGTTTTTATTCAAAAACCATTTGGTATTTTTTAAAATTCCAAAAACTTAAAGAGCTACACTCATCCAAAGTATATTTGCTGTGCTATTGAGCAGCAGCTTCTTTTCTCTTTTTACTTCTTCTTTTTTTCGAAAAGGATAGAAAAACATTTTTTGGCATAGTTAAGTTTCATTGCAATCGTTTTGTTGTTGTTGTTGTCGTTCTATATTTTACGCTCACCATGTCCTTAGTCCTTTCACTCTTATCTGGAGTACAAGACTGTTTGCTATTTGAAATACTTTCCATGTATATATAGTATATTTATAATGTGCGATGTGCTTGAGTTGATTTTGGAGGACAGTCAGTCTTTATGTCAAAGTATGTCACACATTTTTACTTTTTTACCCGCAGCAACATTTTCTAAAAGTGGAAAATGTTTGCAAAATTTGCAAATAGTTTTGAGCTTGTTCTTAACTTAAAAGTATTAAAAAATCGTTGATGCTGACACACAGCTCAAAGCTATGTTATATGACTAATTGCTGAAATAATTGATGTACATACATGTTTATTAGATTATAGCGATAACATTCAATACGAATTAATTTTAAATTAACTAAATGTTTAATCAGTTATTCGTACTTAAACTAAAAATAGAATAGATAGCTCTGAGAGGTATTCAATTGCATCACTGTACAGCTGTAGTCTGCATGGAAATTTATATTTTTGATTCGGATTTAAAAGGTTTGGATAGAGCAAGTGCAAATGGTTGCATGCTCAAGTGCTTAAGATATTTTGGTTCTTGAAAAAATAATTCAAATTAAATGATATGATGTAATTGTGATATCTCTGCGTCAGATGTCCAAAAACAACCTTTTCTTACACTTACCCATAAAACTTATTTCTAAATTAGCAAAAGGTATGTCGCTGATGTCCATAGGCGATGGTAAACCAATGGATGCTGCTATACTTTAGTATAACTATCAAAGCAAACACAGAGATTTAGTTCCCAAATTGGAGAAGCTATCAGCTGCTGTTTACAAGCTTGTTAATTTTTAGATTATATTCTATAATTCTTTGATACTTTTAATCTTCTTTAATAAAGTGACTTGGTTGATTTAGAAAGTACTGCATTGCTAGAAGAGCTCAAGGTCTTAAATGCTTTAAGGATTGAAAGAAGTGTTTGCTCAAGTGTATTAAATCTGAGAGGGTTTACTTTGAAGTATATTGATGTATAAATGTAAACTTGTTGTACTTCAGATATTGCTAGTAGTCCTCTATTAGTCTGACAGGAAACATCATAATTAAAGCTTAAGGACTCGGCAAAGCAGTTAGGTGCTTTCATTCGCATAACTAAAAACTATATATTAAACACTTTGTTACGCGCTTAAATCGGTGCACACACCATAGCTTGTATGTAAAAACACAAAAGCAATGCACCACAGTGACCTAAATACTCGTAACTAAACTTTACCATTTACTATGTGCCTGAAAGTATGCAACACATTCATTTCATAGTTCCAGCACAGTTTGTATATAGAATACAATAAAAAAAAAATATACAATTGAACTTGTCAGTTGCGCCACAAGTTCTATATTATTCTTAACCTTTCGTTTGACCTTTTACACCATAGGCATAAATAATAATAATCCTTTAATAATACTACTCTAGCTAGCTGGCATTAGTCTAACACTTTTATTGTGTCATAATAACTGCTGACTCAAATAGGTGACATTTTGAATTATGCCAGACAGGCACGGCATTATTTTGAAAGCAAACGCAAATAAATACAATAGGCGCCATATTAAATTGTTGGGCGTATACAACGTATAATAATGCTATAAAATATACATAATTTGCTAATCGATTTTAATTTTCTTTTATTACTTTTACGTTAAGAAAGGCATTTGTGTTTTGCAAGTAAAAATCCCACGCACTAGAAAATTATAAAATTTTTATTAATAAACCAAATACGAAAAATGTATTAGCCAAACACTTGATGAAGCCAGTAATTCATCTACATCAAGTTAGTCTATATCATTGAGTTGAGTATTATATAAAACCATTAAGCATTTTCCACTGACCAAAGAGTGTGAGCATGTGTGTGTTTTAGAAGCTTACAGTTGAGCACTTTTTGTCTGTTTTTTTTTTTTGTTTCGTGGCTATTAAGATTTGTGTCTGATCTAAGCCTTGTGTGTGGGCGTTTCACTTAGATTGTCAGTATTATTTATACATTGCTGTTCATGTTCATGCTGCTGCTGTTTTGTTAGGACCCCAAGGACTCAACTTGAGTCGCTTTTAACGGTTTGTCAACAGTGTCCAATGTGCATTTGGCTGTGAAGAGAAGTGTGTTTGTATCTATAGTGGTGGACAATGAAATACATGCAGACAAATATTTCACATATTTCATATTAATGAAGACTTCCGGACAAGTGTCTTGACGTAAGGCATAAGCCACATTAGTACACTTATTGGGGTTAATGCCAATGTTCCATCGCTATTGCTGCAGGACATCAGAATCTGCATATACACAGCTGTTTTTGAACAGGATAGCTGTCTCGTCTGCAAAAGTGGCGTCTTGGGCATGTTCAATTGGTATTCCATAGCCTGTGGAACTACCGCACGTTTGGCATTATTACTGAACTCTACACCAACCAATACCACAGAAAATCCCTGTTAAGCAAATAACTATGCATTAACAACCACAGTTGAAGCGGCAGCAGACTCTTGAGCTTACTTAGCAACCCATCATGCCAATCTCGTTCAAATACCTATTTAATGTCAAGGTAACCATATACTCCTTGGCCTCGAATTCGTCAAAGGTGAAATTTACAAAGCTATTACGCTCTTTAGTTGTTCCATGGGATTTACGGAATCCAAATTGATAGTGGGTATCCTTCTCCTGACTTTTCTCACGTCAACGATTCGTGTCAATTGACAACACTCAAATAGCTTGAAACCCGTAGGCAGCAGATATATAGGCCTATACGTGTCCAACTTTCAAGGGCTGTTGACAGCCTTCTTCCATTGCTTAGGTATGTGTCACAGCCTCAGAAAAGCATTAAAGATGAACAGCAAAAGGCGAATGGCTTTTAATATGAGTCGAGATTTCGTCCACTGTTATGGGAGCGACTAAAAGGCAAAGTTGGCCGTGTCTATCAAGCAACAACTCGACCTCATGTGAATGCTGGGAGAACTAATTATAAGAAAGAAAAGTTAAAAATTAAAATATAAAGTTTTCGTAATTTTAGGTTATTTTAGATTAAATTCATAATGTCTATCTTTGAGCTTGGAGGAGTAAGTGGAGGAGAACTTTACATTTCGGCACCTATATGGCCTAATTTTATAAGCTAACCGAAATGTCCTATTTTGTTTTTGAAAGATACAATAAAACTTAAAAAAAAATAATAAAAATGAAAATTATAAAACACTCAAAAAGTCAAAATTTTGATGAAATTTTTAAAATTTTAAAGTTTGAACCTTGATATTGTTACCTCAGATAAATGACCACGTAGAGATCTATTGATGATTTTTTCGACTATTTTTTCCAAACCAAATTCAGTTAACTCTTTGCGAATGCTAGTTTTTAAGTACTCTAAAATTTGAAGATTATTTATATAAAAAATATTTCCCATGATTTTGTAGGCTAATTGACAACAACGAAACGTGATATTACTTGCTCAATAAAGCATAAATCGGTCGGTTTGTGTGGATTCTGGTGTCACCCTGTTGAAATCGCATATCGTCTACTTGAAACTCTTCAATTAGCAAAAATAGACCCAAACTAGGGGGATTTGGATTCTCGGTAACCTTGCTACAAGCATTGTTTTCGAAAAAAATTAACTGATGTTGCCTCCTGACCGCTCCTCAATTATTCAAGCTCAATAATCTTTCTCTCGGAGACACTCAATATATTTTTATCTGCACCAAACAGGGTCCATGTAGAACTCGGATTATAAGCATCTTCTAGATCTTTATTTTTGTTGTTCAAGAGAAGGCCCATAATCTAATTTGCTTGATGTGCTCAAAGTCGCATCTACGTGTATTAGCAAGCATGTAATTCTGCGCCTATCCTGTAGACTGACATTTATACTTTTGGTTTCTTCTGTTCTTAGTTAGACAAAGTTTTCTACACTGAAATTGAAATTCTCCATCGTCATAGGCTATGCAAGACGTAACGACGATTTCCGAGAAGATACTAAGCACTTCGAGTCATTCGTGTTTCAAACCATAAAACGGATTAGAGTATTCCACAATCAATTCAAATATTTCGCATCAAAATTTTTGCATCCGTTTAGACAAGCTTGCCAAGCAGATTTTCATAGCCACTTAAATGCAATATCCATATAAAAATTGACAAATTATGTTGGCCTCATTTATGGCTTTTTAATTTATTAGCTGTTTTAAGTATTTGAAAATTTACAAAAACATTTTAGATAAGATACGTAGAGAATATCCTATCCCATTGTCTTACAGCCGAACGTTATATTGTAGAAATCTAAATGTCCGTCTTTCGCTGTACGTCACTGTAGCTTTTAGTTTTTCCTTGAGTTTGTTGTATAAAGACTTCATACTTGATTTGCTTTGGCGTTGAATCATTTTTTATGCCAAGATGACAGATACGCCACGATGTGCTACTCATGGTCACTGTTGCTGAACGTTTTTATAAACTACACTTAATACTTTTTTTTAGTTATAACTTCTTACTTATTTTTCTATAGCTTAAACTTGGCCTTCTAAAACTTTAGAATTGGGTCAGTCGCATAAATTTCGCAACGAGTGCTCGTGTATTATTCCAATGGGAATAGTTGCTGGCTAGCAGTGAAGCAGTGTTTGGACTTGAACTTCTCGTTTGTTCACCTATATTTTTGTTCTTCTTACGCACACACCTTCATCGAGAAAATCAATAAATTTTGCAGCCAAGGCTGTGTAAAAATTTAGACTAGTATATTAGTGCATATAGAGTGGACAATGGCGATGCGACAATTTTGAAATTTAGGCCTCAACGCCTACACACGCACACAAAGAGAGTGTAAGAGTGGGAGAGTGGGAGAGAGTGTTAGAGAGAGAGAGAGTGCCTTCCATTGCTGCTGTGCTGTGCTGTCATTTATACCGCTACTTTGACAGCTGTGTTGCTACATGCGTATTTCCGTTACAAACGATGTTGTGTCATCAGCACAGAATGCAAAAGAAACAAGACAAAAGAGTAGACAGCCCAAAGAAAGCTTTTCCTTGTAGACTTTTCCGTTAGTTCTTTTGTTCGTTCATAGTTTTCTGTTCTATTGTCTTTTGTTTTACTTATTATTTTACATGCTTAGCTAAAAATTCACTCAATTCCGAGAAACGAGAAGTGGAGCAAAATAGCAACAAAATATGTAGCTCATTGTTTTTTTACATTGTTGCAGTTATTAGAACAGCGAATGCGAATAGAATAATAAAGCTACAACAGCAAATGTTGCAAGAAATATTTTTAAACACATATAATTAGCAACTGCAATGTGCATATGTATATAAATATGTATAGTATATGTATATAGAATACTTAATACGTATATGTAAATAGTAATTAGCCAGGGCTGGAATCTGGTTCTAGCTGGCGGTTCGCACACTATTAAAGTGAAACTGCTTAACAAAATGGAATCAAGTTTCAAAATATGTAGTCACCTTTTTCGACTTCAAAACGTTCGAATTTAACCTAATTAAAAAAGTTTTACTTCAAAAAATAACTTATAAATTAAATATCTGATTTTCTGGAATATTTGGTTTCAAGCTTGTCCCTTTTTGATCATCCAACAGTAGTCCGCCAACATCCTTGCACTTTGTTTACCTTGATAACGTTTTTCCACTTTTGTAACGTCCTGATGAAACCTTTCGTTCATCGCTTACAGTCTCTAAATTCTGCGAAAGTCTGAGTTGAGAAAGTAAATTTAAGTAATATAAATAAATTAGCGACATAATTCTGGGTAATTTTTTCATCGCCTTTATAAGATTTTACATAATTATTAAGTAATGTCATATTATTTTCAGTAAATATGCTATAAGCTAAGTGCCTGAATATATTGAATTTTTAAGCACCAGCACAGCTAGTCCAATTGACTCCAAATAATTAAGTTTTTAAGTTAAGTTAAGATTCAGAATTCATACTGCTTCCGTATGAAACTCTTTGCCAGCCTTGGTACACACATATATTGTATATATATATGCACTGCTCTTATCTGTGGGTTAAATGGCGCAACTTGGCTATTTGCAGTATTGCTTTTCACACAAGCAGACAAACTCGTACATTTATAGGCGCACATTGATTTTTTAGCGTTTTTTTTAATAAAGTAATATATTCTCGGTTACTGCTTACGCTGCGTATACGTAATACTTAATTCTTTGCCGTTTGAAACGTGCGACGTTCGTTCGTTGCGACATTTGTTATTTATGTCTTTAAAATAAATTTAAGACACGCGTGTGAAATTTATGTCGGTTATTTTTAATTTTACCATACCATGAACTTAATATTGATTTGTTGAATATTTAAATAATGTTTGTTTGACTGAAAAACAATAATTTTAAGTCAAATTTTAACTGTGAGTTGTTTAGCAGACATGGATGACTTTAGGAAATGTAGAAGCCAGAATTGCAAGTCGCCGAAACTCTGGAAAATTTTAACAGCAAGATTAAAATATCTTGACACCTCTTGATTCGCATCACTGAAAGTAGGATAGTGTGAAGCGAGCAGAGTAAAAGTGGGCTGACGTGCGAATGTTTTGGTAACTCTTCAGTCTCTTCAAACTCTTCAAATCTCCTCACCATAAAACCGTCCCAGTTTTCGGTTCGCGCTTTCATTCAACCGCCTTACCCTACCTAAGTTAAAGACGTTTCACTTCACATTAATTCACCAATAACTTATTCACAAATTTGCAGTATCTCTTTAAAAAGAAGCATACTATTTCAATTCTTTAAAGTACCCCTAAAAGTAGGCACTACTTTAAAGCAGCACTAAGAAAATGCTTAGTTCTATATCCTTATACAGAGTTACCCTAAAAGTATGCAACGCTGTCACCGTTTAATTGAAATTCATTTAATTCACTTCAAAAATATTTGGCTAACGATAACATATCAAATTTTCTTTTAAATCAGTTACTAATAAGTAAAGAATTTTGCTAAAAAAAAAGACATCTATTCAACTATATTAAAAAACACTTAAATATGTATATCTAAATTTTGCAAAGAAGCTTTTATAGTCTCAAACTTTTGTTTAAAAATTGCAAATTAATAAACCTGAACAATAAAACATCTTTCGATCTTATAGCGCTTGATTTTTAAATAGCTCACAACGTCCGCTAGCACACGTATCGCTCGGATGGGAGCTTACTGTGTGAAGGCGACAAACTCCCCTTGATTTGCGGTTTGTGCCATTAGCTTACGACCCTCCACCTTATAAAAATAGCACCAATGAAAACAAAAAAGAACCCTCGGATGGAGCCCTATGATGATATAAGGAACACGATTTACGGATATGCACCTGAAATGTCCCATCCTTAATAGGGATAGTGCAAATATCCGACTTATCAATGTCCTCGTAAGATTAAATGCTGACATAGCTGCAATCCAGAAAATACGATGGAAAGGACATGGCTGATCTAATAAAGTGCCCTGTGACAACCAAGGCTGTCTTAAGAGTAAGCACGAAACCAGATTTCGACACCTCAACATCCACAAGGCCATATGGCTAAATCCCGATCAAATTACACGCAACCAAAATAATTATTTTGTGATTCACGAAATCACGAGATCGAATAATTTTTTAAAAAGCTGAAAAATAACGAAGCGGCAGGCTTTGATGGGCTACCAGCCTAGTTAATCAAGACCGGCGGAGAAATTTTATGCAAGATATGGTCCCAAGAACGTACACCCATTGACTGCAATCTCAGTATTTAAGAAAGAAAATCCCGCTGCTTGCGCTAACTACTGCGGAATAAGTCTACTTTCCATCGAATATAAGATTCTGTTGTGCTATAACGGATCCACCGATAGGATAATATCAGTGTGGCTTCAGACCAAAAAGGTCGACTAGAGACCATATTTTCACATTATTGCAAATTCTGGAAAAGAACCGTGAGTTTAACAAACTATAAAGCCGCTTTCGACACGCCGATGTCTACTCTAGGTGTCTCGGAAAAGATCAATCGTCATTGCATGACGACGCTATCACACACAAAGCATTGTCAGGGTAGGAAAGAACCTCTTGGAATCGTTTGATACCAGGAGAGGTTGATCCGCTGTCATGCATGCACCCTACACCAGTGCCCGTACATACAGAATATGTCGGGCTCAATCTTTCCAAACGAAGTGATGCTGTTCGTGTACGCGGAAGATATTGATATCAACGGCACACATGAACGGCGAGTCAGCAGGGTGTTCTCAGGTGTTCTCGGCTCATGGGTCTAGTTGTCAAGGAGAACAAGACGAAGTACTTGTTGTCTTCTCGCACGCTACCATCGCATCTTGGACGGTTAGTGACGATGGAGAATTTCAACTTCAATGTTGTAAAAAACTTTGTCTATCTTGGAGCCGAAATAACTAGCAACAACAAAGTCAGCTGCAAATAGATGCTATTTTGGGCTGAGCAAGCAAACTAGAAGAAAAGTACTCTGTCAAAAGACGAAAATCAAGATTTATAAGACGCTGATACTCTCGGTCATACTGTATGGCGCAGAGGTATGCAGCGTGATTGTGTCAGACTAAATGGCGTTGAAAGTGTTTGAGAGAAAGATTCTCCGCAGAATTTTTAAGATAGGAGAATAAAAAACTTATAACAGTACAATACATAGAGTACATTATTCTGTGTGTTTAGTTTTGATGACTACTCTCAGTTTTTCAAATAGACTTTTCAAATTGACTAACAGACGGACAATGCTAGATCGACTCGTCACATTTAACATAACAATCAGCCTCACATACCATATTACAAATATTATTTTGTGCAGGAATACATCAATATATACAGATATAGAACTACTTCATACTTATGATTAACTAAGTAGTTTTTGCAAACTTTACTTGTAATGAGAAACTATAAACTCACATATTTCTATCAGATCTTTCAATTAGTTACCAAACACAGTTTTTTCCATACTACATGTCCCACTGCAGTATGCGGTAATGACACAACATGCCAACAAACGCAATGCAGCTGAAACATGCAATGATGACATGGGTAAAGACCGAAGACAGCTAATGAATGACAAACATTTTCCGAAGGATTGCACAGAGATTTTTTAATTTGTATAGTTTTTGCATTCTGTGAGTTAGTAGCAGACTATGATGACGTCAATGTGGAAAGTGTTTGCTACTTAGTAGACAATGTAGCAGTATATACTCGTACATTATATTAGATACTTTACTTTAGATACGTTTAATAGTATACTTTATTTTTCTTTTTTATGTATATTTTAGCTCTTCTCCATTGTTGTCTTCGGTTGCATATCCTCAGAAGGATGGGTCGAGCAGGAGGGCAAAGAGGTCTGTCTATACAATGGTGATGCAATGGCCTGCAAATATGGCAATACAATTGGCGTATTTGGTTTTATGGCGTCAATGGGTTTCATAGCCGGTGAATTTCTGTTTGAGCGTATGTCTTCGGTGAAGAGCAGAAAGCGTTACGTAATGGCAGACATGGGTTTCTCAGGTATGTGTGTGTGTATGTGTGAAATTAATTGTCTCTACATAAAAATTCTTACATTATAGCATTCTGGGCATTCATGTATTTCATCTCATTCTTCTATTTGTGGTCACAATGGAGCTCAGCACCAACGCCGCCCGGTGGCATTGGTTCGGGTAGCATGAAGACAGCCATTGTATTCTCATTCTTTTCAATATTTACATGGGTATGCAATACTATACAATTTTTTTACTAATTTGCATTGGATTTTTAATTAAATACGCTTCATTTTATGCCATAGGCACTCTGCGCACTGATGGCCTATAAACGTTTTCTAATTGGCGCCGGCGATGAATTCACCTCTGCCTTTGAGACAGATCCTGCCAATGTGGTGCATCAGCAAGCCTATAGCTATAACGAAGATAATGATCAATATAGTGCGTCACCATTTGGAACACAACAGCAACAACAAGGCGGCGGCGGCATGGGCATGGAACAACAGGGCATGGAATATGCGCAACCCACCTATTAGAGTTAAAAAAAATAAACAACAAAACAAAACTCAAATAGAACATAGAAATGGAGATACGAGGCAATAATTAAAAAACAAATTTAACTCGAAGCAAAAAAAAGCGCGTTACTAATTGTGAGTACAGCAGCAAAACAGCAATCGATAAACGATAACAATACCAGTATACACCGATTAACAAAAACAAAACAAAAAAAAACAAAGATAAAAAATTTAGTTTGAAGGTTTGTACTAAACTATGTAATTAGTAGACCTATACATACCTACTACCTACTATTGTACGACAACAACTCTGAAAACTGGAAGTTGTACTAAGCAGAGAGAAAAATAGCAAGAAAAAATATTTTTAAAATACTTGTAACCAAAAATTGTAAAAAAAGAGATTGTTTCGAGCATAAAAATTTGATATGCTTCAGCTTTATATAAGTTCACCATGGAATGATGATGTTTTTGATGATGAAAAAATGGAAGTAAAATATATTTTACATAAGTTTAGTAGTTAAGCGCATAATAATATAAAGGAAAAAGAAGAAATTTTGTAGTGAAATTTGTTGCAATATATTGTGTACTATGCTTTAATTGATATTGTATTTTATGAATTTTGGTAATACCAAAAAGTAGTTGTGGTTCAATGACGATAAAAATGTAAAACACTATGGCTTGGAGTAAAAAACAAAAAAAAAAAAAAAAATATATAATTAAAAACAAAATCGTTGAGATGACAATAGCACCTTTTTAGAAAAATTTACACGAATTGCGAAACAGAACATCTACAACAATTTATTTTCTGTAATATTTATATTAAAAAAAAAATATATTAAAAGACAAAAGCAAGCGAAATATGTTGAAACTATACGATTTTAAAATGCGAGAAATGCGAAAAAGACATCCTCAATATGTTCTCTGAGTGTATTATGTGCTAACTTACAGCAGTTAAGCAGTTAATGTATGACTGTTAAATATTTTGAAAATAGTTAATGAAGAGCTGACTTATAGCAGTTGAACAGCAGTTAAATAGCTGGTTAGAAGCTAAAAAATAGCTGTTATATAGCAGTCTAAAAACTGTTTAGCAAACAAATATAAAAAAAATTAAAAACAAGCAGCAGAGAAATCGCAGACAAAAAAGCTAACAAACAGCTTTTAAATTGCGAAGACAGCTAAGAAGTTGAGTAGATGTTAAGAACAGCTGTTATAAACAACAGACAAACAACAGATTGAATGTTAACTAACAGCTTTAAATAGCAGAGAGAAATAGTTGACAAAAAGCTAAAATACAGCTTTTAAAGAGCAGACAAACAACGGCTAAGCATTAAAAAGCAGCTATTTTATAGCAAATTAGCGTTTAGTAGCTAATAAACATTAACTTGCACACTGTTACTGAAATAGCACTGCAACAGATACATTTATAACCACACAAATTGAATTTCTGGCTAAAAGTGATGTTCTATTTATTACACAACATATCGCAAAACATTTACAATGCTTTCTTTTTAACAATATACTTATTTATGCATATATATTTATGTAGGGTACATTCCACTTTAAATAATCGCTTAAAAAAAAAAATATATCACAACTCCAAGACCATAGTAATTTATTAATAAATATTTGGTAGCTAAAGTGGACGATTGATAATATAGAAAAAGAAAATCAATAATTTAAACGCCAAAAAATAACTGGAAAAAAAAGAATATATAACTATTAAAATTTATTGTAAAATTATAAAAAAAAATAATTTAAGTTTGTGCTGAAAAAAACAACATTTAAGGTAATCACAAACTACTCATTTAAAGCTGAGAAATGACAGTTTTGTGTTAAAAATAATATTTAAAATTTATTTTGTTGTATATAATTTATTTCGTTTTTAGCTAAACTCCAATATGGAGTATTTTTTTCATGCGCTTAATTCCAAAAATTACCAAACGAATCGGTTTTAGTTTTATTGCTATTGTTGCAAAATATCATAAATTGGAAATTTGTGCAAAGATTTTTGAGCTTTTTTTTTTTAGAATTGTATATTCTGCTGTTGGAAATTACTTTTTTTATTTTTAATATTCTCATTACTTAAGCTATTAAGAGACTAGTTGTGTATACCATAAATATAATAAATAAATAAATAAATAAATATTATGAAGCAATGTAAAAATGTCTAAAGTTGATAAAGTAAAACACGATATGATGTAATTCTAGGTTATATGTTTGGAGTTTCAACAAAAATGTTTAAAATTTAAAATAAAATAAGAATAAAGAATTTCGGAAAAACTTTATTTTTACGAAGCGCCGCTTTTATAAAATTCGTTTAAAATTTCTACTCGGTTAGATTTGTTTGCCATAAATACTTTGGTCAGCAGTGGCTCATTATGATATATTGTTAATGAAATGATATACATATATGCTCTATGGTTTTCTTAAGCAGCCCATACACAGACAACAAATCGAAGCAATCAATTGAAATTCTTAACTCGGTGAATGCTTAACTTCTAGAATATATTTGCTTAACTTATATATTGCGCTAACTGCAACTCTAACCGAACATTGTGTAAACGTTAATAATTTATTCATGGTAAACTTCTGCTCCTTCAGACAAATTTTAAACAATTCAACGTTTTGAAATGTTGTATATTTACCAAATAACCAAAAAAAAAAAACTAGAATTGCCTTGTTAAATCTCTCAGGTCATTGTCGTTTTAGGCTATTAATCGATTGTGCTGGGCATAGATCTAAGCGAAAATAAAAACAAGTAGCAACTTTAAACTATTCTGTATAGATTATAAATTTAAAAACAAATTTTCTAAATATTTTGCTAATAAAAGCAACTGTTAGATTTGTCAATGGTGCCCAACAGCTGATTACTAAATTTAAAAAAAGCAACAGTTCTAATTGTTAACCTATTAGTGTTAAATATTTTAAAACTTTAAAGTATCATCAACCACAAAAAAAAAAAATTAAAATTTTTTTTAACTTATTTTGTGTTGATCTATGTCCATAACTTATATTGAGCTAACATTGCATATTAGAGACAGCAAAACAAACAAACAAACAAATATAATATATTCTCTTAACTAATTGTGCGTTTTTTTTTTTGTTCATTAAATTATAAATTAAAATTGAACAAAGCTTCACAATAAAATGAATTGCATATTGCAATCAGGTTTAAGCAGGTCAACAGTTCATATTAACTGTGGTTAACATTTATGCGTTTGTTAGGAAAAATGGAAAAGTTTAAATTAAAAATCATACTCAAAACACCCACACACACATACACATGTTAAACGGAACACTAAACAAATATGGCACAATACGCTATGTGAATAACCACAAAAATGACGTGAATACCGTACCAAATGCAACCCTGCACACATGCAACACTTATGCCAAAGCGTAAAAATTAAAAATTTAATTTTTGAAAAAAAAGTAATGAAAATATTTAAATTAAATGCAGAACAAAAAAATGGCTTCAATAAAAAATTAAAAAATAAAAAAACAACAAAACAAATACTAAAAACATAATTGAGAGAGTCTAAAATTATACAACATATATACATACATATATCAATGGAATCTACATATACGTGTCTAATATTAAAAATTAAATATATATGCAAATTATATTTGTTCATTAAAAAAATATTCAGTAAAATAAAATACAAGAAAAAAAAAACAAAATTAATTAATTATTTAAAGAAAATGTTGCATACCAAAGCATTTATTTAAAGAAAAAAAAAAATAAAAGAATAAAACATTTGCAAAAAAAAAACTGTTGAATATAGTATATAAACAAAAAACTAAACTAAACGTAATTAAAATAAATTATATTATGTGTATGTATTTTAGCATTAATGCATAAAATATTCGTGTAGTAAATGTGCGTTTACAAAATTGAAAAAAAAAAAAATACAAAATTAATTGATATTATATACAAATTTGATGCATGCCTGTTCAAATGAAATACACTCAAATAAATAGTTATATACATAACAAAAAAAGTATATTAACCAAATAAAATTTATTAGAAAAAAATATCAATGAATAAAGCATGCAAAAATTATATTATACTAATTGGTTCAACTCAATAAACAATAATGTAATATTATAATAAAATATATTATTTTAAACCCAAAAAAAAAAAAAAAAAATTAACAAAAATTCTTCAACAATTTTTAATCTAGACTTTTTTGAACTTGCAGCTAATCTATAAAATTCGGATTATATGCCTTTGTTCACTGATTTAGTCCGGTTCAACGACTTTCTGCAGTAGGTGATAAGACTTGAAAAGAATACAATTTGGCATGCATAGATATTTCTTTAATTAAATTCAATTCATGGAACATATTATTATTAACTAATTTTATGCCATACAGAAACATAACGCCTCAAGTAACATTTCCCAAAAGTTATCTAAGAGTAGGCTTGATTTATTGCCGCAACATGTATTTAAATATTAACACAATTCATATATATTCATACTAAATATCGCATTGAAATTTATGCCATGTCCATCAAAGTTTTTAAAAATCGATCTCGATCATTATAATGGTCTATTTCTCGAGATTACAGTGTTACCTAGCTTTTTCTTTAATAGATTAATTGTTTGGCTAGTTTACAGTGATGACACATTAGCCAACTCCATTCGAAGTAAAATTGCGATAATTTTCATTACAATTCCAGCATAAAAGCGCATGTGGATCTATACTAATATTATAAAGCTGAAGAGCAAAGAAAAAACTACTTCGTTCGTGTTGGATATTCCTTTTATCGAGGAAGCATATAGGCTATATAACATCACGCTACGACCAATCGAAGCGGATCAGCAATGAAAAATGTGGCAAAAACGGTGAAAATTTATGTTCCTTATATGTATGTTCCTTTTAGGAAGCCAACCGTCTAATCGATTAAGCTGAAATTTATAGACAAACTTCTGTTAGGGCAGTTAAACGAATGCTGTCAAATTTGTTTAAAATCGGATTGGGCCATGCTCCACCTCACATATAAGTGAAAAATTAAATTGAAAAAATTGTTGCCATTTGACGTACAGAAATGCAATTTTTAATACCTGCTAATAGAATGGAGAGAAGTAAAATCTTAAGTTTGGTCAAAACCAGTGGGAAAATGCCCCGCCCCTTATATAAGCGATAAACAAACGTTACCAGCTCGTTGCAATCATTTGCGGTACAGGAATGAAATTTGGTATATATATTAAATGGATCGGGAGAAGTAAGATTCATTGGAAAAGTGGGTATGGTTTGCCTGTCTAGAAGGAACATACATATGTACATTTATTCATTCATTGATACATAGACACAACATTCATTATGACAATAGTTTTTACTGGGCGGGCACAGCTAATACATATTTTGCTTTACCCACTAACCCAATTATGAGAATCTGAATTATCTTTAAACTTTTGCAGAGCCAATCGGAGATGTTTCGTTGCTTGAAATTTTCAAGAGGCTTCAGTTCTTGAGTTAATTTGATCTTGGTAGTGTGTGGGCTAAAATATTCTTGCAAAATTCGACACAAGGTGGTTTAAAAGCTTCACAATTGGAATTGGCTCCTTGTGGGTTAAAGGACTTACAACTATAATATGTTCGTTGCGTTGTTTCACTGGTCTGTCTTCTTGTAATAGGTAGAAATAATGGTCGGAGACCCCCAAAGTTACTTCCATTATGGCCGTTCATATGAACGAAGGGATCTCAGAAACGGTAATAGATAGAGACTAGAACTTCACTGAAGTTGTACAAGTTTGTTTTACGAATCAGGTTTATAAACCACTGATTTAAGTGGGCGAAGGTTACTTAATAAATAATAGTTTCTCTAAATATTCAAGTTATGCTTTTTTTTATCGGAAGGAGGTGTGGCAATCTAGTAAATACATATTCTTGATTAGCTTCTACAGCCGAAATTAAATAACAATCGAACCATCTGTTAATCCTGTATCAGTAAGGATATTCATTTAACAGTAATGCTCTCCATACGTCATTCCATTGTAGAAAATTTATGAATATAAATAGCTTTTATCTGATAAAATTACGTATATGCCATGCCCGTTTTTTTATGATTTATATGCAGTTTTTTCAAGGCTATGATGCCACTACGATGAAGCTTCTTCAGACACATTCCTGCTCTTGAAATGTGTCTGAAGCATCATGCACACATCATATGCAGATGATGTGTGTACGTTGACGTCTGCAAAATCACCGCAGGAGGCTGCCAATATCATAACATACAGACGTACGTAAATGTTCTCGCTGACTGGACCAACAGTTGTAACATGAAGCTCAACGGCAGGAATAACATTAACAGTAGCCCTCAGTTCAAATCGAGATTTCAAATCGAACGGACGTGCGCGCATAATTAATAATAATTAATAATAATTCAATCGTTATCTCGGCTTTAACATAAACAACATAGTTTTTGGGCATTGCAACGGTGATGCCGGCAATTAGTCGAAATATAAAAATAACAGTGAATTAAGTTTACCGCCGTCACCGATGGGCTTGCAAGCCCTGCATGCTGCGTAGCTTGCAAATGTATCAAAAGTTTGAGAAAAGACTCATATAGAATTTTATTTTTGGTTTTTTTCTTATTTCCTCTTTGTGCTGTATTTTTGTTTTTGTCAAGTGTGGAAGTTTTTTGTTTGCAAAAATAACAATAAAGAACTGTAAACTCTAAACATTTATTTTATTTTGTTTGTTTATGACAATTCAAACTCAATAAATACGAATATTGAGATGGAACCAAATCGTCAACAAACCTACTGGCTGCGAAGCTGTCCAGCAACTACAACAACAACAACAACAACTACAACAACAACAACAATGACAACAACAATGACAACAACTACAAGTGTTCCCCTTTGTACTGTGACACCACCAACTTTACCAGCTAACGCCGTTTTGAGTAAAATCTGTCAAACGCAAGTGTCTACTAAACAAAGCCAACAATTGCAAGGCTCCAATGCCCTGAAGGTGGGCCTAGTTAAAACGCCAGATTTACCTAAAGTAAACTGGCTAACCGCAACAATTAAAAGGCCTCCACCACCCCGTACCCCGGATGGAACCTCAAAAAAGGGAAGGATGCTGGGAGCTCAAATTACACCATTGGAAAGACCTACCACGTCGAAAAATCGTTTTGCTTTACTGGCTGACGCTGACGACGAAAGCAACGGCGCAAGTTTGATTGCCCAAGCTGAGAACATGGTTCTTGAAGTTAATGCAACGCAGAAGGACACCAGGGAGGACAGCCAACGCAGGATTCGCAAACCACCACCGATCAACATAGAAAATGTGATCGATGCTCATCTAATGGAGCAGGAGCTGGAACTAGTTTTCGATAAGAGCAGTTTCTCCCTTAAAATTTTAAAAAATGGCACTGTAAGGGTCTATACAGAGAACTCCGACTCGTATCGTCAGCTATTGCGCTATCTGAAGGATCGCGGCACTCAACACTTTACATATCAACTCAGAGAGGACAAAGCTTACAAAGTAGTTATACGTAATTTGGCCAGCACCACACCCCACTCAATTATAAAGGATGCATTTTTGGCTAGTGGACATAAAGTCTCTGGTGTGCATAATCCTAGACCGCGCAAAATTATCTCTAGGGAAAATGGAGTAGACACTAAAACAATTATGCCAAATAATTTTTTCTTTATCGACTTGGTCCAAGCGCCTAATAATAAGGAGGCGTTAAACATCCAGCGAATTGGTAGGCAAAGGGTAACAATTGAGCGCCCAAAAAAGTCTCCATCCATTATGCAGTGTTATAGATGCTACAGCTTTGGGCACACTAAAAATTACTGCTTACGACAACTTGTATGTGGAAAATGTGGCAGTGACCATGCTACCAATATTTGTACAGCTGGCCAGCAAAACCTTTGTTGCATCAACTGTCGCGAAAACCACGCAGCATGGAGTAAGGACTGTCGAGTCTACAAGTCGAAGGTAAGCAGCAAAAAGCCAAGCATCTACATTCCTTCAAGATGTACGAAGGTTCAAGCCAACTCAAGTAGATTAGATTCTGTGCCGACTGCGCTAGTAAGAGGAGATATATCGTATGCTGACATTTTGCGTACTGGTTTAAAAATACCAAATCATCCTAGTAAGTTTGTCAGAGAGGCCGATTGTTCCGTGCCCCACCAGCAAACAGAATCGGGTTATTCACCAAGTAACAGCAGCAGACTGGAGGCTGCCATTGAGGCTTTAACGGCTAAAGTTGATACTTTACAAAAAATTTTTAAGGAACTACAAGAAACGAATCAGTTCTTCAAACAAATGTGCCTGAGCCTACTAAAAAGCAAATAGTGATGGCTTGTAATCTATGTCTCGGATTATTGAACGCCCGAGGGCTTTCAAGCCATCTGGAAGAGCTCAAACTTTTCCTAATGCTGATCACTGAAACATGGCTGCAGCCTGGACTCTTCGTATTTATCTCTGGCTATGAAATCCATAAGGCGGACCACCCAAGCAACAGACCAAAGAGGGGAACGGCAGTCAAACAACAGGTATCCCATTTCCAGCATGAACCTCTGAGATTGAATAAAATTCAAATGGCTACCATACATTTTTTCGTCTATAATGGACTGCGATCTGACGAACTAACTGTCAGGGTGGAGTATCAATTATCTTCTGACCACCTCCACTTATTAATAGACCTAGACAACAACCCACAGTTTAAGGCTCCAAAGAGACGACTCGAGCCTCGAGCAAGTATAGCAGTATTTCGTCGTTAATTGGAAGAAGCTCTGGATTTGAATATTGAGATTCTGTAGGCTGAGGATATTGAAGATGCTCACACACTTTTCCTCAACAAAGTACACTCTGCAGCCCTTAGTGCTGCTCCCTCTTGCAATAATCAAAGATCTCCACCTTTAACCAGCCATCCAGTGTCTATAGATACGCTATTCCTGATAAAGAGGAGGTTAAGGCGTCAACATATACGAACTGTGGACAGAGTATGTCGTAGGGTATCTAATAGGGTCAAAAAGCTGTTGGTGAAACATAAACACCATGAAACTGATCAATTTCTGCAAAAAATCACAGCTGATGTGAGCACAAACTACTCTCTCTCTGGTCTCTGGCAAAGCGCTATAAACGACAAGCCGTCCCAAAGCACCCTATCAGGAAGCCTAACGGTACCTGGGCCACAGCTTCGCAAAAACGTACTGAAACTTTTGCTACAAATTTGGAAGAGGAGAATTCCAACCTTTCGACACGACTTCTGCAGAAACAATATTGGAAGTAAAGTTTACGCTAGACAGCCCAGAGCAGCTTGACATCCCGGTTGCTCCCATTACCGTCGAGGAAATCCAGTCGCATATAAAATGTCTTCAGATCAGAAAGACCACAGGCGAAGACGGGCTGGATAACTTTTCGCTCAAAGTCATGCCAGCAAAAGCAATACGAGTTATCATGCCGAAACGGCTTCAAAAAATTCATCCTGTTGAACTTTTTATTTTTATATTATTTTTAGTTTAATTAAAATAAGTTATATTGTACATTTTCTACATATATTTAATTTAATATTTTTAAAATACAGGCTGTTTGCATGACTGACAAGTTTAAATGCTTCCACAGATCATGCACTTATAGAAAATAAATAACGTTCAATATGGAAGATATAGGTCGACATTGCCAGAGATTTTTCTTTGTTTTTAAAGAAGTATACCGAACAAATTAAAATGTAAAATCTTCTTCGCAGAAATTTACCCATACAAAAGCAGAAAACCATTTATTTTCAAATATATAACATGCTACAATGAAGTCTTATTAAACTATTTATTATTATTCTACCCTATGTCATTTATTTTTTAGTTTCTTCCACTCTATCTCAATTCATTCGGAAATATGGCATTCTTTGTGATTGG
This sequence comes from Leucophenga maculata, assembly GCA_035044805.1. Taxonomy (NCBI): domain Eukaryota; kingdom Metazoa; phylum Arthropoda; class Insecta; order Diptera; family Drosophilidae; genus Leucophenga; species Leucophenga maculata. The sequence goes on along the minus strand of JAWNNP010001279.1, from coordinate 152,159 downwards.
TTGTGTCGCGCTACGTAAAATGCGTATATAGCCCAACTCACCCCAAGTTGCACCGAAGGAATTCTCAGCCAGCCAATAATCCAAGTTTAATGTTGCATCTGTGCCATAGCCAATGATGGTCAGAAACTGTGAACCTATGGTACGCAATGATTTCGGCTGCTGGAATACACCGCTCGCATAGTGCATAAACTCAAACGAAGTCGGATTGAATTCAACTATAACCGGATAGCCCGCAGCGACATATTTCATGAGTGAAGCATCATCACCATCGGCCAGACGGGAATAGCTGCCCAGTTGTACAACAATTTGCGCTGCGTCTTGTGTTGGCACGCACATGCCCTGCACCTTTTTCGTATTATTATTTGGATAGTCAACTTCCTGATGCAAATCCTGTACATATTGTGTAAGAAAATCGAAAGCAATTTGCGACGATTGTGTCGTGCAACCAATGCCGCTGCCAGCACAGTCGAGTAGATTCTGTGCGGAAAGTGGCAGAGGTGCCAAATTACCCATTTGTAGTGCCTGGAAAAGTTCTACAGACTTTGCGGCAGCATAAGCCCAACTCGCACTGCAAACAGAACCCTGATCCTGTACTTGAGATTGTAGACCAAGTGTGGTAATGGGATCATAGGTTGTTGGTGGATTCTGCACTACCGGTGCTGGTTCATCATTGGCAACAGCAGGATTTACTGCTTTCGGCAGCAGTGCATTGAAATGTATCAGACGCATATCTGTGAATTGATTTTCCTTTAGCATAAAAGTACTGCGACCAGCTGCCTGCAGACTGTTATGATTGTTAATCATATTCTTATTGTAGTTGTAATAGTACTGAGCATAGGCCTCGGTCACTTCGGTGTTCGTATAATCCTTGCCAAATGTAGCCTATAAGCAAAGAAATAAATTATTATTAAATACACAGTTCGAATAAATGCAATTACTTATACCTTATAGTTCTGCCAATCTAACAATGCCTGTCCATGATTAATAGCCGCAATTTGGCTTGCCCACAGGCCGATCAGCGCCAAAACCAAAAGATACTTTCTGCTGTACATGATAATTGCAACTACTTTGTTCAGCTGAGCGTACTTGCTATTTATACGATTTATCAGCCAGTGGTTCTAACTGTTCCAACATTCTTAAGTTTACCTTTGAAATGCGTGTTTATTGCGGTAAATAACATAGATACTCTGCTAGACTAACCCATAGAAAAAAAAAGATATTGCCATCATCATACTTTCGCAAGAAAAGTGCAAATAAATTTCTATTAGCAGGCGTAAAATTAATATCGTTCTGGTTTTCTATTGAGCCATGCCCCGCCTATGCCATGCCGAAGTGATGTGTTTTTCGGTTCCACAAATTGCCGTACATAAACAGCGCCATAATTCGCACTTTGTTGTTGCCACTACTAGTACTCTTATAGAATTCACATACATATCTTTTGAGAAACGTCGTTTATGTTTATCTTTCGCTAAGATACGATAAGATACAAATGTATCTTTTTTTCTTTATTTTCATTTTTTTGGGTGCGTTTTATAAGTTTACTTGTACATAATATGATAATTTTTTAGCATTGCAGTAGAAATGCTGCCAAATCATGTTCTTTCGTTATGTTGATCTTGCTTTAAGCATATCTAAATAACTGTTAATTTAAAATTTCTACTGACCTAGTTCAACGTCATAAAACTCAATGGGCTATGATGGTTTTTTTTTTCTTCATACCCTGTACCCATTGGGTAAAAGGGTATACTAAATTTGTGCAAATATATGTAACTTCATAAAGTATATATATTCTTGATCACCAACAAAAGGCAAAGAAGACCCAAAAAAGCATCACAACCCATTCCGGACATCAAATGGTGGTGTTAAGATGCAGAAATCGTTAAAGCAGCCACATTAGCTGATGAATTACAAATCCAGCTTAGCCGGACGTTAGGTTTCCGTCTGTGATGGTGGGTGATTGTGAAGCCGATTGTCTAGGAGATATGTCACGTGAAACGCATCAGGCGAAATATGTAGGTCAGTTGAGGAGAATAGAGAAACGTTCGCCCAACACTTTGAGAACCGGTTTCTGCCTTTCAATACAGCATTTGAAGAAGAGATGATGGAAACAACCTTACACGCCTATAAGTGTTGAATAGGTAGTCGATGCTATCAAACGTCTGCCGAGAAAGAAATCCCCGGGGCCTGACAGCATATGTCACATCAGCCTAAAGGTTCTGCCGAAGCGAGCGATGCTTTTTATTGTATTGCTGTTCAATGCAATACTTAGGTTCCAATACTGGCGGCTGGCAAGAGTTCCGATGATTTATAAACCTGGTAAGCCGTAGAATAATCCTGAGTCATACCTTCTAGTGAGCTAAGCTGCTGGAGAGGCTTATTGTATTACGGCGTGTGAATCTTGGAGAACTCTTACTAATTCAACAGTTTGGCTTCAGGGAAGGCCACGGTGCTATTGAGCAGATTCATAGAGTGGTAAATCGTATCCTTAAGGCATATGACAATAAAAATTATTATAATGTTGTCTTTGTTGAAGTGCAAAAGGCGTTTAATTGTGTATGGCACATGTGGCTACTTGCAACTTGAGACACCTCCCAGCTCCCTTTTATCTCTACTTCAAATCGTATCTGTGAGACAATGACAGCTGGTGTTTCACAAGACCTCCAGGCACTTCTAGAGGCAATCATGACTTGCCTCATATGCAGACGATATTTTTTTTTATACTCGGTGTAATGGGTGTCTGAAGCCGTTTCCAGCGTTTAGGAGTACCTCCAGCTGCTTGAGAGCTGTGTTCGCAGGTGAAACATCAAAATGAACCCTAGAAAATGCGCGGGAGTCAGGTGCCAGCTGTCCAGCTAAGCAATGAAAAGTTTGACAAAGAGGCAAAGTATTTAGACAAAATACTACACAAGCACCTAACGTTTAGAGCGCACATAAGCGCTCCAATAATGAATTGTAGATATAAGTTGGCGCGTCTAAACTGGATGCTGTATAGCAGATTAACGATTTATAAATCTATTGTCTTGCCCACCTTGCGCTATTGGATCCAGAATTGGAGACTAGCTGCAGCGTTGAATCGTAAACGCGTACTTACGCTTCAGAATAAAATCTTGCGGCTTGTCACGGATTGTGGCTGGCACGTTCGAGGGCTTACTCTCCAACGTGTCCGTAGAACAGGTTAGCGAGGCCTCTTGCTGAAGAACAGCACATAAGTAATAACTTTCCATTTGAAATATTTTCAGAGTTTATTGCACGCCGAATAGTAAAGCATGGAATAGTCAATTTTTTCGGAATATTTATTTAACATTAGTTTACTAAAGTTTTTAGCAGAAGCAGTTCAACAGCCCCACTTAATACGAAAATACAAATAATTCAAATACAATTTTAGATGTTGCTAATTTATTTCATTATTTCAAACGACCTTCCAACTATCATATCTACTAAATACATTAAACAACAAATGTAAGCATAAATTTTATAATAAGTGTGTAAACATTTCTGAATGCATTAAGCGAAAGAATTCTAGTTCCAGGAAGAATTCATATATCTTTAATGTCTAAAGCAATTGCTGAATAATCTATGTTATTAAAAAAAAAGAAAGATAAACAAATTTATTTTATAGTTGCATGCAGTTATCTAAATAAGATTAAAACACGCCACAGATAATAACCAAATGACACTAAGGAAACAAAAATAAAAAAAAGAAATATCATTAATAAAATTTACAAGCTTAATTAAAAAAATAAAAAATACAAAGCATCAAAATAAACTAAAATTCGACGCAACAGATGATTAATCGCTGTGATGGCAAAGAAATATAGAGCGCTGCTTCATTGATAATCAAATTAGCATAATTACCAAAGAGTGTTATGTATACAGTCGGGCGGACGGACGGATGGACGGACTGAGAGTGGCTGTATGTGCACCCACAGCAAACACAAACTTTAAAATGAAATGAAAAGATAATAAATCTCACTAACCAAACCGCACAAAAACGAAACACGAATTAATGACGAACTATCAAAATATATATTGCTTAAGTCCGCTTTGATGCTTTAACTGATCAGCAATTTAGAGAGAAGGAAGAGCAGACAGCCAGCTAGTGAATGTCGCGATCACGAACTTAAGCAGTTAATAGTTTCGATATATGTAGTCAGTCGTATATGAACTTCAAATTTTTTTGTTTTCTAATTTAAGCAAAAATTTCTTTGTGGTCTTTCAGTTATTTGAATAATTTTTGAAAAAAAAAATCTGGTTTTGAAGTTTTATTTTTCCATTGATGTAAATTTAATGAATGCAGCTGTTGAGTTGAGTATAAAAACTTGGAAGCTATCTTGCATTCGGTTTGTACCATTCGAACCAGACGCACAACTTGTTACGGATTGCGCTGTAGTTCGTACGAAGTTTATAAATTCGTTGCGGATCTTTAATAAAACAAAAAAAATCGAACCTTTATTAAGTGTGACGTTTAGGGAAGTTTCATAGAAAACAGGTGATTAATCAATGAAATGCCATAAAAAAATATGATTTATATGAATCGAATTAATTTAAACCACATATTTTGGTTGACAAAAGTTATGATGAAGAAATGGTGACAAATTTACATAAGGAGTTGTTAAATAAAAAAAAAACTCCATGCAGAATAAAATACAACTAAAAACTGAAACCTAATTATAAGATCGAACAGTTTAGTGTTTAATGAACTCTTAATGAACTCAAAAATCTTAAATGAACTTGAAATACTTAATAAGTGTTGCGCGTTTATAAATAGAAAAAAAAACCTAAAAATAAAATATTATAAATAAATATTATAGTCAAAAAGTGTTCATTTTAATTGACAAAAAAAAAATCCCCCAAACTGTGCTAAAAATAAAACTCTTTCGAAATAAAAGTGAAATCGATAACTAATTAAACCACAAAAAAAAAAAATGCATAGATCAATCAAAATCACAAAAAGGTTACTAGTTAACTAACGAAAATCCAATTAAATATTAAAAATACAATTATAAACATTTTATGTTTTTTTTTATACGCTGCAAACTTAATTTACAAGAGGGTATTGTAAGTTTGTCACTTAGTTTGTAACACCAATGCAAAGTGTTATTGGAGCATACCAGCTTATATAATTATAAAACGCTAAATAATTCAAATTCAAACGATTAACTGTAAGATTTGTACAAAGTTTTTATTTATCAATTTCTATAAAATATTGATTCATATCCGATTATTATAGCACACATATAAAGTCGTACACGTAGAAAGTTAGAGACCATACTTTTTTCTTTTGGTAGCGTCCTCCATCAGCTGATTACATACATCCTGAGTCATCTTCTATATTTTTAGCGGAAGTTGATAGAGCACAACTTTGGCATGTTTGCATGGTTAAATAAGAATGAATAAAATTAAAGAAGGAGCCTGGAACCAGACAGTTTACCACATAGAAATATTTGACAAAATCAATGAAATTATCTACCGCGAACAAATGCTCAATATATTGCATCAATATTTTTTTTTTATTGTAACAAGGAGACAGTTTTGCAACGTTTCATAGCTGTGTATGAACCGTAGCAACAGTGAACCATTAAAAGTATTGTTCGGAAGTGGTTATGTTGAGAAATAAAATCAAATTTTATTAAGATAAAAAAAAAAAAAATGGTAATATCTTTGCTAGGCTGTTTACTTTCAGTCTTCCCTAGTAAACAGTTCATAGTATCTAGATTACTTAACAGTAATTCCGATTTGGAATACTTTTCGAAACATATGTAATTAATTGTTAAAATTAGGTTTTTTTTAACTGCCTATAATTTTTTGAAAACTTCTCCCTAGGTGTCACATTATAAATTTTTTTAAAATTATGTTCCAGCAAACTTTTTATCACAGTAGCAAAAATTAGTTTTTTTCAAGGTTGGCACCACTGGCAATCAGTCAATCTCCTTGTTAGTACAAAAAGCTAGCATTCCAGTATCCATTTGAGTCCTGTCAACATTCATTTACGGGAATAGAAATAAAAAACTTACTGCAACAATTCTTAATGGATCAAAATCAATTATGAGGAAGCTTCTATGAAACAAACGAGTCTGTTTATGTGATGTCTTGAATTTAATGAAGGATAAAAAATATGCATGTTGATCAGAAGAGTTTAAGACCGAATGTGGATGAAACTTTTACGAAAATCTAGATCTCTCTTATGGCTTTTTTTTAATTTTTTGAGCTCGATAGACTATTATCACAGTTTCACAAAAAAAAAAAAACAAGTAAGAACATTACAGTCGGGCGTAACCGACTGTAAGAGGCCCTGTACCTGTTCAGGTCACCTAACAAATACATTAAATGTTTCCCGAGCATATGACCAAGCTTATGACCACTTCCAACTGCACGAATAAGTGCCTTATAAAACTTTTTGGCTTAGAGGGTCGTTATCTCTATACTGGTATACTAAATTTTTTTTGTGCCGAAGACATTTTTAGCCTTGGGGGTGATTTTATGGGGAAGGGGCAAAATTTTAAAATAAACTTGTAAATGCCGGAGCAGTCCAAGTCAAATGCAAAAAACACGAAGTCTCTATCTATTACCGTTTCCGAGATCCTTTCGTTCGTACAGGCGGACGGACGGACGGACGGACGGACGGACATGGCTATATCGACTCCTCTATCACTTCTGACCATTTGGGGGGGTCTCCAACCATTATTTCTACCTGTTACATCCATTTGCACAAAACCAATAGCCTCTTGTACCTTCGGTACAGGGCCTAACAAGCATGCTGCAGTCGTGTGCGCTTGTCTACAAGATACACTGTACCTCCATTCTTCCTTAAGTATGTATGCGGTATATATAGATCCCTGTGGGTTATTTTATTTGATTATAAAATGCACCGAAGTCAGCGTTTCTAGCTTAATTAACAGCAACCACATGTATACAAAAATTTAAAAAAGGTGGGATAGATTTGTACGGGACTATCCCTTTTAGTGGTTCCATTTGGGCTAAAATGGAAAATTGTATAAGGATTATAGTCAGATAAGCCAAACACACAAATTGTTTCATACTTAATGACGTGTAGGCTTAAAAATTTTTAACGGATAATCAGCTAGAAAGAAAGAGTTTCTGTCGTCTCGACTTTTGATGCTGATCGAAAATCCGGAGCTTAATTTTGCGACACCCTGTAGTATAACAGTACGGCCGAAGTTCGTAGGCTGACAAATAGGTGGCGCAACTATTATTATATCCATATGATTTTAAGTTATCCCTAACCTTCTAAAGACTTGTGCATAAATCTCTGAGATATATCATTTCGAGTGAAGCAGCTTATGTTAGTTTGAAAAAATGGATAAAAAGGCGATTACCTCTTCATCGGCGCTAAATTTCCAGCGAGCATTCTCTTGAGGTTGGAGAATAGTAAAAAGTCGCTGGGGTCAGATCTGGAAAAAAACCCAATTCATGCAATTACACGAAATTTTTTTTATCCATATTTTCACTTCATATGTTTGTCTGAAGAAATAATATTAACTGTTATTCAATGAACATGCTAATCTCTCTCTTATTTAATTATGGTACAAACATCAAATATGTTCTAATTCTTTAATCATTAATCCTTACTTTGGCTCATATCGAAGCACTAAAAGATTGCCCACCTTTATGAGAAAAAAATTTGCTTCCCAATCCCAACTAAATACTCCATTAAGTTCCAAATGGGACCACCAAAATTTTGTTTTGTTATTTTTGCTATAAATTTCAAATTTGGTGAATCGTAAATAAACCAATAATGTATTCCATAAAAGTCCTCATAAGATCACTGGAAGTGGTAGCTTCAATACAAATCAGTCCCATTTGCCGAGGTTTTATAAGAAAACCATTTTTTTGTTTTTGGTTTAGTTTTATCTTATGACAGCTTAAGATCTGTGAATCATACTTATCGCTTTTAATTTCGACTTTTATCAATTTTTATAGATATTTTTTTGTTTCTTTTTTTTATGCGATCTCTGAGCAACTGTAAATATTAACTGCATGTAAAATTTTTAACAAAAATACATTTTACCTAATTTTAAAAATTTATTATAAAACAATACAATAAACAATATTTAAATAAATGTTGAGATAAAAAAAAATCATTCATTAAATTACTCAATAAATGCTTGCACAATGCATTTGCTTACATGGAAAATATGCTAAGCGACTCGTTTTCTTTCTTTTTTCTTTTTTTTTTGTAAACCAAATTGTAATGTTGTGTTGATGATGACAAAATTGGAAAAACAAAAACATATAAGAAATAAAATATGCAACTATTGTAGGAAGCGTGAAATATAAAATAAAGAAAGAAAAAACCAACATATCGTGTCTGTCTTTCATTCACAGTGATTATGCGCAATTTGAAGCCCCTCTTTATGGCGCTGAGCTGCCTCAGTGTGTCTGCGCTACATACTTGGGCGCTACAATCGTTCCCACGTCTCTGTGATGTGCGCAACTTTGATGAGTTTCTGCAGCAGACCGGCAAGATGTACAACGATGATAAGGAACGTCAATTCCGCGAAAGCATTTTCTCCGCCAAGAAATCATTCATCGATTTGGGCAATAAACAAGCCGATGCTGGTCAGTCCAGTTTTCGCATGAACCTTAATCCGCTTGCTGATTTGACACGTGCGGAAATTGCCAAGCTACTTGGTTCGAAGATTACCTTTCAGGGAGAGTGAGTATTTAAGTATTTTTATTAAGATTATAAAAAAAAAAACAAGAAAATTACAGTCGGGCGTAACCGACTTTAAGAGGCCCTGTACAGGTCGCCTAACAAACACATTATATGTTTCCCGAGCTTATGACCAAGCTTATGACCAATTCTCACTGCACGAATAAGTGCCTTATAAAACATTGTATCATAGGTCGTTCAAATTCAATTGCACGGTTTAAATGTGGCAATTGCGACTTAGAAGAGAAAGAACGACCTGGACAGCCAAAAAGGTTTAAAGAAGACACCGTTAAAAGTTGTTCAAGCAACCATTTCCAGACGTTTAAATGCATTGAAATTCATCCAAAAGCTTGGAACTCGGCTACCGTATGAATTGAAACCTAGAGACGTCGAACGCCGATTCTGCATATCGGAAATCGGAAGTTCTACCTCACACGCCTTATAGCCCAGACATGGCCCCTTCTGATTACTACTTCTTCAGATTAACGCAAAATGCCTTCACCGGAATACGCCTCATTTCAGAACAGGGTTTCAAAAATTAGCTCGATTCCTACTTGACCGCCACGCCGAAGAAGTTCTTTTGGGATAGAGTGCACAAACTGCCAGAAAGAAGGGCGAACGTCGTAGCTTCCGATGGACAATATTTTGAACATTAAATGTAAAACTATTTTTGCACAATAAAGCCTTAATTAACACGAATTAATGAATACTCCCAATATAAAAAATAATTTAAACGTTTCTAGAGAAGTCCGAATATCTGGATCGAAAAAACCAAATGCTGTTTATAAAGAAGTAAAACATTTTTTAATTAGACATTTTTTGATTTGAAAATAAAATACAAATTCTTCCATTATATTGAAGATACTCTATAAGCATTGCCAACATATTTCCAATATATGTACATATTGGATGTAGTTTTGACTCGACACATCTTGCTTGTTTATCTTAGTTTCTGTTAATTATTTTCCATACCTTAATATTAAATTTTTTGCTTATCATTTTTCATTTCTTGCTACTTTCAGAGAACTCACCTCGCGCCACACTAATTTCGTCACCGCCAAAACAAACACAGACAACCTGCCCGAATCGTTTGACTGGCGTGAAAAAGGTGGTGTTACACCGGCGGGATTCCAAGGCTTCGATTGTGGCTCCTGTTGGTCCTTCGCCACAATAGCTGCACTCGAGGGACATCTTTTCCGACGTACCGGCATATTGGTACCACTTTCACAACAGAATCTAGTCGATTGTGCTGATGACTACGGCACCGAGGGCTGTGATGGTGGTTTTCAGGAATACGCTTTCGAATATATACGCGATCATGGTGTTACGTTGGCCAATAAATATCCATACGCACAATTAGAGAATGCACAGTGCCAACAGAATGAAACGGCACAGGAGAGTGTTATACGTATACGTGACTATGCGCGTATTAAACCGGGTGATGAGGATAAAATGAAAGAGGTCATAGCTACATTGGGTCCATTGGCGTGCTCCATGAATGCCGCACCAGTTTCCTTCGAACAGTATATGGGCGGCATTTATGATGATGATGAATGTAATCAGGATGAGGTTAATCACTCGGTTGTTGTGGTAGGCTATGGCACTGAAAATGGCCGGGACTATTGGATAATTAAGAATTCATATTCGGAGAATTGGGGTGAGAATGGTTTTATGCGCATTTTGCGCAATGCAAATGGTTTCTGTGGCATTGCAAGCGAATGCAGCTATCCGATATTATAGAAAAGTATTTTAGAAGGTATTAAGTGTTCAATTTTAGTGCAATTTAATGGTTTACGAATTTGTTGCTGTTGTTATTATAGTTTTTAAGCGTAAAATGATAATTGTTACAAGAAGTAAAATAAAATTATAAAAGCTTCAAGTTGCCAGACTTTTATTGCTGAGCCATGTTGCTAAACAATTTTTTTACGCCAGCGCACCAATTAGCATATCGCAAACATTATCGTCTAACAAAGCAGACGCCACCACGAGTTTAATAGAAGAAATTAATAATATACAAAAAAACGCGCTAATCATTGCATTTGAAATTCAGACGCGTGTTCGTTCAGTACTTAGCTAAATATATTGTATTATTAGCTAAATATAAATTTTAGTTACTGCTTAAAAAAATGAATTTTGCTTTATTTACGCTGGTATTAGCAGCATTTCTTGGCTGCGGTACAAATGGTTACAGTTTGGGTTGCAGTAATACAAGTTGGATTATGTTTAAGGTGAGTTTGAATACAAATATGTGTTATATATAGTAAAGCATTTCTTTGCTCTGCAGAAAACGTTTGAGAAGCATTACACTTCAATTTGGGAGGACATGAAGCGGCATATAGTTTTCTGTGATAATATGCGCATGATTTCGGCACATAATGAAAAATTTGAACGCGGAGAAGTCTCGTATACAATGCGTATAAATCGTTTTGCTGACTGGACACATGAAGATTTTCTTAAATGGATGCATGGCGATGTGGAGAATGAGTTGCCAATGCGCAGCAGCGAATAAACTGTGATCTGGTTAAAATTAAAATTAAAAGTGTTTTTTAATGTTTTAAGTAGAATGAGGATCCTTTTTAACGTTTTAACTTCTGTTAATCCAAAGCTGGCGCCATTAACTCCCAATGTTCCAACTGCAGCTTGCGTATAGAGTTTGTGAATCCTCAAGATATTGTGGCCTTTCCACCAAGCTCAAAGCAGTGTGTAACCAAAACAATGCAGGAATATATGAAAAAATTTACGAAAGTATTTCAATCTCAGCGTGATAATAGTTTAATGGAGACTTGAATGCTGAATTATTAGTCCTTGAGGTCTGTTAAGGCAGAGCTACAAATCAAATCACTCAACTGAAAATGTAGAAGTATTTATAAGTTATTTCTTTGAAAAAAAAAAGCGATAATCATCTATAGAATGCAGTTATGCAGTTTAACCCAGAAAAATATAGAACAACTAGATTAGTCTTACCTATCAACAAGCTGGAAATACTATAAAATTAAGGACACTGAATTTGTTGACAAGATTTTGAACGAATTTGAATAGTAGCGTAGACACCTCAAGTAAAGATTTAATAACTTAATCTTTTTCTGTGTATTTTCTTTCGTGCAAACTAAAGACTCAATAATATGGAGTTAAGACTTTCCATAAAATATACTTATAACATATAGTTTCGGAACAAGCATGCATGGGTCTATATTTGATCCATTCTTTTGATTCTCGACTTTGATTTATTGAAATTAGAAACTATTTTTGAAGAAAAATCAAATAAGTAAAAATACAGAGAGGAAATTTTTTTTTAATCTTTTCAAGCAGCAAACAATATAAGCCTGAAAGTATGCAACGATTTTTTAAGTTATATTTTAGTCATTCATAAGTCAGTCAAAGGAACGCAGAAATGCAAAATGGTATTTAAAAAATATTATAGCACACTTTTAAATATAATAATAGAAACTAGCGTACCCGGCTTGCGTTACTACGCCCCTCTTTGTATTCCTTTTGGTAAGGTATCGCCGAGAATGAAATTTTTCAAGTCTAATTTAACACGATTTGATTTATCATAGCATGCTACGATTTTTATTCTCTGTTATGAGACCACGCAATCAAATGTATCTAGTGACTATAGATTGTCCTGATACCTTTGACCGGCTATGGATTGAAATTCGAAAAAGCCAAGCACCCGAGCACAGCATACTATTCTCTCAACACGATCTCCGCGAACACACTCTGCGTCGATATATGTATATACACACTTCGCCCCATTACAATAGCTGTCCCAGCACCCTGTTCGTGACTTTCCTCTAGTAATGTATATCTAGTAATGTATATTCACCTTTTTGATTTGAATTAAATGTTTTGCGAAGCATAAAAAATATTTAATATTTAAAAAAAATTCTGTATCGCAAGCTGCGCTACACATCGAATGGTTCTTTCCGTAAGAACTAAATTGGTAAATTCCTGCTCATGTTATGGCGTAACTAACGGAAATATGGATTCATTTTCTTCACTATTTAGCTAAATATATATATTTCTTTTCTATTCTGATATAATATTTTAGCCTTATATCCAATTTTATAAATGCCCTTTAATTAATTTTCCTTGATTTTAATTCCATTTAGTTTTATTCAATTTATTTATTGATTTTTCATCTACAAGCGGAGCTTTACAGACTTAAACACTAAAAATTAACAAGTTCTTTTATGTTTTTTTTTTTTTTGTTTTTTAATCTTGTTATTTCTTTTGTTTTTATGTATTTTCTTTCTTATGGATTTGTTTGTGTTTGTGGTTTTGTTTTTCATTTCACATCATTTCTGAACGCTTTTCACTTTGTTCTTTTTAAGGGATTTCCACACTGTTTGCTTTATATGCAATTGCTGTTGTTCTTGTTCTTGTTGGGATTTTCATATATAAAGTTTTGTTCTTTATTTTTCTTTTTTTTACCTTTTTGTTTTAATCTATATGCTTCATTTTATTGAAATTTACTTAAAAACAAACAATAAAAATAATTAAAATTGTTAACTTAAATTGATTATTTTTTGTGTGGGTTTTATGCAGACAAATTGTTTTTTGTTTTTTTTTTAGAACTTTTTATTTTTATTTTTTTTTTGTTTTATTTAAGTTGTTGTTTTTTTTTTAAAGCGTGTCTTATTGTTTTAGGTGAGACTGAAAATGTTTTTTTGGTTTTATTTAATCTATTTAATTTTTTTTATTTATTATTCATATTTTTTTTTTAATAAAATTTTTTTTTTTTCGAAAACAATTTGTAACTTTTTTTTTCGCTCCGCCATCATTCGCTGTGCTTACGCAGACTAAAAAACACATTTTACCATATTGGAATTATTTATTTTATATTTTTGTAATTATAATCTGCACAGTTTTGCGTATGTATAAGGGAAAGGGCATACTGTATTCGTTGAACTTGTATGTAAATGAGTCGTTGAAGTCTTCGCTCTCTATAGAAGACAAATTTGTCGACACAGACATGTCAGATAAGCAAGAGAAAGCCTAATGTTTCGTTTCTTCTTTAAAATTTTTCTAACTATTAATTTAGAAACTTTAAAGATTTTATATTTTGTTAGCTTTTATTTATAGCTCTCATGAAAAACAATTTTAATTTATAGACGCAGAAAATTTGGCTAATAATTTAAATAATGCTGTGCAGTCTATTATATAGTCGCACATTTCGACTATGTATGTCAATTTTATTTTGTTTTAATTATGAAACGAACTGAATTTAAGGTCGCTCTTTTTTGTTTGGGTGTTTGTTTTGTTGTCTATATATGCATGTATTTATGTATTTGTTTTTAATATAATTATTTGTTTAGAATCTTTGAGTTTTATTTTTAAATATTTTTTTATTTTTAATTTTCATTTCATTGATTTACTTTTCTTGTATTTTCTTTATTTTATTTTTTTAGTCTAAAGCAAAAAGCTCAATGATATGATTTACGCTTGTGTGTGTACGAATAGTTGTATATGTATGTGTTGTATGTGGCATGTTGTGATTGTGTGTGTGTCTATGCAGTTCATTTCTTGTTTTGTTTTTTTTTTGTTTCAAAATTATAAACAAATAAATAAATTTTTGTGGCGCATAAATATAATAAATTAATAATTATTTTTAAACATGTTTGACTTGAAACTTTTCAAGCAACCCATTATTTTTAAATTTTATTTGTTTGTTAAAATATATTGTTTATATGTATGTAAATTTTTAGAAACATAATTTCTTTAATTTACTTAAAAAATTAATGTTGTTTTTTTTTTTATTTTTTAATTATATTGTATATATACTCAAAAATAATTATTAAACACATTGCTTTGCTCAAATTAATTAATTAATTCTCAATTTTATAATATAAATATATAATTTTTTTTCACACAATTAATTCTTTTGGTTTTCTTTTTCTTCTTGTTAACTAAATTTAATATATATATATATATTTATATATGTGTTTTTAATATTGAAATTTTTTACTAATTTTATTATTTATTCTTAATTTTTGTCGGCTAGTGTTGTTAGTTTTCTTTTGTTTTATGTTTTCTTTTTCCAAATAGTTTTTGTTTTTTTTTTCTTTCGTATTATTAAAATTAGTTAATAACTACAAATATTTTAAGTAATTTCTTTTAATTTTCTTCTTAATTTTGTATATATATATAATTATGCTTAATAATATTTTAACTAAATAAATAATATATATATGTATATATATTTTTTTATTTTGCTTGTCAAAAAATGATGTGTTTAATATAAATATTAGAGGTTTTTTTCAATTATTGTGTGTTAATTTATTAATTTATTTTTTTTTTTTTTCATTTTAATATTTTTATTTTGCAAATTATATATATATATTTTTTTTATACTTTAAACAGCAATTCCCGCTTTTATTATTATTTATTAATTTATTTATTTATCAGAACTAAAGCACTTTTTGCATGTGTGTGTTTTTGAATTAAATAAATAAGAAAATTTTGTTAAATAAAAAACAAAACGTTATGCACTGGAAATGCGCTTTAAATATTTATTTTTATTTAATTAAAAAACAAAACAAAAAATAACAAAAAAACAAAAGCAGCTATTTTTAAACTTAAAACAAAAAATGCTATAAAATACTTTTGCAAATTGCAATTATTTTTGTTTACTATTTTTTTTTTTTATTATAAATTTTTATTAATTTTTTTGTTTGCTCAATTTTCTTATAGGAAGAATTTTCTTTGTTTTATATTATTTGTCTATTTTGTTGTTGTTGTTGTTGTTGTTGTTGTTGTTGTTGTATGAAGCTTAAAATGGACAAAATGGTTTCTTTTCGCTTATTTTCTTTCACATTCTCTATAATATTATTTTTTATATACTTTTCATATACATATATAATTTATATATCCGTTGTAAATAGTTGTTCGTCTATATAATTCTCATTCCAGTTGAATTTTTGTGTTTTTTCTTTTTATTATGTCTATTATTAATTATGTTTTTTTTTTTTTTGATAATATATATAAATTATTTAGATGAATCCTAAACTTTGGTTTTAGTTTTTTATTTATTTTTTTTTATAATTTTTATCTTTTATATCAAATATTTTTATTAGCTGTAGTTTTTCTTTCTATTTTTTTCTTTGACATTTTTTATTATTATTATTATTTAATCGCTTCAATTGAAAATTTATTATATTTTTTTAACTATGAAAAGAAATATGAACTGCAGCTGTTAACTTTAACTAAAGATGCATATTAAATTTTTTGTATATTGAAGCTAAAGTTTCGATTGAATTGAATTGAGTTAGTCTACGCGTAGCTTGATAGGAAATACAAAATGGATTTTAGAAATAAATTTAATATCAGAATTAAAATTAATTATAAATATGAAATATTTTGTTGACATTTGAAAGACAAATACCAAAATAGGCGTTTAGGCCTATTAATTATTATTTTTATGTCCAAATAAACCCATACTTCAAGTATTATATATTTTAAGAATTACATATTTCGCAGTATTAACAAATATTAAATACAGTTTTTTTTTTTGTATTTCCCATCAAACTATTTAGATGAGTCCAGCTCCGGAAAACTTAGTAAATTCAAAATTTAGCTATTCAAAAAAATAAAATAAAATAAAAAAAACGCTTAAAATATTAAGTACCGCCTGCATTTCATATAGACCCGAAACTGCATAGCTTATACAACTTTATATTTTTAATATAGACACCATTTGGCTTGATTTTGCAACATAAATATTTATTTTTTCTTCTTTAATATTTTATTTATTTATATTTTTCATTTTTGTATTTTTTTATTTTTTTGTTTGTTTGTTTGTTTTGTTTAGCTACGCGGAGACATTTACTGGCAGTTTTTTGTGTTCTTTTTTTTTACATAGGATATACAACAACAAGTACATATGTCTGTATGTATGCATGTATTTTATGCTTAAGAATCTGCAACAACATTTAATAAAATACATAAAGACCGAAATGTTTAAATGTTTGCCACCATGAAATTGGGGGTCTTAAACTACTAAGCTGCAGCGGTACTAAAATAAGTAAAAACGTTTAGAAAAGTATTCAACTTCAAATTTCAATGAAATGTTAAACGAACATAAGGCATATATAGTTCTTTATCATTTTTGTATATATTTTTCAATATATATATGTATATAATATTATTTTAAATCTAAAATTTTTTAATTTAAAACAAAAAAATTATACGCGCAAAACAAACACATTTTAAAACTCAATTTAGAACAATTTGGTTTTCTAATTCTTTTTTTTTTTTATTATTAAATTATTAAATGTGTATTTATGATGTGTTTGAGAGTGTTTTAACTAAGCTCTCAAAATTACGGCTAAGTAAAAGTGTCATAATGGCGCCCATAATCGTAATGCTCACGTAACCAGTTTGTTGTGCTTGAGTGGTGGCACCATTGCATAGATCCTGTGTACAAGCGCAGTATATAGCCTGCACATCGTGTGTACCGGAACGTTTGGCGCACTCGTGATCATCACGTTCATCGGGTATATAGCCGCAACCGCGTACAACACGTGTCTTGCCGTAGACTGTGAACATTTATAATATAACATATATTACAAAAAAAAAAAAAAAAACAGTTCATTTACGCACCCTTTTGTACAGTCTTACGACATAGAGTCGGCTGATATTTATCCTTGAGATGTTCGAGTGGCTCCTGTTTGCTGCAGTTAACTTCGCCTATCGAATATGGCTCAAATGGATCTCCACAGCGTGGATCGTACTCGCTATTGCAATCATAGCACATTAGGGCAGTAGATACTGTAATGGAAAATATTTAATTGTAAATTAAAAAATTTTGCATTTAAAGTTTAAATTTTCAATAAAATTATTTATTACTGGAAAAATTCGTATATCTACTTATGCAGGCGCTGAAATCAATATCTTAAAATTAAAAAAAAAATTATAAAAAATCAAAAAAAACCATGTCAACAAATTTAAAAAAAAAATTAAAAAAACGTTTAAAAAACATTAAAAAATTCTTATTTAGGTTTTTTTTTTTTTGTATAGAAAGGTTGTACAATTTTTCGTTCTATTTTTTAATTTATAAATGTATAAAAAATACTACAAAAAATAAAAAAATTCTACTTATTTTTCTTGCTGTCTTAAAAAGTCTACAATCTTTCAATTTAAATAAAAACATATGAAAAAATTTGTAAACCTTTTTTTTTTTTTTGTAAAATTTGTCTTTCCGTTTTTTAATTTATATATAAATAATCAAAAATTAAAAAACAAAATTTAAGAAAAAAAAATTTTAAGAAACCAATTATTTTGGAGAAAGTCAGCTATCATAGTTTCGGAGATCTTCATCTTTTAATATACAAACAAATGTTACACGGACAGACGGACATAGCTATATGGACTCAATTTTTAA
Organism: Leucophenga maculata; assembly: GCA_035044805.1. Lineage (NCBI taxonomy): Eukaryota > Metazoa > Arthropoda > Insecta > Diptera > Drosophilidae > Leucophenga > Leucophenga maculata. The sequence goes on along the minus strand of JAWNNP010001279.1, from coordinate 134,103 downwards.
TGTTGTTCAACAATATATGTTCCTTAGGGAAATAAGTATATATGCATGAACATTATTTAAGAAACTATTAAGAAAAAAGAAAATATTTAAGATTTTTTATGTCTGTACTTAGTATTAATATATCATAAAAAAAAATAATTTTATTTCAATAAAATCTTTGAAAAAAAAAACATATTAAATTAAAAATGGCTATTTCATATGACATGTTTTTTTTTTTTTTATTTTTGCTTTCCTTTTTGATAAAAATCGGATTCATTCTTTTCGGCTTTAAGTTTACCAAGTTTTCTATGGTTGTAGAAGCAATTTGACGCCACTCTTCGATCATGTGTTTTTGAGGTGCTTTAACGCGTTAAACTGGCTGATATTGTTGTAGATAATGCTGAATAATATTAACCAAAGATCTTCAATGGGGCTAAGGTATGGGGTGATCACTGGCCATTCAAAAAGGGAAGTTTTTCTAGCCGAATAAAGTCTTATCTTTGGATTGGCGCGTTGTCTGGTTAAAAGATCCACTTAACCAAAGTGGATCAACTCCAAATTCTATAAGTGTTTTATCTAACAGTTAGCAAACCTCCACCGCTGCAGTGCTAAGAAAATATAAAATAAATGGAACTCTTCTGACCAAAATTTTTCCGCATTGGTCTGATGATTTTAATTGATGATTACGGTACTTCAGTCACGTTTATACATTTGTGTGATGTCTGGATTTTTTTATATATTAAGTCAGTTAGTTATTACACTCTTTGAGTCTAGCTTAGAGAAGCTATAAAGACATTCAGGGCTTACAATGGGTATTATCAGATTATGAGATCTTTCGCATTTTTTTCAGCTTGTTTGTCGAGTTTAACAGAAGGTTGAGTTTCTTGTTACATTTTAGCACACATTTTTTTCTTCATGCCTAATGCCGAACTTCCAGTGATTGAGGCACGGCTGGCCCAAAGTGATAAAGACTTCAACCTTCTTGTAGGAACTGCACTAGCAAGAGGTCTGGCCGGACTATATTTGTGTGTTGAAGGCAGAAATCTGCTTCTCGTTTGTAGCTAAATTCAGGTCACTATGCAGGAACATATTGGGACGAAAAACTGGATTTGGGTGAATGTAGAACCAACCGTTTGCGATTCGATTTTGCAGCGATACCACAGTTTTGAGTAATTTGCTGATTGATTGTCGCACTGTTGTGTTCTTTTACAATCAACCTGCTGTTCAGTAAGAACCACGAGAGTGTCAAAGGTTGCATACTTATCACTATTGAGTTTTATATTTCAACTTTCCGCTTAGACTTTAGAAACTTCCAGGTATTCTTGAAGTCCATCTTATACTTCATATTAACATGATGCACATAACATATAACGCTAACATCATCGACAAATGATGCAAGTTGTAATATATATCAATTCTGTATATGGAATAGGAAGATCCACTGTGAAATTTGAGTATAGTTTGGGCCTCAAGCAACTGCGGTATTGCTCTCGGTAAAAACGAAGCATGGAATAGTAGGGAGTCAGTAACGTTTCTTCGATTTTAGTTTACAGACACGGTCGAAGGCCTACTGCACGTCGATGAATATTCAGTTGCAATACCTCAATGATCTTAAAAACTCCAAGGAGCTATTGAAGAGTACTATCGGATAAATAACACAGTGCTACAAAACTAGATTTATTGAAATTACTTTTGATGAGATCTAGTGGAGGTTATATGGGGTTGCATAAATTCAGTAATCCGAGCAAAGCTTCTAGCTTGAAAGCAGTAGACTAATTGACCTCAAAAAACATACATATGTATAATCTTGGTCTGCATCAAAAGTCACGTCGATATATACATGTCCGTCTGTCTGGCTGGCTGGCTGGCTGTCCGTATGAACAACTAGAACTTAGAAACTAAAGTCCTTCTTCATATAACTTGTATTCAATGTACTTTGTAACCCAACCTTCTTAAAGTTGTGGTTGGCACTTACCATACAAACCTAACACTCCATACAATCTGTCACTAAAGTTTGGGTTTTTGTAAAAATTTTAATTTTTTTATATTTTATGGAATTTTATCGGATTACATAAGAGGATAACCCCATACAAAAAGTCGAGTCTATATGGACATGTCCATCTGTACATCTGGCTGTCGAGAATCGAGCATTTGGTGATTAAAAAAGATAAAGCCTTTAAATTTAAGTATTCAGTCTCTTCCATACCCTCTTCAGATAAATATTACTCAACAAACGTGCCAACGAATGAAATAACTTTTGATTTTCTTGTTATTTTAGCAAAAATTATTGTATCCTACTTCAATTCTTATAAAATATACCATATAAGTTGATATAAGAACCCATTCAAATCGTTCCAACTCTCTGGGAATTTAGATTAAATATTTAAGGTGCAGTTTATCTTGAAATCGAGCACATATGTATATGACTGCAGCAATCCATCTTATTTTATACAAATATTTTAAAATATTACAAAAATCAATCCAATTAATATTTTCTTTTCTATAACTTATCAAGATTAAATTTGCTTATGACATAGCTGTTTCACCCTTACCGTTTGAACGACTATCTAAACACACCCTACATTACAATACACATACACATGCATACGTAGCTAAGTCCGTCAATCAGTATATATTTCCGCCATTGTCATGACAACAACTGTCAATATATCAAACCAAACCAAAATAAAAAATATACAATATATATTATAGGTTTTTTATATTCGTATATACTTGTGCATGTATATTGACATATATACATTTCTATTGCATAAATCTAGGCGCTTAAATAGTCACTCACTCCTCTACATATACATATATATGTATGTACAACGTATATTGCTTAACTCACCTTGTATGCAGCATAGAATGCCAAGCAGCAGCAGCGTTTTTTCCATAAATGGTGACATTTTCTTATATGTTTTTTTTAAATATTATTTCAATAAGTTTAAACTTTTGTTTTTCTTATTTTTTGCTAAAATGCAAACAATTCAGAAGCAACACACGCGAAATTCGAACGCAAATTGTGCGAAAATGTTTCTTCTGTCGATTTCACTTTTGCAATTAAAATTTGTCTAATATTAAATCATCTGCCAGCGATTTTTGTTTGTTTTATTATTAAATACACAGTTTTTTTTTTTTTTTTTATTTTCTAAACGGTTTTGTTGCTATTTATGCACTTATTTATAAATCGCGCCTCTAGTTTTACGTAAGCTGCCGCAAAAGACGTGAATCTTTGCCAAATTTGTGATATTTTCAATTTCGTTTATAATTTTAAATGCAAATTTTGTTGGTTGTTCTTTGACTTTTCAATACATTTTTATTATTTCTATTTTTTTTTTTTTTTTATTTATATCAGCAACAAATATTTTGCACTTCCAATTGGAATTGCACTTTCTGCCTTTTTGACAAGTGTAGCTGAGAAAATGGCCAAAAAGGCAGAAGAAGCAGATAGACACGTCAAGTCATAAAAGAGATGAGATAAAAATAAAATGCAGTCGAAGAGCGCATATTATTAACCTCTCTCTCTCTCTCTCTCTCTCTCTGTTTCGGACAATTCAAAGAAAATTGCAATAGCAGCCAAACAAGTGTACAAAATGAGAGAAGAAAGTACTGCATTGTGGGTGGCTAACGCTAGACAATACTCAAAGTGCAAATGTACTCAGCACGTCTGAGTGAAAGTGCTTACAAGCCCTGCACTGTGGAATAGTAAAGCAAAAAAAAATAAAAATTATTTAAATAATCTACATTTTTTGAGAAAATAAATGGAACAACTGTTTCAGTTCTTTTTTTCATATTTCATATTTTACTTTTGACATATTTGAAACAAAATAATAAGAATTTGAAAATCTTATGTACATTCTTGATCATCTTGATCTTGATTTGATGCAATAAATTAATTTAACCTTGGCCCTAAAAAATAAAACTGTCATGGGCCATAAGTTTATGAAATATATGATTACTACCAAATTAGAGCCTTCAACTTTGTATATTTAAATCATCCAATACTTGTATTCAATGAGCTTATCAACTACCTCTGCCTTACGTTAAGCCTTATAAAATATTTCATTTAAGTCTAGATCGGAACACTAGAATTAGGAAAAATGCAGCAAGTAATGTCAAATTTGATGCATTTTGCAACAATCCTAATAAAATATTTCATGAGGATCCAAAGCGGACATATTTGTCTATCTAGCTATGAACAAGAAAAACTTGGAGTTTCCCCCAGGAAAACTTGTCACTAAGCAGTAATACAGTTTTTAATGAGTTTTTTGAATGAAAAATTTTCTAAATGAATTCTAAATAGAACAATTACGCACCACTGAAAGGGTCCAAATCATAGTAAGAAAATCAATTAATTGTGGCTTACATTAGCTTGAAACGAACTTTTTGTTTATCATAAACTAACCCCAATAAAATATTCAGCACAGAAGCGAGAGCAAAACTCTTACGCGAGCTAAACGCTTTAAAATAGTTTTCACTTCGCACTTGCCGTGTGCACTTTCAAAATAAATTGCTTGAAAATGAACACGATTGCGCTGTTGTTAATGGCTATTAAGTTCGTCTAGTGCCGAATATATGTTATTGTGGCAGCCAAGCACTGTGTATGACTGCAATAAGAGGAAATGATGATAATAGGAAACAAAGAGGAATTGATGATAAAAGAAAAACAACGTAACTCTGTATTCTAACTAATTCTCTCGTAGGCATATATTGTTATGTGTTTTTTAGTGTCGCTTTTTCGTTTCTACGAGTATCAATTCACATTGAAAAATCTAAAAAAAAAGGTAATGTGCCACTCCTCTTTAAGCAGACTATTGAAGTGACAGCTGATAAATATCTACATTTGGTTTAAATTCTTAAAGAATATTTTTCAGTAGCACAAAAGAAACGAAAGAATGCTACAGCAAATTATCTATTTACTAAATATCTTTCTCTCTCGCGATCTAACGCTATCATTGGTTACATTTAGAGAAGAAATTATATAATTATTTTACCATGCTTATTTCACCATTGTTATTTCACCATGCACAAAACCAAACAGCAGCAACAACAACAATGACTTTTCTCTTTTACTCGTGCAGAAGCATTCACTCTCTATGTTTCAGACTCACAAGCCAATGCTTTTCTCCTCTTTAATTCCGGCTTTTAGCCTTCTCTTCCGTTCTGTATTTTCACTCAACATTTCTCCTTACACGCGATTCCCTTTTTTGACCTAAATACATTAAAATTTAGCCTCTGTAAAGCAGTTTCGTTCTTAAGGGAAACATTTTTTTTGAAAACTCCTACTTTAAAATCAAATCCGAGTTTCTCCACTGCGCACTGCGGTTTCAATAGGGTTCTACTATTTCAGGTGATCAACTTAAGTAAGCCGTTATAAAAGCTTTATTGAAACATCAAATTAGATTTTTGTAGCCGAGAGTGAAAAATGGCACTTAAGACATTGAAAAGTCAATCAGTTGTGTCACCTACGCTCTCAGCATGTCAATATGCTAAGCCAGAGTGCAAAGCGCTGAGCGCGCCACATGCTGAGCGTATTTGCGGCTTTGAGTTGATGACGAAACCTATATGGCCGACCTAATTAGTGTGACAATCTATCTATGTATTAACATGCATTTGTATTCGTTGTAATTGTTTAATTTTTAATATACTCGCAAACGTGTGAGAAAGTGAAAATACCACAGCTGTCAGTCAGTCTGTCTGCCATTCTTTCTTTTTAATGTTTGCCGCTAATTCAAAGAAACTAACAAAAGCAGTACACAACAGAGCAAAATAATAATTGGATTCAAAATGGTTGACAGTCGAACGGTATAAATCCTTTCTCAAATTGCTTGAAAATTGATTTTTTTCTATATGATATTTTCTAACTGTCGTTTGGCACTTATTCTACTTCTTTATCTAAAAAAAAACGCTTTTGTGCTGGCGCTTCGTTTTTTTCTTCCCTTCTTTCTTGCTATTTTTCACATTTGCTTGTGGGTGTTGGTCTGAATTGAATGACTGACCGCCTGCCCAGTAGGAAATGTGACAGAACAGCCCACTTAGCACACACAGTGTTATTAAGTGCATAAAAACGCTTTTATAACATTATAAAAACGGTATAAAACAGTGGTGTAGTTGAATTTTGTGCTAAGAGAGTTAGGGCTTATTGTTTTAATTATTTCAAAAGCTACATCAATACTACGAAAAGTAATTAAAGAATAATAGGTTTATATATAATTTAAATAATATTGCCAAAGCCAAAACTGTGACGAAGCGCGGTATTTTGAAGACTCCCCTGCACGACTCATGCTAACTCATTTATAATTTCAACAAATCTGAGTTGTTCCTAGTCTTCAAGTCCTTTAGCAAGCTCTACAGCAATTCCCCTTAACGACGTCACTGTTACGACAAGTACTTGTACTTGTTGTGGAACGTTTTTTGTTGTTGCTTTTGGCTATTAATAGATCCATAAAATGCCAACGATAATCAAACTGAATGCCATTAAAGTTGTTGGTTGCAGGCTATCTTGCCTGTTCGAAGCTTCCGTGCCAGTTTCTTGCAGTGTGCCCAGTGGGAAATGGATATATATTTAATTGTTAAGTAAGATTGATATGAGTGTAGATTAGTCTATGTATACTCGAGTGTACCTCAATTTTTGCGGCGTTTAAATTTATATATGATAGAAATCTAAACGTGACGTTAAGCGTACTGCTGGGTTTTTCTATATATGAGTAAAATATTATTTTATAATAAGTCGCTACATGTTTCAAACTTTATGAAACTTTCAAATTTCCTAACCATTTAAGAAAAATTCAAAAACTTCCCTGCCATACTGGCTAAGAAAAATAGTTGCTTTATTTGCTATAATAAAGTACAAAACGACTGGGATTTGAAATTTTAACGAAGTTATATAAGCATAACTATAGAGATTTTGTCGCCGACGGAAAACCTAGATAAGGAATCTCCAGAAGGGGACTCCCCAGACGGAGAAATCCCTAGATAGCGGAATCGCAAGACGGATAACTCCCCAGGCGGGAAATTACCTAGACGGAGAATTCCCCAAACGGTAGAGTCCTTAGGCAGATGAATAACCAAACGGAGGATACCCAAACGGAGTAATCCCTAGACAGAGTATTCCTCAGACGGAAAAGTTCCTAGACAGACGAATAACCAGACGGTGGAATCGCTAGACAGAGGAATGATCAGACGGGGGAATCTCTAGACAGAGAAACCACCAGACGGAGGAATTGGCAGATGAGGAATCGACTTCCGGCCACGGTCAAAGTTTCGATCAAATCAGCTTGGTTATATAAGCTACGTTATATCAACTTTTGAGAATCACCGAGGAGAGTTTTTAAGTAAAGAAAAATTTTCCGGCCAATGTCGCCGGACTAAATTATCTCCTTTGACCAAGGCTATAGACTTCTAGCTAAAGTCAACTAGCTAAACTCTCCAGACGGAGGACTTGACCCCCTGGTTCTTAATGGACTTGACCTTGTGGGGGTCAATGAAATTGTTACATTGGAAGTTAAATGGACTTGGCACAATGGACATGACTCCTTTGTGGGTTAATGGACTTAACTTCTTAGGGGGTCAATGGACATTGCCGCTTATTATTATCTCCTTTGACCAAGGCTATCGACCTCTGGCTAAAGTCATCGACCTTTGGTCCAGTTTATTAACCTCTCCAGACAGAAAACTCCCCAGACGGTGGACCTAATCCCCTAGGGCTCATGGATTTGACCACATGGGGATCAATGGACTTGATCCCTTGAAGGGGTTAGTGGACTTGTCGCCTTAGGGATCAATGGACTTGACCACTTGAGGAATTATGTCTCGTCTGGCTATGTCACTGAACTTCTCATAAACGACGGAAATGATTTTTATGGAAGTTTTGTGAGTGATTGAGATGGTTTCTGGATGGTTTAGATTCATTATTGGAACCTGAAGGTGGTACTGCGATCAGATTTTAGAATTTTTCTTAACCATTTCTTTTCTTTCTTTATTTAGGTACAGCGGATATATTTGGCAAACATGTTAATGGGAGCAGGAGAATTAAGATCCATTGAAAAAATTTGGGATGCTTTGGCTGTCTATAGGAAACATAGACATTTACAAGATTCAGTTAGTTTTTACGGGACGCAGCGATGCGTGCCGGGTACAGCTAGTTTACTTATATGTTGTTATTAGATGGGATAGACATATTAGCTGTATAGATGTAGAAAACCTCTTACTATAGTACGGATTGTAGAGACCTCATCAACAAACAAAAAACTCGAAGCGTTTCACTGTGGTATAAAGGCAAAAATCAATCTAAAGTTTAATATTCTTTGAAATAGTTTGGATAATACTGCAAGTAAGCCTATCGGACGCATTTTAAAACATCTTCAGAAATATAATTCACTTCTTCAGCAACGCTTTTGCTACTCTGAGTGATTTTGAGTGATTTAATTTGATGTTGCACCTCAGAAAGAGTTACGTGATTCAAGGAACTTCAAGGAAACAAACAGTCTCTAAAGTTTTGATAGAACTAACAACGCTAAAATGTTGATACAATATATGATGTACCACACCTTCCCAGTGTCTTTAAAGAGTAACTGCTTTGTTTATTGTTCTCCTCTAGGTATCATATATATATTAAAGACTATATTTGTGCGAAGTTACTATAATACTTTGCCATTATTAAAAGTTTGCCAAATGATTTACCATAATTTAACCACATAAATCATTTTAAGGATACAAATAACTATGTCAAACGTTCACTTATGTAAATGAAAATTTCAGTCGCAGTGATATACACTTTCGTAATTAACATCAACTATGCCAAAGTGTCACTCAACCCAAAAAAATTTAATTTTATTTTCGTTGTATGTATGTGTGTATGATACGACTTGTATAAATGTGATTTGAAATCGTATGTTCGTCACATAAACTTAAGCACACAATTGGAACACTTTGGCACTCGAATGAAGCAAATTTTCGTGCTTCAAAACCACAGAAAAAACACAAAGGACAAAAAAAACCAGCAGGAAAAACCCCCAAAAGCGAAATACATAATTTGAAGCATACTTTGCGGCAGCGTGTGCCAGTAATCTACAAAACGAAAGTACAAAACAAGAGCACAACCACTCGTACAATTGAAAAGGCAAATTATATATGTATTGTACACATAGCGAAAGGAGCAGGAGCAGCATGGAAATGAGAGCAATAGCCGACTGAGTGCCGCAGAGTTAGACAACTCAATGTAAAGTTCTATTAGCTAATCAATAATAATATAGAATATATATATACCCCATACATATGTAAGTTGTAAGCTAAATGACTAACCTAAGGAAGGCACTAGGACATCATACACGCAAAGTTGCTAATAGCTACCGAAAAGTATGCAATGCCAAATAAAGAATTTCGAAAGTAAACTAGAGCGAGAGTTGTTTTAAAAGTTTGTTAAAAGCGAAGAATGTTATATGTAGTTTGAGTTTAATAACACTTTTGGGAAAAAAGTTTAAGCGAACCGAACGCAGAAATTCTTTAGGAAGATTATAAGAGCTGAATTTTATTTAACACACCCCACGCTTCATTAGTTTTTGACCAACATGCAATTCTTCTATCTTAAGATGGTGAATTTGTCAGATCGAACAATTTTTAGTAGGTCGACTCTGTCTGTTGCGTCGATGGCATCACAGAAACATTAGGTTATAGTGCACTCGGATGAAATTGTTTTGGATACAAAATTTTTGCAATCTTTATGTAAGATGACACAAACCTAGAATATAGTTTCACTTCTAATTCAATTAGTACAAAGTATTTGAAAGTGATTCTGTATAAGAAACTAAACTGGAATGAAAATTCTTTGAAACGAATTGAAGTATTCATTAAATATCTTACACTGACTATATACAGCTGTGGTAAGATCTGCATTAAAGAGAGCAGAACCAAGCGCGGACTGGGTCACGAGGTAAATGTATAAATGACGGTGAGTCGATAAATTGGTTAGACTCTTGTTACTGCTTAACTGTGCAACAAGTGATACACTTTTGTGCCACTTTTCTCAAAAGTTCAAAGCGTCTTGACCGCCAATCCACTCCTTTGCAGAGGGCTGTATTGGCTGTAACGCATCATACCGATCACACACAGTGCACAATGCCCTCGAGCTGTAAACATAGTTCTATGAACGAGATAAATATCTTGTTGACGTTTAGATTTAATACCATCGAATATTTCAATTAGTAGAGTGTAATCTTCCTCCCTAACAGGTCACAATGGCATAAACTTCCTCAATATAAGAGGAACTTCATTAATATATGCAGCGGCATCTGTAAACTTGATGGGTATATATGTATGTGACAGGATGCGAAGCAAACTCCATTAAATATATATATTCCTGATCAGTACCAATAGGTGACTCGGTATATACATGTTAGTCCGTCTGTCTTGTTGTTCGTATGAAAATTGTGAACTTGAAGACGATAAGAGTTAGAGACTTCAAGTTTTGATATTTAGATTCTTCTATTCCTTCTTCCGATTACTTTTACTGCTATCCCCTCCCCTCTCTATAGGGAGCTTGGCAATTACCATGCATGTCTGGCTATGAACAACAAAATCTAAGAGACTATAAAACAGAGCTCACAAATAACAGTTGACCGTTTTTCTCTTTGCGGTCTGTTCACAAACATAGCCAAAAAATCAGAACACTTCGTTTGTCTTCGTGTTGTTGTTCGGTTGTGTGTTATCGGGTGAACAATGCGTGTTACTGTCTTTCAATAACCCCTTAGAGAGAGCGATTCGGTTAATCGTTCGCACATTGAGAGTCAGCTGATGACCGAAAAAATTAAATGCTCAGTGCAAACAGTCTTTTTGTTTTGTCTCTTTCACTTTGTCTTGTTGGCAATATTGCCCTCTCGTTTGCGTAAAACTGTTGGAAAAAATTTGTAACCTGAATATTATTCGCACAAACGCAAAAGACTTTTATTTTCTTCGCTCGCGTCCAAACGGTCAGCGAATATCATGAACAAAAGAGAACCCTTTTTACTTAAGACACGAAGTGAACGGTTCCTCTTTGACTTTTTGCTCATGAGTCTGTAAATGAGTCTTATTTACGGGCAACGAAGTACGGTCAATTGTTATTTGCGAGCTCTGCTATATAAGATAGAGCCTTCAAGTTTTGATATTAAATGTTTCATAGTGAGTGTTTAATGAACATCCCAACCGCTCTCTTGAGAAGGTGGTACCCAGGTGGTAACCTTCTTTCTGACTTTTTAAAGGAAACAAAAATTTTTTATATTTGGGTATATTGCTTAAATTTTACAACATTTTCCATATAGGTCCACAACGGACCACTTCACGGAGTAGCTCTCATACAAATCAATTTGCTTTCATAAAGCCGAACACACTCTATTGTAGCGTTCTTTCTTGTTTAGATATTGTGAAAATGCCGAAAAGAAAAAATTTATAGAGCATTTGATATACCCGAGATATATTCTACTCGGGAGTCTATTCTTAAAAAATTCTACAAACATATCAAAAAAAGTGAAAGTTGGTACACATGTTAATGGGATCTTGAAAACTAATCCAGTTAAGTTTGGTCAAAATCGGAAGAGGAGATATCCCACCCACATATAAGCTATACACAAAATGCAACATACCTTTCCATTCATTTGAGTTACAGGGATGGAATTAGGTACAAATGTTAATGGGATTGGAAGAAGTAGCTTTATTCAGTCGTAGCATGCCATGATAAGTCAAATATTCTTAAATTATAAACGAAAATTTTTACTAAAAGGGGCGTAGCAACGCATTCTGGGTCTGCTAGTATATTTATAATTTAATGTTGTATCTATTTATCTATCTATCTATCGATCTATCTATGTATGTATGTTCCTTATAGGAGGCCAAACCATCCAACCGCTTGAGCTGAAATTCGTAGATGAACTTCAGTTATACCAGGAAAGGAATCGTGTTAAGTTTGATTAAAAGCGGATGAATTTGGTTTACCCCTCATACAAGGGATAAATAAAATTCATCATATCTTTGCATTGATTTGAGGTAAAGGGATGAAATTTTATTTAGATGTTAATGGGATCGGAAGAAGTAATCGTTTACATTCTTACACCCTGCCATCGCTATGGTTATGGTTTCCTTAAACGAAGTATTAATTTTTACTTCCTACATAGTTGAAATAAGAATTTTGTCCTGTCTCAGACGTACCCCCTAGTGTGATGTTAGCAAACGATGGTTTTTATTTTCAAAAGAGAACAAGTATCAATCTAGACATGTCCGCCTGTCTATCTGTGTGTGCCTTTGCACCCTATTCACTCAGTTTTTGAGATATATACTACTTTTATTAGAATAGAAAAAAAAAAATATTTTAAATTAATTTAGTTTAAGCAATTAGCACAGCCAACTGTATTAGTCCATACATATATATATTTCCATATATAGCTAATTTATGTAGATTTATTTATAATTTTTTCAAACTATTGTACACATGACTTAATAAATATAAGGTTATACAGAGGAACTTCTCTGTAGTGCGTCTAAAAACTTTTTTATACAAATTTATTATTCCTGCACGCAGGTCTAGAAGATAGAATTATTCAATAGCAAATTAAAGCTACATAAAAACGGTTGACGTCATTTTACAGCTTAGCTTATGAAGCAACTATTGTAGGAGTATTTGCCGTCATCAAGCCATCGAACTAAAAAAAATTGTACAACAGTTTTTATAAAAAAACTACTTTACTTATTAGTAACTATTTAAGTGTTATAAAGATCTATTAATTTCTATAAAACTCAAAAGAAAAAAGGTCAAACATTTTGTAACAGCATAAATAGCCAAAAGTGTTATCCGTGCAATCGCACGAACCCAAAACCAAGAACTCTCTATGCCTATATTATTTGTATATTAACTTTTTCGATCTCTATTATGTATAATATATATATATATACGATATTCCCGACACCTGACAACAGAAACTCTTTCATTGCACACAAAATACTCATTCGTCCTTATAGACAACAAAACGACGTCGATTTTGTCCTCGTCGTAGCTGTTGTTGTTGTATTATGCTGACTGTTTTTCATGTGAAAATTCAATAACTGACCTAGTTAAGTGCGCTTATGCAGCGAAAAGCGCGTCTGAAAAACGAAATGAAACTTTAAATTAACTGCTGCCTACTTTTAGGCGTAGGAGCAATATAATTCTTTAGTTTAGAACTATATATATATATATATATATTTATAATGCATTATAGAGCTGCAAAGTAAAATTTATATATTTTTCACAAATTTTCTGCTATTCTTCTGGCACTGCAGCTTATGTAATACTAGTTGGACAATTAGCGTCAGCAGCAGCAGCAATAGCAAATGGCAAACAAAAAGTGTACTGTGCTATTTTGTGCGCTGTTTTATATAGCTTATAGACATGTCAATATATATAGATATATATATACAGTATATGTATATATATATATATATGTAATTTTTTTTTTTTCTTTTTGCAGCTTGCGTTATGTCAATTTTATTGATTTCCAAGCAGCAACGTTTATGTCCAACATTTTAATAAGCACTTAATAAATTGTTTGCTTTATTTTTATTTAGACATTAAGTAATTAAATTTGTTTATGCATATATATATTGTTTTATTAATTGCACTTTAAGCCAAAAAAAAGGCTGTTGTCATTTCGTTGAAAAATTTTGCAAAGCATTTTTAATTACATAATTTCGCGCAGTGCATTGAATTATTTTTCTTTATATTTTGTTTGTAAATCTATGTGTGTGTATGTCTGTGTGTTTGTTGGCAGTTCAATTAATGATTTTAATAATTACTGCACAAAATTCTTTTAAATTTTTTTTTTTTTTTTTTGCTTATTTTTCTTATTTACGTAAGCGTGCAAGGACAACGCTGAGCGTAAGAAGAAGGTGTTGAATCGATATGCTCAAATACACTCAACAAAACACCTGCCTAGTGCCGCAAGTTTTAATGTTTAAACAATAAACAGATTTTAAAACATTTCACCATACTTCACTAATATTTAAATCATAAATTATTGCGTTTCAAAGTTTTAGGCACAACACTTTTTCAATCTAATTTATTTCCATCTATTATTTTTTCCTTCAATAATTTGCCGCCGTGCGCACTTTCAACATTCGCGTTTCAACCCCAAATGAGAAATGTGGCGCACAGAAAGAGCGCGTAAAAACTGCGATTGAAAACGCGTGCTAGAAACTGCAATCGTAGTGCAGAATATAAGAACCGATATATTATATATACTATATGTATATGCACGATAACCGATAGTAAAAACCAGTTAAGCCAGGTAAAAATTTAAATATTAAAAAACGTTTATTTTTAAAGATGTTATGAACAAAAAAAAAAAAATAGAAGAACCATGATACTAATTAAGATTATTATATTACTATAACTATTTAAGATTGCTATTACTAATAAGATTAATTAAGATAAGAGCAATTGCTATTGTTATTAAGATTATTACTTAAGATTAATTAAGACCAATTGCTATTGATATCCTCCAATATTTATTCATATCAAGGCGAAATGTTGTAATGAAAATAAATAAAAAGAGCGACTAGCGTTTCCGCTGTTAATTAACAGAGTGCGAGAGAATATTTTTAACATTTATTTTTTAAAACATTTTGATTAGTGTTGCAAGTATTTTGACGAGTAGCCGATTAATCAGTAGGCAATAACTATGATCAAATAACACAACCATATGCATATCCATATCCAAAATATTAGAAAGTACTATATCTCTCTGCGATTGCTTAATCCTAATCTCAGGTCTATTTAACTCCGTCACATTATGGATTTTTCTAAGTTCTGTCAAAATTCTGATGTGATTAATTGAATGCCGGTTATAGCGACGCCAAAACTATTTTGTATGTCAGTGCAACTGATTATTGAAACTTTTTGTCTTTATTTCCTGCTTTGCTTATTATCTGTGTGTATATAAATATACATATATACATATCTATATATATGTAGATATCGTAGTGCATGCGGAAAGTGCCGGATATCTTCTCTCTGATTTGCCATTACGTTGCCATTCTCCGTAAATTTGCTGTAAGTTAGACATGACAAATGTTTGTTTATGTTGCCCGCTGTTACGCAAAAATCAAAAAATTTTATACATATTTATACGAATTATACAATGTTATGGCTATACAATTTTATTCGAAGCATTACGAGTACTTTAATATACCATGGGTGCCTTTGGATAGGTCTAAGTTTCAGATTTTACATTTTACGCCATATTTCATCCGACAAACTTAACATTAAAAAGATATGTGACAATAAATAGATACAGAAAAAGTGGTACTAAGTTTTTCTTTTTAGAAAATGTCTAATCTGACAATAGTCTTTCTATATGCAGTTGCATTTTATATTTTATTTTCTATTTTTACTCATCATTTTTAAAAATAAAAATAATCGTTTTTCGATATCGATAACTGTTTCATTCCCACTTGTAGTGGGTTGTTATAAGAGGGTTGTTTACTTCACGCTAATGTTTTTCAAGCAGAATAAATTTTGTGCGTTTTATTGTAAATGATAAATTGATTGCTGCATTCCACTGCATTTAATAATTTTTTTTTAGTTTTAGTCTTTTATATAAAAGTTTAAATATTAATTAATTTAAAGATTTATTCGTTTCGTTTTCAAATTATCGGCAATTGAATTAACAAGAAACTCTGGTAACGTTTTCGTAGCTGCGAGCTTTTAAATTTAACTATATTATTTAAAATTTATATTTGTACTAAGAAAAGCCAAACTAATGAAAGCAAATCAAATGAAATATATTTTTTTAATTAACTGCTTATGCAATTTATACTTTAACAATAAAATCTTATAAATAAAGCGTATTCTATTAACTAATTTCAAGTTGTATTCGCTTTCAAATGACTGCCATTAGAATTAAAAATGCAACGTTTGCAACAATTTTTGTAGCTGCGAGCTTTAAAAGTATTTCATTTTATTCATATAAGTACAGTATAGCTTACTCACTTACAAACTCTGGTCACAAAACTTTGAGATAGCACTATCTTGCATCATTATCAGTCCGAGAGATGACTGAATAATATTTGAATGACAAAACGACAGCCGAATAAATTTAAATTTGGAGAATGCCCTACGAGTTATATTTTTTGTTGTAAAGTAGTTGTTTGTTTGTTTTGTGAACCTGAAAATTAGTTTTTGTTCAAAATGGTTTTTAATATATTTTCATTATTCTTTTTTTTGTTTCTTTCGGAAGGGAATAAAATAGACTTTATTATTATTTGAATTCAATAAAAAATATTGTTAACGGGCGTTTATCTGAATGGTATTGAAAATTGTATTGAAAGTGGTTCAAAAGACAGTACTTGACAAATGCCTGAAAGTTTTTCAGCAACGAGTGGCAGAGTCCATCTAGCCCCGGTGTTTTTCCTTTGAGCTTTGACCGTGTGATGAACAGTTGTATTGAATTGAAAGAGGATTCGAGTGGATTTGCTGGGTTAGGAAGTAGATATTTGACCATATTTTCAACAATGTTGAGCAGAGTAATATGTTCTTGTTGATAGAAATTGTTGTCGTCCGATGCGGAGTACCAATAGAAACTTAATAAAAGGATTTGATGTAGCTTTGTCCATAAACAAACATGATTGCCGTAAGTTGCATAAAAATTTTATAAATTTCCACTTATACAACACTAGAACTTCGATTTGGGCACCACTGAAAAAAAAAGAAAAGAAAACGTCAGAATACGTTTCCTATCAACTGACAATTTTCTTTCTTTCCGGCTTTCTATGCCGTTGGTCAGCTTGTTCATATTTTCCTCAAATTTCCATTTCCAAAAATATCAATGGACCAAGGAGACACAGTACGAGTAGACTGCGAACCAGACACCTACAAAATGTGGTGCGTACGCAAAACCGTATTGGAAATGTGCCACGACCGCGGCTATTTAGTCGCTCAAAGTGAACTCGATCAAACTTTGGATGAATTCATACAACAATTTGGCGAGTCTCCATTACGTTCTGAACTGATAATAATGGTGGCACACATTGATCAACCTCTGGAACAACTGTTTGTTTTCTTTCCGACTGCAAAGAAGGTTGGCATTAAAATAATCAAGGAATTGTTCAAGCATTTACTGGCGCAGAACATACATCGTGCCATAATTATTGTTGAAGAGGGCATGACACCGACAGCTAAAAATTCGCTATCCGAAATGGCACCCAAATACATAATCGAGTATTTTCTCGAATCAGAGCTGTTGATTAACATCACCCAACACGAACTAATACCGGAGCATGTGGTTATGACCAATGAAGAGAAAAAAGAGCTGCTAAATCGCTACAAACTGGACGAATGTCAATTGATGCGCATACAGTCCAGTGATCCGGTTTGTCGTTACTTTGGCTTGAAACGCGGACAGGTTGTGAAGATTATACGCCGATCGGAGACTGCTGGACGTTATATATCCTATCGTTTGGTGGGCTAAGGTCTAGTGCGGATTTGTATTTTATAAGCAATTGATAAGCAAAGCAATATGTGTCAAACACTGTCATTATTTTCATTAAAAATCAATCGAATTTATAAAAAAATATAATTATTAATATAGAAAATCTTAAAAATGAAATTAAATTAATTTTTAAATACTAAAATTTCCAAAATATTTTATTTGAAAAATTTTTGAACTATTTAAACAAGATATTAAAGATTGTTATTGGTTGCAAATAGACTTCACAGGTAAATGTTTCTTGTAAGACTATTTTGGCAAGTAAACTTAACGGTTAGCGTCGAATGAACCTGCCAGATCCGCTATCTCTCTCTCTCTCTTTCTGACCTCTCTGATTTTAAGTTACAGCATTTTATATGGATTGGTTTAAAGTCTGATGCTCCACTCTTTGCTTCTATTTATTTACAAATCACCGATCTCAGACTTGGCACAAAATATTCAGTGCCGTTCTTTGAGCCTCATATTACCAAAATTCTTCAACTTGCTGCATTATGTAGACAAGTGTTTCTATAAGATGGCACTACTTAAAAATAAAACATTTTAGTCACTCGAAAAAATATATTTATTATTTTTTGCTCAAATTTGTGTCGCCGCTTTCAACAAAACAATTATGTCGAAATGCGCAAAATTTACAAATTACTTCAAATGAACCAACTCCTTATTAATTCCATAACCTGCACATACACTATTTGTAGACCGTCTGCAGTAATGGGCGACGTCGTTGCTCCACCGGTTTGTAAGCGTGCTGATATACGCTCGCCAGACGCCAATGTTCCGGATACCCACCCTGTTTAGCGCTACCGCCCATGCTGCGAAAAGGCGGCACCAGCGTATCGATATCGTAGTTCTTTTTTGAATAAGGATTTCTGGGACGCGGCACAACCAAAACACGATTGCCGGTTAAACTGCAACCAGTTTCTTCGCCCATGAAATCGCCCATAGCATTTAGTTTGGGTACACCGGCACGAAAGGCCGCCTTACTGGGTAAACAGTGTTCAAAAGTTGATGCGCAACAACCGCTGGGCGCTGGTGCCACCTTGTGACAAGAACGCGCGCGTCCTGGACGTCGGAAGAATGTATTACGTTTGCAATGTGGTTCGGGTTGTGTAAAATCCATAGCACGTCCCAGACCCTCACCGGGATCGGGACCCAAGTATTTAGCGCGCAATGCTTTATATTCTTTATCCTTGTTGGAGAGCATCGGATTTGATTGGTATTGTTTGAGCAGTCGACGTGGCATATCGTTCATATCACAGCTATCCACATGATCAAAGGGACGCCGAAATGGCAAAGCACTTGGGTCGCGTGTCATGCTACGTGCACGTGTTGCCGATACGGGCGTATAGTCGCAGCCGCAATCAGCATCGTCCTTTATGCTGCGTCCACCAAAATCTGTCTTCCGCTGTAGTATATCCTTATCGAAGAAATCAGTCTCGCCGAGCGTACTATTAAACACGCCGGCAGAGCGACCTAAGTCCATTTGTGGTTCATCGCGTGGCGTCTTAACGCATGTAAACACTGCTGGACCTGCAGATTCATTAGAGCCATCTATATGCTTTGCAGGCCGTGGTTCATCTAACGGATTAGATGGTTTATAATCCCAGCCTATGGCTAAGTCCATAGCACCCATTTTCTTTGTAGGCGCCGAAGCAATGCCGCGATAATTATTACTAGACGGTCGAAATACCTTCATCTTAGTGCAATGTGTTGGTCCAGCGTTATGTGTCTTTACGCCGACGCCTGTTGCCACGGGATCAATATCAAGCGCTAGGCCAGCGTGTGCGCCCGTAATCTGTGCCTTACGAAATGCTAAATCAGCAACACAATCCGGTAATGGTTGATGATCGAGATTATCCTGATGCATGCGTTTGGCCAACTCGAAATTGGCATATGCAGGCACCACTGGCGATGGACAACGTTCGTTGGGTTTGCCCGTAATGGAATGCATTGGCATGTTGCGTTGCAGATCCGGTGTAATACGCCCAACGCCGTAATTGGGTGGCGTTATCGGCAAGACTAGATCACGTCCCGGTTTAAAGCTGTAGGTCGGTTCAGCAGCAAGATTATCTTCACCTCTACGATAGGCGCTTACAGCAGCAGCCAATGCGGGAAAATCACGCCGTGCTGCCGATGTTACCTCATGCACTGCCGCCGACGCTGTGTTTCCGTATTTATCTGTTTCTGTGCCGTATTCGTGCGTCGGCGCCAGATAGGCTGGGTTAAGCTCAAGCGCCGGATTTATGCCATAATCACGTTCGAACTTCTGATCCAGCAGCAATTGACGCGACGGCAAACGTTGCTCTGGTTCGGTAAAATCTCCCGGTACGTATTCCAAGTCAAGTTTGTAGTTGCCGCTGTATTTTGAGGCTTTTTTATTGCCGTCGTAGTCGTATTCGCCTGTATGCATGGAATTTTCTCGATTTGCTGTTTAGTTGGAGGCTAATTAGACTTTTTATACTTGGACTTTTTTGCGGCTTTCTCTGCTTTTCGCTCGGCAATCGATGCCTCTAGTTTTTCACGCTGTGCCTGCTTTTCGGCTTTTCTGTTCTCCGCCTCTTGCTTCAAAATCTTCGCCACCAGTTTTTTACGCTCCTGTTGATGCTTAGCCAGTCTTTTCTTTTCCGACTGCACCTTTTCGCTTGCCTGTTGTTGTAGCTCTTTCAACTGCTGTTGACGCATGGATATGCCACTCTGCTGCTGCAGTTGCGACTTAGTTTGTTCCTTCTCCTTAGACTTTGGTGGTTTGGTGGGCTAAAAGTGTGTACAACGGAGTAAGTGCATGGAATATGGAATAGTCAATTTCCGACTTACCCTTTTGACGGTTTCTACTGGTGTAGCCACTTTACGCGGTGGTCTTGCTTTATGCCAATTACGCACCTTTGCCCAGCCCTGGCACTTCGTCTGGCATTTGGGCTTCTGCCAATACGGATCATCCGCTTCACCCAATACTACACGCGTATCGCATTCCGGACGCTTGCCACAAACGCATAGATCACGTGGATAATCACGAAATTTATAGCGTCCCGTCAGACAGGCATCATATTTCTTAACAAATTCGCGTGATATGCGATCCGGTAGATGATATGTACCGCGAAATTGACCAAACGAATTACCGTCGCTAAAATAGTTTAAAAATAAATCTCTCGCGTTATGAAATTATGCAAAAGCCTACCGCTTTGCACTCGGTAGCAGATGTCCGTTTTTATCACAGACAAAAGCCGCTTTTTCGATGCCAAGCAGTCTGGGACGTGGTGGCGCGAAACGCGGCAGCTCCCAGTTTAGTAGACCAATAGGTTGATAGGCTTGCTGGAACTGCAAAGAAACAACGGACATACACACAAATACGTACATATATCAATGACTATAAAAGTTAAGCTCTCAAATTAATAAAAAAAAACAAAAAGGAATGGAAGGGTGCTTATGCCGCTGCAACAAGTCAACCCTTAGAGCGTGTTGGAACTGTCATCCCTTCCTGCAATTACACGCTGTAATTCGCCTGAACATGTGTAAAAAACTATTTACGCTAATACCACTTAAAACCTTGTTTGCTTTTTTAGATTTCGAAATCCATATTTCTCGCTTTTATTTGTATTTGTTTTGAGACAAGTTAATCCTTTGGCATCATTTATCACTTGCGATTTATAAATGTTTGCTGCAGAACGAGATACAATTGAAGGCGCTGTGACACTTGTTCCTGTGCTGCATTTTAAAGCGTTTTAAGCTCTTACAACTGTCGGGATTTCAATCGAGAAACAATTGGCCGTCGGGAATGTACACAGACGGTAGGTGATATACAACAAATAGTTTAATGTCTGCGTATATAAAACAAAAGTCCTTGAATGCGTTGCTGTATATTAATTGCTTAAATACAATTTAACCTTTAAAGCGCATATTCCCGCTTTGATTTGGTTGGCAGTAAACACATAAAACTTTCATGCACTAGAATTTAAAATGATTTAAGATCCGCTTCCTTTTTATATTGCTACTATTAGTTCGGATACAATAAAATTAGTTCGGGTACAAAAAACCAAAACAATGCCATATGGAACTCTGAAAATCTACAAGAGATCATGGAAAACCGCTGCATTTACCAGGCGTAACTGAGGATGGAAACACAGAAATAGACTAATCAGAGCGATACTGAAAAACTATTTTGTGCCGAAGCTATAGTATAGTAACAGTACACATAAACCGTCTCAATATGAAGTTTCAGGGCCGGAAATATTTTAACAATGTAATCGTTTATCGCGAAGACTTGACATCTGGTTACAGATGCACAGGAACCTCGAGATTATGAAGGAGTCAATTGTCTAACGTACTTGGAGGCGATTAAGCGCACAATACCGCCGATTGAGAAATGACACCGGATCCACCAGTTGATGATGGCACTATTGTAGAGCCACTGGACTATAACTAGGTCGATTCGGTTATCAAAAAGCTGAAAAATAACAAAGCGGCATACTCTGATGGGCTGAAGGGAAAGACTATGTTATGGTTAGAAGTATGAACCATCTTTTATGCAAGATATGGTCCAATGAACGCATTCGCAATGACTGGAATCTCAGAATTCTTTGTCCTATCTTTAACAAAGGAGATCTCGCTGTTTGCGCCAACTACCGCGGAATAACTCTACTCTCTATCCGATATACGGATATACGGATACACAAATAGAACAATATCAGTGTGGCTTCAGACCAAAAAGGTCAACCAGTGATCATTACGAAATCCTGGAAAAGACCCGTGAGTTTAACAAAGACACACACTACCTATTTGTCGACTACGAAGACGCTTTCGACACGCCGATGCGAAAGAAGTTTTTCGACGCCCTGTATGTACTAGGTGTTCCGGCATGATAACGCTATCACACACACAAAGCATTGTCACGCTTTGATACCAAGAGAGGTTTCAGGCAGATGATGCGCTGGAATTTTTCAATCTGCTGATGGAATACATCCTACGCAAAACTATTTTGATCAAATGTGTTAAATTTTTACCCTTTTAACTCACCAAGGCGCAAATCTTATAATTATTCACCCAAAAATAAATTAGAAAACAGTGTTTCAAAAACTTTAAACTCTATCTTTTGAGGTTTGGGTCAGATGGTAGCATCACAGCAATTCCAATTCCAGTATGAACTTTTTAGGAAAAATACATTTTTTCTCGGATTTTTACATGGCTGAAGTAAATTATGACTCCTTGGTACATTATGTTTATACCACATCGGCAAGAATTAAGTCTCCTGTTTCGCGCAGCTTGTTGTATGAAAATAAAGCTGCTTCTCTGTGAACTTTTCGTGTACGTTTGTTTTTAATTTACATCTAACATAAATTTATACTATTGCCAAACATTAAAGAATGTCAGTTTCCGAAACACTTTTTTCTCATAGATTAAAGATTTAAAAAAGAAAAATACTTCAGTTGGTCACAAAATTCTCACACATCTACCGCAAGGCGCACGTAATTTCAATTAACAAATGCAAATTGCATTGTAATTTGATATATGCGGCAACAAACTTTACACCCACTCGCAGCCCTCCTAAAATATATGAAATGCACATCAACACTTGTCAGCTGAAGATGCTTTTCTGTTCTCCAGAGTCTACTAGGCAAAATGATTGAATATGTAGAAGGACGACCGCAAAGCACGCGCACAACTAACGCGTGCATAAAGAAAAAAGCGTTGGGCGTGTTGCATGTTGCAAATGATGTTGTCAACAGGACGAACAAGAAGCGAAGAGAATTACGTTTCAATATCTACTTTAACAGTGGTAGCAACAGTTACCAGTCTTTGGATACAATGTAATTAAATTTACACGGCAATTACACAATCATCAACACCAAACAGATAACAAAAGAATCGCCCAGAAAAGATGTCAACTTCTGTGAGGTTATGTTGCAGCGAGAATTGAAATAAGGCGTGAAAATCCAGGATTTCAAAATGCTTTCAAGTATGTTTAACTATTGAAATTGATTTTAAACTCAATTAGCAGTAAGAAGCGTCACTGCATAGACAACAGTGTCTATTTTGTAGTTGTAGTAACCAAACAAACAGTCATGCACCCCCCTTCATATTCTCAAGCACACTGTGATGATTTTTATGGCAACCCTCCTGGGTGCAATTTATCACGTACGGGGATTAGTAAGCGGCTGTGTAGTCAAAAAGCTACAACTAACACGTGTTTTGCGCCGAGGGCGGGCAAGTGTATACTTGTATAACTAAAAGATTGGTTGGAGGGGGAGAAACAAACTGGTACAGCAGATGCACTTGTCTATTTGAAATCCATTTCTGTATATCCTTACTTATACTATACTAAGGTACTTAAGCTAATTTCACGCACTATCGATGTTAGCAGGATGCTAACTGCAAAAAGTTAATATCCGTTTGATGTCCAATTCGAATAGTGTTCTGTCCAGTTTATCCAATTCGAACCAATGAAGCGTATTACGTGTATCAACTATCCAACTGGGAAATATTGTTTTTAAATGAAATTAATTAAATAATTCTGTGCAATTTAAATTATTTTCTTTTCGCGTACCGAAAAAATAATGAACTTTTAATATGAAATTCTGGCACGGAAGTGAATAATAACAATGAGAGAGCCTACCTAAATTCCAACGGGTTGCATAGCAATTTCCGCTTTATGTGTATCCGTAACGTAACCAAGTAAATAAAATGTCTAGCAGCCAACTATAAACTGTCGCTATTTTGATATTGTTTATATTTGCTGTATTCTATATTATGGTATGTATGCATAAAAGTTCCTGGGTGGGTTTATGGTGCATAGTTATAGACAGTAAAGGTGCGTGTTGCGCTCAAATCGTATTCAGATGTACTTCGTGTGGTTACCCGTACCAAGTTGTTGAAGCTACCAAATGAAAACAATTTTTATTTTTTTTTGCAAAAATCGAGTTTAAAAATAGTCTACAACTACAAATTGATAGACACCAGAGTCATACTAGTTGAAAGAGATATTATTGTAAAACTTTTTCTGGGACATTGTGCTCGATGGATGTATTGTTGAGTTTTTTGAAACAAAGCATGATCTAAATAAGTAAATAAATATGTGAGCAAAATATATATACAAAACAAAAGAGAAAAAGTTATCTTCGGTGGAGCTGAAGCTTTAATACTCTTCACATTCGATTTATATAGTAAGACAGATTTAATGCTTAAAAAATGGTTAACTGCAGTCGAACCAGCACAAGTGAGACCGAACATTCATGTCGCCCAAAAGAGGTCATCATGCGGAATACAATTCATGCAATGATATTGGACGATCGAAGAGTGAAAGTACATGACTCCAATAATGCAGAGAGGTTGCTGATCGGAACAAGAAACTCGCAATGAAGCACTAAGTCTAAGTCCCGATCAAATTACGCGCTACTAAATTGATCATGTTTTGATTGACGGAAGACACGCATGGAGTGTGTTGGACGCCGCACGTGCTTTTCAGAAATAAGAAAAAGGAGGAAAAATGGCGTCAGTTTGAGGATATTGAAAGGTTATGTGACAGAAACAAAGTTTGATAAACTTATCAATAGGTCAAGCGTCTGACCGGAGTTTTTAAACCCGGAATAACTCTCTGTAAATACGAAATTGAAAATCAGGTTACAAATGCTCAGGATTCACTAATATTATGAAAGAGTTATTTTTCTAACCTACTTAAAGACAATATATTGGCCGATAGTGAAAACATACCGTAACCACCAGTTAATGATGGGACTATTTTAGCGAAACCGGACTATAACGAGATCGATTCGGTTGTTTGCACCAACTACCGCAGAACAAGTCTCCTTTCCATCGGATATAAGTTTCTGTCGCGCGTATTGTTTAATGGGCTGAAAGAAAGATACTTCGCAGAATGTTTGGTCCTATTAAAGTCGGTAACGAGTTTGCGTCTCGTATGAATCACGAGCTCTATAAGCTGTTCGATGATGTTTACATAGTCCAGTGCATAAAATTTCAGCGGTTGTTCTGGGCTGGTAAACTTATTCGAATGGATGAAAAAGAACAGAATAGAGGACAACCTGTCACGCGTTTGAATGACCAGCTATGGAGAGATCTCACCGTACTTGGCATTCATAACTGGCGCCAGCGCACACAAGACTACAGCAGCTGGTGCGCTTTCCTAAATGAGGCCATGAATGATCGACGGTTGAAGGTCATCTAAGTTATTTATCTAAAATCGTAAAATTTTTGCGAACTCAGAAGATTTTCTTTAAAATTTTCTTTATGGTTTTCAATCAGTGTTGACAATAGCAGATCCAGAAAAACGAAATTTTGCATGTCAACGTAAATCAATTAACCAAGAGACCACGTTTTACCCATAGACAACCGGATGCTGACTGAGGCAGTGCATGTGATGTGCCAAGCTAGCTTATATGCCTTAAGTAATACTATTTTTCGATAGAGGTCCTGGTACAGATAACAACTTAAATAAACAAGCTAAAAAAAAAACAAAGTTTGTGGATCAATTTATTAAGGAATCAGCTTCTTTAAATTCTTCATACTTTAGTTAGTCTCAGTTTAATTGTTTTTGATATAATCAAAATTTTAATAAGTATTTTTAACTTTTAAATTTCGGACTGTTGCTAGAACAAGCTATATTACTGAAGTGTAATACTTGCGTACTACTTTCTATACATAGCTGAAGTGTATTATAGCCTTACTTATACCGAAGCTAACATTTCATTAGGTTATTTATAAAAAGCTACTAGTATAACGATGACTTCATATATTTTTCTTTGAAGAAGAAATATCTAACGAAGCAATACACAAATTACTTAAATAACAGAGTATATATGAGAGCCATATATAACCTACATACTACTCTATCCTAAAACAAACAACTAAACATATACATATGCACACCTATATACAATATATGTACATATGGGAACGCCAAGGCATATTTTGTTGTAGCAACCGAGAAATATTTGCTCTTACGAAGGCTTTTAGCCAAATGGAACTTATTTGTTCAAACGAAACTAGCAGCTACGTAATAACAAACGCAACCATTCAATATGCTTTCAACTTGCATTCAATTCTATTTCAATATATAAAGGTAATACAGCGTGCAGCCTATTTTCGGTAAAGCTTACCTGTAATGCGCTGAAATGGAATGCCATGGTTCAGTTAAAATTTTTATATATAAAACGGCCAATTTTTTAATGCTTTTTCGAAAAAAATAAAACTTTAATACGTGCTTCACTTTGAAAATAAAAATTTGTTAAAATATTTTTTTTTTCAAGTCATATTGAAACTTTTTGCCAAAACTAATTTGTTAAATAAATTTTAGTATAATATATTCGTAATATTTTGGAAACTTAAAAACTTAATCTTTCACTATCAGAGCGAAAAACTCTCAGAGCTAGAAGATCGCTGCTCGAATTTTATTATTTTAAGCATAAACAATCAAAACTCATTCCTGTTCCAAATTAAAAATGCTTCAAATATGTAAATAATCTCTGAGTTCCGTACAAATCGTAAACTAAATATAATACCCTTTTGTTTTTTTAAACTTAAGAAAAAAAAAAAAGAACAAGTAAGGAAATTTCAGTCGGGCGTAACCGACTGAAAGAGGCCCTGTACCAGTTCAGTTCGCCTAACAAACACATTAAATGTTTCCCGAGCTTATGACCAAACACATGACCACTTCTCACTGCGCGAATATGAATGAAAAGAAAAGGGGGGTCGTTCAAATTCAATTGCTTATAAAATCGTCATTTATTATCCGATTTTGATGAACTTTTCGGATTTTGGCTACGAAGGACGATATATCTATACTGGCATACTTACTTTTTTTTGTGCCGAAGAAATTTTTACCCTTGGTGGTGATTTTATGGGGAAGGGGGGAGGGGCAAGTTTTTAAAATAAACTTGTGAAATTCCGAAGCAGTCCTAGTCGAATGCAAAAAACACGAAGTCTCTATCTATTACCGTTTCCGAGATCCTTTCGTTCATACGAACGGACATGTCTATATCGACTCCTCTATCACTCCTGACCATAATGGGGGTTACTTTGGGGGGGTCTCCGACCATTATTTCTACCTGTTACATACATTTGCACAAACCCAATAGGCTCTTGTACCTTCGGTACAGGGCCTAAAAATGCTTTAGCATAGCCAAACTACTAGGTTAATCTAGGCAAGGACTTTGTGTGTGTGACTGCAATAACTGATAGTTCTTCTCTCTTTTGTTTTTGTTCATTTAAAAAAAAAAATTAATCGAATTAACATTTATTATTATTATTTATAAGTCAATTTCGGTAATTTTTTTTTTAATAAAACCCCTTTTACCACATCTGCACATTTATGTCATTATGTGATAAAAAGTAAGATGTCCTTAGCGTATCATAAAAATTAGTTTTTTTTGCTTAGAACAGAATGTATAAGTAAATCATTTATAAAATATGTACAAAATATACAATATAATATACAAAAAAAATTAGAGTTATTAGAATATAATTTGGTCTACAATATATGAGTTTAATCTTATTTGTACAGTAGAATCGCGAAAAAGTTAACTCGGGAAATAGTTAATCTCTCGGTTAAGTTAACCGAATTTCAGTGTCCACGTACCGCACTAAAAAGTTAACTTTTCTGAGCGTTCGAATTTTTCAAGTCAAACTTTTGTTTGGCAACACAAGCAAGTGCTCTAATTCGGGTGTTCCCCGAATTTCTCTTCTGTTTCGAGCTGGAAAAACAAAGAAAAACCGTAAAGAAACTTTTGAGGCAGTGGCCATAAACCGGAATATGCTGATCTTGAGGCAAGATTGTATAAATGGTTCTTAAGCCAACGACAGCGTAAATGGCCAATGTCTGCTCAATTTTAAAAACCGTTTAGAAAAAGTTAACCACCCTTGGGACATTTTGGTTAACTTTTCCGCTATTCTACTGTAGTATATTTTCTAGAATTTTTTGGTTTAATCTATTCCACAGTTTTGTAAAAATTATAGGCAGTGCGGTAAATGGAAAGGAATTAAATACTATGCAATGCAAAGATGCAATTTAAAGATCACAATTAATTTAATTGTTTACTTTTCTTTGTTTAATACTCAATCCGCTATCCATTTCACTTTTGCGGCCAGATCTCAAATCCGTTAGCATATAGATTTTGGCAACAGATGCACAATTTTAGCTATTTGACCGGTGACATAAGTAATGTCTTCTAAAATTATACTCAATTTTGTACCGTCTTCCACATTTTAAACAACAATACCTATTATTAGAATACAATACATATAATATTATTTCCGGCTTTCCGGCTGCCTGGCCTCAATATCCATTATGGATCCGTGCGGGTGCGGTTATCATATCGACGTTTCGGTGTGTCTTACATTCGGCGTTGGGGATGGTGGTGGTTCCCGTTGTTGTTGTTGCCACTGTTCAGAATCCTGGTGTTGTTGTTGCCATTGCTCATGTTTCTGTTGTTGGCATTTCTCAGTTTCCTGTTCTTTACATGTCACCCAATTTTTCCAATGTTCACCAATAGCTCCATTTTCATCTTTTTTTTTTTAACGCGTACTCGCATTTTCGGAATGTTGCCTTTAATTTATCCAGAATTTGCTGCAAATAATATAAATAGAAATTTGATTAAAGCAACTTAGTTTCCTCACCACCAGAGGTAGAGTTATGGCGCGTTTTAGTTACGTGGTATCCCTAAGAAACCTAATCCATGATTAAATCTATTAAATTTGTTTTCCAAAAAAATTTACAAAATTAAAATTATCTCAAACAATTGTTGTGCATATGCACGATGCCGCGCGTTAATGTGTACGCGGCGCCTAGTGTTAGGGCACTACTTTCCGCACGTTTTACATTGGGGAGGATGCTTCGGATCTTGAAGTCAAGATCCTCGTGCTCATCCTGACGCCAGTGCACTGTCAGTAAGATGACAGTGAGAACTTCCCTAAAAGTTGATAACGTGGTCACAATACGTCTCGATGACCTTCTTGTGTCCCCATATCTGCAACATTTTGAATAGCATCTCTGAACTGCTCTTCAAAACGCTGTACGCTAAACGCATTTGTCCGCACCATTTCCATTGCCAGACCAATATTATGGTTTTTGCGGAAAAGGTTGCGATCCAAATGCGTTGTATCATAAGCAACTCAAATTTTGCTCAGAGAGCCAGACTGTTGTAACCCAATAATTGATTTACAATATTCCGGCTTTCTGTCGAACATTATGAAGACAATAGTTACTCGTTTTTTAGCATATCGCGCACGAGTTGTAGCAAGTGAGTGGTCCTTAAGAAAGGTCTTAGGTTTACCCACCATCTTTATCATTCGGTAGTGGCCCACTAATGTCCGCAGCATAAACATCAATAATCATAAACATCTTCACCCTTTCCGTTCCAATGTGGAATTCGTCGAAAACCAAAATGCAGTGAAAATAAAACCAAAAACATTAAAAAAAAAATAGAATACATAAATAAATCAATAACAAAATTAAATAAATTTTAAATTTAAAAAAAAAGGCCACTAATTAAGGGCCTTCGTCCTTTTTTAGCTGTACTTGTTGTTGATATCAGTCAGACTAGGCACAATTTGCGATAGAACTGATAATGTAGTGAAAGGCCTTTTTGTGACTTCGAACGGTAAAGCCGTTACGTTTCGAAGCACAACACAAATGCAAAAATGGCGTGTAGCCACAATACATGTAGCTGAGAGCAGTAGGGATATTGTTTTTGTATTGTATTTTGCAGCACAGATGCGTCCATGTACTTCAAGTTTAGAAAGTGGAAGAGATACACAAAAAAGTAATGTACTAATTTTTCTTATTAATAGTTATTAAAAATAAACATAATTATCTTTTTTTTTTCAAATAAAAAATAATCGTAGTATAGCTACTAGAATTTCAAACAATTGGCGTACAAAATCAAAAGCTTCACTCATGGCGTCTCCAGTAAAAGTTCACGCAGCTCTGAAAACGAAACATTAAACGCCTCCACGCGTTTACGTTTGGGGCGCAAGGATTTGGCGCTTGTTGAAGTTTTGCGGAACGCAGCTGCTTTATAAACACACAAATAGCTTTTCCAATCAGAAAGGCATGCAGCACAGATGCGTCCATGTTATAACAGTACTTCAAGTTTAGAAAGTGAGAGAGATACACAAAAAAAAAAACGTGAAAAGAGAATGTGTTTAGCTTAAAGAGTTATACATTTATTTTTATTTTTCTACATATGTATACTAATTTTACTTATTAATAGTTATTAAAAATAAACATAATTATCACTTTTTTCCGAATAAAAAATAATCGTAGAATTTCAAACAATTGGCATACGAAATGAGATATCTGTAAAACCTTCATTCATGGCGTCTCCAGTACATGATTCAAGTAGGCAATATAGCAAATGGCCAGTTTAAGTATTTCGATTTTCGAGAGCTTCTTATCCGGCGGCAGCGTAGGTAAAAGTTTACGTAGCTCTGCAAATGAAACATTAAACGCCTCCACACGTATACGTTCCCGTGTTGCATGTGCTGTACGATATTTTAACGTAGCACGTCGCCGTCGACGCCGTTCTTCACGCGACAAACCCACCAATTCCGATGGATCAAGATGCGCAATAGGTGTGGTGCGTCGCCTTGGCGCCGGTGTTGGCGGTGGTGCTGGTTGTGCTGCTGTCTCACATGCTACACGTGCCTGAAAACATTTATCCAGATCCAGCATAGAGGTATAGTCCGTATGCATGGGATGCTGTTGATCATGGTAGTAACTCAGCGAGATGCTCTCTGAAGGTGTCATATGCGTCATGTCGTAGACCATATTGAATCAGTAGAAATGTTTGCGTTAGGGCACTGAAAATTAAATGCATATTTTATTTTTATTATTTAGCTTTAATTTGTGAATTTAATTTGAGTTTATGTCACACTTCTGGGAGTTTCGGCTACCATAATTTTATGTTTATTTTTGGTTGCCAATTGTTTGGCAAAAAAAGAGAAAGGGTATGAGAAATTATTACGAATTGCATTATTTATGGTTTACTTAAGGTTTATTTGTAAACTGAAGGGATGCGCGTGTCAATAATTACACCCCTTTCGGCTATTTACCCTTTAACAGGCAAGCATTCCGGACGTGTGTTTGTGTTTCCTATTATTTTCATTAGTTTTATTGTATTTATTGTTTATTTGAAACATATTTTCACACCTAGTCAAATAATCCAATGGAAAAAAGATTTCTAGTGTGGGGTTGTTTAAGATTTTACTGGTTAAATACGACACATGTGCAATGGGTCATAAAAATTTAATATTTATAAATCGAGTACGTGTTTCTAATTTTGAGATTTGCTCTAATCATAAGCAGAGATATATGTTTATTCCAAGTTTTAAGTATCACCATATAGTTTGAATTAACTTATAATCAGAGATGTGCTGATGTCTAAAGAAAATTTCTACGGTAAAATTTTACAGAAAATATAAATACGATTAAAGTTGTTGGAATGTATGCTGATTTTTAATAAAATGGGACTGTAAAGCTTAATAATAAATAGACGGTGAAACAACTTTAAACTGCAATCGTTAAAAAGATCCGTTTTGGAATTATGACGCATAAATCATTCTGAAGGTGAAGAAAACGGACTTTAGTGAATGGACTAATGAATCTTACAATAAGTTATGAAAATAGTTTTTTGAAAGTAAAAACCAGAACAAATGGGATTATATTTATTTGAGAATGCATTACTTGAATCCTATCGCCTATCAGGCCTTTTTATTTATTTTTCAAGAAACAAAAATGCGAATTTCTTGGAATTAATAAACCGATATTCGGATGATGACTTTTAAGCAACACTCAGAATATTTATGTTTTTTCTTTAAATTAAGTTGAAAAGTTTTTGGCATAGATTCCTTATAATGACTAAAGCCTATAGTGTGAAGTACCATTTCAACTGAGACAATACGCAGAAGTATCCGCATTTTAAGACGAATGTTCTTAAAGTTTTTTCAATTCGCCAGTATTAGTAAAACTGATTTTGAACACTATTAGATAAAAATGTTCTTGATTTAAAATTATAGTTTTATGACGATCATGGTCTTGGTCTTATATCCATATGTCCATGTTATTTTACAATAGATTTTTTATAAATTTATGGTAACATTTTTTCTCGATAATTTTTTAATACACTTTGTATGACTGCAAGAAACGTCAGAACAAAACTACTGGTAAATTATAAACGAAGAAGTTTTTTAGTTTATAAACAGCTCAGCTATATGGTTGATATTAACACCACCTTAGATGCTATATGTAGCTAAATCTTAACTTAGTCTTCTCAATTATGATTTTTAATACTTACACAAAATAATTTTTAGCTTATTTTTATGTAAATCCAAATTTTAATTGATGCTTGGGCACTTTTTAAAAACGATTTCTACGCGCTCTTTACTGCGTTTGCTGCTGTTCACAAAGAAACTACGAATTTGCACAACTGCAGCATCCTTTTATACTCAAATGTGGCACCCTTAAAATCTAACTGGCTGCAAATGGACCAATGGAAGATGAACAAGAAAGAAAACAAAATGGCGTATGCTGCGCTGCGCACCAATGCAAATGCTAGCTGCAAAAAAGTGTTATAAAAAAATATACAAACCCACCACCAAATGGTTAAACGTCAAATTTGAATTATGCAGTACTGATAACCCTAGTTGCACCAACCTAAAAGCTTAATGCAAGCAATGATGGCAACTCTAGCTTAACAACAGCTGTTAAAAATTGAGAAAAAGAAAGAAGCAGCATGTGGCGGCACAGCTGTTTACTGCTTTCATAACCTTTTCTGGTGCGGCCATATATTCGCATATTTTGTTTTTAGTTTTTAAAACGCGTTTTGTTAATAAAATCAAATGCAGCTGAAAGAGTTATTGAAACCGCTGCAATTAGGCAGTCAAGTGGTGCGTAGCTATGGTAAACACAATAAGAAATATCTCTACAAAGATGGCAAGAAGTTTGAGGGTATAAGCTACTATCCCAGGTACATAGTTGAATATTTTGAATTTTTTTTATAATAACTGATATAATACTCACTTTTCTTAGATATCGTGACCAACAAGATACTGAAATAGTGCCCGCTAAACTATTTCGTGTACAACGTATTAAGCCTGTGAAAGGTAATCCCTACTGGGAGAAACGCATACTGAAAGATTTCGGTTTGGATGGTAAACAGAGCGATTTCACTGTGGTCAAAAACATACCTGAAAACAATGCGCGCCTATGGAAGATCAAACATTTACTGAAGGTAACACCAGTAACATTTCCCTATGGCGAACCTACAGCGAATGACGTTAAACACACAATACTTAAGGAGAATGGAGAGTGTATAGTAACGAAAGAAATCGGACCCATCGAAGTGCGTCTAGAGGCTTCAGAGGCATTTGATAACGAACCAAAGCGTCTGGATACGGAGTTGTTAAAGAAAGATGCGCGCATGAAATGGTTAAATCCGTGGTAGTGTGACACCACAACATTATATTTAATCACATTAGCTGTTTGCATTAAAGTAATAAACAAAAACTAATTTTCTTATGAACTATTCGTAGCATAGTTGCCTAAATTGAAGAAACATATTAACATCAAGATCGCATCACTGCAACGGCGACCTTTTTCTCGAGTGTTTTACAGCCGGAAGTGGCAAATAGACCAAACTGTCGTTCATAGGTTATGGCCGTAGTGATTTCGCTATATAAATTTGAGAAATATATATTATCGTTGCTTCCTTGTTTTCTTTGATTCTACTTACTCAATCACATCCTGCTTGGGAGGCCGACCCCAACGCCTAAACTCTGCCTGTAGGCATTGCACCACATGCGATTTCTCAAGTGGCAAAAACGGCAAATAGTGATCGATAACATGCGCCTCAATGAGACTTGTGCGTTTCAGACCGCCATCCATATTGTAGGCAGCCTTCTGCAGCAATGTTTCAAACTCGCTAAGTTTGGTGTCCTCCCGCAACTTGCCAGCCGAAATAGACTTGCCCAAATAATCCGATATATGCACACCGGCAGTGTTTGAGAGAAATATAAAAATGGCTTTGGTATTGTCGGAGCCATCGACATAGGCATTGTAGTCTACCAACGAAGTCAGTGCATCAAAGACGCCACCCGGCATCTTATCCACCTCATCGAATATAAAAAGTGACCGTGGACATTGCCTTATGCTATCGCGTACTTCGCGATTAATGCGATCTTTGTAAAGGTCAGTATGTGTGGCTTGTGGAAAATCAGCACGTCCCATGTACTTATGTACAAATTTGCTCTTCAAGCCATTTTTGTATAAAGCCTCCGCAATTTGATCAGCAACAAAATTCTTACCAGTGCCGGGAGTGCCATGAAAACTGATTACGAGCGGTTTTCGCGAACGATTCGCCTCATTGAAATGTGCGCTTAAAGCAGGTGCAATGTGTTGCAGTACAATGTGCTGTCCATAAAGTTTGCGCTTGAGACGTTCCTCTAATTCTGTTGAGTAGAAAATACAATTTTAAATTAATAATTATTATAAACGTGCGTATGATTTTTTAGCAGGCTCGTGTTGCGAATATATAACAGTGTACAATGTTTACAGCAATATAGTACTTCAAATCTTGTCAAAAGTCTTTTGCAGGATGTTTCATATATTTTTACTTATAGTAAGCAACGAAAGGGATCTTTTAGTTGTGTTAAATATTGACATTAGGCAATCTGAAGAAGACTCTTGAGGAGAATTGAAATGGTATATTTGTGTACTCCTTACAATTCTGTTATCCCGAAACCTGTTAGGATTTCAGACATATTAATACAAAGGTCGCTTTATAAATTGTACATTAAATTGCTTTACCGCGCACATTCCCCGGTATGCTGTATTCATCACAACACTCGTAATAGCGGCAATAGGTGTAGCCTTTCAAATAGCCGTAGCCTAGTGCTCCAATGCCAACCGCTGCACCAATTGTAAGCGGTTCGATGCCATTTGCTACATTTAAACTTAAAATTAAAACAAAGCAATATTTAATCAATATACGTGTATGTTGCATTTTACAACTTGTTGAAACCAACGCATCTCTTCCGTGTGAGTGTTACAAAAAGAGGGAAACTCACAGTGAATTGCTGCTGTTGCTGCAGTAAACAACGCCAGCAAAACAAGAGGTTTGAATGACGATATACGTTAAATAGTGCGAGAAAAGAGAATTTTAGTTTGCATCAAATAATGGAGGATCCACTCTACGAGAATTGCGATGTCGTCGGTGGCTGTGATACGCTGGAGGCAACCAAAGCGAACATTACAAAGATACTGACGCGTACTGAGCGTTTTCAAGAACGCATACGGAAGCACATCGACGATAACTATGTGGATTTCATGCCCAACCACAGTACCGCGGACATGTATCTAGAGGAAGGGGAAGCGTTGATCAAAGAAACGGAGGATGTGCTGCGGTCTGTTGGTGGTGATACGCGCACCATGTTGCAGGATGCTAGCGCTGCGCTTGCTAGCAGTGTCTGTGAATTGCAAGAAGTCTCACTGGGCTTGCGTGTCAGTCAGCGTCTGCTCAAAATTGATGATCTTTTTCAGTGCGTCGAGGAGTCAAATGCCACCAAGGAGTATCTCGTAGTACTCGATCTAATTGGTAAACTCAAAACGCTCATCTATTGCGATGATGGCGGTGATGTAGCTGCAAGTGGATCGGATGTTCATCGAGTTCTGCAAAAATGCGATTGCTATGACACAATTAAAGTCAAGTATCAAATTCAATATACTATACTTCAGCAAAATTTACAACAACGTTTTGAGCAGCTGGTACAGCTGAATTGTAAATCATTTCCCTCTTCGAAGTGCGTAACGCTGCAGATTTCCAAGGATGAATCACAACTGCAGGATACATGTATGTCACTATTTCAGGCGCGCTACAACCCAACAAAAATTTGCGAGTTTTTGCTTGATAATTGTCTGGAGCCGCTTATACTTAAACCTGTTTCGGTGGAATACAAGGAAGAAAATGATGAATATGTAGTGCTGACACTTTCGTACTCGCTAAAGGATCTTAGCGCCTCCAGTTGCCTACGTCCTTCGTATAAGCAGGTCTTTGAGCACATTAAAACGCTGCTTAACTGCCTAAGTAATATCAATGTTTCCGTGTCGGAAAGTCAACACGTATTCAGCATTATAGGTGATGTCATTAAAACACGGCTTTTCAAGTTGCTCATCGATGAATGCCTAATACATGCTATACCCGAGACTATGGAGGACTATCAGGAGAGCACCTTGGTTGCAGATGTTATACAGTTTGAGCAATTGTTAGCCGATACATTTATTATTAATCTGGAGCATGATCGAGCGCTAAGCGAATTTACGGAACAATATGATATTCATTATCGCAATCGGTTGTACAAGCGTGTGCTGGAAAGCGCAAAGGAGATAATGGCAAAAGATTTGCAGGATATGGTGTTGATTGCTGAACGCAATACGCCAGAAGATGTAGCAAATAATCCGTTCCTATTTCCTCGTTGCATGGTGTCAAAGAGTTCACTGGTTGGTTATATATTTTTTCTTTTATATAAAATATAACTGTTTTATTGATAAATTATTTTCAACAGGAATTTACCAAGCTTATGGAACGTATATTGCGCCAGCCCCGTGAACAGCATGGCGACGATGCAGAACCTAACGCTCTAATCGGTGTCGTTTCGATGATGCTTGAGGCATATATGGTGGAAGTGCCTAAAGTGCACAAAACGTTGCTTGACAATATACCACAACAGTCGATTTTGTTCTACAACAATTGCATGTTTCAAATTTGAATTATGCAGTACTGATAACCCTAGTTGCACCAACCTAAAAGCTTAATGCAAGCAATGATGGCAACTCTAGCTTAACAACAGCTGTTAAAAATTGAGAAAAAGAAAGAAGCAGCATGTGGCGGCACAGCTGTTTACTGCTTTCATAACCTTTTCTGGTGCGGCCATATATTCGCATATTTTGTTTTTAGTTTTTAAAACGCGTTTTGTTAATAAAATCAAATGCAGCTGAAAGAGTTATTGAAACCGCTGCAATTAGGCAGTCAAGTGGTGCGTAGCTATGGTAAACACAATAAGAAATATCTCTACAAAGATGGCAAGAAGTTTGAGGGTATAAGCTACTATCCCAGGTACATAGTTGAATATTTTGAATTTTTTTTATAATAACTGATATAATACTCACTTTTCTTAGATATCGTGACCAACAAGATACTGAAATAGTGCCCGCTAAACTATTTCGTGTACAACGTATTAAGCCTGTGAAAGGTAATCCCTACTGGGAGAAACGCATACTGAAAGATTTCGGTTTGGATGGTAAACAGAGCGATTTCACTGTGGTCAAAAACATACCTGAAAACAATGCGCGCCTATGGAAGATCAAACATTTACTGAAGGTAACACCAGTAACATTTCCCTATGGCGAACCTACAGCGAATGACGTTAAACACACAATACTTAAGGAGAATGGAGAGTGTATAGTAACGAAAGAAATCGGACCCATCGAAGTGCGTCTAGAGGCTTCAGAGGCATTTGATAACGAACCAAAGCGTCTGGATACGGAGTTGTTAAAGAAAGATGCGCGCATGAAATGGTTAAATCCGTGGTAGTGTGACACCACAACATTATATTTAATCACATTAGCTGTTTGCATTAAAGTAATAAACAAAAACTAATTTTCTTATGAACTATTCGTAGCATAGTTGCCTAAATTGAAGAAACATATTAACATCAAGATCGCATCACTGCAACGGCGACCTTTTTCTCGAGTGTTTTACAGCCGGAAGTGGCAAATAGACCAAACTGTCGTTCATAGGTTATGGCCGTAGTGATTTCGCTATATAAATTTGAGAAATATATATTATCGTTGCTTCCTTGTTTTCTTTGATTCTACTTACTCAATCACATCCTGCTTGGGAGGCCGACCCCAACGCCTAAACTCTGCCTGTAGGCATTGCACCACATGCGATTTCTCAAGTGGCAAAAACGGCAAATAGTGATCGATAACATGCGCCTCAATGAGACTTGTGCGTTTCAGACCGCCATCCATATTGTAGGCAGCCTTCTGCAGCAATGTTTCAAACTCGCTAAGTTTGGTGTCCTCCCGCAACTTGCCAGCCGAAATAGACTTGCCCAAATAATCCGATATATGCACACCGGCAGTGTTTGAGAGAAATATAAAAATGGCTTTGGTATTGTCGGAGCCATCGACATAGGCATTGTAGTCTACCAACGAAGTCAGTGCATCAAAGACGCCACCCGGCATCTTATCCACCTCATCGAATATAAAAAGTGACCGTGGACATTGCCTTATGCTATCGCGTACTTCGCGATTAATGCGATCTTTGTAAAGGTCAGTATGTGTGGCTTGTGGAAAATCAGCACGTCCCATGTACTTATGTACAAATTTGCTCTTCAAGCCATTTTTGTATAAAGCCTCCGCAATTTGATCAGCAACAAAATTCTTACCAGTGCCGGGAGTGCCATGAAAACTGATTACGAGCGGTTTTCGCGAACGATTCGCCTCATTGAAATGTGCGCTTAAAGCAGGTGCAATGTGTTGCAGTACAATGTGCTGTCCATAAAGTTTGCGCTTGAGACGTTCCTCTAATTCTGTTGAGTAGAAAATACAATTTTAAATTAATAATTATTATAAACGTGCGTATGATTTTTTAGCAGGCTCGTGTTGCGAATATATAACAGTGTACAATGTTTACAGCAATATAGTACTTCAAATCTTGTCAAAAGTCTTTTGCAGGATGTTTCATATATTTTTACTTATAGTAAGCAACGAAAGGGATCTTTTAGTTGTGTTAAATATTGACATTAGGCAATCTGAAGAAGACTCTTGAGGAGAATTGAAATGGTATATTTGTGTACTCCTTACAATTCTGTTATCCCGAAACCTGTTAGGATTTCAGACATATTAATACAAAGGTCGCTTTATAAATTGTACATTAAATTGCTTTACCGCGCACATTCCCCGGTATGCTGTATTCATCACAACACTCGTAATAGCGGCAATAGGTGTAGCCTTTCAAATAGCCGTAGCCTAGTGCTCCAATGCCAACCGCTGCACCAATTGTAAGCGGTTCGATGCCATTTGCTACATTTAAACTTAAAATTAAAACAAAGCAATATTTAATCAATATACGTGTATGTTGCATTTTACAACTTGTTGAAACCAACGCATCTCTTCCGTGTGAGTGTTACAAAAAGAGGGAAACTCACAGTGAATTGCTGCTGTTGCTGCAGTAAACAACGCCAGCAAAACAAGAGGTTTGAATGACGATATACGTTAAATAGTGCGAGAAAAGAGAATTTTAGTTTGCATCAAATAATGGAGGATCCACTCTACGAGAATTGCGATGTCGTCGGTGGCTGTGATACGCTGGAGGCAACCAAAGCGAACATTACAAAGATACTGACGCGTACTGAGCGTTTTCAAGAACGCATACGGAAGCACATCGACGATAACTATGTGGATTTCATGCCCAACCACAGTACCGCGGACATGTATCTAGAGGAAGGGGAAGCGTTGATCAAAGAAACGGAGGATGTGCTGCGGTCTGTTGGTGGTGATACGCGCACCATGTTGCAGGATGCTAGCGCTGCGCTTGCTAGCAGTGTCTGTGAATTGCAAGAAGTCTCACTGGGCTTGCGTGTCAGTCAGCGTCTGCTCAAAATTGATGATCTTTTTCAGTGCGTCGAGGAGTCAAATGCCACCAAGGAGTATCTCGTAGTACTCGATCTAATTGGTAAACTCAAAACGCTCATCTATTGCGATGATGGCGGTGATGTAGCTGCAAGTGGATCGGATGTTCATCGAGTTCTGCAAAAATGCGATTGCTATGACACAATTAAAGTCAAGTATCAAATTCAATATACTATACTTCAGCAAAATTTACAACAACGTTTTGAGCAGCTGGTACAGCTGAATTGTAAATCATTTCCCTCTTCGAAGTGCGTAACGCTGCAGATTTCCAAGGATGAATCACAACTGCAGGATACATGTATGTCACTATTTCAGGCGCGCTACAACCCAACAAAAATTTGCGAGTTTTTGCTTGATAATTGTCTGGAGCCGCTTATACTTAAACCTGTTTCGGTGGAATACAAGGAAGAAAATGATGAATATGTAGTGCTGACACTTTCGTACTCGCTAAAGGATCTTAGCGCCTCCAGTTGCCTACGTCCTTCGTATAAGCAGGTCTTTGAGCACATTAAAACGCTGCTTAACTGCCTAAGTAATATCAATGTTTCCGTGTCGGAAAGTCAACACGTATTCAGCATTATAGGTGATGTCATTAAAACACGGCTTTTCAAGTTGCTCATCGATGAATGCCTAATACATGCTATACCCGAGACTATGGAGGACTATCAGGAGAGCACCTTGGTTGCAGATGTTATACAGTTTGAGCAATTGTTAGCCGATACATTTATTATTAATCTGGAGCATGATCGAGCGCTAAGCGAATTTACGGAACAATATGATATTCATTATCGCAATCGGTTGTACAAGCGTGTGCTGGAAAGCGCAAAGGAGATAATGGCAAAAGATTTGCAGGATATGGTGTTGATTGCTGAACGCAATACGCCAGAAGATGTAGCAAATAATCCGTTCCTATTTCCTCGTTGCATGGTGTCAAAGAGTTCACTGGTTGGTTATATATTTTTTCTTTTATATAAAATATAACTGTTTTATTGATAAATTATTTTCAACAGGAATTTACCAAGCTTATGGAACGTATATTGCGCCAGCCCCGTGAACAGCATGGCGACGATGCAGAACCTAACGCTCTAATCGGTGTCGTTTCGATGATGCTTGAGGCATATATGGTGGAAGTGCCTAAAGTGCACAAAACGTTGCTTGACAATATACCACAACAGTCGATTTTGTTCTACAACAATTGCATGTTTCTAGCACATTGGCTGGCCAGCAATTCGGACAAGAACATTGCTGAGTTCCCTGCTCTGGTACGTTCATTGCAGGCGACTGGCAATAAATACTACAAAGTGCAGGTGGACTATCAACAGCAGATTATTATGGATATACTAACAGATTTTGGTAAGCATAAGAAATATATTAATTAGGAAACATTCTTTATACAAATTTTTTGTTTTAGTTTTAAACGGTGCGCACACAATTGGCACTGCGCCCTTGAAGCTGGTACGTCAATGCTTACGTCAGCTAGAGCTGCTAAAGAATGTCTGGCTTAATGTGTTGCCCGAAACTATATACAATAAAACTTTCTGCGAACTACTCCACGGCTTTTGTAGTGATATTATACGTCGCATTTTAGTACTAGAGGATATCTCAGCTACAGTCGCCGACGAATTAGGTGATCTTATTGATGTAGTACTAACTAAAGCGCCTACACTTTTCAAGGAACCACACGAAGTAGTACAAATAAAATCATGGATGAAATTTAAACAATTGAAAATGATTTTAAATGCAACACTAAAAGAGATCACTGAAAATTGGTGCGAGGGTGCCGGTATACTGACAGCCAATTATAAACCCGACGAGGTAAAACATTTAATACGCGCACTCTTCCAGAATACAGATCGACGCGCAAAAGCATTATCTCAAATTATTTAATATTAAAAAAATAAAAAAATGGATTTTTTAAAATTCAGACATGTATTTTACAACATATTATTTTTTATAAATTAAATATCACAATAACAACTACTAGTCTTTCAACTCGGCAGTGGCTTGTAGCAACATAGGTTGTAGCTGCTCACGCAGCAATGCATGATCGGCGCCGTGTGTTACAATTAATATCTGCTGTGCTTCCTTAAGATTATGTATAGCTTCTTTAAGATAATGCTCGTACAGCTGTATTTTACCCAATTTGAAATAGAGCAGACCAAGCAACGGATTCCAGGTACCATAATATTTACGAAAGCCTGGTATTAATTGCTGACCAAAGTCTAGCGCATCCTGCCATTTACCAGTCTCAATAGCAGCTTCAAAAGCCACATCTAGCGTTTTTACGTGCCACAAATTTAGAGGGTGCAGCACACCGCTTTGCTTGCGTAAACAAACCTTGCAGACATCTAGATCTGTGTATTTTAAAACAATTATTAATATAAAAATTTATAAAAAACGTAATACTCGTACATACATGCGATATGCTTCATTTCATCCAATTTATATTTGGTGAGCTGCATAACCTCTTCGTAGGCAGCACGCAGTTTTGGTCCAATAATCAAGCCACATTTGCTGCACTCAGACTTTGACATATCAACATAAGCAGAGCACGTTTTATTGCCGCATACAGCGGCATTCATTTGTATTGTTTCCTTGTCATCAATGCATTTGCTGCAGATGCACATAAAATAGTAGTTATCCTTAAGATCAGCGCGACGCTGTTCGGTGGTGTTCAGTAAATCAATATAGCTGATAAATATCTTGGGTACAATATAG
The DNA here is from genome assembly GCA_035044805.1 of Leucophenga maculata. NCBI lineage: Eukaryota > Metazoa > Arthropoda > Insecta > Diptera > Drosophilidae > Leucophenga > Leucophenga maculata. The sequence continues at coordinate 91,224 of JAWNNP010001279.1, read as the reverse complement.
AAAAAATTTATTTAAAATTTTATTATATATTAAAATATAAGGGTAAGCGGACTTGGCAAAAATGGCTCCACTATTTCTATTTTGTAATTATATATTTTAGAATGAATATTTTTTAACTGTAGAATAGTAATCACCCAATACGTCGGACAACTGGATTGTCTAAATATATATTGTTCTTAAAGGATCTATCTCTAAAGGTCTCCAAGATCTTGAATTCAATCAGAACAACAGACGCATATGGCTATATCGAAAGATCTCTTACTAAGATTGCAGATGTACTTTTTCATTAGCCTTGTCTTGGACAATATAGATAGTATTGGTATAGAAAATGAGTTGCTTGTTCCAGATTTCGATAATTTTTTCTTATTGAAAGCTATAGTTTAAAAATGCTAAATATTTTTCTTATCAATGCCGATTCAATACACCCTTGTATATGTAGTTAAACAACAGACCTTTGACCAATCCAAGTCCTCCATATCCTCAATAGCATGTATATGTAGTGTAGTCCCTTCGAAAGTAGCAACTGCATTTGGCTTGCAGCTATGATCGGTAATCGAGACACCCAAATATATAGCCGTCGCTATGGAATTCATCTCGGCATCAAGTATATTGAACCCGTTTGTAACAAGCTAAAAATAAACAAAATTGTTGAGCATTGCAAGGCTGTCGAATAGCAGCTGTTGTCGTCGATGGCGCCACGCTTGTTGCACGCGTCATTGAGAGTAAAAGTGATAAACAAATTTGGCACATTACACTGTACTAAAAATTGTTGCATAGCTAACATCACCCGGTCTTTACGTCTACCGCTTGCCAATTCTTTACCTGTTTCTGGCAAGTGTTAAGTGCTGGCAGTTCGCCAGACGGAATTGAATTGCTATGCGTGCTATGAGTAATTAATGGTACTTACTCTGCCATAAATGCTCATTAGTTCCGTCTTATTTGGCACTATAACGGTATCCTCCATCATATCACAAAGCACACCATGCAATGAATCCAAATGTTCCAGACGTTTTACATCATTTTTAATCTCAGCATAATCTGCGCATATCCACAGAAATTTTCTTTTATTTGTTAAACCATTTTTTTAGACGTTTCTACTTACGCGACATTAAATCACGGAATTTGCGTGAACCATGCTCCGTATAGTAGCCACGTATCAAATCTCCACCGTTATCCAGACGTATTATTATCTTGCACAACACACGCGCTGCATCGGGCACCTCGCGTGGATATATTTTTTTAAGGAAAGGACATTCATGTTTATGAGTTGGCCAGGCTTCCATCTGACATGCGCGATTGCAATAATAAACATAATTACAATTCGAGCATTTCAATACCTTGGTGCTTTGGAAGAACAGTGTTTGTAATTAGCTGGTTATAACACAAATTAAATAATTTAACACACCTGGCTAGACAATGATCACAACGCTCTTTTCGAAATTTCGATTTAAGCACGTAGACAAAGGGTTTCTCAGTTAATATACGTTGTCCTCGTTTGACTTTCGGTGGTGTTGGTTGCGGTTTTGGTAATTTCTTTTCAGACAGTGGTTTGAGCATATTTCTAAAATTGTGCATATGTATCATATCTTATGTATCTATTAACAGAACAAGCCCACTTTTTAAACAGCAGCGGCAACGGCGGCAATCAAATAGCTGTCTCAAATGCAAATGATTTACCTCCACAATAAAAACTATAGCGACTCGTGACGATTTTGACAGCGATATTATTTTTAGAATTGTTGTCTACGCAAATCGTGCCGCATAAACAAAAACAAACCAATAGCATTTACATATATCTTTTGGTTTTTGTTTCGCAGCTGTAGCGCGCATTAATAGAGATGTTCTGAACTCTTGAGCGGAACTATTTGATGGAATTACGGATGCTGAATTTCTTTTTACACACTGTGGTTATTGCATTTACACGACATGGTTATTACATTTGTAACATCTAAATAATGCGTCTGAAACTTTCTTATTCTTCTGTCTGCCTGTCTGTCTATATTATGCCACAGTGATGAAAGCAACAACAACAAAAATAGAAGCAAGCTTTAAACTTCAACATATCGCAAATATCGTGACTGTAAATTTCTGATATTTAGTTGAGTTTAAAAATTATGTATAATGGTGATTGTAGCGATATGAGACCTAATCACTTAGTATCCATCTCTAACATGGCTAGCGGCTCGTCTAGTCAAGTTAATTAAGATTATATATACCAATTTAAATAAGTCTTTGTCAAATTATTATACTGCTCACGGTTAAAACGTATACACCCAGCCTTTATTTGCTGGTCAATTCGACAAGGGCATAAAACAATGTCCTAAATAATACTCATAATTCATTCCTGCAACATATTTGTTTATAAAGTGGTGGCGTCTCGAATTATTGTTAAATTCGTAATTTTTAACAATATATTTCAAGACTTGCTACCGCTCAAAAGACTTTTAAGTGTATGTGTCAATTACATAGTTATTGCTGCCTGATTTTAATTATCAATGACATTTGAAGCTTGCAGTTGAAAATAAGGACATTTTCCGTAGCCTAGCCGGAAGACAAGATGAATAAGTCCGATTTTAAATTCACCTGTCGCACTTGCCTACGCCGTGAAAATCGAGGACAAAAGTCCTCGCACCTGTTGTCGCTTTACAATTATATGATGGAGCTAAACGATGCAATGACCTGCATAGCCGATGTACTACTAACGACGACGCCACAGTTAAATATAAGTTCTACCGATGAACTGCCGCAGTTGGTCTGCACCGAATGTTTCAGTAAGTTGCTTGAAGTGCAAAAGTTTCAGGAAATGTGTGTGGAGTCGGAAAAACATCTGCATAATATGTTGGAAATGGACAATGAACTAGCTGCCGCGGAAGCTGATGAGGATGATGATATAGAAATGATAGTGCCTATGAAAGTTAAAAATTACACAGAGACATATGGCATGACACACTCAAAATCTTCGACGAAAAACGGCAGCAACTTAAAGAATCCTGCTAGCAAAGCTCATTCACCAGCTTTGAAAAAAAACTTCGATTATGATGATGATGAGCTGTTACTGCCAATGAAAGTAGGCGATTTTAAGGATCCATATGACATGGTGAACAAAGCCAAAACACAGTTCAATTCTCCAACTAATATCATGAATAGAAATAGCACAAAAAGTACTTTTAGCAGAAATGCAGCTAGTAATCACTTCCAAGCGCAGCAATCTTCCAAGTCGTTAACTTCGGCAAAGAAACCTAATGAAAACTTCGATGATGAGCTGTTGGTGCCAATGAAAGTAGCCAAGTTTACAGATATGTATGGTAGCGCGTACGATGCCAAGCCACAGTCCAGTGCAAATAAAAACAAAAACGGAAACAATCAAACTTCGAAGCCGTTACCCAGAACATTGAATCAAGATGAAGAATTCGATGATGACGATGATGCGCTGTTAATGCCAATGGAAAATATCAAATATGATGACGATACAATGTTTAGTTTGGACGAATTTACAAGTGATGATGATTATAATGATGATGATACTATACTGAGCGATTTTAAGCCAACGGTTAAAGACAGTTGGCATCCCAAAGGGCACACGAATAGACAAATTCAGAAAGGCCACGGGTTGCAGCAGAAACAGTTTCAATGCCAACATTGCAACTTAAGGTGAGTGAGTCTCTATTTCACTGTTCTGCATATGGTTATTCTTCTTCTTTTTTTTAGTTTCCATCGCATCAGCCTTATGACGCGGCACGCACGCACACATACAGGCGAGAAACCATACCATTGCAAATACTGTGAGAAATCCTTTACTCAGGGTCATCATCTCGTGCGCCACACTCGAACACATGTCGGAAATAATTTATACAATTGTGAACTATGTGCTTCTGGTTATCCAAAAGCTTCGCAGTTAGCCAAACATTTCCTGACCCATAAGCACGATAGTTCCGAAATACGAGCGCAGCATCTTGCGGCGCGCAAAAAAAAAGAGATAAAACTGAATTGCAAATTGTACACCTCGCCAGTATCTACTATGAAGGGATATAATAGCACCGCGCTGGGGCGACTTAAGTCATTAAATAAAAACAAAAAATTTTAATTCAAATTTAATATATTTTATAGTTTTTGTACGTATGTTTTATGTAGAAAACTTATGACTAATTTAAACTAAATTATGTATAGTTAAAAATAAGAAAAGTATTTGTTTTACAATACAATTGTTTTCATCTAATTATTCGTCTTTTAACAGTTGATTCAAATTTAAAAAGTACCTTCAAAGATCTGGAGTCAACTTAAATTTGATATGCTTTGAATAAATTTTTATACTATTTATAAATGTGTAAAAACTATTCAAGTTTGATGCTCTTATGTCAAAGTTCATGGATATGATGCAAACGCAGATCGAAAGGATGAAAATGAAGAACAGATTATGCATCTCCTGACAATTATAGTATCAAATTCTCAGAAATAAGTATGCTTATTGTCATCTGGAATGCCAATGGACTAACAAGCCATGCAAATGAGATTGAAGATTTCATCCAACATCGACATCATGCTTCTGAGTGGGACTCATCTCTGCACTGCACTGCTAATCAGGCGCTCAAACACTATCCGCTAGATCCTGTGCGTACTGATGAAATGCAATCAGGTTTCATCAAAGTCTCCACCAATTGCGGAGATATAATCTTTGCCGATACTGTCCTACGTGGTATATACTTTCCGAGATGCAGTTTAAGAACTTTTTTGATAAACTTGGTCCCAAGTCCTTGGCTGCAGGCAAGCATCAGCCATCACGGTACCTAGCTTATCCAACCCGTAGACATGCATTTATTATCATCTTTAGCAAGAACATCAAAAGTTCTTATTTATCCATAGAATCATCGAATGTTAGCTGATATTTATAGGAAATTCGTCTGTACAGCAATAAGAATCATTATCATTATTACTCATATAATTTTTTACAGTATTGGCTGAACATATTGGATCGAAGGCACAGTGTATAAATGCAGTATCTGATGCGGAAGATTCACCATTGATGGTCAGTTTACCTGCATCGAACCAATAGGCCCAGGTTATGCGAAAAATGTCGCAAGCACCCTTTACCGGATTAATGCAGGCTTCGTTGGCATTACAGCCGCTAATGGCTTCATAGAGACAGTTAAGAGAGATTTTCGTTACCGGTTTATCGAGGAGATGGCCTGTTAAGTAATGTTTTATAGTTTTAAATAAAAATTGTATAATTATGCTTTATTTCCATCAGATGCTTGCGTTGTCACCCCCTTTGAGAGCAGCTGATGTTAATTACATTTGTTGCACTCGCCGTCTTCGCTTTCGGGTGAGGGCTCATTAATACGCTCAATAAGTGAAGACAATCTTTAATCAGTATGCAAGTTTCTTACATACATTTTACAATATATGTTATATATATACTTCTCTTATGGAATCGACTTGCAAGTTGACCATATCGCAGAAGCCCGACAATTCATCTAAGGTTGTAGGAAATTTATCCTCCGGCGAACTATTGAGATTGTTGGGACATAAACCTGAAAAATAAATAAATCATTAATTAAAATAACCTACCTCTACATCTTTAAATATATTAAGGGCGCGAGACCTGAATTTGGGAGGATTTTCAGTGGAGGAAAATGTAATTAACACATTGAATTTGATTCATGGTTTGTTTCATCAAACTATGAATCATAAACGTAGTCACGTCAACCATCTGGTCCTCGTTCCAGTCTTGTGCTGGATCTTTTCTACTGCCTAACTTTATGTTACACAATTGCGGACCTAAAAGATGGATTGTGGCCACCTCCAAAGCTTCGACTTCTGGGCTTAAAGAAGTGTGGAAACCCTGCCGAACTCACACACCCACCCCTTGCTCCCATAAAGCCCAGATTCGACCAAGTTTTTCATAGCAATGGCCGAATCGTTTTTCGATGTTTTGTTTGGTCCAAAGCCCCTTTTCCATTTTGGCACGCAGTGCTTCCTCTAAATGGTCATAGGGCCTAGATGCGCAACCTTTTCCAATATAAAAAATCCCTTTTCCTCCAGGGATTGTCGGATCTTCTAAACAATATAAAAAATAATTCTTTTGCGGTTTGGCGCCGCCGTGCAAGCTGTGGTTGTAGACTTGCAACAGGTATTTCCTGGGAAAGCGCAAGCCGCATAACGCGCAAAACCGCTTGATTTCATCACACAAAAAAATCAGATTACCACCAATTAGTACTCACCCACAACAATTATTAATAACAATAGAGAAAGCCAGCAGCACTAACAAACACACAGGAAAAGATGATACACTGATGCAGCAGGAGGTTAATGCTTCTAAAATATGCTAACATCAATGTAGGTAAAACCACAAGAACAGTATTTATTAAAAACAATGCCACCGGCAGCAATTCGATGCAATTAAATTGATTTAAAATATGAATTTAACTGTATAAAACGAGCTTAAACGGTTTATAACGGTTATAAGGGGACAGTCAGTTTCCGGTTCACAACGTCAAACATGAGTGACCATCGAACGTGTTCGGCGATCGGATTTGAGCTGGATATACATCGCATTAGCGGCGCTACCCTTCATTTATTCACGGCTTCTTTGTTATTGCGATTTTATTGAAAAGTATTTGTGGTGAAAAATAAGTAAAATACTAATGAAAACATCACAAAAGTTCGAATTCGATGATGATGTCGCGTCAATATGCGAGTCCACGGTTTGTATTGATATAGTTACTATTTATATGAAACAAATTTTAATGCATAATTGTTTGCTGCAGGCCGCGCTAACCGAAGGCTGCCGTCTGTCCGTGCGTATGCACAAAACGGAAGATTGGCCACTTGCGGAAATTGTTAGCATCAAGGAGCACGATGGCAAACGCCAATTTTATGTGCACTATGTGGATTGTAAGTACTGTGTTCATATTTAAACGCTAAACACATAATTCACTGAAAATTTTTAAAGTCAACAAACGTCTCGATGAATGGGTGAACGAGGAGGATTTGGATACACGTAAAGTGCAATTTCCCCGACGTGATGGTACACAAACCGGTGCAAGTACCGGTGTTACAACACCCAAACGACATCAATCACTTGCCGGCAGCGTTTCACGTCCCACCTCACCACAACACAATGCCAGCCATGGCGGTGAGGGCATGGTCAATGGCAATGCAGTGCTTGCAGCAGCAATACAGAAAAAAATCAATCGCAAACGTAAACTAAACTCATCCATATCACATCATGCTACACATGTAACAAGCGATAATAGTGCTGCCGTAAGTGGCAGCACGCCGAGTACGCCTACTGCGCCGTTGCCAGTTGGCCTACCAACAACGAACACAACAATACCCACACTCAGTACTACACCTGCGACGCCTGCAAGTACACCAACTGTTGTACCTGCTGCTGCATCGACCATTAATGAGGATGCCTCACAGGATGGCAAGACAACGACACCACGCCAATCGGGCAGCATGGTGACACATCACGATGATGTTGTGACGCGTATGAAAAATGTTGAAATGATTGAGCTGGGCAAGCATCGCATTAAACCATGGTATTTCTCGCCATATCCACAAGAGCTGTGTCAAATGCCCTGCATCTATATCTGTGAGTTCTGTTTAAAATACCGCAAAAGTCGAAAATGTCTGGAGCGGCACATGTGCAAGTGCAATCTGCGTCATCCGCCGGGTAATGAAATCTATCGAAAACATACAATATCGTTCTTCGAGATTGATGGACGGAAGAACAAAGTATATGCACAGAATTTATGTTTGCTGGCAAAGCTGTTTCTGGATCATAAAACACTGTACTACGATACGGATCCGTTTTTGTTTTATGTCATGACTGAGTTCGATTCTCGTGGTTTTCATATTGTTGGCTATTTTTCTAAGGAGAAAGAAAGCACAGAAGATTATAATGTAGCGTGTATACTAACAATGCCGCCGTATCAGCGGAAGGGATATGGTAAACTGTTGATAGAGTTTAGCTACGAATTGTCAAAGTTTGAAGGTAAAACTGGTTCGCCGGAGAAACCACTCTCGGATTTGGGTTTACTCTCGTATCGTTCGTACTGGGCACAGACGATACTGGAGATATTCATTGGTCAGAAGCCACAGGGCGAAAGCGAAAAGCCGACTATAACCATCAAGTAAGTGTAGATATTATATAAGAAACATGTGTAAAAACTTCTGCATTAATTCTTTAAGCGACATCTGTGAATGCACTTCTATCAAAAAAGAGGACGTCATCTCTACACTGCAGAATTTAAATCTCATTAACTACTATAAAGGACAGTATATAGTTTGCATAAGTCGTGATACCATTGAGCAGCATCGGCGTGCTATGGAGAAGCGTAAAATACGTATTGATTCCAAGTGTCTGCACTGGACACCCAAAGATTGGACAAAGCGCTCCAAGTGGTAATTTCTAAGTAGCAGTATAAACATAATTCAAAGTATTTTTGCTTAAGCACATCCACATATACCAAACAAACATAGAATCCACCAAACATTCACATCCTGCGACATCCAAAAACTAACCAATGTTATCATTAACGCTTTTTGTTGACTTTACTGGCACATTTTATTTATTTGATTTTTTTTATATTTATTTTTTTATCTTTTTTTCACTAATTCCTAGAATACATACATTTTTGTGTTAATCATAACCGAGAATAATTGTACACAAACCAAAAAACAGAACAGTTCACACTTCCACTGCTATGTGCTTTGTGTGTTTGTGCTTGTACCGTGCTCCAACTGGCGGTTGCGCTGGAGCAGTGCGCGCATTGCTTGCTGCAGTTTTTAAATCTATTCTATAAACAAAACAATAAAAGCAAAAGATTGTATCGAAAGAATATATTAGCGTTTATTATTCATCTTTGTCCACATGTTTCTCTGACACGTTTTCCAGTTGTATGTCGAGTATTAACTGTTGTAGTCCTTGCATTGTGGCTGCTTCCAATGTGGCTTCCACATTCTCGGTGGACAGCTTGACTGCCTTTGCTGTGTGTCGATTTTCAGCAAGCTGTGCCTGTTGTTTACGAAGCGCATCGTGTGCTGTGTGCGTGCGTAGCTGCTCCTTGCAAGCACTAAGCACTTGTGTGTCCAGGTAAACAGTGCAGCGATCGCTACTAATCTTTTGCGAAATGTCAGCAGCCTGTTGCGCAGCGCTGTCCACAAGTGTGTCATCCAGTTTTGGCTTAGATAGTAGAGCATTTCGAGTACCAACAAGTTTCAGCAGCGTTGTGTATTTGTCATAGAGCGTGAGGTATTCCAGCTTAGTTTCCTGCAACTGACGTGCCTGCTCTTCCACCTGGCGACGTATATTCTGATCATCTTCGTTAATGCGCTTGAGGGCCTCCATATGCAGAAGGTACTCAACATCTGCCAAATCAATTGTATCAACCGTATCACTTGACGAAGAGCCGCTAGAAAATGGGCTCGACTTGGCCATTGCGAAAACAAATATAAAAAGAAATAAACCAATGCAGAAAAACCGGCGCAATTCAAAACAAAGCCACTCGACTTGCCAGTCACAGCGAAATTGATATAAAACAAGCAAGCGAAGAAGTAACACCCTGTGCTTCTTGAAGTTCCAAGTCACACGTGTTGCTGCCGTACGCTGTTTTACAATTTGTAAATAAATTTTAAAAATTATATTAACAAGAACGATTGAATTGATTTATACAATGGCACGTGGCAACAAGCCTAATCCCTTTGCAGCAAAAAAGCGGCAAAGGCGTGAGAATGTAGGTTAATTATCATTTAAACTATACAAGAAAAACTTGCTTACCTATTTTTCGTAGGGAAATGAACGCCAAGATCGTCGCGCTGAGCCTTATGAGGAGATCAAACGCGAGAATGCTGCCTTTATTAAATACTACAACCTGCAAAACATTTGTGCCAACGAACAGGAATGGCAGCAATTTCTCGACACCATACGTCAAAATTTACCGGCTACATTCCGTGTCACCGGTTTTAAAGGCGAAGCTAAGGCGCTGTTAAACATAATTGAAACTCAATTGTTTACGGAATATGTGCGTGGCGTAGCAGAAGTTCGTGAACTGCCAGTTGAGCAGATAGAGCGTCCATTGTGTTTACCTTGGTATCCGAACGGCATGGCGTATCAATTACAGCTAACACGCAAAGATATTAGACGCTCGGAACCGCTGTTTCGCTTGCATAATTTTCTCATAACAGAAACTAGCGCGGGTAGCATAAGTCGTCAGGAAACGGTGTCCATGATACCGCCGTTGGTTTTAGATGTTAAACCAACCGATAAGGTATTGGATATGTGTGCTGCGCCAGGTTCGAAGACGGCACAGCTCATTGAAGCGCTTCATGCGGAGCCTGAATTGCATAGAATTCCGCCAGGCTTTGTACTTGCAAACGACGTGGATAATAATCGCTGTTATATGTTGGTGCATCAGGCGAAACGCTTGAAATCTCCATGTTTTGTAGTGACGAATCACGACAGCGCATATTTTCCGAATCTGTTGGTGTGTATTTTATTTATATACACTATGACCGACTATATCAATATTTAATATATTTTTACAGCAAACCGACGCCGATGGCAGTAAATCTATTGTGAAATTTGATAAAATTCTCTGTGATGTACCATGCTCCGGTGATGGCACCTTGCGCAAGAATCCTGATATCTGGATGAAATGGAATCTAGCACAAGCATACAATCTACACGGTATACAGTATCGCATAACACGTCGGGGCGCTGAAATGCTTGAGGTAGGCGGACGCTTAGTCTACTCCACATGCTCGCTTAATCCGATTGAGAATGAGGCAGTGCTGCAGCGCATTATTGCCGATGCAGAAGGCGCACTGGAGATTGTCGATGCTAAACATTTGGTACCGGGTCTCAAATACAATCCTGGCATGACCGAATGGAAATTGGCTACAAAGGAAGTTGATCAAATCTTTACAAAATTCGAAGAAGTGCCGGAGACATATCACACAATTATACGCCCAGGCATGTTTCCATTGCCTAAGCAGGAAATCGAAAAGATCGGTTTGGAGAAATGCATGCGTGTATTGCCACATCTGCAGAATAGTGGGGGCTTTTTCGTTGCTGTCTTAGAGAAGAAGCGACAATTGCCGTACGAGAAAAATGATGTTAAAGAATTACTGGAGAAATTGGATAAGCCAGTAGAACCAAAACTCGATGAGAATGGTCAACCAATTGAACAAAAGTCAGCACCTTGGGGACCACAACGTAAACGTAGACGTTTACATGGCTATAAAGAAGATCCATATGTGTTCTTTAAGGAAAACGATGCTGACTGGGAGGATATTAAAAAATTCTATGAACTTGATGAAGCACTGAATGGTACCTGTTTACTGACGCGTTGTAACAACGAGAAGAAGCGTAATGTCTACTATTGTTCGGAGCGCATACGTGATCTGGTAAAACTTAATGAGCATAATATCAAAATCATCAATACGGGTGTGAAAACATTTGTACGCTGTGAGAACAAGCATACAACTCATCCATATCGTCTGGCACAAGAAGGTCTACAAACGGCAAATGCCTTCATGGGCGCAAAGAGACGCATTGAAGTGCTTAAAGAAGATCTAATATTGTTGCTCAATTGTACAGATCCCACAAAGCCGCCATCGACAAATGAACTACAGCTGCCAACACAAGAGCGGTGCAAGGAGTTTGGTGTGTATTTAATAAAAAAAAAGTGATGTGTAATGCATTTTAACTTGTTTAACTAATTTTCAGGTGTTGGTAGCTGTGTGCTGAAATATGTAGATCCCATATTCACACTCTACATGGTAGGTTGGCGCGGCACCTCAAGTCTAAAGACTTATGTAGATCGTGATGAAACAGTACACATATTGCGTTTACTCGGTGCGGATGTTAGTAAATTTGGTGCGTAATTAATTTAAAATTCTTTTGTACAAAAATTTAATTTATTTAATTACCAACTACTTTTTACAGAAACCAACAAGTATGAGAAGGCAAAGGAAGCTGCGGCTGCTGCTGAGCAGGCGAAAAATAATGCAGAGAATGTTTCTGAAGATGCACAGCGGGAAAAAGTGAATGAAAACGCAGCAGTCGAACCAGTTACTGAAAAAATTGCTTCGCTAATGAACTCGGCAGCTGCAGAAGATTTGCTAAAGGAGACTAGTGACTAAGCACGCATTTCATTCAGTAATCCTTTTTAGTTTTTAAGCGCAAAATTTCAATTTATGTTAAATTTTATAAGTTTATATTCTTTTCAGCATATAAATTCTTAAGAAATTAATATTTTTTTAATGAAAAATATGACGATATTTATTTGTAGAAAATACATAAAAATATGCGCGAATTTTCTTAAATTTTTCAATTAGTTTTTGAAGATTTCATTTTTTAAGGGTAATGTTGAGTATTTGAAAAGACTTATATATTTTAACTTCTGTAGCAAGAGATGACTTCCGGGTTATGACGAAACTGACTGCAGAGTGGTGAAGGTTTTAGAGAGAGCGGGCCTCTGCCATTCGTGATAATCAGTTTATTCAAAGTTTTTTTTAAAAGTTTTTGAGATTATGTGCGCCTTCCACATCGATACAGTCCACAGGACAGGTGGTTATTTGGAGGTTTTTAGGGGCATGGACAAAAGGTGCTATATAGACCATCTCTTCCTCCTGCGGATTATGTCGATCGTTTCTGCTCATTGCAGCGTAAAAAATCAAAAATTTTCTTTCATGCCAAACTATTGCTGCAATTCAACTCATGCTGAAGTTTATACCCATCTCTAATGCACAACAATTGCGTAGCAGCTGTTTGTTGACGTTTCATGCTGATTGACAAACGCAGCAACAGCAGCGACACTTGCAGATGAGGTTTGCTCGATGACTGCGCGTTGTAAATAATTTATTAACAATTCGAAATCGTAGAAGCTAACAAGTGCCTACAGAGCAAAGCAGAGTGTAGTAAAAAAGAAAGTGTTTGAAAAGAAATTGAACAAAGCAAAACAACAACAAAGCAGAAAACTAAAACGCAATAGTGTAATAAAAAAAACAACAAAAAGGAGCTGGACTTTGCTGCATAAAAGTGGTAAGTCGGCATATAAAATAATAATTTTCATTGTTGCAGATTATTGTTGCGGATTATTGCGTCATGCATATGCTTAGCTTAGCAATTGTGCAGAAAAATAAATCCTCGCAGTTTCAGTTCTTTCCCTTTTCAATTTGCAAAAAAAAAAATGGCGTTTAGCTCTTTTGTTGTTGCGCGATTTATCTCTAAGATTTTTCTGGCGCTTTATCGCTATTTCGCTTTTGCGTGACATTTGTTATTGCGCTTTCTTTGTTGAACTCATAGTTTGCATTTAATTGTTGTTTCTAATTAGCAGCTGAGTCATTATTGTGTATTAACTGAAGTTAAAAATGGCTGAAACTGTACGCTAAACTATTGTTGCCCTATTTTATTTAATATGCTTTTATCAACTGCGTTTTTTGTTTTTATACACTTCGCACTTACGAAAAACAAAGGTTATTGACAGTTTTGTTACAAAGTTTGTAACGCTAATTTGAAGACTAGTTTGAATCTATTTAGTTTAACAGAGTATATATAGATTCGAATTATATTAAAATGATACATTGCAAACCCGCATTATAACAATACTTGTTATTTTCTATTGTAATTAATAATGTAAAATGTTACATTTTATGCTGGCTCAAATTTAATTTTTTATAGGTTAAAATTTTTTTAATTAGTAGTTCTGTGTAGTTAATATCTATAAAATATACAAAAATGTCTTTGTTTTGTTTCTAATTTAATAAACTCAAAATAATACATTCTTTTTAAACAATTTGTTACATATCTTCAAAGGTGCGAAGTGTATTACCAATTCGTTTTAAAAGAAGCAGCCAACATTCTTATCTTGTTTTTGCTTCAATCAGCTTCAGACATTTGATTTTGTCATTGAACTTGACTGAACATGTTGACTAATTTTCGTATATGTTTGTTCCAATTTGAGCACGGAAAACCGGTTCTATATAATAGGTGTTCTTTATTAGAAAAATTTATATATGCTGCACACGTCTTGTTGTAGAGAGCTTCCTATAAGTTCAACATATAAATTACATATAATATTTTATATAATCTATAAACAAATTCAAAATGTAGCAGCGTAAAGAGCCAAAGCAATAAAAAATTATTTCTGATAAGATAATAACAGACTGAAATACTTGAAGAAAAATATTGTTTCGATTAGTTAAAAAATAATAATTTTTGTTTGTTTTTTTTTTTCAAATTAGTCTATTCCTTATAATGTATTTATTAAACGGCTTTAATGCACAAATAAAATAATTCTTTATAGTTGGTTTTTTATGTAGAAAAAAAACATAGGTTTTTACTAAAAAACAAATAGTGGAGAGGCGTTTTTTTTTCGTTATCAGCACTAAACTAGGTCAGTTCAATGCTCTCTGCTTAAAATAATTGACGCCCATTTTGATGTTTTAAAGATACTATTTACACTATCAGATATGTTGCTTATGGATGTCTTTATTAGAATCATACGGTTACTGAGTGATCGCATGATCCATCGACGATATTAGTATGAAAGGCTTAGCTTTGTTGAATAAGCGACATGGGTTAGCAGCACCTGTTACTCTTTAAGTATTATTGTATTATGAGTATTACTTTCGTTAGGGATGGTACATAAACTAGTTATGTACAACTTAAAATTGATTAAGTATTTATTTACTAATTTTTGTTTTTCTTCTTTTTCCAACCAATCCATACATACTTCTGAAGGTTAATTGTTTTACACCTTCACTCTTCAAATTTGTTTGCTATTCTGCTTTATTGAATTTATTTATTGTTATTTTTCTCAAAGTACGTACAAACGTGGCTTGAATATGAATTTCACAATCTTTTTACAAGCTTTAATTTGTTTGTTTTTGTGTTTTTTTTTATATATAAATTTGCTTTGGTTTGTAAATGTTTCGTCTTAACTTGGTCAGCAGTACGTGTTAAACGAGTTTTTTAAGTATCACGTGAGCATTTTTGGTTTTCAAGTGGATTATTTTCATATTATTTGTATGATAATTTAGATGTTTTTTACCAGTAAAATAAATAATTCTATTCTTATTATTTCCAGCACTCTATACACCAACAAAATGCGTACAGTATTAGCTCTATTAGCCCTAGTGGCATTCGCGCAAGCGGTTTCCTTTTCCGAGGTCTTTATGGAGGAATGGCATACCTATAAGGTAAGTTTAACAATAAAAACAAAAAATAATATTGAAATAGTTTCTCAACATATGCCTTGCATGGGTTTTTCCTTTCTTTTGTGTATTGCTTTTGTTTAGACGATTTCTGTTCTTCTTATCACACAAAGAAATGACTAATCGTATTCGAACTGTCGGTCTTGCATTTCTGGTTTGTTTGAAATATTTATTTACACAGGCTTTTGTTGGGTTTGCAATTATTTTACTGTTTTATGATAAAACTTGCATCGATAAAGGAAATAGGGGCAGTATGATGATTCATTAAAAATATTGCCGCATTGTTCATGGTTTCAGTCTGTTTTATTGTATGATTGTTGCCTCATCTCTGCTTTGGGTTCTTGTGTCAATATTTATTTAGAAATTGACACGAATTTGATATTGTGTTGTTGTGGGCGTTTAGGAATGATCGGAAAATATGCGCTTCAAGCAGTTTCGAGAATTTCTTGAGCTTGGTGATGATAAGCTTGTTTATATTATATAGCAGCGTTTTATGCATGAGAATCGAAATCATTTAAATCTGTTGTTGGCTCTTTTCTTTTTAAAGTAATACTATACTCTAAATCGCAAGTAAAGTTTCGTTTGCAGAAAAGAAATGCACCAAATCTTAGCTTCTCATAGAGCAATTGGACTAAGATATGGGTTCTAAAGAAGAGACTTTTATCTAGAATAAGTCCAAGATTTTTTGCCTTGGAGAATTGTTTAAGTGCTTTACCGTTGAGCTGTTCATACTTATGGTGATTTTTATTTGGATTTATTTCTTTGGTGATATTTATTTGGATTTTTCAATTCCTTTCCCATTTATCAAACAAATTAAATAGTTCTGAAGAATTTAGGCTTCTCGAGGAACGTTGGTTAGTGTAGTGTAGCGATGGAAGAAGACTGATGGATACATTGTCTATCAAAAGTAGGGTTTGAAGAGATCAAGTATTTTTTATTTGGCAACTTAAGAGGAAATATGGTACTACAAGTAGAAGAAGATGAAATTTCCTTTAGAATCAATGGATAAAAAAAGTAAAAATTCGCTTAAGCTGTTGGTGTTTTAAATATGTAATTAGATTGAAACAGTTATTTAAAATGGAAACAGCTTGGTGAAAATTTTTGAAGAAATTGAATTTAAACCAGTTTTTTACGTAAAGCTATTTTGATGCTATGGCATCTTTTAAATATGATGAAAAAAAAAATATTTCTAAATTTCTACTGACCATCTGCGAAGTGTTGCATACATATTAAAACTTTTTGAACAAATAAGTTTCCGGCGTTTTTTTTTTTCATAAATTGGACATTTATTGCAAAAGAATGAAACCTTATGGATTTTTTTTGAAGTATTCATAGTTGGCTACTACTTTTTAGCATTTTCTGGCAGCATACGTATAAAGTTTGAGGTTATTCACGCATTAATTCCATGGTGTGAAGTGGGGCTCAGACTATCTATCCAATTAATTATAAACAAAATTCTTTCCAATTATATTGACAAATAGATTTGGACCGGTGCAGGGGAATGAATCTGTTATGTCTAGAGTAGTATTGATCACGCTTTTATTTGAATGTTCGAATCAAACTCTTCAATATTGTTAGATAGAAAGCTACACAAAATACCCTGATTCTACCATGAATATTTGGCTTATGTATAGATTTTATAGCATGGTCAGCTGCTTCCCCATGATTTCTTCCTTTTTTGATTAGCATAGTGAATGCATTTTAAAATTTTTAAAACTTTAAAAAAAAATTTCTTAAAACTTCATGCATCTAATTGCCAAGCAGCGCGTGCACTTTGTACAAATCGATTAACCCAATTGTAATATAGAAATTATCTCTTGTAAAAAGTCACATGCAGCTTCAGCATCACATGAGTTCCATATACTTACAATGAACACAATTCAGACAGTCATATGCCAAAGACAATCAGCAGAGAGGCGTCATGTGACAAAAAGGTCTCCAGAGGTTACCCCAGTAAGCAAATCAAAAAGTCAAATGAGTTTGTTATGCTGATAAGCCAGAATCGTACAGAGCTTGTGACCGAACAACGCGAGAAAATTGATAAAGACTGACTTGACTGGATTGTGCTTTGAATTGTGTGGTTTCATATTCGTCACGGTCATTGTCGCTCCGAAATATTGACGTTGGTCGTGTTGTGATATTACATATGTCCACACTTCAACTGATTTATTTGACATTTTGAATTATTTTCTAAACAAATTTTATGTTTATTTTAATGTGCTCTCAGGCTGGGTTCAACAATTTAGAAGTAAAATTTTGAGCTCATTTTTATGGTTTAGTTTACATTAGTTTCTTTAATCAATTGTGACGCGTTCGATTTGGCGATTGTTTTGTTGTTTCAACAACAGCAAATTGCGTTGTTTTAAATTGTAGATGGGTTTCTTTTTTTGCTTGGCATTTGATTCATATATTCTTATCAGTCTATTAATATATATATTAAATTTAGAGTCATTCAACTGCAAGTTGCACTCGTTAGAAATCCTTTATCAGCAGCAGAAATAATCAATATTTGTTTTGTCTGCATTTGAGTATATAGAGTTTCTTGTTGTTGTTAAACCGCAAAACCACAAAATGATTGGAGCAGCATTTATTATAAATTTTTTGTTAGTGCCATTTTGTTGTTATAGCTGTGTACCTAATACAAAATATAAAAATGTCATGAAACAATTAAACAGCGCTTCGAAGCATGAAATTTTAATTTAATATTGTTAGTTATGAATATTAGGTACTTTTTTATTTTTATCTTTATATATTTTAATTGTTGAACGCGTGAAATATGTCGTGCTTTAATTGAACAGACTGCGTCTCTAAAATGTACATTGCATAAGTGCACAATGCACGCAGCCGTCAATTACACATCTCTAACAAACTGAAAATTCAGTGTAGCATACTTTTAGGTACTATTTCTTAGTGAGTTGAAGTCCCCCGAAGTAACCCTCGGAGACATACTTTTGCCGCCGTAATCGCTATTTCTTATCACTTGCGCTATTTTTTCTAATATTTCTACGTAATTTATTTGCAATATTTATTTATTTAATTTAATGTTTTAAAATGCAAATCACGCATTCATATGCGCACAAACAAACTAAACGAACTGAATACATCAAAGTTTGACCCATGCTCTCAAGACCCAGCCCACAAACTTACTGATAAGTTTGAACATATGTACGTATATAAGTTCGGGGAATATGTAGTAGCAAAAATAAACAAAAACAACTGATAAACAATGAAAAAACAAATTCATTTTAGGTGTGTACACTTCACACATAATATGAAAGGTTATTCAACATCGTTTCAATAATTTTAATAGTACCTTCTAATCAAAATATTGGATTTTATTAAAATGAAACTGATTATATTCCCCTCAAAGTTATCCTCAAACATCAGGCATCAAACTGAGCTTGTGTAACAGTAATACCGTTATTTTCAGTAAAAAATCAAAATCATCCAACGTATTACGGCTTTTTTGAATTTCTTTGTACCGCTATTATGCTTCGGCCTCCCAAAAATGCACGGTATTTTTATACTTTTTAAAGAAACATCTTATAAAATTAATTTACATATATAAATTTAAATTTTGTTTTATATTTACCAGTAATTTATTTAGAACGTTTGAAGGGTATGCCCGCTTTGGTTTCAATTAATTAAATAAAATAAAACGATATCTAAAGAATCTTTATCAAAAAAGCTTGTATATTGCTGATTGTTAGTGGTTAACAGTTTTTGTTGTAATATTTTTACTATAGTAATATTTTTAGTTATAGTGCTGACAGGGCGTCGAGTAACTTCTTTCATATCGGCCTGTCGGCTTTATAGTCGACACGGGTTTTTTCCAAGACTTGGCTTAATGTGAATATTTGGTCACTGGTCGACAATTTTGGTCTGAAGCCTTATTGATATTGACCTATTTTATCACAATACGCGCGACAGAATCTTATCTCCGATGGAAAGGAGACTTATTCTGCGGTATTTGGCACAAACAGCAGGGTCTCCTTTCTTAGAGATAGGACAAATAATGCTAAGATTGTATGCGTTCATCGGATCACATATTGCATAAAAGTTTGTGCATACTCCTTACCAAGTTTTCGAGCCGGTCTTAAATAACTCAGCTGGCAGCCCATCAGAATCTGCCGCTTTGTTATTTTTCAGCGTTTTAAGAACCTAATCGACTGTACAATACTGTCAATATTAACTGTTGGTTCCGGTGTCATTCCTTTAAACGGCGGTACTTTGTGGTTTATCGCCTTGAAGTAATCACCTTCATTATAATGGCACAACAAAGATAAAGTCAACAGGGCTTTTGAGATCGCTGATTAACGGTTCCGATATCATAATTTCTAGCAGAAACAATATGACAAAAATTACTGGTTTCATTATATTACTCTTAAATTGTTCTCTTACGAAAAAAAATGTTTTTTTTTTTATAAATAACGGTTTTTGGTAAACCAAATATATATTTATTATTGTGAGCAATGCATTTCAGTACGTTTGTAACATGGCAAATCAGTATATTTTGACAAATTGTATATTTAAATATGTGGCTAAGGAACAATACTGGTTTTTAACATATAGTGTTTTTTTTTTTAAACAAAAAATTATGTTAAAAATGTTTTAAAAGATAATTTCCAAATATGTATAAAAAAGCACTTTAAAACGCGTATTAATTGCGCTTTCCTGCCGACCTTGTATGTGTGGTGGTGCTACGTTAGTGCAGAAAATTTTTTTGGACGCTGTTCCATAAATAAGCAACAAAAAAATCGGTAATTTATGTGATTAGTAGCGAACCGTTGAAATCGAGTACGAAATATAAAAATAAGACCAGATTATCAAGTAAGAGCGAACTGCTGTTGTTGTTGTTGTTCGGTTAGTAGTGGTAGTTTTTACGCTCCTATATTTAGTACAATCATAAACATACAAATACTGGTTACGAGAGAGAGAGAGCGAGCGAGTGAGTATATATAAAAACAAGCTAGAAAATTAGAGTCGGGCGTAACCGACTGTAAGTGGCGCTTTACCAGTACAGGTCACCAAACAAACATCTTAAATGTTTCAATAGTTTATGAACAAGCAGTGCAAAACAAAAAGTTAGGAAATTAATAAGAAATATAGTACTGACGAAAAGTATTTTGCTCCTCCCACTTAAAAAATTTTAAAATAAACATGTAAAATTCCGGAGAAGTTCTAGTCGAATGCAAAAAGCACGAAGTCTCTATCTATTAACGTTTCCGAGATCCTTTCGTTCATACGGACGGACATGGATATATCGACTTCTCTATCACTTCTGACCATAATGGTGGTAACTTTGGGGGGGGTCTCCGACCATTATTTCTAACTGTTAGATACATTTGCACAAACCAATATGCTCTTGTACCTACGGTACAGGGCCTAATAAGAGCGAAAGCATGTAATTAGCTGAAATATGCACTGAGTAGAAATTATATACAAGCGAAAATAGTTAAAGAGACAGAGAGAGCGAGAGCAAGCAAAACCGCTGACATAGTCAACGCAAAGAAATTAAAGGAGCGCACGTTTTTTTTCATTAATTTTTGTACACTCGTCGCAAACGCAACGCACGACGGAGCAGTCGAAAAGTAAAATCGCGCGCGCGCTTTATTCTATATTTTATATTTTTATTATTTTTGTATATAAATTTTTTCGTTAACCAATATGGGTTCTGAATCGGATTTAGATATAGTCTCCGATGTGGTTATACCCACTGTTGTTATGGTGGCTATTTTCGCAATTAATGGCTTAATTTTTGCATACATTATTGCCAAGCGACGCAAACTAGTCTACGAGAATGTTGTCGCGACGACAGAACCCGTCGATGCAGAAGTTGCTGGACCATCAAATGGTGCATCTGCAATATCGGGCGCAGCACCGCTAGCGGTATCCAATGAAGAAAGCTGTGAAATCGAAATGGAACGGCTCTAGTATATATTTTATACTGTGATGGAGTGTAATGAGATTTGCATTAATTTTGCAGAATTCTATACAAAAGTCATGCAGCTGTTGTTGACTGACTACTACCTCCTGAGAGTTGGAAAAAAGGACGCACGCGGGCATAAACTACGCAACAACGCATGTTCCTCAAATAATATTGGAAATTTTCGTTCAACCGTCATGTCACAATCATTTAAAACAAATATGCAACACGTGCGTCTTTTGAACTGCCAACAAAAGACAATTCTTTTTTAGAAACATTTACATAAAAATAAATTTTTCTTCGAGAAAAATTGTGAAAATAACCTAAAATAACTCAAAATGAACTTTTTGGAGAAGCGCTTATTATATTATAGTACCTCTATTAAATATTCTTCGTGTGTGAGATGTGTGCATGATTTTAGAGTTTGCATTTTAATTTGTATTTATATTTATTAAGTGAAAATAAATGTGTAAATTTTTATATATATATATATATATATGTGTATAACAGCGATGTTCTTTTATTTCTGTAATGTATAGTCTTGATTTGTTCTAAATATAATATATTGTTTGTGAAAAATCAATAGTGTATAGCAAAGAAAAGACGGGCATTTCGCCAGAGAAAAAACAGTACGAAAAATAAACATACGAACCCATTGTACTGGCTACTGTAACTCAGTCTACTCAGTATCAGAGACACTATATATATGTACATATATATAAATAAGTAAAATTGATAAAACAAGTTTTGTACAAATACAGCCGCCATCGCTGTTCGCGCCCAGTGCAACGACATTAGACTTTGAAATGGCAGCGTTACACGCATATTGCATACACTTCTTTAATCAATTGGAATTTATATCAATTATGTCAATTTATATGTTCCAAAAAAGTCAGTAAACAACAATGCAATATACAGCCTACAGTCGTCTGATCTATGTCAATGAGTGACTGACTGAATGATTGGCACCTAAGTAAAATTTTTACAGCAAACGAAAAGCATGTCAATGAATTTAGAACATATTTGGCTTTCCGTACATTTCGTCATTGAATAAAATTGTCTCCAAGAAATTATAAGGAAACTTAATTATAGTTTTAAGTTAATGAAATTTGTTTCCAAATCAGCCACGCTTTTATTTCAGTTATACTCTTAATAAATTTATTAACCTAAAATAAGCTAAAATATGAAATTAAAATACTTTTGACTATGGCTTAGTTCTCTAAAAATAACATTTAAAGCCATTAGTACACGAAACTCAGTGTTGCTATTATCAAACACAAAACGAAATGCTTGGCACCTCATTATGTCGGTCCTCAGTATATGTCTGTCCAAAGTTAAATGAAAATGCAATAAATTTATCTCCAATGTTTTCTTCGCTGCTATATTTACTTTCCAGAAACAAGAAATGAAATCATTTGTTACAAAGAGTTGCTGAATTTCAATTATCTCCAATTCGCATCCGTTATAATAAACATAGATAACTATAGTACGTAATCTTGTAGAAATATCTATCTCAACAAATTATTAACATTATAAAACTAAATATGGATTTGATTGAGTTTTAGAAATACATATATTCAAATATGTATATAAAATTTATATATTATCTATTTATTGATCTCCAAGGTTTATTTGCTCTCCGAAAAACAAGCCGCATGTGTGGTCAAGGCTTTCAAATCCGAAAAGAAACAGGTTTCCAAAGCAGTTATAAATACCTAAAACAAGCTTAACTATGTACCATCCTGTACCCCAATATATTGGCCTACAGATTTCAGATCTCATTCATTTCGCAATAACAGATAGAATCTCAAGTTATGTAATATCTGCTGAATCTTTTCCATCATTCTACAAATCTTTTTAGCTTACTGGAAAGATCACAACTTAAAGAGTATCCTAAATGGTTCAAATATAAAACGTACATAAGTAGTCATGTCGAACTGAACCCAGCAATAAGCAACGAAATTGATATTGAAACTCTGTTAATGTTCTGAGTTCTGTTCTCCACTTCACGAAAAGGCGTCTAAGCAACAAGACGACTTGCAGACCACCTTATACTTCTCGATGATGTACTTGTCCAACACTGACTTGACTCTAAATAATATTGTGATCCCACAGGCCAATGACGTCATGCATCTTGGCATTCATCTCGAAATACAGCTCATTTATCATAAACATATTGAAGCCTTAAACACACAAAAAAAAAGCTTGAAACCATCCCCCGACACTGGCTTATAAATCATGGACTACTACCTTCCAGATCTGTGATGTGATCTTAGTGCCGTGCCTATTTAACTTAATAAGTTTCCAACCGTTTGCTCATTCTTCTTTAACCTTTTACATACATTTGGTTAAACTTAATATAGCCTACATTTGCAGGGTATAAAAAATGAGTGGTTCAACAATTTAGAGCTGGAATTTGTGACTTTTTTATTAAGCTGTCAATTTGTATTATATAATTTTTCACTTAATATTCTCATATTTATTTTTTGTTGCACATGATTTATTTCACAATATTTTACCGGCCATAGTTCATTTATATTATTTGTTATTTACGACCGGCGACGCTGTACAAATGTGTGATGCTGAGTCCCATCGCTACCTTTCTCTCTCTTGCTCTCGCTTTGTTCATATTTTTTATTGCGCACGATCTCACACTCACCGTTGTTTTGCGCTAATTTTGACAATTTGCTCCCACGCAGATTTGCATTTCACATGCCGCTACTATTTGGGTTGTTGCTGGTAATATGTCAGTGCTGCAGCGATACCAAGAATTTTAGAAAGAAAATTTTCGTTTAAATTTCATTACCACAATTTTACACAAATTTCCCGCATCACTTTTACTTCACAATTTTATTATTTTTTCACAGTTATTTTATGCCTACCTAGAATACTTCGAATGCAATTGTACCTTTAGGTGAAAAAAAACCATAAATTCGGTTTTGGTTTATTACCTACTTTTAACCTTGTTTTATGACGGTTAGTTTTATAGCCGCTGCTGTGGGATTTAGTATTTGCCTGTTATCATAGTTCTTATATTTTTTCATTGACTCATATTTATTATGGCCTAATCGCGTGCCTGATAATAAACAATGCAGTAGAACTAATCTGTTTCCAGTTTTTATTTACACGCGTCTTATATTGTCTTGAAATATGTTGATAATTGTTATTTTTGCTATTAAACATTTTTGGCTGTCAACTAAAATTTTGTCTACGTCAGTAAATTGGTTAAGTTTTGTACATTCAATTGAAACATATGATTGTTCCGTTCCGATTTAATACTGTTTAGGCGTACGGGTTTTATACGTTGATATTTTTATATACCTACATATTTTTTATTTTTTTGATTTACAAGCCAATATAACACGCAATCATTGAATTGTAAATAATTTTTGAACAGTTTTTTTTAAGTATTTCTTTGTGTGTACATAGGTGGAAATTTTACTTATCTGCTATACACGTGATTTTAATTGGAAGTGAAATTGTTGCATTTATCAGTTGACGTTGTTTATGGTAAAAAATAATGAATTAGGTATGTATATTGGAAACTTCCTTCGAAGATAAGTTATATTGTCTTGTCTAAACAGAGAAACGGGGCATGTTCATATGTACGTAAAGCAGCCGTCCATAAGAATTCACTATCGAATATCAAGCTAATATTGACTTAACTGACTATTTCCTTAAATAGTATGCGCCGATGTTATGTAAATTAACATAATTTCATGTATTGATTGCAATTACTAACAGTTTTAACACTGAAGTTAACAGCGCAATTTTTAATGTTAATTGAAGCTAACCATTAGTTAACAAAATTTTAAACTTGACGTTAAAAAACAGTAATTATTTCTTCATATAGAAAAGCAAACAAAATATCATCTCTCTCTTATTCAATGCATAATGCTTATACCATAAGCACTCATTCTCTATACTTCAGACTCATAAGCCAATGCTTTTCCTCTCTTGCATTCCGTTTCACTTTGTACACTATTAAAGTTGATAATGTACTATGTTAGGCTTGCTAGGTGATCATATCCCCTTCTCTTGCAATCTGTACTTTCACTCAACATTATTCTCTCGGGATACCCCTTTTTTGACCACATAACGGTTAAATTTAGATTCCGTAATGAAGTTTCACTTGAAATTTATCGGTACCCTCGCTAAAAATGTTTTTTATTAGCTCTGTAATATTTGGAAAATGTGTCTGTTAAAAAAATTTGTTTCCGACAAAAAATAAGCTATTAAGTATATATTTGAAAACGATATACGAATCGATACTTTAGTTAATATTTAATATTTGCGCTCTCTGCTCTGTGAGCCACTTGTTGCTATATACAATGCTCTTTTTCTATTTCTATATGTATGTCGCTCTGCTTAACTTTGATAAGTACCGCAACCGCATCTCTCTTATGCACGCGCAGCTCCTCATCATCATAAGCAGCTGTCAAATTTTGCATATCAGTTGTACATCATTATCTCGCTCTGTCACACCTCATCTCATCTTACGCTGAATTGCATTTTTTTTCTTAACCTCTACACTCAACAGTCAAAGTACATTCTCACTGCTTCAGCCATTTATTTAATGACTTATTACTCGCAAATCATTATCATTTATTTCAAGTGACTAAATCAGTATGAAACAATTATATGACATACATAAACAAACAAACAAAATCACATTTTTCTTTGCCTTCTTAAATGCTCTGCTATCGAAAATGTTATCACCGCAATGCGCTGCGTGTGGCTACAAATATTTTCAAAGTTTTCTTATTGATTGTTGTCGGCTGCGATTATTCGTTTTATTGATTTATATCTAATCGAACTACTGAAGTAAAGTGCTAAGCGTGCTAATTGATACACTATATACAACGTATATATTTTATTTCAATGACAATTTACTGCACGTACATGCGGACGAGTTAATTAAAGGGTGTTATCAGTTTAACGCTAAGTTTGTAACTCAACGAAAAAGGTGCCGGAAAAAGAATACAGAAAAATCTGGTTCAAAATTAATATCTTTCCGTTTCAAAAATCAGCTTTTGCTTTATTAAAAATTAAAGCTACTCGTAGAATGAGTAATAAAATTTACAGTAGGCCGAATTATTGCATAAATAATTTAAATTTTATAGTTTATATTTTATAGTATATTACGTTACCCTATGTACCAAACAATTTTGAGCAAACTTAGCATAAATGTAGCCTTAGTAAATCCTTATAACATCAGTTTTCAGGCAATGAAAGTTCCGCCAAATTCAGTCCAGCCGTTTCGGAGTTTAGCCGAAACATGCCCAAATTTTATTAATAATATAAATAATGATACTGCACGATTTTTCCGTGTTGTGGTTTTTTCCAGCTGCACTTTACTTTTTACTTGAATGGTCTTCAACCGTCGATCGGTCTTCACCGCACTCAGAAAGCCGCACCAGCTGTTGTAGTCTTGTGCGTGCTGGCGCTAGTTGAATGCAAAGTATGCTGAGATCACTCCATGCCTGGTCATTCCAACGCGTGCCCGGTCGTTCTCTATTTCAGCCTCCACCAATCAAGTTGGGGCCACCATGCGTACTGGAACTCGTTCTTCCATTCGAATAAGGTGACCAACACGATGTATTTTATGCGCTGAACTATGTCAACATCATCGAATAGCTCATACAGCTCGCGGTTCATACGGTTCATCGCCGACTCTAATAGTATCAAAAATCATGCGGAGAATCTTGCACTTAAAGACTTCTAACGCCGTTTCGTCTGACTCAATCACGGTCCATGGCTCTACGTCCTACAGTACAACTGGAAGTATCAGCGTCTTACAGATCTTGATTTTCGTCTTTTGAGAGAGGACTTTACTTCTAATTTTCTTGCTCAGCCCAAGCGTTATTCTTCGTCTGATCCCCAGTCTGACGTTTTTGTTGCTGGTCATTTCGGATAGATTAAGTTTTCTATAACATTAAAGTTAAAATTCTACATAGTTACTGGTCGTCAAAGACATAATGACGGCGAGCGAGTAGATACAAGTACTTCGTCTTGCCTCATTTACTATTAGACCTTTGAGAACTTCGTTCTTATAGGCGTGTAGAAAGTTGCTTTCTAATCGAAAAAATATGTGGTCTTTGTTAAACTCACGGGTCTTTTCCAGGATTTGTCGTAATGTGAATATTAGGTCACTGGCCAACCTTTTTGGTCTGAAGCCACACAGATATTGTCCTATCTGTAAATTTGTACATGGCTACCGCCTAATACATGGTAAGCGTAACAGAATCTTATATCCGTTGGACAGAAGACTTATTCCGCGGTTCCCGTTCTTCCACGAATGGTAGAGAGACTTTTTGGTTGTGTTCCTCTCTAATTACACACCAGTGTGCACCAGTAAACTCGGTTATTTACACTGAATTATTATCCATTTCGAAAACGAAATAACTGATGCAACCCTTCCGAGACTAGAGTCGCTTTTGTATTATTTTTCAATTCAAGTCACTGCGACAATTGATTACAAGGTTTGGTAATTTTCGTCGCTTGAACTCTTGCGAATTCTATAATAGGTCGATATTAAAGAGTACATCATGTCTTGATGGTACACACTTTATATTGTAATGCTTATGTGCGAAGAGTATCAAAGCGTCGACACTACAGCACGTTTTTTTATGCGATAGCTAATAAACTTAATAAATTTTATTTTTATTTACATATAAATATGATAAGAAAAGTTTATGCGAGCAGTTTTTTATTACAATAAATTATTTTTCCAACAATTTATATAAAATTTTGTTGAATGCTGACTAAGCATAGCAGATCATGTTGGTTGTTAGGCATCGGAGAGAGGTGGATTGGGTGTTTTGTATCAAGTCGTTTGCTTATTTTTAAAGTTGTTTCTTGGTAATATATGATTATCGCAGGGGCGTGCTATTTGGGAACTAGAGAAGGTGCCCCTTTTAAGCATGGGATGAGAAGTTTTCATTTTTTTTTTTTATAATTTATTGTGTCAGGCAGGGATCAATGCTTTCCAAACATACCTACACTTTTTCATTTTTCGTAAAGTTTCTCCCCAAGCTACGTACTGCATCCGCCACTGATATTAAATATTTTACTTTAGATGTCACTCTCAAAATGCGAAATATTTTGCTGCAATTGTAAATTTTCCTAATGAAAATTTATGTGCCCATTAATTTTCGATTAAACTAGTTGTCTGCTATTGTTTCATGCATTTAATATACATTTTTTTTTTATAATAGTTGGAACATCGTAAGCACTACAGTGATGACACCGAAGAGCGTTTCCGTCTTAAGATCTTCATTGAGAATCGTCACAAGATTGCTAAGCACAATCAACGCTATGCATCCGGCGAGGTTAGCTATAAATTGGGTCTAAATAAATATGCTGATCTGTTGCATCATGAATTCAAAGAGCTGATGAATGGCTTCAATTATACGCTACACAAATCGTTGAGGTAAGTGCCAGTCTATAATATATAAATATAAAACTAAAAACTAATAATTAAATTTTTGTTAAATTTCACAGAGCCAGCAGTGATAAATTCACCGGTATTACATTCATTACCCCTGCACACGTCACCGTACCGAAGAGTGTTGATTGGCGTACTAAGGGCGCTGTTACTGAGGTCAAAGATCAAGGACATTGCGGCTCATGCTGGGCTTTCTCTTCTACTGGCGCACTCGAGGGTCAACATTTCCGCAAGAGTGGTGCGCTTGTCTCACTATCTGAACAGAATTTGGTCGATTGCTCTACCAAGTATGGCAACAATGGTTGCAATGGTGGTCTTATGGATAATGCTTTCCGCTATATCAAGGATAACGGTGGCGTCGATACCGAAAAATCATATCCATATGAGGGCATTGATGATTCATGTCATTTCAATAAGGCTACCATTGGTGCCACCGATCGCGGTTTCGCTGATATTCCACAGGGTGATGAAGACAAATTGAAACAAGCTGTTGCCACTGTTGGCCCCGTTGCGGTTGCTATTGATGCGTCGCATGAATCGTTCCAGTTCTATTCGGAGGGTGTGTACAATGAGCCACAATGTGATCCACAGAATCTTGATCATGGTGTACTTGCTGTTGGTTATGGTACCAATGCTGATGGACAGGACTACTGGTTGGTCAAGAACTCTTGGGGTACTACTTGGGGCGACAAGGGTTTCATTAAGATGACACGTAATCAGGAGAATCAATGTGGCATTGCCACAGCGGCCAGCTACCCGTTGGTCTAAAAGCCGCCATACACTTTTTTATAACCGCTTTACATACATACGTATATAATAATACATATTACGAAAAACTACGCTACACCACATTTGAATGTCTATTCCACATATAAACCAGCAAATGTTCAAGTATCTCAGATATTAGCGTTTATTTTTATTTAATTTTCTATCTTATTGTCCTATACTCATGAAATTTGTAACTTTTATCATTTTCTTAAATACGTAAAAACGAATTTGTTCTAAAGTTTTTAATGTGAATTTCTTTTAAAACAAACTGAGAAACAAGTTATTGTGATGATAATTTATGTCAAATAATGAAAAAACATATAAATAAAAAAAAATTTAATTGTACACCTCTCATATATTGCTTTAAAGACTTGACAGAAATAGTGAACATTCAAAAGAAAGCATTTATGCATATTTAATGTCTGTCTGTTCTATAAGTTTGTAATTATTTAGTTTTTGTAAAATTATAAGTGAATGTTCCTAACAACCCGCCGATATTTGTTTACAAATATCGCCATTATGAGCAGCTCTGTTATATTAACCAAACAAGCGATGGTTTATTTCAAATTAGTTTTCACAATATAAATGAGTACATTCTTAACACAGATAAAAATATATTTGCACATTATGTGAGATTCGACGGAATGCTGATGACTGACTAGATTTGTTGAGAAGATCTGAGATTATTGTTCATTTCTTA
Organism: Leucophenga maculata; assembly: GCA_035044805.1. Taxonomy (NCBI): domain Eukaryota; kingdom Metazoa; phylum Arthropoda; class Insecta; order Diptera; family Drosophilidae; genus Leucophenga; species Leucophenga maculata. Next base: position 61,161 of record JAWNNP010001279.1, on the reverse strand, counting down.
AACCACGGATTGGATGACTGCACATTGTTTTTTAACAACTTGTACAGCTTTTCTATAACCATTTTCTGCTTGATTGGTATAAAACCACAAAATGCATGTTTATCCGGCCTATAGAATAGCAGCAGCACTCTGATATCACAGACGACACTGCTATCCGTTGGAATGAAGTGTAAACAGCCAGCAAACCCATGTGTTGTCATACTATTTATAAGTGAATCCAATGCCTCTCCGGTTGCTGGACGAATGTACACCATTTCGGAATCATTCAGAAGTGGTACACCAATTTTGCCGATCAGTTTTTTGGGTATAAGTTGCATGGTCAGCTTTGATGGCCAGTTTTTGGCTTTAGCATCTTTAATATAAGTGTACACATTGCACAGTAGCGAACATATAATTTTTTGATGATTGGTTTTGGTTGTTTCAGTCCATTCGAGTAGACCTGTCCAAATTTTCCCACGAATGTACATACGTGCTTGATGCTGTTGTTGTTGTTGTGGCATGTTGCGCATAACCATTTGCGAAAAATTCTTATTCAGCGAAGATGAGGTTGTATGGTTTTCGCTACTAAGACTGGAAATGTATGAACATGCGCCGGTGTGGGTTGATTGAGCTGTGGATGCATCAGATGTTTGCTCCTGCTGTTCTTGTGTACGTGTCTTAATACCATTTGGCTCTTCCACGTACATAGTCTGATTGATGGGTACAATACCCATTAAAGCATGTCTATTCTCCATATAAAGTAATAGAAGCACCTTAATATCACAGGCGACATTACTATCTGCTGTACTGAACTGTACACGACCGGCTAAACATTTGCTCATTATTTTTGCCAGTGGTTCAAGTGTTTCCCCCTTCATAGGACAAAAGGCTATCTTTTTGGATGCTTTAAAAAAGATATTGTCAAGCAGATAATACGGTTTAAATTTCATGTACATCTTTGTCGGCCAGTTTTTGGTTTCGACCACCGGTTTGCCATCCTTTATTATTGCAGAAGCGGTGCACTGCAGCGTATGTTTAACATTTTGCTGCTCAAGATCGTGCCATTCAAGCATACCGACCCAAACTGAAGCGCTATAAATATGCTCCTCCAGCTGATTGGGTGGTTGCACATGCTCCTGAACTGGTTTCAAAGTTCGATAAATGGTTTCAACAGTTAGAGTTGTCTGATTGATGGGTATATAACCAAAGAAAACATATTTTTTCGGGTTATACAGTAGTATGAGCACCTTAATATCACAAAGAATAACATTGTTCGCTGGTGGTATAAACTGTACGAAGCCAGCCACTTGGTCGGTCATTATTTCCGCAAGTGATTCAAGTGTGTCGCCTGTTGCCGAACGAAATATAACCATTTTCGAATGTTGCATTAAATGTCGTTCCATACTAGAAACCAGATGCTTCGGTAGAAATTCCATCCACAGTTTCGGTGGCCAGTTTCTGGCACTAATCGCTGGTTGTCCATCTTCCATATGTGTATATATGGCGCAGTGCAGTGAACGCCTAATCGTTTGCCGTTCATGTTCGATTTTTTCAGTCCATTCAAGCGGACCGACCCAGATTGTTTTGCTATAAACAAGTTCTAGATTCAGATCTTCACTTAGCTGCTGCTGATGAAGGGATGTAACATTAAGTGTTGCCGTCTGCTCCTGTTGTTGCTGCTGCTGTAAATTGTAGCGCAAACGATCCAGAAACGTAGTCTGATTGGTGGGCATAAAACCAAGCAGGAAATGTTTATTCGGTACATAAAGTAGTAAGAACAGCTTAATATCATCATTGCTTGCTGATGTACTAAAGTGTACACTACCGGCAAACCCATTGATCATTACGTTTACAAGAGAATCAAGAGTTTCTCCGGGCGTTGGAATGATGATTATTTTTTTAGAATTTGCCAAAAGCTGCACAGAAACATTGTCGATTTTCTGGTGAGCTATAAATTTCATTGACATTATTGGTGGCCAATTTTTAACTTTGATTTCCGGTTCACCATCTTTCAGCGTCGTGGAGGCGGTGCATTGCAGCGAACGTGTTTTATTTTCCGATTGATTGGATTTATTTGTCACAAACCATTCTAGAAGACCCATCCAGATTATTTCACAATAATTGGTTGGCTCATTGTGTGTTTGACCTTCAAATTGTTTAACAGTTAGGTCAATCAATTCATCGAGTGTAGTTGCCATCTCCTGCTGTGATTGTTGTAACTAAGAAGCATATAAAAGTTAATGCATTTTCACACTTGCTATTATATTAATGTTCTTTTGTTGCAATGCAATGCGCGACGTAGTGCATTCACTATTTTACACGGGCGGGTGAAGGGTAAAGCAAGTATGTGTGTTGATCGTTGATCAGTAAAAAAAACGATTTTTCCGAACTAGATTAATTTATCGAAACTAGTGAAAACTTTCAGTTGACAATATCGATACTAGTCTTCTCTATCTCGTATTATTAAGTTAAGTATTAAGTTATTATTTCGTAAAAAAAATAGATAAATTTCATTTTGTCTAAGCCAAAAGATTCCCAAAAGGTATAACAGTGCTTTTCTGATTAAGATTTTTTTGAATACCAATTAAACGAATTTCGAACATATTATCATAGTTCATCGGACGGAATGGATCGTGTATGATTGCCTCAAATTGTACGTTTGTTCTCTTGGTTCTCTGCCACTCTCTTTTTCAATATTTGGCTGCAACAAATGTGAAACAAATTATTATATGAAGTGCTTTATTTATCGTCATAGCCAATGCTAGTCATAGGGAAATTGTAATCTGTTTTTTTTTGTAATCGTCAATACTTTTCCAAGATTTGACGTAACGTGAATATTTGGTCACTGGTCGAACTTTTTGGTCTGAAGCCACACTGATAATGTCCTATCAGTGAATCCGAATATGGCTTCAGCCTATTACACAGTACGGTAGTTGGTAGTTGGTGGAAACATTGGGGTCTCCTTTCTTAAATATAGGACAAAGAACACTGAGATTCCAATTATTGGGTATGCGTTCATCGGACCATATCTTGATGTATACTCTTAACCTACTCTTCGCCGCCGGTCTTGAATTACTCTGCTGGCAGCCCATCAGTTACTGCCACATTGCTTTTTTCAGCTTTTTGATAACCGATACGACCTCATCATAGTCGGCGGCTCTACTATAGTGTCATCATTCCCGGTGTCATTTTTCTATCAGCGGTATTGTGTACTTCATTGCCTTCTAGTAGATTAGAGAAAAGACTTCTCTATACTCTCAGTGATTCCGGTGCATTTGTAACCAGATTTTCACTTTCGTCTTTGCAGAAAGTTACTCCGGGCTTAAGACCTTCGGTCAGACGCTTGAGGTTTAGACAAAATTTTCGAGTTTCCTTTCTGTCATATAACCTCTCAGCATCATCAAATACACGCCTTTCGTGCTCCTTTGTCTTGCATCTGAAAAGGCGTTTCTCCTCTCCCCGTTTCACTTAATATCGCGCTACAACAGCTCGCGTTGCTCCTGACAGAAAAGTTCGCTGCAATCGTCGTACCAAGTATTAGTCACAGGTTTTGTATAACCAATGACCAATGACCTTGGCAGCCTTATCCACTGCTCATATATATCTTAAGAAGACGGAGCGGTTTTCCAGAGTAGTCGGGAGAGTGTGTTTGAGAAGACTTCAGCATACTGTTCCGATTTCACTTTGCTAACGTCTAGCTTACGTTGCATGTAGGGACGTGGAACGTGCCCCACGCTGAGCCTAATGTGTACCTTGGCTGTGACAAGATAGTGGAAGTCGATGTTGGGACCACGTAACGTACGCACGTCCAACACGATCGATGCGTGTCTTCCGTCAATCACAACATGATTAATTAGCCTTGTGGATGTTGAGATCTGGTGCTGCTAACTACCATGTTCCGACCTGCAATTGGGCCAAAGATTCCTTAATTCTCAAATTTGACAAGCATAACTTTGACATCGTTGGAATATCGTATAAACATTCCTAGTGTCAATAGAATTCATCTTTAGCAACGTTGCCTTTCACTTCCGTCGGGGCGTGCGCACAAATCAGGCTTATATTAAAATAATATTTAGCCTGGATGTGCATCCAAATACTCACATGGCAACTATAGTAGATGTCACAGGACACATTTTTTATAGCAACCCTGCCCTATGCATCTGATTTCTTGGATTGCAGTTATGTCAGCCTTGCCTCTTTCGAGGACATCAACCAGCTGGATATTTGCACCATCAAATTTAAGGGTGCGGACATTCCAGGTGCATATCCGTAAATCGTAGTCCTTATATCGCTTGCAACGGATGTCATCGTAGAGTTCCATCCAATGCTTCCTTGTTGTTTTCATTGTTGATTATTTTTTTAATGGTGGTGGGTCCCAAACCCAGCGCACCAACTCTTTATTAATGGCGGTTTTTACCGCCTTCTCACATAAGCTCAGCTTTGATCGGGTGTTTAGAGGCTACCCAGGAGATATGTGACCTAAAGGACGTTGTGTGCTGTTTGGACCGTTTAAAAGAATTATTGTTGGACAACTTTCCTCACAATAGGAACTTCTGCAAACGAATCTCTACTTTCATATTGGAGAACCTAATTTTCAAACCGATACAACGAATCATTTAAATATAAGGCCAAAGAAGTTTAGCAAGTTATAGCGAAAACAAGGTATGTCTATATAACTTTTTGAATCATAACCTAAATATTTAATGCAATTTTTATTTTTTTCAGCGAATTTTGCATACAGAAGCAAATCATTAACTAAAAACTGAATAATATATTGTAGAAATCATCGAACAAGAACATTAAAAGTTATTAAGCAGTGTGTTGAGCATATCAAAACGGAAAATATGAATTTTTGAAATAAAGTGGATTGTTTCGGCCTAATAAACACCAAACTAAACGCTTTTTCTAGTTTAAATTGACTGTTTTTAGATGGAAATCACTTAATATTTATTTATTTACTGCTTTTAGATAGACTTTTTGATTAATAAACAATATTTTTTATTCGAATTCAATTTATTTATTTTATTATTTATTACATCACATTCGATTTTTTTTTTTATTCTAAAAGAAATTAGTACAAACGAAAATGAAAAAAAAAAAAAACAAAAATAAAATAAAATAAAAATATTTGTATGTATGTATGTACAATCTAAGCGTTGAATATACATATATTAAAAAGTTGAGAGATTAAACGTAACGACTTGTTTTAATGAGATTATTTTTAATTTCATATCAGCCAATCACAGTACTCATTATTTTGCTGTTGTCGGTGCTGCAACTTGGGAATAACGCCGGGATTTTGTTAATAATTATTTTGTTGTATTTTCTGTTCTATCAACTCGAGCAAGGAAAAATGAAGCGTAAAGATACGCGGGGTTACAATCCCTTTTGTGCGGTTTCGGACGAAAGTAAACCGGCTAAACAACCAATCGAAAAAGTGCGCGGCATCAGCTGTTCTGACCTTGATATCGACCGAAATTCCTCAAGATTTACACTTTTAATTACAAAATGCATATTATTCTTATACTTTAGATCAAATACCTTTATTTGTATGAATAGTAGTAATTACTCTTTAATTACTTCTTTTAGCCTTACAACTAATAGATATCTAAACATACAACATACATTAATTGTATACAGAAATTAGTGACGGCGACGGAGACAAGCACGAGAGGATTGCATGTATGACGTTTTAAATTAATTTACATAAAATTATAGTCTGCTTCATCAAAATTACGATTGCCGACCATAGGTCCACCACCACCACCACCGCCACCCAATTGATTTGGCGGCCCCATGCCTGGTGGTACACCACCCGGGCCTGGACCCATTTGGGGTCGAAATTGATTGCCCGGTGTCGACTGTTGCTGCAGCAGATGACGTAAGCCAGGATTGTTGTTCATCATGGGACGCACCATGCGCTGCTGCTGCATAGCGGCAACATTTGGCGGTACTTGTTGCATTTGTTGCATATTCGGACCAACGCTGCCAACAGGCACACCGGGACCACCCATGGGCATACGTTGTTGCTGTTGTTGTAGCATAGACATTTGTTGTTGCATATTTGGCATGCCACCTGGGCCACCTGAACCTCCCGGCCCGCCGCCCATTTGCATATTGATTTGTTGTGAATATTGATTGTAGTGCTGTTGCTGTGGATTACCATCCTGCTGCTGTTGTTGTTGTTGCTGCTGCATTTGTTGTTGCATTTCCATGGGTTTCTGTTGCTGTTGCAACATTGGATTGACACCGGGATTTTGCATCTGTTGTTGATTTTGCTGTTGTTGCTGCTGCTGTTGGTTCTGTTGTTGTTGCTGCTGCTGCATACTGTTACCAACCTGTTGCTTCTGTTGTATTAGTTTGCGCAAACGATCCACAAACAATGTTTGATTGATTGGTATAAAGCCAAGAAAAGCATGTTTATCCGGCGTATATAGTAGTATGAGCACTTTAATGTCACAGTTAACATTGCTCGCTGGTGAACTGAAGTGCACGCAGCCGGCAAATCCATTGGTCATTACTTTAGCAAGACAATCAAGTGCTTCACCGGGCGTCGGACGAAATACGACCATTTTCGAATCTTTCAAAAACTGTCCCCCAATATTACCGACCAGGTGTTTTGGCATTAGTTGCATTAGCAGTTTTGGTGGCCAATTATCTGCTTTGACTTCAACTTCGCCATCTTTTACATTTGCGCTTACAGTGCACTGCAGCAACCGTGTAATCTTTTGCTGTTCCGGTTTGGCCTTCTCAACCCATTCAAGCATGCCGGTCCAGATTTTCTCGCGTTCGCGCATAATGCCATCTTGTTGTTGCTGTGGTTGCTGCTGCTGTTGTTGCTGATTTGGAGGCTGCTGCTGTGACTGAACTTGTTGTTGTTGACTTACAGGTACACCTACCGGTCCTGCGCTGGAAACGGCCGGCATCATATTAGGATTCGCATTTGGATTTCCTTGTTGTTGTTGTTGTTGTTGCTGCTGTTGATTAATTTGTTGCTGCAACTGTTGCTGGTTCAATTGCTGTTGCAATTGTTGCTGCTGATGTTGTTGCTGTTGAGTAAGCATTTGCATGCGCATTTGTTGCTGTTGCAACATAGGATTAACCGTTTGAGTTGGCGGTGCACTCAATTGTGAGATCAATGCTGAGTTTTGCTGCACTGACATGCCACCAGGTCCTTGCATAAAAGGCGGACGCGGTTGTCCAGGTTGACCACCGGCTTGATTAGGAAAAAGCCAACGATTTTGTCCACCAGGACCCATATTCTGTGCAAAATTTGGATTTTGCATGGGATTTTGATTGGGTACAAATTGTGGTTGCTGCTGTTGTTGCATCAATTGTGGATTCATTAGTCCAACGGGACCAGTACTTCCCTGCTGCGGTCCAACAGCTCCCGGAGCCGCTGCGTTCGGATTCATGTTCATAACCTGCTGCGCTTGTTGTTGCTGTTGTGCAACTTGCGCTGGTGTTGTATCCATGGGTGCACCTTGCTGCTGCTGTTGTTGATTTTGTTGTTGCTGCTGTAATTGTTGTTGTACTTGTGCTTGTTGCTGTGCTTGTTGTGCCGCTGCGGCTGCAGCTGCAATGGGTGCCGCCATTTGATGTTGCTGTTGTCCTACGGCAGCTGCTACAGCCATACTATTTGGACTCTGTGGACGTTCTTTAAGACTATAGCCTTTCAGTAAGACCAGATGACGTATATCCTTAGCATAGTTCTTGGCAGTCAATTGTTCACCATCGGCCTTCATGAAAAGTTTGAATAACACCGGCATTTTCCGTGGTGCTATGATTGATAGATTAATTTTTCGTTCGTTAAAAAGTGAAACCAGTTGCTCGCATGATTTCCCGACATGCTTCCACGATTCCATAACGGGCATCTGATAAGGCGGACTATTGCAAATTAGTATGCAATGACGTTGTATGTTCACCTGTTCCAATTTAATAGAACGATTGCGGAACTCGATCAAATCATCGAAGCAACAATGTGCTGTAGCAAAACCTTCAGCCATGTTTGCACATGACTCCATGCCGCCACCGACCAGCGGCAACCGGTCGATAGTATCTAATACCTTTTGCGGGTGTACAAAAGGACCAAAAGTACTGCAGGCTGGCTCACGAAGGTTGGCAGCTGCACGGTAGATAACAATGGCATAAAGCGTTGGATAGCGTTCTAGGAAGATTAATTCGCCTTCTTCAATGACGCTGGCCTGTGTAAAATTCTCCAGCGTTGGCAGTATGTAATTTGTTTTCAACTCATTAATGTAGGCACCATTAATTGAGCTGCATTCAATGACAAAGACTACGTCGGCCAAGGAATCCATTTTGCTATTTTACACTGTACTTGCTGCCGGCGCAGCACTAAATAATTAACTAATGCAAATTATCTGAACGTTGCAACAAAAACCGCAATAAAACAACTAAACGTCAATGCACTGTGAATGTCATTACAAAAAATTTAACTTGGCAATCACAACGAATCAATGCATAAAACAGCTGTTGTTTTACGTGACATAACCGTATACAACGTTAGTTTCTCCGACTTTTTGGTGCTTAGCTCGCTCGAAATATGTTAATAACACTGCGTGCACATAGCTTTAGTTCGGCGCTAACAAAATGTAGCGATACATTATTACAGACGCACCGGTTCGCTGCAACAAATGCTGCGGAAGTGAAAAAACCTCCGCAACTGGAGATCAACGGCTGCACTTACGCCACGGATAATTGGACAAATGTTACTCCGAAAATACTCTCCTATCTAGGCGCTAACAAACATTTGCAACGCGATCATCCGTTGTCAATAATACGACAACGCATTGTAAATTACTTCTATGGTGCCTATCGTAATCAGCGCGGCAATCCGCTCTTCTCCGTTTACGACAAACTGAATCCTGCGGTTACAGTGCAACAGAATTTTGACAATTTGCTCATACCCACGGATCATGTTAGTCGCAATAAATCCGACTGCTACTACATTAATCGGCATCATTTGCTGCGCGCACATACCACAGCACATCAGGTGGATCTAATTGCCAGCGGTTTAGACAATTTTCTGGTTGTGGGTGAGGTTTATAGACGAGATGAAATCGATAGAACACACTATCCAGTTTTTCATCAACTTGATGCGGTGCGCTTGATAACAAAAGATAAGCTCTTCGAACGTAACCCTGGCTTAGAGTTATACGAGGAGACATGGAAAGAACGCCATACTGATCCGAAAGTTATATTACCTTCAAACAAGTGCATGGATCAAACAAAGCAACCGTGCCATACGTTGGAGGCAGTAAAGCTCGTTGAGCATGAAATGAAACAAGTGCTTGTGGGTTTAACAAAAGATTTATTCGGTGCCAATATAAAGTATCGCTGGGTGGATACATACTTTCCGTTTACACAACCGTCCTGGGAGTTGGAGATTCACTTTAAGGGCGATTGGCTGGAAGTGCTCGGATGTGGCGTTATGCGTCATGAAATACTACAGCATGCAGGCGTCCATCAATCGATAGGTTATGCATTCGGTTTAGGCTTGGAACGTTTGGCTATGGTGCTCTTCGATATACCCGATATCCGACTCTTCTGGTCAACTGATAGTGGTTTTTTGACACAATTCAGCGAAGCGAATTTGCAGAAATTGCCAAAATATAAGCCTGTCTCGAGTTATCCTCAATGTTCGAATGACTTATCATTTTGGCTGCCAGCGGAACTGCAATTGGATGCAGGTTTTAGTGCAAATGATTTCTATGATCTTGTGCGTTCGATAGCGGGTGATATGGTGGAACAGGTGTGTAGAAAGTTATGTTAAAATTGCATTTAATTTATTAACTAATTCATTAACTATTTTATTTACAGATTAGCTTAGTGGACAAATTCAAGCATCCAAAGTCTGGCAAAACAAGCCTCTGTTTTCGTATAACCTATAGGCATATGGAGCGTACGCTGACACAGTCGGAAGTTAATGACATACACAAACAGATAGCTAATAGCTGCGTGGAGACTTTTAATGTGCAAATTCGTTAATTTTAGTTAATAATAAATTTAATTCATCTTAAATCAAATGTTTAATATACGATAGTAATAGAAAGCTGTATACAAGAGAGTCTTCAAATAGTTACAAAAGCCAATTATCTAGCAAAAAAGGGTGTTTTTTTTTATACAAATATCCAATAGTTGAAAACATATCAAATTCTAAAATTAATTTTAAGATGTTAATAAGGCTTTTCCTACGAAAACTCAAAGATCGATGGTAGGCAAGGATGACATTTAGATGCGAAAAGGCAGTGCGTTTTGTAAGGTGTGCCACCCACCCTTAGCAGATATTATTAACCATTTAGAATGCAATACTACAAGTTTGTCATATCTTTCCATGTGCCTGAATCGACTTTTCACAGAGGAGATTTAATTTTTCTAGATATTTGAGAGGCTTCCGAAAAAGGTAAAAATTTCGGTCCACCGATTGGGTTTAATTTTTTGCGTTGGCTACAGTCTTTTCTAGCATCATGCATTTAAAAATGACCATCTTTAAACGAACAAGAATTTAATGTTTTCGCTACAATGTATATAGTATTTAGCTGATTTTCAGAATAAAACTGAATTTTTTTTTTTAAAATATACAACACAGACAATAGCTCAAAGCTACGCAATTCTAAATTCAATAAAATTTGTCAGCTGTTGCTTCGCTTCCTCTTCTCTGCGCCGGTTTTCGCCGTGTGACATGTTGTTCTGCAGCAGTTGCAGAAATGTTTGGCATATAATTTGTTAGAAAAATGTTGCAAATAAATTAAAAACGTTACTAAACGTTGCATTATTAAGTGTCTTTCGCGAAAAAAGCAGCAGCGCTGCTAAAACAGTTTATAACGAAAGCACAACAACAAAACATTAACATACAGCACACGTATGCATGTATAACAACATCGTTGAAAATTAAAAGGTTTGTTGTCTCGCTATTTATTTGATTAATTATTTACTATATTTAATCACATTTGCCTTTTCAGTTATATAAATAACTAACACGCCCATAGCGCAGAAGAAGACAACAACGACGACGTCATCAGCAGCCGCAGTAGCAGCAGTGGACGTCATCGCTTTTTAGTCATACGCTGAACTACAGATTGCATTAGCGCAGTGTCAGCGGCAAACAGACGCCAAGAAATGACAGAAAAAGTAACTAAACTTGCGCTAGCGAGTCGTCTCATAGTAATAGCAGTGCAGTTGCTGGCCAACAGGGTACTGCCCGATCACAAGGCAGATGTCTTTCGCAGTCCATACGCTGCAACGCCCAGCGTTACAAATTGGCTGGATAGTATTATAAACTTCTGTTTTGGTGGTTTGCGACACTGGGATGGCGAATATTTTCTACATATAGCTGAGCATCTTTACTCGTACGAGAATACGCTAGCATTCTATCCATTATTTCCGGTGCTAGTGCGTAATATAACGCAGGCACTGTTAATGCTACATGTGCCCATGTCGGTGCGCAGCCTAAATTTACTTGTTGCCGTAGTGCTAAATACTTGCATCTTCTGCAAGGCAGCCAGTCTGCTGTATCAACTAACGCAACGCGTCTTTAATGATCTCAACAAAAGCTGGAATTCCGTGCTACTCTTCTGCTTCAATCCGGCGGCAATATTTTTCAGTGCTGCCTACTCAGAGTCTGTATTCGCTTGCGTGTGTTTTTATCTCATGTTGGAATGCGTTGCAGAACTGGGCTTTCGACGCACCACATTCGGATTGTTAGCTTCGTTTGTTTGCCGCTCGAATGGTCTACTCAATGCTGGCTTTCCCATTTACTTTGAACTGCGTCAGATGCTAATCTCAACGACGTCATCGAAACGCTTTGCACTGTGCTTTAAATTAATTGCATCACTTTTGTTGGCATTGCTGCCGCTTAGTTTCTTCTACTTCTATATATTCCAACAATTCTGTCAACCCGGCACCGAGGTCAAACATACCGCGCCAGTTGTGGCTTATGCACATCAACGCAATTATATACTCGCTGGACAACGCGAATCAAATCATTCGCCGTGGTGCAATGAAACATTACCATTACCCTATTCTTATATACAATCGCATTACTGGCATGTCGGCTTCATGCGTTATTATGTATGGAAACAGCTGCCGAATTTTATGCTTGCGGCACCAATTTTATTATTTCTACACTATCACTGCTACAATTATTTACGCCACTTTTTGGTTAAGCTGCTACCGAAATACAGTTTGACGGAGCTGCTAAAGGATTATCGTTCGTTGCCCTTTGTCCTGCATGCGTTTTTCCTGACCATGTTCTGCACATTTTTTGTGCATATACAGGTGTCCACACGTATTCTGGCATCCGCTACACCTTGTCTCTATTGGTTCGGTGCGGATCATATGCCTAAAACATTCGCACAACTTCAATTTCGTTCTAAAGCGGGCATGATATTGATCTGGTTCGGCGCATACTATCTGGTGGGTACAGTGCTCTTCAGCAATAATTTACCATGGACGTGAATGCACGAATGCAAAAAAAATGATTAAAACAATGTTTTTTTTTTTATATATTAAATTGTTGCCCTTGAGACTGTATCCCCACGAAAGATAGACAAAAGATGAACGTATGAGAAGCTTTAATTGATTACGAAAAGCCATTTGTAGAATAATTTCTAATGTATTATTAATATACTTTTTGTAATTTTAATGTAACGGCACGGAGCTGTTAATTTTTATCATATTCGTAATTTGTGTAAATTTCGTTTTGCAATAAATTCAAATTTAAAAATGAACATGACAATTTTTTACTTTCTCAACATTTGTATATGAATCTTTGGAATTAGGCATACATTGAAGATAAGTTAAAGTATAACTATGCATATAAATAATAAACAATTTTAATGATAACGATTTCAGTCTTATTGTATTGTGTTTTATTTAAACAAAAATTTATTATTTCCTTAAACAAAAAATATAATGAATTAACAATTTTTATACTGTTCACGCGTAATTTGAATAATTTTAAGTAATTTTTAATGAATTATTTTATATTTATCTTCAAATATTTTAATTGTAAACAGCGCCGTGTAAACGTAGTACACTAATGCTTTTGCAGTGCCTAATAACATATGTTTGCTACAAGACTAAACACAGCAGTCAGCTGTTTCTTTTTCACACAACAAGAACAAAAAGTGCAATACTAAATCTGTGCAATACATTCGAATTTGTGTAATATTAATTATTAGCTCTCTATGGATGGCAACATACGTTTAAATAAGCTAAACGACGACTTCTCAACTCAAGCGCGTCTTGCGAGCGTCGCTGCGCAGCTATTGAGTCCGTTTGGAAAAGCTGCGACCATATTTACAGGCGCTGCTGGCGCTGCAAACAAAGCAAAGGAATTTGAAAACGCTGCTGCACCCACAACGAGCAAAATGGAGCAACTCTCGGGAGTTATGATAATTATTATCATAGGCGGTGGTGTGCTGACCTTTGTAATGCTTTTTATCTTTGCCAAACGTCAAATAATGCGCTTCACGTTGCGCGGACGTCGCGGACCACATGTGCCCGTTGGCAATGATGCAAAGAAAACGTTGCGAGTTGAAATACAACGTCGTCTGGATTGTATACAGAAAATAACGCAAGAACCAAAGCTGTTGTGGCAAGACGATGATAAGTACATACTGCAACCAGATCAGGCGACACTGCCACCGTATTATCATCGCATGCGTGCCGTGGACGATGTTAAGCTACTGGAGGCAGAGATTGCACGTTCCGATGGCAGTGCCCGGCATGCCTACGATAGTTTGCGTGCGTTTCTATTAACTACACTGGCGGCAACACTGAATGGCACCGGACAGCGCATGATACATCAATTTTGCGATATGTATGAACATGCGCGGCACGATCCCAATGAATTTGGTAGCAACGAGTATGAACCATATCATCGTTTACTGCTGAAGCTGCTTGAAGCGTAAGTATTATTAAAGGTTTTAAATAATAATTTAAAAATAGTTTTATTTTAAAAACAAACGACAGCGCCAAACAACTGAAACATCTCAACTCGCGCAAAACTTCACCAGCGCGCACACCGCGCAAACAAACCAAAATGCATTCATTGCTTGATCCGTCGCGATTGCGTCCTCCTACAATTGAGGCAGGTGTACAGCTGCCACCGAGCAGTGAGCTTACCGCGGGCCAACAATCAAAAGTCAATCTCACGCTGGGACTGCAAGGTGGTGATGCTGGTGGTTTAGTTGCTTCGGAATTGGCCACCAATCCATTGCATTTGCAAGCGCCTGCCGAACGTGATTTGATCATACGCAATCGCATTAAGACGCCCACATTGGATGATGTGGTTGTACCCGTCAGTGTTACAGCAGAAGATGCCAATTCGGATGACATCAACTCGGATGCGGATGATAATGAAATTATGAGCATATCTTCGGTGCAGTTTCATCGCAATTCGAGCGTTGTTTGATTGTGTCAATATATCGATATAGTAAACATTTTTTTATTTTAACTTTTTCCCATGTGTAAGTTTATGTTTTAGTTCGTTTGCCAAAGTTTTTTTTTCCTTTTATATAGTTATGTATGTATATTTTAAGCCCTGAACCTTATGTTAATAGTGTACGTACTAAGTTAAATTACATCAGATTACACACCTAAAATGGAAAACTTGAAACGTTATTGATTGTCTAGATGCAAAATTAAGTAAGTACTATTTAGTTATGTAATAAATCATCTCTGTATTTGAATTTAAATAATATCCGATAATTATAAAATGTCCGATTTGTAGCATATTCAATTTTAAATTTTTAAAAAGTAAATTGCGTATATGTTAATTAGCATTCGTCCTTCGGTTTCTCGCATTCATCTTTCTCTTGTGTTTCATTGTTGCACTCTTTTTCCATTTTTCGCTTGTTGCGCTTTTGCTTTCGCTTTTCTTTTCTGCGTTTATTTTTTTTACGCTTCTCTGACGAGCCATTTCCTGCATCATTGTCCCCATTGTCATTTTGCTTATCACAACTTGGCCCTGTTGGTCCCAGTTGTTCTGTTTCATTTTTGCATAAGTTTTTGTCATCAGCTGCATTCTTTTTAGATAGTTCTTGTTTTGCTTTTATGCATTCTTCACGAGCCTCATTTCCCTCTTCGTTAGCTTCTTCTCCGTCAGAGCTTTTACTTTGCTCCCCATCTTTACCTTTACCATCAGTTTGGTCAGAGTTTTCATCCTCCTTATCACCTTTTGCGCTTTTACATTCACTTTCGCTTTTCTTTTCTTTCTTTTTGTTTCTAAGATTTTCACATGTCTGTTGCAACTTAATAGCCGCTTCCTTTTTTCCTTTATCATCCTTTTTATCTTTCTTGCCATCTTTACCTTTGCATTTGTCTTTTTCGCTCTTCTTCCCGTCATCTTTTTTGTTTTCGTTTTTTTCTTTATCATCTTTTTTATCTTTCTTTCCATCGCTACCTTTGCATTTGTCTTCTTCGCTACTCTTATTTTTCTCGTCATCTTTTTTGGTTTGATCTTTGGATTGATCTTTCTTTTTATCTCCTTTGCCGCCAGCTTTTTTACCTTTACAGTTGGGCCCTAGTTTCTTCGGGTCCATTTTATTTCCACATTTGGATTGATCTTTCTTTTCATCTCCTTTACTGTCAGCTTTTTTATCTTTACCGTCAGCTTCCAGTTTTTTAGCGTCACCTTTTTTATTTTGTCCTTTGGATTGATCTTTCTTATCGTCTCCTTTGCCGTCAGCTTTTTTATTTTTACAGTCAGCTTCTAGTTTCTTAGCGTCTCCTTTATTATTTTGGCCTTTGGATTGATCTTTCTTATCATCTCCTTTGCCGTCAGCTTTTTTATTTTTACAGTCAGCTTCTAGTTTCTTAGCGTCATCTTTTTTATTTTGACCTTTGGATTGATCTTTCTTATCGTCTCCTTTGCCGTCAGCTTTTTTACCTTTACAGTCAGGTCCCAGTTTCTCAGCGTCATGCTTTTTGTTTTCGCCTTTGCATTGGCCTTTCTTTTCGTCTCCTTTACCATCAGCTTTCTTATCTTTTTCGCTGGGCTTTTTACTTTCTTCTTTTTTCTTTAGATCTTTACAGTCAACTTCCATAATTTTAGGACCATCTTTTTCGCTTTGACCTTTGCTTTGATCTTTCTTTTCGCCTCCTTTACCACTAGATTTTTTATCTTTCTCAAGCTTTTTGCTTTCCTCCTTTTTCTTTAGATCTTTGCAGTCAGCTTCAAGTTTTTTGGCGTCATCTTTTTTATTTTGCCCTTTGGATTGATCCTTTTTTTCACCTCCTTTGCCGTCAGCTTTTTTACCTTTACAGTCAGGTCCCAGTTTCTTAGCGTCATCCTTTTTGTTTTCACCTTTGCATTGACCTACCTTTTCGCCTCCTTTACCATCAGCTTTCTTATCTTTTGTTTGACCTTTGGATTGATCTTTCTTTTCGCCTCCTTTACCATCAGCTTTCTTATCTTTTGTTTGAGCTTTGCATTGATCTTTCTTTTCGCCTCCTTTACCACCCGATTTTTTATCTTTCTCCTCGAGTTTTTTGCATTCCTCCTTTTTCTTTAGATCCTTACAGTCAGCTTCAAGTTTTTTTGCGTCATCTTTTTTATTTTGACTTTTGCATTGATCTTTATTTTCACCTCCTTTACCACCAGCCTTTTTATCTTTCTCTTCGAGCTTTTTGCACTCCTCCTTTTTCTTTAGATCTTTGCAGTCGGCTTCAAGTTTTTTGGCGTCATCTTTTTTATTTTGACCTTTGCATTGATCTTTCTTTTCACCTCCTTTACCACTAGATTTTTTATCTTTCTCAAGCTTTTTGCTTTCCTCCTTTTTCTTTAGATCTTTGCAGTCAGCTTCAAGTTTTTTGGCGTCATCTTTTTTATTTTGACCTTTGGATTGATCTTTTTTGTCACCTCCTTTGCCGTCAGCTTTTTTACCTTTACAGTCAGGTCCCAGTTTCTTAGCGTCATTCTTTTTGTTTTCACCTTTGCATTGACCTACCTTTTCGCCTCCTTTACCATCAGCTTTCTTATCTTTTGTTTGACCTTTGGATTGATCTTTCTTTTCGCCTCCTTTACCATCAGCTTTCTTATCTTTTGTTTGAGCTTTGCATTGATCTTTCTTTTCGCCTCCTTTACCACCAGCTTTTTTATCTTTTTCCTGAAGCTTTTTGCATTCCTCCTTTTTCTTTAGATCTTTACAGTCAGCTTCCAGTTTTTTAGCATCATCTTTTTTGCTTTGACCTTTGCATTGATCTTTCTTTTCGCCTCCTTTACCACCAGCTTTTTTATCTTTCTCCTCAAGTTTCTTGCATTCCTCCTTTTTCTTTAGATCCTTACAGTCAGCTTCCAGTTTTTTAGCGTCGTCTTTCTTGTTTTGATCTTTCTTTTCGCCTCCTTTACCATCAGCTTTCTTATTTTTTTCGCTAAGCTTGTTGCATTCCTCTTTCATTTTGAGCTCTTTACACTCCGCTCTTAGTTTTTTCTCAGCTTGTTTCTTTGCACCACCCTTTCCACCCTTTCCACCCTTTCCACCCTTTCCACCACCTGCACCATCTTCTCCATTTTTTCCGTTACCACTCGCAGCCTCTTCGTCCACAGTCTGACAATGTTTGATCAAACGACCCAGTTGGCACACATAGCCCCATTCATTATCGTACCAGGTGATCAGCTTTACGAAATTATCGTTAAGCGCAATACAGGCACGTGCATCAAAAATCGAGCCGTATTTAACACCAATAAAATCCGTGGACACAACTTCTTCATCTGCATAGCCAAGTATGTCCTTCATTTCACCTTTTGCTGCTTCCTTAATGGCAGCCTTGATGTCATCCATTTTACCTGGCTTGCCCAGGCGACATGTTAAATCCACAACTGATGATGTGGGTATGGGTACGCGGAACGCCATGCCAGTCAGTTTGCCCTTCAGCTCAGGTATCACCTTGCCCACCGCTTTAGCGGCACCGGTCGAAGCAGGAATTATATTTGTCATACCACTTCGTCCATCTCGCCACGATTTAGACGAAGCTCCGTCAATGATCTTCTGCGTAGCGGTTGCGGCATGTACAGTCACCATTAAACCCTCCACTATTTGAAATTCGTTGTGCACCACTTTTGCGAGCGGCGCCAGTGCATTTGTCGTGCATGACGCATTCGAGATGACTTTCATGTCTGGTTCAAATTTGTCTAGATTCACACCAGCTACAAACATTGGTGCATCTTCCGAAGGTGCTGAAATATAAACGCGTATCACGCCATCATCCAGATGCTTACTTGCCTTCTCTATTGTTGTAAATTGTCCAGAGCAGTCAATTACGTGCTCAGCGCCCTTTTCAGACCACTTGACATCTTTCGGATCCTTTTCAAAGCTTAGCTCTATAACATTTTCACCGATAATGAGCTTAGTACCATCCAAGCTTATTTTTTTCTTGAAGCGGCCATGCGTCGAATCAAATTTCAACATATAAGCAAGATAGCGTGGATTTAAGCTAGGATCGTTGACCGCAACCACTTTAAGTTTGTTAAGTATTGCATGTCGCAGAAAGAGGCGTCCAATGCGACCGAAACCGTTAATACCGATGCCATTACTCATCGCAGGTTAACACAGGCTCTTAGCGAATTTTGATGTTTTTTTTAGCCGAAAGATTTTAATTTTTTGCAGTTATAAACTGGAATTAAATTTTGAAGTTTCTAGATACGGATGCTTTACATATACATATTTATTTTTATATTTATAAGAGTGCATATTTTAGCTATTCCTTGTGATCCAGCGCATATATCTCTTGGGAACACAATTCAAGATTTGGGCACTTTAATATAAATTGTGACGAGAAGCCTTGACGTTGGATTTCCGTTACAAATAGAAGATTATCAGAACGCTTTAAAGCCCTTATAAAAAATTCTTTACATTCTAAGGCTCAACTCAATGAAATGTCCTTTGCCTTTTAGTTTACGCGTAATTTAACCACAAAGCTTAAATATGCAGGTGCTGCACACACCTTCGCTCCCGCCGGACTATAGTTGAATACACTTGAACTAGTTTGTTGAAAGGCAATCGCCTGCTACACGTATAAATCAGACGTTCAATAACTCACAGACACGCAGCATATGCGTATTTGGAATCCTTTCGTGTATGCTCAACTAACGCAATTGATAGAATGTTGCTGACATCGCCATCCTTGTATTGAAATATTCCGAAGTGCAAATTTCAATTTGAGCGTACACACATTAAGCATTCCAATGTATGCGCCTTTTGGGAATACCTATATAAAGTGACAAGCGGCATACTACAATGTATTCAAAAATCCAGCGGCGTGTTAGAACCTCCACTTGGTTGGTTGTGCAGCATGAGGACGTCGTGTAATTCACACTTGTAGAGTGAATACATTAAATTTTTGCTGCTGCTTTACACATTTTACAAAATGAATTTGAAGGCGGAGGATGTGGGTGGCTTCGGGGTACGGTTTACAAAACGTAAGTCACACTTCGGCCCGACAACATTGTCGGAAATTGTACTTTTACCATTTAAATACAATTTCCATAAATTTTTACATTTTGCATATTTTGTAGTTTTAAACATAAGTGGAGCAAGGAGTCAAGGAGGTCACGCGGGTACTTTACGAAGCGAGAGAATAGACGACTTAGCAAAAGGAGTAGCAGCATCTCCCTTCACGGGCCTAGATCCATTCTGCGGAGTCAGGTCAGGTACAACGTGAATTTTGGAAAAAAGAATACAAATTTCAGGAACAAGTTATTCGCATTAGGAATAATCGAAGAGGTCAACTCAGACGAAGTGAAATGGCCAAGCCTCACTTCGGAGAAACCATCTTACTGATCATGGTAATCTCTATACCGGGACTAATTCTGGGAGAACTTTGAAGGTTTAACACAAAGTAAACAATTGTCAGTCGCAAATTTGAAATTTTCCAACAGAACACTGCATACTTAGAAGTGAAAAATTGGAATTGTAGATTCTGTTTAGAAGATGACGAATTTTGGGCCGATTGTACACCTTTGACCCTAAGTATTTTGGTAAGCGCCAAGTGCCGTTAAGGGCGTTGCATGCTGGATGAAGTGTTGAAGGTTGAAACTACGGTCAGCGCGCAATAGACCTGCAAAGATCGCAGTGCCTACTATCTAATAATAATAATAAATTTCACTCGAAGTTGGCCATTGAGGTTGTGATGTGTATTTGTATTTAATTGCATATTTGGTAGGGTATTGAATGGCAACTATTATGAAAAGTTTTCAATTATCTTTTTTACAGTAGCCATGGTGCTACCATGGCAGTAGTAGTATCAGATCTGTCAGCTAATTCGTTACCTACAGGTAGGAAGTCAAAAATTTGCTGAAATTTGTTTGATATCGAAGTAAAAATAGACTTTCTGGAGTTAATGTCTTGCGCAGATCTCGATGGCATGAATCTCAGTTTGAATCCCTGTACGCCAGGCAACTATTGAAATAAAAATCTTGGTGATGAGTACGAAAATAAACGCACCGGCCTTCGTATCGGTAAGGGAACCAACAGTGAGTTACTTAGTAGCTGATGATCCACTGTTATTTGCAGATCTACGACAGTGACCAAGAATCAGAATACTCTAAAACAAATCTGTATAAATTTGCGCAGTTATTTCAATGAATATAGGCAGATGGGACAGATTCTCTCAGACACAAGCAGGCAAGTCACTGAACTTTGTCAATACACCTGATGGCTCCAGTTTGTAGTAATTTAGGTTGCCATACAAAGGCCTTACCATTGAAGAAACGAGTAGGGTCTACCTACGAGATATGGACGTTCATACAAATTGAGCGAAATCATTTTTGCAAATTTAGAATTTTAGGATCCAATCTTACTTTTAATTCCGTTAATGTCGTATTTTGTTTATCTTAACTTTCGGGAAAAAAAACCAACAAAAAAATGTGTTTGTTTTGTGTCCCCTGCGCGTTTTGCACGACACAAAAGGACAATATATATTTGAATACAATATAAATAATAACCGGAATTACATATTTTCTCGTACTACACACCGAGTGTTTTGGACGGAATTTGGCAAAATTCAATTAAGACATGGAGGGCACGAATTTCTATTTGTTTACACTAGCAGCGGAAATATATCAATGGGAACGAACGGGGTTCGGCAGGGTTAGGTAAGTGTTCGGAAGGAAGTCATACAGCGTCTGACCGGTATTTGATGACAACGTTGATTGGTCTGTGTTTTTTAACAATCTTTGCCTTTTCCCTTGCCTTCTTTCTCCTTCTTTTCCTTTTCGGCACACTTCTTTTTCTGAGCAGCTTCTTCGCATTTCTTCTTAAGCTCGGCTTCGGCACATTTCTTTTTCATGTCATCTTCCTTCTTTTTCTTCTCCATTTCAGCACATTTTTTCTTCAAATCGGCCTCCGCACACTTCTTTTTCAGGTCGTCTTCCTTTTTCTTTTTCTCCATTTCAGCGCATTTCTTCTTGAGTTCGGCCTCTTCGCATTTCTTTTTAAGCTCTGCTTCCTTCTTTTTTTTGTCATCTTTGCCACCTTTTTTGCCCTTGCCCTTGCCCTTGCCTTTTCCACCTTTTTTACACTTATCATCGGCATACATGACGACATCGCGCAAACGCTTCGCATAACCGATTTCGTTACCATACCAGGGGTTCAACTTTTCGAAATTCTCGTTTAGCGGCACAGTAATATGGGCATTATGCATGGACGCCAATTGGATATCGGAAGCTTCGTCCATGCGGTACACCACGTCAACCAACGAGTCATTGACCGTGGGCATACGGGTTGCTCTGCCAGTCAGCTTACCATCGAGATCAGGGAATGCGGTCGTTGCGGGTAGAAGATTGGTCATGCCACTGCGAAAAGTCAAGCTGGTACCATCGACCACAGGCATTAACGCATCGATGGCTGGCACTGAGATAGTATCCAGATGACCCTTCGCCTTATCGCTCCCAATTAACATTCCTGTCTCCACGCCCAGTGCGTCCCACTTCAGTTTGGCCAGCTTGCGCTCGAACGTCATGTCATGATTTTCAGCTTCCTCGCACACTGATTTACGGATGGGTACACGCTTTGAGTCAAATTTCAGCAGATAGGCAGCATACCGCGCAGGATTATTAATGGCGACGACACTGTGATTCCGCCGGAGTATGGCCTGGCGCAGAAGATTGCGTGCGATGCGACCGTAACTGTTTACGCTGATAGACATGATGCCGGTGTTTTTAAGAGTACTGAAATTTGCGTATCGCAGAATTTTGAAGGCCGTTTTTAAAAACTTTCACGGAAAAATTTGAAATTTTTTTTGTTCGAAAATGTTCAGAAATAATTTTTTTCTATTTTGTTTGGGAGAGGTCTGAACGGTGTGAGATCCAATGGAATATTGAAATTTTGATCGTTGAAGCTAGGGTATAACAATTTCATATTTGGAGTCGAAAATTTCTAAGGGACAGTTTCGCATGGCTACTATCATGCACAGGCAGGCAAATCGCTGCAGTTGTCATTACATCTGATGGCTCAAGTGTGTAGCAGTTGAGATTACCATAATGGTTCGTACGATTGGAGAGACGATTACAAGTGTGAGTTCCAGCTAACACTTTTATCTAGTTATCTTTTAGAAATATTACTTCTTCGGAGAATAGTTATATGGATATAAAATGAATCAAAATCTGTTTAGTAAAGGTTAAGTCCTAAGAAAAAAAATAAGATTCAAACAGCTTATAAAATTGCAGTAGTACTTTTTTTAACTAAGTAGGTCAAGCAATATATAATTTTCATTAATCAGACATGTCACAGGAATCGCTAGAGATTTGGTTTCAAGCGATTTTTTCAAATTACTAAGTTGTGAAATTCAAGCGAACGCGATTTCTGTGGCAATCCTCTACATCTTCTACAATAATCCAGTTTTTTAAAATTAGAATATTTGAAACTGAATGATGGTGGTGTGTTGAGGTGGAATGGATATAGAAAATTCTAGAAATAAGAATCCAAATTAAATAATAGATTTTAATGGAAGCTATATTCTATAATACCCATAACTGAAATTATACAAAATTGTGTGTTTCCAGTTACTTTAGCTTTAAATTTGAGTTTAGTTTAAATATTAGGATCGGTAAAATAAAAGCAACTACAGTTGAGTACAAAGGCTCTCATCATAATCACTATTCATTGTGAATGTACATGTTTATAATTCCACCACGTGGCGAATTTCGTTAATGTATTATCGTTCTCACCTTTATTTGATTTGCTGAACGTTTTTGTCTACTTCGACAAAATACATTCAGAATATCATTCAGTATAGTCTGCAACAAAATTAGTCGACATGACAGTCTGACCATCTTCACTGAGATTTCGATAAGAAATTTGTGCTAAAGCACACACACACATATATTAAAGATAATGTCAGCAAATCTAGATATTTAGGGTCTCCTATTTGCACCGTAAAAAGTAAACCTATTTTCAATTCGGTTGGAAATTTGGTTTTTTTTTTGTATCTTGTAAAAATTTTAACAAATTTCCTCCGCCTTTTGGCAAAAAATCATAAAAGAATTTGTTTTCTTTTTGTGTCCACTGCGCATTTAGCGCGACACAAAAGGACAATATATATATTTTAGTACAATAATAATATTAACCGTAATTACATATTTTCTCGTAATACAGACCGTGTAATATTGGACGGAATTTAGCAATATTCAATTTAGACATTGTGGGCATGAATTTCTACTAGCAATTTGTTTACAGTAGCAGAGGAAGAAACATCAATCGAAACGACCGAGATTCGATATGGTAAGGTAAGAGTTCAGCAGGGAATCGTGCGTCATGCAGCAACTAATTTCTGGCCGGTATATGATGGCAATGTTCATTGGAGGTAAGGATTTTGCGTCCTGTGTTTTTTAACAATCTTTGCCTTTGCCCTTGCCGCCCTTGCCACCTTTGCCCTTGCCTTCTTTCTTTTTCTTTTCCTTTTCGGCACACTTCTTTTTCTGGGCAGCTTCTTCGCATTTCTTCTTAAGTTCGGCTTCGGCACATTTCTTTTTCATGTCATCTTCCTTCTTTTTCTTCTCCATTTCAGCACATTTTTTCTTCAAATCGGCCTCCGCACACTTCTTTTTGAGGTCGTCTTCCTTTTTCTTTTTCTCCATTTCAGCGCATTTCTTCTTGAGTTCGGCCTCTTCGCATTTCTTTTTCAGCTCTGCTTCCTTCTTTTTTTTGTCATCTTTGCCACCCTTACCTTTTCCACCTTTTTTACACTTATCATCGGCATACATGATGACATCGCGCAAACGGTTCGCATAACCGATTTCGTTACCATACCAGGGGTTCAACTTCTCGAAATTCTCGTTTAGCGGCACAGTAATATGGGCGTTGGGCATGGAGAACATGGAGGCTAACTCGGGGGCTTCGTTCATGTGGTAGACCACGTCAACCAACGAGTCATTGGCCGTGGGAATACGGGTTGCTCTGCCAGTCAGCTTACCATCGAGATCAGGGAATGCGGTCGTTGCGGGTAGAAGATTGGTCATGCCACTGCGAAACGTCTTCAAGCTGGTACCATCGACCACAAACATTGGAGCATCGGTGGCTGGCACAGAGAAAGCATCCAGACGACCCTTCGCCTTATCGCTCGTAGCAAACATTCCTGTCTCCACGCCCAGCGTATTCCACTTCAGTTTGGCCAACTTGCGCTCGAACGTCATGTCATGATTGTCAGCTTTCTCGCACACTGATTTACGCAAGGGTCCACGCTTTGAGTCAAATTTCAGCAGATAGGCAGCATACCGTGCAGGATCATTGATGGCGACGACGCTGTGATCCCGCCGGAGTATAACCTGGCGCAGAAGATTGCGTGCGATGCGACCGTAACCGTTTATGCCGATAGACATGATGCCGGTATTTTTTACAGTACTGAAATTAGCGTATCGCGGAATTTTGAAGGCCGTTTTCAACTACTTTCACGGAAAAATTTGAAATTTTTTTTTTTCGAAAATGTTCACAAATAATTTTTTTTTTTCTATTTTGTTTCAAAGAGGTCTGTACGATGTGAGATCTAATGGAATACTAAAATTTTGTTCGCTTAAGCTAAGACATATCAATTTGAAGTTTAAAGTCAATAATTTCTAAGGTTACTTGGATTTAGAATAATAAAAAGTTTAAATTTGGCTTAGGGAGAGTTGAAGTCAAAGTTCTAGTTCGAAATATTAAACGACTCTTCCTATTTTTGGTTTAAAACGATGGTTAAGGATGAGTTATTTATTTTAAGGTAAATAAATAAAGCAAGACAAAAAATAGGAACATATTCTCAAAAGGCAAATTGATGCAGGTAACAAAATTGGGCAACTAATTCGACAACCACTTTTTATTTTGATTTTTAAGATCAAGCAGGCAGGTTTAAAAATTATAAAAAAAAAATTTAAAAAAGCACCAAAACCTTCAATAGACGACTGCGTGACTACGACCAAAGTAGTATCTACAAGCTAGTATGATTCTTTGATGGTCTTCAGGCTGATGTTATTCCTGCTGGATATTTCTGTTACAATGTAGACAGTTTTCTCCATCGTTACAGACCTTCAAAGACTTCATCTTGCCTAATCAACACAAAACGGCAATGTTATCCGTGTGCGTGAGCAGCGCTCTTTAAAAGATCGAGCATACTTTTTTCTGTATGTATGGACATTATTGTAGGATGTACTCCACCAACGTTTAAAAAAAAAATCACACAAATGTAAATCACGACTATTTTTTGCTATGGGTAGCCGCCATACTATCTCACCGTTAAATCCAACTTATTTGCTAACAGTTTCTCTGAAAACTTAAAGCCACGTTTTCAGCCCTTCAACACTACTTCTGCAGAATCGAAAATGGAAGTACAGTTGACGCTAGACAGCTTAGAGCAGATTGCCTTACCAGTTGGACCCATAAAGGTCGATGAAGTCCACTCTCTAGACCAGAAAGACCGGAAAGTGTCTGTTGACAAGGATGCTTTCACTTGACACAGTAGATCAATGGATATCAACTTCACAATTTGGATACCAAAAAGCGCATGGAACTTTAGAACAACTAAACAGATTCAGACTTAATTGTCCTAATATTGTCCTTCTATTGCCTTAGATTGCCATGTTGCCAGCAGCATGTTTCAAATGATGCAATGCAAATGCTTCATGCGTTGCTCTTTGCTGCAATTTAAGCTGCAAATTCTGCTCTTTCGAATTGTGTTGAATTTGTTTCAGTCTGCAAACTGCAATCTGGCCCGCGCTAATGTTGCATCGCTTTTTGGCCCCATTGCGAAATGAGCACAGATGCATGGTGATGCAACCGAAATGCTGTGCGATTACGAAATCCTTGCGAAAATTTAAAGCCGGGCAGCAGCAGCAGCACTCTATGAAGTGTTGAAAAGAAAAACTATTCTAAATATGCAGACAGATTCTTTATGCTTCTGCTGCATTCAACTAACGTGCAGCATATGCACACCATTTCTAAAAGGGAGATTTTTTGTAAAAACTTGGTTTATGGTCCTTTAGATCTGCTGCTGGTATTTTAGAATTGCAATTTAAGTAAGGAATTGAATGTAAAGTATGATTTTTGAGAACTTCATATAATATAAATGAAAAACTTTTACAGAAATTACGCATAAAAAAAAAAGAAAAAATAAATATTTTGCCTAAAAACATATAAATTTAGCTTTCACTTTTTTAAAATTTATATGCGTCGCCGCAACGGAAAATCGAAATACTAAATTGTTTTAATATTCAAAATACGTTGCAACGTTTCCACTCGAATTTGCCGGAGCTTTTCTATTTTTTACTATTTCCCTGAATTTATGCATAAAACTTTCAAATCGAAACTTTACTTGCTCCGCTTTTAAATTGAAAATTGCATTAAACTTCGGCAGTTCTGCGCTTATTCTACTTTTCCGTCTACACGTATAAATGCAGATATTTTCCAAGTGTTTGTCTACAAAATACTTTAAATCGGAAACTTTTGTGTAGAATAACTATTTTTCATTGCAGTAGTGTAGCGAAAGTTTTATGTTCCTTTGGGTAGCCAAATCTAAAAGTTTTTGGCAGAAATACAAAGTTACAGGTGAAGTTCATTTGAATTTAATTTGAATTTTTTTTCATTGAAAGCAAATTATACTCGCATTTAGTTTGATTCGATTAGACAGACTGTTGGATTTTGTATTTTTATTTTTCAAAAAGGCAATTAGTAATACTTTTAGAAGCGGATGGTATTTCTTGGACTTAAAATTTCATATTGCTTTTCAGACTTTTCGAAAAAAAATATGTTTACTTTCGATTTCTGATGTAGACCTTGTATATCTAGTTTCTCTAGACTCCAGATAGAGACTCTCAGATACTATTTAACTCAGCAGATGTATAGTTGAAATATCAAACGCACTGGTGGTGCCACGTCCTCCATATAGGCTCATTTAAGTTCGACATATCTCAGCAACTATTTCACGGAGATATTTAAGATTTGAAAGAAAGATTTACTAAAAAATTGTGCTGCATAAGCAACATCCACAAATCTCGTGACACTAATTTTCGTCATAGTACTTGTCCAAACAAAAAAATCTTCGCAGAGTTTTATAAAAGTATGTAAGTATAGGTTTGAAAAAAAAAAGTGTTTTCGAATTTTCGCCATTATTTCAAAACTTTATAAGACTGCGTAGAATCATCGCAGTGTGTGCTCTGGCGTTGTCCTAATGGAACACAAATCCTCTCCTATTGGCCAAAGATGGTCGCTTCTGGGCGATTGCTGCCTTAAAGCGGTCCAGCTGTTCACAGTAAAGGACCGAGTTGAGCGTTTGGCCATAAGGGAGCAGCTCATAGTAGATGATTCCCTACCAATCTCACCAAACACACAGCGAAACCTTCCTGACCATCAATCAGGGTTTGGCAATTTGCGATTCAGCAGCGATTCGCAGATGGAAATTCGGTCCATGAGTCTTTTTGGTGTCAATTCGTGTGGCACCCAAATATCAAGTTTTTTGTGTAGCCAAGCTTCTTTAAATGTATATTTCATCAACATCAAAAGCTGAGTCGATTTAGTTATGTACGTTTGTTCGTCATAAGCAAGTGGAGAGCATTGATATTGCTTATTTATCTACTCCACAGGTAGTGCATGTCCCTCGAGCGGATTAATGTTCACACATGCGTAATTTCATGCGTACTGATAACCAGTTGATGACAACGTCGAAGCATTTATGGCAAACTTATGACCACTAAAGAGTTACTTTTCCGTTGATTGCATTAGAATACGCAGAGACTACATAAGAAAATAAATTTACTTTCATTCGAATGAAAGGTGTCTTGTAGAAAAATCCCCCAAAACGTTATTTTTCATTCCCACCAAAGGTCATTGACCTTTACCGCCATTGATCCCAGTGTCAAAGGTAATTGACCCCGAGGGTCAAAGATCATTGACACGGGGCCAAAAGTTTTCCTTATTCATGGTCAGATAATGCGTAAATTCTGCAAGCGGTTGGCATTATTCCAATCAGGAGAAGCCAGAGACCTTTGGCGAAAATTTAAAGAGAAGTTTTTTAAAGTTTGATCTGACTTCACGAGCAGCTTCAATGTTGTTTGGTGGTGCAAAATATACAAAAAGGTGAATTTCCGCAGCCCTGAAATAGGTATTGCCACAGAGGCATTGGAGCAATACGTGTAGAGTTTTGAGCAGAGGCCCTTAAAATGGAGTGGTGTTACGTTGCTACTCTCCACCTTGAAGCATGTATATGCCCAGAAATACCTCGGCGTCGTACTGGATAGGATGCTTACATTAGCGAGGCACGTTGCAATGTTTTAATGGTATACCAAGCTAGAAAAATGGATGCTGGTCTAAAGAAATAAGTTCCCACCCATCCAACAAAGGAAAAATTTACGATTCCATTCTGAGTTCTATATGAGTTCTATATAGTATGCGCTTCAGGTATATGGAATTAACCCCAAGTGTACGTTGCCCAAAGGTAAATAATAAGCAAAATGTGCAATGATGTATGGTATATGCGTACCAAAAATTTTGAAAGAGACCTAGTCAGGCACAAACCAATAGAACGGCTTAGGTCCTATTCGGAACCGCTGTTACGACGACTGAATACGGAAATATCAAGTTCCACAGTCAGAAAGAGAGGAATTACATTATGATTTACGATTATTGCATCATGTGACACATTGCCAACATTCCTTCCCTTTGACACATATGTTGATAATTCTGTAGACGTCACGAGATATGGTCACAAAAGGAAACAAAGCTCATGTGATTGGTATGCGCTTAGCACTTTTTTTTTTTGGATAACCTATTAAAGTAGTTCTACATTTTTGTGCTTACTTCAAAATGTCATGCGTGAATAATGAAATTTGGTGGTATTTGAAATGCAGAAGAAACATCCATTTATATGAAACTCACAGCTACCATGGAACATTTTATCAATGTATTTGAATTTCAGGAAATTCTTAGCTTCTTCTTGTTGCTTTATCTTGATTCACTTAAATCTTTAATTTCCTTCAACTTATTCTTTGCTTTACACACATTTATGCGGTCTTGCTCCACGTAAATATTACTTCTTTTCAAAGACTAAACACAATGTTAAGCCTTCTTAAGTCTCTGCTATGTACACTTCACTCTACATCACTTTATTTACTATTAATTTCCTATTCATTTCATTCATTTGTAACAACATTCAAAGTCTGGTAACTTGTTTATCTGTCATTGCAATTGGATTATAACACAATAGGATATCAACTTTTCAAATAGCTGCATGCAAATCTTCATAAAATAGTTAAGAGCTGCAATCAAATTCAGTTTGTGCATTTGAGTTTCTATATAATGCGAGTAGATTCCAGCTGTGAAAAACTCTGACATATATATTCGTACATAAAGTTGATTTTATTGCCAGAAAGTGTGTGTATAATCTGATGTGTTTGTTTTGGGATTAAGCTTTTTATTATGACTGCTTACAATGTTGTTTCTGATGTATGGCTTTGTTGGTGTTTGTTTTGTGAAAGTTTTACAGGGTTTGCCATTTCTACTGAATTGTAAGAACTTAATCATGAGCAATGTAGCTCATTCATTCATAAAAAAACAAAAAAAAAAAAATGTTTGGATACAAACTCTCAAAAAATTCAAAGAAATCTGTTCACAAACAACGAGTTAAAGTTTCTTTCTGTATTTGTGTGGAAAGACTCAACGCACCGTACGCAGATGACTAGCATTAAAGAATTTTTTATGTTAGTTCTGTCTGATGATGACATAGAGAACTTCTAGTTCAGCGTTCTCTGTTCGCAGATTGCAGCCTTTCAAAAGGGCCTTTTTCTTACAAACCATATTGTTCATCGGTTTTGTATTGAGTTTCAATAGACCACCCCATATATGCATATATATCTACTTGCACGATTTACATATTTGCTTATATGCTGTAATGCAAAATGATGCAAGAAAGTTTCTGCAATGTCGCCCACTGCTGTTCTCTGATTTACTGCTTGAATAATTATATTTTCCTTTTGACATTTGCATAATAAAATTTTTTTTCAATTAAACTTATTTCATATGCAAATTAATTGTGAAGTTTATTCTTTTTTTTTTTTTTTTGTATTTTAATAAACTCATATTGAATGCTGAGTGGTTTTGCAAAGTTTATTTCAATTAAGTTGCTAATTAAAACAGATTTAAATTCAATTGCCAGAGATTAAAGAAAAATGTATTATTAAACTAAAAAAATTTAAAATTGTTTAATAAAATGGCGAATCGAATTAAATTAATATATTTTCTTTAATACCAAGTCTTTTCACATCTCTTTAAGTTTAATTAACTATGGAAAGATTTAATGTATTAAATTTCAACATCAAATCGTTAACTTGGAGTTCATGAAGTCTAAGTCACTTGAAACTTTCATGGCAATGCCGAAAAACGCATTCATGTCCTTTTAAGGATGGCTTTCGTATATAGTTTATTGATGAACATAAATAGGACAATGAGGAACTATGCAGTCGACAGTGCTCGATTTTTCGATATTCTGTATCTCCTTTAGAATTGTATGGAAGCTGTTTTCCGAACTGACTCCATGTGGGAATTATTAACAGAATTATTGTTATAATCTTCTTCTACATGTGTATATAAAAATTAATGTATAGATGTTTGTCCTTTATGAATAACTATACCAATCATCCCATCACCATGAAACTTTTGTTGGAAGTTATTGAATATATAGGAAGAGTATGCTGAGTAGCTGAGAGCGATAGGCTTATTTTTTTTTTTAAATAAAATATAATCATATAAAATTATCGGGTATGATGTGTAGGAGGAAATTTATGCTGGAATGCTGCATGTAATGGGAGCAGAGTAAAATGAATAGTGTGAGGGTGAAAGTCCCCAGGAAGGTGCTTAAAGAATAATTTTGATATAGAGGAGAAAGTAACTGAAGAGTATGATAGGAGAGAGCGTGTTGAAGAAATATTATGCTGGACAATGGCTCTTGGAGGTTATGAAATACAATTTAAAAAGTTTGCAGCCTATCGAGGCTAAGGCAGCAGAAAGTTCTGTCTGCAATTTTAAAATAAGGGTTCTTTGGTGCAGCAGGTTTTTAATCGTGCCGAAACTAGACAATTTTGGAAAAATGTGGCCAAGCGATCCTATATATGTAATAGCTGAGGAGAAAGCAATGCCCGGCCACAACCCCATGCAAGCCTCGATTTCAAAATAAAAGTACTCCTCCACTACTCCTACAAGAGCAGGCTAAGTGTTATGTGGAGATCTAACAATAAAGCTTGGATGACACCTCTTCTTTTTACTG
Organism: Leucophenga maculata; assembly: GCA_035044805.1. NCBI lineage: Eukaryota > Metazoa > Arthropoda > Insecta > Diptera > Drosophilidae > Leucophenga > Leucophenga maculata. The sequence continues at coordinate 29,436 of JAWNNP010001279.1, read as the reverse complement.
ATTAGGTCAACAAAGTGTTTGGCCTGTCCGTTTGCTATGTGCAACACTTCTTGCTATTAACCATATACACAAGATGTTCCCTTTTTTGGCTCCTAACATCAATTCATTACTGTAGCCAATGAACCAGCAAGTTTTTTCTCACTTTAAGATGCTGTACGTTGAAGAACTTTTCCAGAATTCCTTTGAAGTGACTGAAGCAAGCAATTTTACTCTAAAAAGGCTTTGTCAAGATCACTTCCACAACGTTTACTGTCTCAAAACAAATCGAGTAATAAAATTACAAACTGTCGGAACCAACAAAAAGGTAGGAAATTAATAACAAAACTGCTACTGACGAATAAAATGTTGCTCCTCTCACTTTTCACTGTATGAAAAAAAAAAAAAATGTAGGATAAAACCTTCTTTGGTCGTTCAAGTTCAATACTTATAAAATCGTCACTTATTATACAATTCTGATGAAAGGGTTTTTCAGGGTGATTATATGGCAACGGGAGAGGGACAAGACTGTTAAATAAATTCGTTAAATTCCGGAGAAGTCTTAGTTGAATGCAAAATTAACGAAGTCTCTATATAGTACCGTTTCCAAAATCCTTTCGTTCATACGTACGGACAGACGGACATAGCTATATTGATTCCTCTGTCGCTCCTGACCATAATGGCAGCAACTTTTGGGAGTCTCCTACCATTATTTCTACCTGCTAAATACATTTGCACAAAACCAATTGGCTCTTGTATCTTCGGAACAGGGCCTAACAATTGGAAAGGCATGAGAAGTTATCACCAAGACCACTCACGATTCTTCGTAGAAGCAACGCATTTGAAGTACTCCACAGTAGTCAGTATAGAATGAAATTATATTTTTGATTAACCAAATGAGAGTAGAGTAGGATAACAATGAGCTTGTGGCAGTGTTAGTTTATTTTTATTAAATTTATTTAAAATATTTATAATATGCGTTCGTGACGAGCTAGCAGCTAGCAGCCACAGAGGTTAATCCTAGCACACTTAACTTTCACTTTACAACATTCGATTTAATCTGCAGATAGCTTACTCGTAACTGACGAATTGTCATTGCGTTGCGCCTATAAATACTATTTTAGACTCTTGTTCCCGATAGATCGTTGGTAAAAAAGATCATGGCATGGTCACTTGTTCGCGTGAGAGTTCATCTTTTCCAAAAATACATACTAGTCCTACATAATCTACACAGCCCCCATGTCACTTAAAATAAAATTGTGTTGAACGACTAGTTTCGTCACAAGTTTAAAATTTTTCTTGTTCTTTTGCCAGTTTGCAGAACTTTTATTGGAACCAAACGCTCAGATAGGTAGATTAGCTTTTAGGTTTATATTTAACACTTGAACATTCTATCTCTCTGTTCTCTCAAACAAAATCAAACATGTAGCAGCTTTTCAACTTCATGCATCGTTTAATTTAAATAAACTCAAGTCAAATATTTTCAATTTAAATTAAAATTTTTTAAATTTTATTTTCCAGCTATTCCAACTTGAGTCTGTTGCTGTCTAATTAGCAGCAGAAGAGAAGAAAAATTCTCGGTGCCGGCTGCAGTTGAACTTCCGATTTGGTTAATTTAAAACTTTATTAGGCAAGCGTTTGAAGTTAATTTCTCGACACTTTGCGGTTGAATTGATGCTAATAAGCTCGGAAAATTGCGGAAATTCTTTGCATATTTTTTTATTTTGTGCACGAAAGTGTTTCTATTTCTATTCAATGTGAAATTCTTCTTGTCGTATGAAATTAATTAAAAAAGGTAGTTTATAAAAGTTTGGAAGTTAGAAATTTTTTTTTTTGTTTGAGCTTAGAAAAATAAATTAGTTTCCTATGTTGTACTTAATAAATTTTTTCAAAGTTCACTGTCAACATTTATTTAATTTTCTATTTTTTAATACACAATTACATGCTACATATGTATCCAGTTTATATATCATAAATATTTCAAGCTCAATAAATTTCACATTATTTCGTATAGAACGCCATACTGTCTGGCATACACTACACGTGACTACGTATGCCCTTTTATTCGATATAAGTTTTTGTATTTATTTTAGCAGTCTGCAAGGTCATTGTTTGCTTTCAATGTCAATAAATTTCAAGCAACTACAATAGCACAAATACCTTTTGACAATATTATTTGTACAACAACAATCTACGAGTATTGTGTAATTTTTTTTTTTGGTTCAACTTATGAATATTTAAACAAAAGCACACTTATGTATATATATATATATACTAGCTTTCTCCCGCGACTTCGTCCGCATGGATTTCGATTACAAATTACCTAATTACTTTTCCGTTTTGCCTTAGTTTTGAAACTATATGGTATCGCCATCTCCGATTTTGACCAAAATTAACACATTTACTTCTCTTGATCCTCTTAATATGTAAACTAAATTTCAACTCTGTACCTTAAATGAATGCAAAGATATGATCCCTCCAATAAGAGAGGAACATACATCCATCCATTCTTACATCTATCCATAGTAGGATAATACATATTTTATTTTGATAAAATCAATAAAAATGTTTCAGCCTAGAAAAATGAGTAATGAGAATATTTTCGAGCAATAATAATGCAAATGGTTAATCAGTAAGTCAGAGGACTCATTGGAAATCATGCAATTTGTTGCTTTCTTTTAGCATTCAATTATTTAATTGCTCTTAAATTCAATTCAATTTTATTTAACTGAAATTTGAGCATTTGCATTGGTTTGTGTGTATATAATTTAGTGTAATTTTAATTAAAATTTTTTCTTTTGCCGTAGGTGAAACTATTTGCGGAATAAATGTAATTAGTTTCTGTGGTTTCTAATGTTATTTGTAATTTAACTTTTTAGCAATATCGGTTTTTTTTTTTTAAATAATGTAGGTGCGGAATTAGAGCGACATATAGTATAAGTGTATGGAGAAATGCAGCCACAGATTGTTGGAGTTGGAAATTAAAAGCAGCACAGCAACAGAAAAACAGGCAGTCAGTCAAATGTGCAGCTAAGTGTATAGCTAGAGCGGCATTGGGACAGACACAGTGTTGGGTGGGGAGTTAGAGTACTGAAAATATAGAAAAGGAGATTTTAGAAAAACATGTCAGACTGGCAGAGAAAAGCATTCATTACATAGGCCTCCATTTGAAGTCTACACTTATTTCGAATAAAAATTTGAGTGCAACATAGAATAGATAGATTTCTACTTCTACATAATAATGATCACTTTTTTAGTCTCGGTACGTCAAGTCGGCTGAATACAAAACGATAAAGGATATGACGTTATATATTTTCTGGATTGACTCTGTATAAGGATGTAGAACTATGCATATTTTTATTTTTTATTATATAAATTTATATTTTAAATTTATTTATATAAATGAAATAACAAATTTTAAACAATTTTAAATTATCCGAGCTCGAGAAGTTCGCTGTAAGAGTTTAAAAGGCTGACGCCTATTGAGCCGTCTTCTTGGGCGAATGACAGTTGGCTTATTGGCCAAACGGTTTCTGTGTTGTAGAAGTCTGCCATTGCATCGGCTGAAATTGAAATTCAGCTGTTCGAACAATGTAGCCATATTTAGGTCCCTGTGTACCATTGTGTTCTTAACGAACCATTCGCAGCCAGTAATCAGTCTCAAGATTTTGTTTTGGGCGGTCTGGCGGCGTACTCTTGGATGCCGTCTGCTGCCTCAAACTCAAATGTTGCTCTATAGATGATACAAACATCAACCGCAAATGTTGCCAGCATCATGCAATCTGGATCACTGGGCTAATTTATGTTTGGCTGCGGCATATCAGCTGTATATAACAAGTTCAGCAGCGGTCCAAGTACTCTTCTTTGTGGTGCACCGGCATTCATGTCGTACCTCACAGATATTGCTGAGTAAAATCACAACGCAAACTGCTTTCCTAAAAGGTGCGACCGTAGTAGATCAAATTAGGTTCCAGGTAATGTGTTCTTGATCATAAACAGTAGTCCTAAATGCCACACTCTATCAAACGCTTCTATAATGTCAAGAAGTTGTGCATTGCAATACTACATATTTTCAAATCCTTGCAATATTCGGTCTATAATACGATACATTAGTGCTATGTCCAGCTCAAAACCCAAACTGATGTTCATGAATTTTACCCTTTGTCTTCAAAATTGTAACAATCCGCGCAACAACTAGTCTCTCAAACACGTTCAAGATCGAAGGGCGGAGACTAATTGGCCTAGGGCACGCAGGATCTCTTTCTGGCTTACCAGCTTTGTAAATCATGGAAATTAATTCCAAATTCCACTGCGCTGGAATGTTTTGTAACCTCACAATAGCATTAAAAATTAATGCTTTATAGAGGATTGCTTGGCTTGGTAATGCTTTCAAGGTAGCATAGCATACCAAGCCGCTTTGTAATCACACAACGCACGCCGGAAGCTGTTTTGTTCAGCGGGTGCCGATATCTCATTCACCTCGTACGAAGTCGTCTATTTTGTCTCACTTGTCAATAGAATATCTGCTGCAACTATTCGCTTACACGGTTTGTGCGTAGCTATTGATGCTGCAATCTTTATTTTGCCTTCCTTCCCTGAACTTATTTCTTCTTGTTGCTGGTTCGCAAACGATTTCAAATTTCCCAAGGCCCCACCGTGGAAACGATTGCTGCCAGATTTACGACTTATCTCTTCTTGTTCCGGAATATTTTAACTTTAAATCCTTGCTTCTGAATACTTCAATTCCAAATCCTTTTCTCCAAATCATTTAATTTTAATTCTTAGTTTCAAGTCTTTATATTCAAAAAACTTTTACACCTTATTTCCAAATCCTTTAAATTGAATTTCTTATTTTCAAAATCTTATTTCCATATCCTTATATCCAAATGCCTTAATCTTATCCTCCTTATTTCCAAATTCTTTAATTTAAATTCTTTATTTTCAAATTCTTATTTCAATATCCCTATATCCAAATACCTTAACATTATCCTACTTATTTCCAAATCTTTTAGTTTATAGACTTGAGGTTGCAACTAAATTTTTCCGTGGCTTATCCGTCAAGCACAAAACCAAATTTTCTCGTGACTTATCTGTTACGTACCAAAAGAAAAACTGCCTAGTATGCTTCTTTTATAATTTTGTATAATTATGTAACAGGTAATAATAATGGTCGGAGACCCCCGAAATTTACCCCCATTATGGTCAGAAGCGAGAGAGGAGTCAATATATACATATCCGTCTGTCCGTCCATATGAACGAAAGTATCTCGGAAACGGTAATAGATACAGACTTCGTTCTTTTGGCATTCAACTAGGGCTGCGCCGGAATTTTAGATGTTTATTTTAAAATTTTCTTTTTATATTGTGAGAAGTGGGTGGAGCAAAATCCTTCAGTATCTTCAGTACCTTTTTAGGCCCTTTACCGAAGGTACAAGAGGCTATTGGTTTTGTGCAAATGTATGTAACAGGTAGAAATAATGGTCGGAGACACTCCAAAGTTACCCCCATTATGGTCAGGTGTGATAAAGGAGTGGATATAGACATGTCCGTCTGTCCATCTCGGAATTTCTTTTACTGTTCTCGTACTTCTTTTACTGTTAACTGTTTACTGTTTTAATAAGTGTTTCTGTTATGCGATCGGCTTGCGTTTGTGTACGTGCCGATATAATAAAACTCATGAACAGCTGATACCACCACCACAGATGTCTCGGTTCTCTGTGTGTCTCTGGGCATTGGTATCTAAATCGCACTATAAGCGTGAAATTTAATCGAAAAATTTCACAGAATAAATAATTTAAAAAATGTTGCAAACCTTTGCCTATTTATATATAGATATAATCTGCCTGTTATTTGATTCTAGCCACTACAAATGCAATAAACTTGATTTTAATTTATACAATTTCACTTAAATTTTTATTTCAACTTAAAAATTTGAAATATATTTGACAAGAATTTATAGTTCTCATGTTTTACATAGAGATTTTATCTATGAATACTTTTATCTACATAAATCAAGTTGACACTTTATTAATTGAAAAGAAGAAAAAAAAACATTATTTATATTCTGCAGCCTTGAACAGCTTTCAACAGTTGTCAACTAAAAATGTATAAAAACCAGAACATGAACTGCTAATAGACAGCATTTTATTATATAAACCATTCCGTCTAGTCTGACTGGATTACTTACGCACTTGAGCGATAAACAAGTCAAAGAGCAACAATAAACTCAACAAATACAAATACAACAACTGCAAAAATATTTACCAAAAGGAGGAAAAAAATATTGCTTATATTTATATGCTTTTAGCAAATGTAACTTGTAAATCCTTTACAAGCTTGCTGCATGCATAGTTAAAATCCTTGTAAGTTCAACCTCCAAGCGTAGCAAAAGCGGCTGGCCTTGAACTGTGTGAGTTAGAATATAATTGAGTAAGAATGTGTAGTGGAAATAAGTGCTATGTACACCAGTATATTTCTGTCATAAAAAAAAAACAAAAGGATATATTATATAAGTCACGAAAATGAATATAAATGGAGCGGCAAAAGTATTAAATTTTGATATGCTTTAATAACTTATTTTAGGTCTATTTTAGAAAACCGTTTCGTTTTTTTAAGTTGCATGTATACACCATTTAATAAGCTTAATTCAACATGGTGTGGTGAATATACAATTAATATGCTCGTGCTTACTTGTTCGCACTATATTATCTATTTCCTCTATTTTCCACAGCTGTACAGATTGAATTGTTAGTATTTATACTATAACGAAATATACCCTACGCCAAATTACTAAATATTCTCATGCTCTCACGTATTGTAAAGGGTACATAAAAGCATAAAGTAAATAAAATGTAAAAAAAATTGTATGTAACACAGCAAAAGTAGAGCCAAAAGATAAAGAAAGCATTTCGCATACAAAGAATATTATATGCTTTATTTGCTTTTGCTTGCAGTATGTGGTTTTTCTTCTTTTTTTCTTTTAAAAATAGTAGAAATTAGCACTGCATGAGTTCAACTAAAAGTACTCATGAAATAATTTAAATAAATAAATGTGCAAATACTTACTGCAGCGACGACCATGTTTGCAAAAGTGGCAAACAAGCAAGGATGCAAACAAATTAAGGTTAAATGCGCAGATATTTGTACGCTGTGAGTATCCTTGTGCAATAAGAATAAAACGGAAATGTTGCTTTTGGCTGTTATTGTTCTTGTTCGGGATAGCACGATGATGATGACATGCACCACAGTCACATATAACGAGTTGTTTGCATTAGAGAGACGAGACGAGACTTAAACGCCAAGGATAAGCCACAAACTTTGCATGCAAATAATAATAGTAATAAAATGATAATAAAAACAATGATGTCAGCAGCAACAACAACAAGAACAACAACTGCAATATGCAACGAATGACAACAGGACAACGTTCAGTTTACTATACATTTATATTTGTATCCTCTGCTTGAGCACATAATCAAATTATAGAATTTTTTAATATTTTTTCTGCGTTCATGTGGCTTAATATGATTCGATTAATAAGCACAGAAAAATGTTTTTTGCAATATTTTTTAATATTAATAAAAAATGTGGCTTAATAAAAGTGACTGAAGTGGCGTAGTTATTTTGCTATTAAACTTTTGTTTTAAGTTTGTTTATTTTTAACTATAATATAAAATATATATTTTTTAATACTAACTATTAACCGTAATTGTGCGTCACGATAACATAGGCATCGTTAGTAAAGGCACCGATACTAACGCTCAATAATCGTAATTGGTTTGAACGGTGACTTAGGAATGATAATAAAATCAGCGATAACAAATATTGGCAACGAGGATTTGATGTGAGCGATATTATATATCACTCAAAGCATCATCCAGATATACAAAAATTGATTGCAAAACCGATTGATACACAAAATCTGCAATGAATTTAAAGTCAAAATCGATCTTAATCGGTTAGTTTTATCAGTTTGATAATTTATTGTTCTAATCGTGGGCGTTGATAGATAATGTCGTTTGCAGAAGTACACATTGTGAGAAAAGTTGTTGACTCTCATTCACTTGAGTAGCCTCCGCAAACGATTTAAGGACTACGAAGACACCTGAAAGGTCCGCACCCTTTATAGCGATGGTGCAAATATCCAGCTGTTTGATGTGCTCGAAAGTTTCAAGGCTGACATCACTGCAGTCCAGGAAATACGATCTACTAAACAAGATGCAGTTAAGTAGGAAACTACGTAGTCTCGTCGCCAGATTCACGCCTGTTGACGAGCGCCTAGCCGTGATACGCATTAAAGCTAAATATTTTAATATAAGCCTGATTTTTGCAAACGCCCTGATGGAAGAGAAGGTCGCCTATGCTAGAGATGTCTCCTATGAGCGCTGTCCCAAACACGATATCAAAATAGTGCTTAGCGATTACATATTGGGAAAGAAGGAATCTTTGGACCAACCGTCAGCAAATTTATCGAGGCTAATCGATATTGTCGGTAGTTAGCAGCATCAGATTTCAATACCTCAACATCCACAAGCCTACGTGGTTCAGTCCCGTTTAAATTAAACGCAAACAAATTGATCATGTTGACGTGAAGGAAGGCACGCTTCGAGCGTGTTGGACGTCCTTACGTTAGGTGCTTCCAACATCGACACGGACCACTATCTTGTTGCAGCCAAGGTAAGTACTAGGCTTAGCGGGGTGCTTGCCGTACCTCACAACATGCAAGCTGCTCACAACACACCGACGAAGTCTTCTCAAACACACTCTCCCGACTGCTTCGGAAAACCTCTTCGTTCTCTCAATATATATGTGAGCAGTGGTAACTTATCACCCGCTTCATGAATAGGGCTGTCAAGGAGGTCTTTGGCTATACAAAACCTGTAACTCTTGGTGCGATGAGGAGTGTAGGGAAAACCGCGTCCTATCAGGGAACTCTGGAGATGGGAGCTACTCGAGCTATTATCGAGCAATATGGAGAGAACCGGAGAGAGGAGAAACGCCTTTTCAGATACATTAAAAAGGAGACAGAAATGTAGTTCGAAAGTTTTATCAAAAGCTCAAGCATCTGACCGAGTGTTTTAAACCCGGATCTGTAACCAGATTAAAACTTTCTGTAAAGACGAAAGTGGAATCTGGTTACAGGTGCACAGGAATCACTGAGATGAAGCGCACTATATCGCCACAATGACGCACTATAATGAGGTCGATTCGGTTAGCGGCAGGCTCTGATGGGCTGCCAGCTGAGTTATTTAAGACCGGCGGCGTATAGTTGGTTAGGAGTATGCAGCAACTTTTATGCAAGATATGGTCCGATGAACGCAAACCCAATGACTGGAATCTCAGTGTTCTCTGTCTTATCTTTAAGAAAGGAGACCCCGCTATTTGCACCAACTAACGTAGAATAAGTCTTACTCAGATTCTCAGATTAACTGATAGGACAATATAAGTGTGGCTTCAGGCCAAAAAGGTCGACCAATTACCAAATATTCACATTCTTGAATAGATCCGCGATCGTTCTTCTTTGCATGATGACGCTATCAAACACACAAAGGTAGGGTGATGCGCTGTCGTGCGATTTTTTCAATCTGCTGATGGAATACATCTTACGCCAGTGTCCGCACATACATAGTATGTCCGGCTCGATCTTCTAAAAGGAAGTGATGCACACACAGGAGCGGTGAGTCAGCAAGGCGTTCTCAGAGATTGAATGACGTGAATGAGGACATCCGATATACTTGGTGTCTTCTCGCCGTCGCGTCATGGACGGTCAGTCACGATGGACAATTTCCACTTCAATGTTGTAGAAAACTTCGGCTATCTTCGATCCAAAATGACCAGCAACAACATCAATAGCCTGGAGATCAGGCAAAGAATTTCGCTAGAAAACAAATGATATTTTGCGCTAAGCAAGCAAATTAGAAGTAAAGACCTCCCTCGGAACATGAAAATGGAGATCTACAAGATGCAGATACTCCCTTATTGTCTTATTGTGTAACGCAGAGGCATGAACCATACGTTAATATGTATGAAGAAAACTGCTGCAGAAGATCATCGAATCTTAGTGGAAGTTTACGGAGAGCATTTTGAGCCCAAAAATTTTAGGGATGAAGAATTGGAATTATGGTTCTATGTGGACCAATGCCAAACGCTTCAAGTGTTGTCAGAATCGTTCTGAGCGGATAAAATTACAATTTTATTGGGATTGATTCAAAAGCAAAGGAACTAAGTGCCATACGAGCTAAAGCCGAGTGATGTCGATTTTTCACTTGTGAACAGCTCCTTGAAAGCTCAAAAAGAAAGGATTATTTCCATAGCATTGTAAGAAATGATGAAAAGTGGATCCATTACGACAACCCTAAGTACAAAAAGTAATGTGTTTTGCCTGATTAGCCATCAATATCCTTCGCAAAGCCAAATATTTATGACATGAATCTTATGCTGTGTATTTGGTGGTTTCAGCACGACGTGATCTACTATGAGCACCTCAAATCGAATAAAATGATCACGGAGGAACACAATCGATGTGTGATTTGAGCAAAAACGGACGGAATACGAAGAAAGCCACGATAAAGTGATTTTGCAGCATGGCAACGCTAGACCACATATTACAAAACCGATAAGGACCTTTTTTGAAACGCTGAAATAGTAAGTCCAACCACACCTGCTGTATTCTCCAGATCTCGTTTCTTTCGAATACTTGTTGCTCTGGTCAATGACACAAGGTTTGTCCCAACAGAAGGCTATGTTCTCTAAAACTTAATAGGAAGTTTTTAAGCAATGATTCGTGTTCAGCAAGAAAAAGTAAAACGAAACGGCTTTGAAAGTCTTTTAGAGAAAGGTTCTCCGCAAGATTTTTGGTGCTATTAGAGACGGCGACAAGTTTAGGTCCCATATGAACCTCGAGCTGTATCTCCTATTCGATGAGCTTGACATAGTCCAGCGCATAAAATTCCAGCTGAATTATCTAGCGATATAAATGATGTTAAGGAATGTCCTATTGAACTAAATAAACTGAGCGGAATGCACCGGCATAAAAAATTGCGGGTCAACGTTCTACGGCACCAATAGAGAATACATATTGTAGCATTCCAAAGGCTCATTTTAGAGATACAACTTTAGGAGTGGCAAAAGTGCTTTGCAAATTGGTTCAAATCCATGTGTTATGATTATTACGGAGCAAACTTTATAAAACCATGAAACAATTTCTTTTCAATGATGTGTTATCGTTCAATCACTATTATGCCACAAATATAAAAGGCAGACTTTGTATTCTACATACCACCCAACTCATACACTGCATGCTTCCCATTATAACTAATAATTAAATTTATATTCTATTGTAGTACCTGATAAACTTAATAACATGTCACTCCAACAAGACAAGTTGATTGCACAACAATCAAATCAAAAGCAGTAAATAATTATAGTATTTAACTTTTATAAAAACTGTTCATATTCTCACTTTCACTTGCTGGTTTGTATAGTTTGTAGGGTCTACGACGATTTTGTGTAGTGTTTTATTGCTTTTCAAGTTGAGTGCAGCACGAAGTCTGCCACAGAACCAAGAGAAGCTACAGGTGGTGTCTTTAAAATTGCCACAAATTGCTTGCATGCTAGTTAGTGCCTTCTACATTTCAGTTTGCAAATGAAGTTTAAAAAAGGTTTTTTTTTTTTTTTTTTTCATTTTATTGCAAATGTCGGACCGATAGACAGACAGACATGCAAAGCATATTTTTAGAAACATTTGAAAGCTATATAAATGACACTTCAATTATTCATAGAAGTTTTACACAAAAATGGGGAAAAAAATAAGTAAAACATTTGTCATCTAGCTTTAATGACTGTCACAGTTGAAAAGTCTTTGCACACAGCAGGATAAAGCCTGTGAATATCATATTTCAACTGCCAACGAGCAAATACTAAGAGTATTAAATAAAATAGCTGCTCGTCTGTTGCTGAACGGAAATAGAAATGATATCGAAATGTGTGGTTTGCCAGGATTTGGTTTTTATTTTGAAATAAAATTTGAAAGCAAAAAAGTTTTAAACATTAATGAATGAACACCTCGAAAAAATGTACAGAATTTTTTAAAAAGGAAAGAAAGTTTTTTGAAGCGCAATTTCGTTGCTTGGTTTTTTTTTTCTCATTTAAATATTTAAATAATAAATGCGATTTGTGTCGGAAAAGTCTGTAGTCTAGAAAAGTTAAAGCAAAGCCTTCGGCCATAGCGAAGCTTGCATACGCTTTATACAAGTTTTGAGAGTAATTGCTACAAATTCAGAGCAAGAACAAGTGTCTCTTTGCTTAAAATCGGTTGAATATTTTGGGCGTAAAAAGCTTTACATCTTATTACTTTTTCTCGCCTGTTGGATCAACATGTAAGTCCAAGCATGCTCTCTGTTCGGCAGCAAATATGTTTGTATGAAACCTAATGAAACAGACAACTTTAAAGTAGTCTTCAAAGGGTCTGCCACGCCTCTGCTTAAGATAATTTGATGTTAACTATGAAAAATGTTTGTTTGTATACCCTGTTCCCACAGGGAAAATGTGTGCAAATGTATATAACAGGCAAAAGAGGGCGAGACTGATCTCACAAAGTATATACATTCTTGATCAACATCAAAAGGCGAGTCGATATAGATATGTCCGTCTGTCTGTCTGACAGGCTGGCTGTCCATATGAATATCAAAACCTTGGATTCCTATTCTATAAACTGTTTTGATAGCTTGTATTCAATGAATATGTTTACTACTCCTTCCTGAGTTGGAGTTGAAAGTTACTATTCAAACGTACTCCAAATTCTGAGTTTTTGTATGAAAAACTTTAATTTATGTTGTTTATATTGCTTGAAATACCAAATTTGGGTTACTTTACGTTAATTCTTATCAAATATTCCATTTAAGTCTAGATCGGTCCACTAAAAGTGGTAGCCCACATACAAATCTGTCCAAGATTTCTCAGCTTTTGTATGTAAAATTATTTATTGTTGTTGTTTATTTAGCTAAAAACTATAAATTTAGTATATCTTGCATGATTACTAAGAAAATATTCCATTTCATTTAGACAAAGATGGGGTTGATAGATGGGATAGCCCTCATACAAATCGTGATGAACAGGTTTTCTTGTAGTCGAAACCAATACACTGCAGCCTTCTTTCTTGTTTATTTTTTCTTCTTTTTGAACAATACACTAGATCTATCCCCAAATAAAATATCGTCTATACTTACAATTTTAGCAGTGATCAATTTGATGGTTAACTATTTGGAGCTGAACCATTTGTTGGTGGTTCATTTGGTGGTAGTCTCTTTAGCAGTGATCCATTTGGTGGTGGTCCATTTGGTGATAATCTGTTTAGCAGTGATCTATTTGTAAGTGGTCCATTTAGTGATTGTCTCAGTAGCAGTGATTCATTTGGTGGTGGTCCATTTAGTGATAGTCTCAGTAGCAGTGATTCATTTGGTGGTGGTCCATTTAGTGATAGTCTCTTTTGCATCGATCCATTTGATGGTGGTTCATTTAGTGATAGTTTCTTTAGCAGGATCCATTTTGTGGTGGTCAATTTAGTGATAGTCTCTTTTGCATCGATCCATTTGATGGTGGTTGATTTAGTGATAGTCTCTTTAGCAGGATCCATTTTGTGGTGGTCCATTTAGTGATAGTCGCTTTAGCAGTGATCCATTTGGTGGTGGTCCATTTGGTGATAATCTGTTTAGCAGTGATCCATTTGTAAGTAGTCCATTTAGTGATTGTCTCAGTAGCAGTGATTCATTTGGTGGTGGTCTATTTAGTGGTGATCCATTTGGTGGTGGTCCATTTGGTGATAGTCTCTTTAGCAACAAATGGATTGTGCTCTATAAGAAGTTGCACCATTTAGATGTTTATATAATGTGTAAAGGAGATGTAACAGAATGCGCGCATAATATGTATATCAGATTAAATTGCGCACACATGATGTGTATAACAGTTGTAATATGAGTGTACCATGTGTATAACAGTTGTAACATTCACAATAGTGACTGTTGTTCACTTAGAGAGAGACACACAAAGAACAAAAATAAACTGTTTAATACTGATATAATTAGCAAAAATTTTCACACGTGTCAAACTTCCTGTAGAATGTTGTATACTATGCAATATATACAGCGTATGAGGTATATTAAAACAACTCAAAACTTCAGCAAAGTGTCTTTGTGAAGAAATTTAGTAAAACAGAAAGTTGTAGCGGCGTCGTAGTACAATGGATTTTCCAATTTGTTTCTGCAAGTAAACGAAAAAATAGAAGAGATTGCATTTTGTTTATTTACTGTCAACATTATTTCAAGTTAAATTATTATACAATTCGCTTTAGTTTTATTTCTGCAGATATCTGTCTGTCTGGCTGTCTGTCCGTCTGTCTGTCTGTCTGTCTGGTTTAACTTTACTCGCACAATGCGGCGAAAAAATAAATAAATCACTTGAAAATTTCGTTTTATCTCATTATTGTTATTTTGGTTGTTGTTGCACAAAGTTGCTGGTTGAATTTTATTTTTTATTTAACGATTTTTCCTTTCGTACAATTGTCTCTGCTACACGTTTATACACTCGTTACAAGCACTATCTCTTTTTAACATGCGCCAGCTATCTCCTTCTTTTGCTTACACACAGAACGTCACCATTTTTCAAGCGTAACTGTGGCTTCCGTTTCCGTCTTCATTTCACTTCATTGTGCACACTGGTTATTTTTTACTTTTATTTTTGTTATGCGCTGCACTGAAGTATTTTTAAAGGGTATATTGAATTTATGCAAATGTTTAAAATAGGCAGTGAGTTAAATAATCTTCTTCTTGTACAATAAAGCTTTTTGTACGTTAAAATTTGAAAGACTAAAGAATTGTATGCAAACAAAGCATTTTGGCAGGGTATTACCATAACCTGTAAGCATTATACTTTTTCCATTGCATACATGTGTAGTTGTGTCTCATTGTATCTGAAGCTGTGTGCGTGTGTGTGTGTGTGTATAAAGTATTGTTGCTGCGACATTGTTGATTTAGCTACGTTATGCTTCACTGCATTCTCCATTTTGTTAGATATTTTTTACAACTACTTGAAACTTTATGCAGTAAAATGAAGCATCAAGTTGAAGTCGAAGTGCAAAGTGTAAATGGGGAATTGCATTCAGTGTTGGTTTTAGTGTTCCTTTCAGTACAGTTTTTTTTTATTATTGTGGTTTAGTTTGCATTTACAACAGCTGGAAGCCTAATAGTCCTACTGAAGCGTTAGAACATGTTTTCAAAGCGGAAGTAAGTTACAAGTGTACACAGTGCCAGTGGGTAGCAGCTTATGTGATGTGTGAAGCTTATTTACGAGTATGAATACTTCGGAGAATGCTTGAATTTTTTTTTTTTTTGTTACAGAAAATATAAAATATTACTTTGCATTGTATATGGACGACTACATTCCAATGTTTGTACAAAGTTGAGTGTTAAGAGGTTAATCGTAGACTAACTTATGCCTATTGTTGAAGATTTTATGCTAAAAAATTGTATGGTGTGCATTTCTAGCATGAAGCCAAAAAGTGACACATTCACTTTATGGTTATACATTGACTATTCTTCTTTTCGATTTACTAAATTGTGACCGAAAAATGTGTAGGATTCTGCCTACATTGCTTCACTCTTTACATGGTTGAAGCTTATTTGCACAAACCACTTTGTAGCCTTTAATAAGTCTTGGTTTATGACAGAACGCAGAATTGTTTGTGCTTTTAATCTCCAAGCACTTGCATCAATTAAGTTTCTTTTCTGCCATTGTACATGAGTTTCAATTGCTTTTTTTTGTATAAATGAAGATTTAGTAGACTCATCCTCTTGATTTTTGCGCTTCTACCCACAGCATCTGTGCTTCATTAGCTTCTTACATATATTAGAATTTATTTGAGCAGAGGTATGTAAAAGCTGAATCGCTTTCCACAGCAGCAGAACGATAGAAATTGCTTTATTTCGGTGTAGCTTTCCTTGGACGTACCACACCATCACATTTTCTTTCTCTTCATTAAGCAGCAATCTTACTTGGATGTATGTACAATTCCTGCTTTTTTTTCTGCTGCAACGTGGAGGAGAAAAATAAATTTAAATTCAATATACATCCAAGTAAGATTTCTGTTTAGTGAAGAGAAAAAAAGGGAAAGACAAATTTGTACATCAAACTCTATCACATTCCAATTTGACAGCAGCATCGGAGAAGGTGATATTTGATATAATGGAATCGGGAGAAGTAAGCTCCATTACTTGGTACGAGCGAAGCCGGCGGGGTTCAGCAAGTGACCAAATATTGTGATTAAGCGTGTATTGTGAATGAACGTCTATTGTGAATGAGCGTCTTGGGAATTTTTGTCGTTTGGTTGCTTCGAACATGTTGAATTTCCTACCAGATGAAGTGTTTTTACGGGTTGTTCTTCTTAGTGGAAGTTTACGACGAGCCTGATCTATCTAAATATTGGTTTCGGAGGTGGTTTGGTCACTTTAAAAGTGGTGAATTTGAGTTTGAAGACAGGGAACGAAGAAAACGAAGAATTGGAAGCATTTCTCTATGTGGACCAATGCCAATCACTTTAGGAATTCTCAGAATCATTGGTAGTGACTGAGTCTATAATCGGAAAATGCCTTATAGCCATTAGTTTCAATCAAACGCAAGGAAACTGGGTGCCATACGTGTGCTTGAAATCCGATTATTGGCTTGTGAACAGCTCCTCGAATGCCTTAAAAAGCGTATGGTTTTTTTCCTTCGCATTGTTACTGGCGAAAAGTGGTGAAAATCGGATCCATTACGACAATCAAACAAAGCCGAAAATTCATGGCCTGTATGGAGGGACCAGCGTGGCATGATCTACTACGGGCTACTCATACCGAATAAATCGATCACGGGAGAACGCTATCGGACTGAACTCATGCTTAGCAGCAGCACACTAAACCAAAAACGGTCGAAACACGAAGAAAAGCAGCGTGACAAGGCTCGGTCACATGATGCAAAACCGGTGAAGACCTGCTTGGAAATGATGAAATGAGAAACCCTTTCTTATCTGCCATGTAATCTTCAGACACCGTTCCTTTGGCCTATGGAATCAAAAGACGATTCGTTCTTCGGAGCTGGTATCCAAAAATTGCTAGAAAGATGGAAAAAAGTTGTAGCCAGCGATGGACATTACTTCGAGTAAATTTCAAAATTCAAAACAATTAATCGAATTTCATTATTACTTCAATATATCGCTATAATTATTTTACAAAAATAGATCGCCTAAGGGATAAGAAAACATAAAATGACTGATGCAAGATCCTGAGAAATGCAACCATAAACACTGCAAGAAACTCGTTATGCAGTGATCAACGAATTAAGGCATCAATCCCGGCCAGAAAATATTTCAATGAATGCGAAACTGCTTACAGAAGGTTTGAGAAAATCGTCAAAGATATGCAATACTGGTAAAAGCTGAAGTTGAAGAAGATTGAAGAAGATTGAAGAACAGAAAATAATTGTTAAGGTACTTCAATTCAATTAATGGCTGTATGCCGAGTATTGTAAAATGAGCATAGTCAGAGATGAAAGGCTTTGGTCGGAAATCAATAGTCTTGGCTGGAGATAAAAAGGAAACTAGGCAGCTTCATATTTGAGAGAAAGTTGCTTAGTGGCAATTTTCAATCTATTAGAATTGACAACTAATTCAGAAGCTGCATTCCTTGCGGATGTACTGCAGAGCTCCAGCATACATGGTGTACACTAGCGTTGGATTATTTATGAAAGATCGAACGAACAAAATGAATTTATGCCCTGCGATGAACGAACAGAACAAGTTCAATCTGTTCGTTCTTTTTCTCTTCTGCTCAACTCAACAATTTCGTTGCAAATATACTAAATTTCAAAAGGAAGTAGAAAGAGGAAGACTAATTATATATATTATATATTTTAAATTGCAACTAATTGCATTGTATAGAAATTCATAAAATCTATTATTTTGGACAGCATAAATAATGCTTGACATAGCAACCACAATTTCAAAATTTGCCAATTTGCTGCATTATTATTTTTGTTAAAATTGAATTATAAATAATTCCAAAAGTGACAATTAAAAGTTTTCATTATGATAATAAAATAATTCTAATTAAATATAAATGAATAATGCTAGCAGTTTTGGCTCAATTCAATGCAAATTCAAAGTTAAATTGCCTGCAATTAATAAAGTTGAACACAGACACCAATATTAAATAAAAACAAAAAATATAAAAAAAAACCTGCCTAACAAAGCCGCAGCAACTCACGCTGCGTATACGCAATATTTGGCAAACGAAGCAAAATTTATTACAGCATGACTGGAGACTATTAAAAGAGGCAAGGCAAACCAAACGAAGCCATTTATACGCACTCATTCATTAAACCATTTAAAAATAGCACAAAGCCTTATATAGCCAATGTTGAATTGTAGAATTTCACCCGTAGAACATGAATGAACGTGAAAAATATCTGCATTGAATCCTTTTTTGTTGTTTGTTGTGTTCCACTCGCTGCCCACCCGCTTTCATTCAACCATTTCAATTGATTACTCGGTAAACAAGCAAAAATATTTTAATTTAATTGCGCTGCGGTTTCGCAAAAGGCGTCCGCCATGTGCTACATGGTCCGGGCATGGTTTGCCTTTTGAGTAATTTGCCAAACCGTACAACAATGGACAACAGCTTATTTCAACAGCAAATGAAATAAATTAATTGTTATTTCAATTTTTATTTGCATTGAGGCGTAGTCAAGTGAATAATACATATTGGTATGTAGGAGTAGCAAGGACAGACATAAATAAGTTTAGGTGCTTGTCAAATCGCACTTAAAACTTTTATTTTTATCTGAAGTCGGCCATATTGTCAAGCTAATAAAGTTAAAATTTAAACAAAAAATTCTACAACTCAATTGCGCTGTCAACCGTATGCTTAAAATGGCAAATTGAAAATAATAAATGCAGAAAAATAAAATAAATGCTGAAGGAAACCACTGTGTCGCCATATTTCAGGCAGCTGTCAATAGCTGTCGTACTGTCTCAGCGGTGGACTAGTAAAAGTCGATATATATATATATGTCGGAGTTTTTCTTTCACTCTTTTCAATTTGTCATTTATAAACTTTTTTCATTGTATGCTAGTTTGTTTTCTTAATTTTTTGCAAAAGAGAAAGATACAATCACAGTCCAAAGAAAGTGCAAACGTCAAGCATTCCTGGTGGGGCTCACGTATTAACAAACCCAAAGGTAACGCGCTGTACAAATACTTAATCCAGAGCAGACTAAACTGCCATGCCTCTGGAGAGCCCACTTACTGGCCCATAGACGACAATAAGATACCTGATGTGCTGGAAATTGCCATATCTAAGGGCGTAACTAGACATAAAATAGTTAACAGAAATATCCTTCACTGTGCCATTCAACTAATGTTCAACGTGGCAGCAAGCACTTATTCAACATTGACCGCTACCAGTCATGTCTGGAGTGAAATCTGGATCAATCCGCCAAGCTTACCACTGAGAACGATGTAGACGACCTCGTTGAGCATCGGAACATCTAAATTTACAACGCTGCGTCGTTCGCCACTCCTTCCAGCAGATCCTCTAGCCGAAAGTTGCAGCTCTGGTTGCTGAGAAAAGACGCCTTCGCCGAGTCTGGTACAATTCTAGCAGCACAAGAGATAAAAAAGTATTTAACAGAGCCACCAAGAACGTCAAGAAATTCTTGTTCAGTCTCCGTAAGCAGTCTCTGTAGTAGTACCCGGCGACCTACAGCATAATCTGTGGCAGCTAACCAAGTGCATCAAAAGGCCTATAAAGAGGAAGAAGCGTGTGAAGGATGCCACTGGAATCTGTTGTTGATCGGATGCAGAAAGAGCTGCAGCCTACGCTGACCACCTATACGAAGCATTTTCACCTTTTCAAAGATGCTCAAAATTCGAGACAGAGGAAACTCTTAACTGTTTAGATGTTCCTGCCATTAAAACCTTGTCTCCGATCATCAATAAATGCTTCAAGATAGGCCAGTTTTATGAAATAATCCTCATTCGTTAACCTGGAAAGCCTGCAGCCAATCTAGCCTCATATTTTCCGATAAATTGATGGAAGAGGCTGGTTCGACTCTCAGTTTGACTTCAGAGAATGCCACTGGCAGCATTTCAGGAGAAAAAGTGTTTTTCGGCTGTATTTCTAGACGCAAAACCTTCGACAGGGCGTGGCTCTACTATTATTTCATCATGTCCTACATTGAGCGCAGGAACTTCTTTATGATATGTGGGGAAGAAAGTTCTGAAATAAAAGAAGTCGAGCAGGGAAGCGTTATTGAATCCGTTCATTATACGCTCTATCTATAAAACTAGCATCCCAAACATCGAGGGAGATAAGCGGCTGATCGCTTAGTATGCCAACGACATGGCTTTCCTGGCATCCGATGTCTCCCCACAGCTGGCTTCAGCTATCTTTCCAGCTCGACACCATTAAAACTTGGCTTAAGAAGCGAAACATTGTGTTGAAGCTCACTCAAACAAAACATGCTGATTAAAGAGGAGACTATCCCGAAGTTTTTTTCGACGGAACAGACATGTCAAGCATCGCTGCTGACAAGTATCTGGGCATAGTGCTGGATAGAAGGGGAACATGGCGTCCTCATTTGCTCACTAAAAGGACTCAACTCTATGAATGGTTAAAAACGTTTTTATGGCTAAAGGTCGAAGGTCAACTCTCATGCCGAGGAGCAAGCTCCGTCTTCAGACAATAGAAGGGATGGTTGACGCATTCCAAAATCTCATTTTAGAGGTTCCAACTTGGGAGTGGCAAAAGTGCTTCGAAAATTAGTTAAAACCCATGAAAAAGTGTATGGATCTTCATGGAGTATGTTTGAAAAAAGAAAAAATATTAAAGGAGGTCATCGTAAGGCAGTCACTGATCTTTTCTTGAGACATGCTCAAAATTTGCGGGTTTCCGCGTGCTATTCTAAAGCATGAAGTCTTTTGGTGAAAAGTGGTTAGCCTTGCGAATGAAGATCATTCGCAATTCTATTCAGCTCTTCTATGACAAAGGAATACTGAAATTTTGAAGTTGAGAATAAAACTACTTTAGTTCATTATTCTGAATAAGTTCATTATTTGCGCTTTCAATTCTTCTGCACTGCATTTCGAAACATTAACTTGAAAAAAAACCAATCCATTCAAAAATCAAATTGAATAAGCAAATGCATTGGCAGTTACAGCAGACCCTAAAATGGAACAACGCTCCAAATGCGCATAAAGTGATGCAGCAACAGCATACAATAGCGCATTCATGCCGTTCATATTGTACACAAACAATCGATTTTCTAAGCAGTCCAAAAACTGACAGCATATGGGAGGTGTTTGTCCGAAATTGTTAAGCAACGAACTGCAAAATCATTGCCAAAAGGAGGATGCCATTTCGAAGTAAACTGCATTAAGGGCAAACGAGCGTACAGAATGCAATGTTACGCTACTCTTAGCGCTTAACTGAATTTCACTTTGGAAATAGCTAAGGAAAATCAAATTGAATTGTCAAAAGCTCACAAAAAAAAAAATATGTTTCAGTTCAAACGGTTTTAGTTAGCTTACGATGCACGAATGCGAAATTAATTGCGCACTTAAGCCTTCAATGGAAGTATTTTGCCTAATAAAAATTTGTACATCACTTGGTCATAGATAATGCTTACAATTTCACCTTGCAGTTCAAATTCCTGGCATTAAATTTCAATCAAATGCAATTGTTTCGCAATTGAATCACAGTTTTTTTTATTTATTTATTTCCTTGCTTTCTATCTCAAAAGCTGCTTTCAGTTTCAATTTTGTGATTTATTATTTGCTATTTTGTGCAACAAATCAACATTAGTTTGAGCAAGTGAAGAGTGCGGCAGTTGCAAGCAAAAATCTATTGTATATAATTTTTAGTATGGCAAAGTTTTCTAGAGTTTAGCAGCAATTCAACCGGCAACAACATTTCAATGACTTTGTGCAACTGCTTTCGAGCAGCCGGAAATGGAAATTCTGTACAGAAAAAAAAAAACAAAATAAAAACAGAAACTTTTAAGTGAAAATTGAGAAACAGTTTTGTAGATAAAATATTTTTTTTTCTTCTTTTTTGAAACTATTTGCATTCATTGAGATTTCTATTTTGGTTCTGCATACAGCTTTTAGTGGTTCTGATTGCGCCTTGCAATATGAAATGCATTAATGGTACTCAGGCAATTTCATTTCAGAGAGTTTCTTTTACAAATAAATCAATCAAAGACTACAAAATCAAAAATCGTTACGAAATTTTAACATTTGTATTGCAACGGATATGCCTTTTTTGTTATATCAAACTGCACATGACCAAACGATGATAA
This sequence comes from Leucophenga maculata, assembly GCA_035044805.1. Lineage (NCBI taxonomy): Eukaryota > Metazoa > Arthropoda > Insecta > Diptera > Drosophilidae > Leucophenga > Leucophenga maculata. The sequence continues at coordinate 7,078 of JAWNNP010001279.1, read as the reverse complement.
TTTGATGGTCATTCGCCGTCATACGCTCGTGCAATTTCAGTATTGAAATTTATTTAATTATTTTATTTTCATTATTTACTTGTATTTGCAGAAGGGAGAGATATATATACACATAGGAAGTCTAGTCAGAATTCTTATCACTGCTGATGCAGAAATTTACATTGAAAGGGTCTCTTGGCAGGCTCAAATCTGGCTCAGTCTGTTATTATTCTTGGATGATGCAGAGTGGACTCAATATATAGCTGAAAAAAAACGTACAGCATGAAAAATTTATAATACAGGCTAAACACGTTGTTGTTGTGCGACTGGTCAGCAACAAACGTGCTATATATGGGCCATTCAAGTCATCATCAGGCCCCATTATGGTCAAGAGTAATAGAGGAGTCGATATAGCCGTGTCCGTCTGGACGTCCGTATAAACGAATGGATCTCGGAAACGGTAATAGATAGAGACTTCATGTTTTTTACATTCGACTAGGACTGCTCCAGAAGTTTATTTTAAAAACTTGAACCCTCCCATCCTTCCCCAAGTATGCCAGTATAGAGATAACGTCCCTCTAAGCCAAAATCAAAATCGGATAATAAATGACTATGATACTTCCGTCCTTCCTTTTCTTTCATAAAAAAATGTCTCATAAGGCATTTATTCGTGCAGTGAGAAGTGGTCATAAGCTTAGTCATAAGCTAGGGAAACATTAAATGTGTTTGTTAGGCGATCTCTACTGGTACAGGGCCTCTTACAGTCGGTTTCTTACTTGTTTGTGCCGTGACTAGACAGTCGACTAGTCCACATGGACCAGGCAGTGGTCAAGTCTTTTTTCAGTAAAATTGTCTGCATTAGCCTTGACTAGACCGAGGGAACCAGTCAGTAGTTAAGACTGTATAAAACATTGACAGGCGCAAGTACCTGCAGGAGGCATTCAAGTCATTATTTAAATGTTATTTTCAGCTTTAGCCATGAGTGAACCAGTCAGTCCTCCGACTTTATTGACCATTGACCTGTACAAGTACTGCAGGAGCCGTTCAAGTCATAATTTTAATGTGATTTTTGTGCATCAGGCCTGGTAGTCCGCTACTAATTTACGTGGACTAATCAGTTGTCACATCTTTTTGAACTATTGGCCTATGCAAATACTGCAGGAGATTGATGATAATGTCCTTGAATGAACTGTTTTGATACTTCATGTTTGTGTAAAAAGATATATTTGTGTAATTCTGCATCGTGATGTGGAACATATTGTAGGATAGTTGTACTATGCCAGAAATTTGCGCGGGAATGTACCCAATAACTTTTCGAAGTTTAATGATGATTGGATTGAATTGTGTACAGTTTGAGTAGCACAGAGGTTTGAAAAGCTCTGGCAATAGCAAACAGTTTTAATAGCGTTAGTGTTTAGCTAATTTTAAGCTTAGAAATTTAAATTTATATTTTAATATTAAAACTTTTTGACTCTGCAGTACCTTTTTTAAGAAAAAAATGCTAAATGTTGCTAACAACATTATTTTTATTATTTTTCTGTAATAAGATGTTGAATCCAATGAAAAGCTTTAACAGAAAAAAATAAGATAACTTTTTTTTCTTATATTTTATATATATAAAATATATATTTTTATATTGGTAAATTTTTGTGCTTGTAAAAAATAAGCTGACGTACATTCAACTCATCGAATTGCTGAACAGCAGTCACGTGACGAACAGTAGTTAGCTAAATCGTTAAGTGTGTTTAAAAGTTTCTGTATACAAAGTGCATTATTTAAATATTATACTTCAACTAATGCAGCAAAAAATTTACGATTTTCGAAACTTTATACTCCTACATAGTATAGAGTCTGATGCTGACAGTTCGATTTACACTTCATTAGAAATGCATTCAATATTAAAAAAGAAAAGAAAAGAAAAATGAAAAGAACTTTTCCACTAAAAAATGCCATCTGCTAAAGTAAAACGAAGAACGCAGAAGTATGTATATACAAATTTTATAGACAGTATGCCAGCAGTTTGGCTCGACATCTGCCTCTTCAAATAAGTACGCAGCAGCGGAGACATCACCATCATCATCTTTATACAGAACATCAACTGCTGGCAATTGTCTGGCATTGTGTGCTGTGTCTGTATACGTATAAACGCGTTGCTTATAAGAAATTTATCAGCTTGATTATTGTTATCGCTCAGAACGCCCCTCCACTGCCAATGTACACGTCTATAGCAATCGAGGATGCCACTGATGATAATCTATCTGGCTGTGGCATGCGAGTCGCTTTTTACTGACAGCTGCTTTGGCAGTATTTGAAATTATGGATTTTGTGTGTTCTTTTCACAAAATTTTCAACCCCCAACCACGTGAATTCATTGAGCTGCATTACAAATTCGCTTAAATCAACAGAAATGACTGACAATGGTGAAAGTTTTATACAGAGTGACACAGAGTGGCGGAAGTGTCTGTGAAGTGGAACGTGGCTACAGTGGTAGCAGCAGCATATAAACTTTTCGCTACTTTAATGTGTAGATTTGTGTTTGGCTTTGGGATGTTCATGTTTCATGTTTATTTACACTTGCTAAACTTTTGAATTTGAAATAGTTTCCGCTTTTGTGCAACATTGTGTTTTCATGAACTTAAATTGTGTAAAGGCGGATTTTCACAACTCAACCGAACTACAAAACAGAAAAAAAAAAAAAATCCAACAACAAGTGGCACATAAATATATAATTTTAATAGCCTCTGGTGCGGCATAATGACTTACTTTGTATCTAACGTATTGTTTGTGATATATGTGCTTAGATCGTTATATATACTTGTATATAGTAAATATAATAACCGCTGGCTATCATTTTTGTGGCATGAATTTGTTGCCTTTTTTTGAGTGCGCAAATTATGCGTGAAATGTGTAGCAAGCGTGGCAAAAAGATATATAGATACTTTATAATGCGAGGCAATATTTTTTGCGCTTGAATGGAGCGCTTCCTAGCTTGTTCTAGCGTAAATTTATTGAAAGCTGATACACATTAATGAAGCATTTGTGCGTGAAAAGTTAATAGCAACAAGTCAAAAAGTGCGTAATGGGGGCATGTATGTATGTATTCAGGATATTTCAGGAGTTTTGACTGTAAAGTGCTACAAGTCGTTTGAAAGCTGCCTTAAAAGTTGATATGACATAATTATTATGTGTCAATAAATTGAAAATATATTTAAAAAAGTTAAGAATTTATTTTTGTCATACTAAGCGTATACGTAATATTTGAAAATATTACGTATACTGTAACTATTTGATTTTGTTTACAAGATTTTTTATTAAATTGACGTCTATGTATCTATTTGTTGGCAGCTCGAGATTTATTTTTCAGGCTTATAGCATTTTGAAGGGTGAAGGAAAGGATTAAGGGTGTCGTTTTTTGCCTTTATTATTCTTTATTAGGGGTTGGTTGTTCTTTATTGTTTTCTAATTTCAAAGGATGAATGTTGAATTCGAAGTTAAGATTGTTATTATTTGTGGTCTTGAAAGCAACAATCAAATTTCAGAATGGTAGATAGTTCAGCCAAGGTACGCCACACATTCAAACAAGCAATAAAAAGAAGTAAGAAAGGCTTCAGCTTGAGGATATTAAGATATTATGTGACAGAAAGGTTAAAACATCTGACCGAAAGTTTTAAGCACAGAGTAACTTTTTGAAAAGACAAAAAAGAAAATCAGGTTGCAGATGTACTGTAAACACTGCGATTATGGAGAAGTAATTTTTCTAGCCTTCTAGGAGGGAGGGAGTTCTCAGAGATTGAAAAACAGTTTCGGCTCATGTGTGTAGCGATGAATGAGCACAAGACGAAGTAGTTTGTGTCTTCTCGCACGTAATCATCGCGTCTTGGACGGTCTGTGACGACGGAGAATTTCAACTTTAATATTGTAGAAAACTTCGTCTATCTTGAATCCGAAATGACCAACAACAAAAACGTCTGCCTGTAGAAGAATCAGGCGAAAAATTACGCTTGCAAACAGATACTATTTTGGGCTTAGCAAGCAAATTATTAGTAAAAGTAAATTAAAAGTAAAGACCTCCCTCGAAACTCAAAAATTAAGATCTACAAAATGCTGATACTTCCGGTCCTATTATGTAGCTCAGATGTATGAACCGTGCAGATTCAGATGAAACAGCGTTGGAGGTATTTTGGAGAAATATGCTTCGCAAGATTTTTGGTGATATTAGAGACTGCGACATTAAGGTCCCGTATAAACCTCGAGCTGTATGAGCTATTTAATGAGGTTGACATAGTTCTGCGTATAAAATTCATCTTCATTAAATCTATCAACGCAGCAAGGCTCCAAAGCAGAGGATCTCTCTATCTCTCTCTTTTTTAGCAAAAATGATGTTAAGCTGTTAAGCATAGAAACTTTCGTTAAGGTTGCAAACATCAAACAAAAAGGTCGGAATATAAACTAACGCTAGACTATGCATGATCTTCTCTAAACTCGGTACCTACTCTCTGTTGCTATTTTTTGCAGTAGTGCTGGAAATATTCAAATATTTAAAGGATGATATAGTCTGAGGTGAACATTCTTCATTATTTAACTTCTTAGCGGCATCTTTGTTCGTATGTAGGTCTCCTCCGTTTGCAGATTCCTTCCTAAGAAATTAGTTTCCTAAAACAATTTAATTTGATCTATGGAGTGAAATACTTGCATCTGTCAATGTGTTTGCCATTACCCAACTGATAGATACTCTTACAGCAAGATCTGTAATTTTTGCGTTTAGCTTGCTTTATTTCTTTGTTAAAGAAAGTTAGCTGCACGGTGTAGTAACGAAACACTCTGAGTTCTTTGACACCAAGAGAGGTTTTAGGCAAGATAACGCTTTATTTAAATTCTTTTTGATTTTTTTTTTTTTGATTTCAGGATAAGTATCAATGCTTGGACTCATCAAGTAAATTAGAAGTGGAGCCCTCTGTCGAATATCTAAAATCAAGATTTAAAAGACGCTGTTGATCTCGGTACTTCTGAAGCAGAAACCCTGATTGAATCAAATGAAGAAAGAAAAAAAGATTCTTTAAATGATTTTCGGACCTTTTAGAGTTGGCTCTTAGTATTTCATTTCATATCTCAAGTTGACTTGTCCCCTTCAATCAGTCATCAGATATAAAAGCTTTATGTGACACCTAAAAATTTTTAATATTTTTTGCTATTTTTACGAAGCTGGAGATCCCACAAACAGCTTTACGATTTCAATTAGCTATGTATGTCCAATTGTCTGTCCGTCTGTCTGTGTGTATTTATATGCGCTCTTGAGTAAATATCAAAAAGTTCTATTTAAAAGATCTTGGTATTAATTAGTTCACTGTGCGACGTCAAATTCCTACAATAAATCCCTTTTTGTCGATACTCAGTTCAAACATAAATGTTGAAGTGGATCAAAATATAGTTTGAAATATTTGAAAGCAACTATTTTTTTAAATAAATTCTATGTACACATATAAGTTGAATGAAAATCACTAAGAAAATATATACAAATTTGAAAACATATTCCAACTGCCACGATAGATCTTCCAATCTACACAACAGCAGCAGCATGACATATGCGTAATCAAATAAAACTATTTGAACATATTACGCAGCTGTCAACTTCGTGTAAGAAGCCATCGTGTTGTCACATTCGAAAGTAAAATGCAGCTGCTTATTGGTAGCAAAACTTATACGGATTCACATCCTGTTGATTTTCGCTCGACATACGTGTGCACCCACTGCCACTAAGCATTTTGCTGTGCGTACCAAACTATTTTCAATGTCAAATATTTGCATAGCAAGCAAGCAAACACATACAATTTTCAATTTTCCAGAGACTAGTTTTTGTACGCTTCCATTTTGCTGCCTGATTTCTCTCTACAAGTATTTTTGTGGCATACTTTTTGGCGCTGTGTGCTTGTGTACACAGACTTTATTTGTTCGTTAGTAAGCAGCAACATTTTCTAAACTAACTTGGCGTCGAAATGAAAATTTTGCACTTCAAAATTGTTTGTTATAAAGAATATATCTGTATATTATTTGTCAACCTCAAAAATCGCGACATATAGACATATTCGTCCGTCTGGCTGTTAGTTTGTACAACAAGTAATTGAAGACTACCAAAGATAGCGCCTTTCAGTTTATATATTTGTACTCTTTCATTTACTTTTCAGTTAACTTGTAATCAATGAAAATACTAATCCCTACAAAAAGGGCAAAGTAGAACTCTTATAAATTATTCCATGCAGTTTGAACCATTAAAAATTATCCACATACAGTTGATATGAACATGTATGTCTGTCTATGGGTACAGGATATCTCAAAGTCGACTGCAGCATTCATACTTGTTTTTACTTTCCTTTTTGTACGTTTCTTGCGTTGGCAGTTATTAACTTATTTTATGGCAAAAGTTTTGTCTAAAGCAACATTAAATGTTTAAGTATTAAAATGGTTCGATTTGTTTGTAAAACTTAGCAGCTGCAAAGTTTTTCAGTTGACGCTGTTTAATTATTTTCAATTTTTTTAAACGAGAAGTTTTCGAAATCTTCAAACAACTTTGAATTGTTGTGTGGCTTTATTAAAAATGTTTACTATAAGCATACAATTTAACACTTTAGAAGAGCTTATTAAATTTTTACACCTATTAAAATTTATAAAAAAAAAAATGTAATATATGTAAACAGGTTAAATGCAACACGGCGTATAATTAGCCAACCATTTAATGGCTTATAATTGTGCGGTCACGGAACATTTCAGTCAGTTGTGCTCGAATTCGCGTGTCGCATTCACTTATTTTGAATATGTTGCATGTTGAAAGTAAATAACAACGCAAATATTTACATTTAAAACGGCTCAATGGAAAGATATATTTATATGAAATAAAAATATGTAAGTGGAAAATGCAATTCAATGAATATTACGTGTTTAAAACGTTTTTTAATTACGAAAAGCTTTACATGATTGCATTAAAGGTAAGACAACACGTGAAAGTCGATGGAAACAGGGCTTTAATATTCTTAAGCACTTCATGTGGTAGAAAATGACTCGCATAAGAGAAGCGGAGGAAGATCTGGTGACTACGGTGCTTGTT